>OY728121.1:1322650264-1323900264 GCA_963277665.1 Viscum album
AATTGTGGGTATGTCACATGTAAGATGGAAATACTGGATTAGTGTTGATAGTAGATGAATTTTTAATTATTTTTACATATTTTATCTTGATTAAGTCTCTATCTTATACCCTAATCCATCAAATCAAGATGTGACCATAAATCATATTTTTTTAGCATTACATTTAAAAGTGTATAAATTAATATCTCAATTTTTTTTCTCCATATACATTTCATCTAAAAAATGATGCCACAAATTAAATAACTAATACAAAAAATAAATTAACATAATTTACTTTTTCTAATTTCTAGGGAATTAGAATTAAAAGAGTTTCTCTTTCTATGATTTGATTGACTTTTTCCACAAACATAATTCAGACCATACATTTCTTTAATAATATATTTCCCAGAAATTTGTTGAGGTGTTTAATTTTTGTCGATGACATTATCATATTGTATCTAATTATTCCTATATGGATAATTCATTGTTAGAAAATTTTGATTCCAAATAAATATGAAAGTTCATCAAAAATTAAATTTCCAGGAACATGTATTTTCCAAAACAATATGGAGGGATAATTTCATTTTTTTCTCAAACATAAAATCATTTTTTAAAAAGGAAAATCATTAATCATCTATAATAAATCTATACAAAACACTAATTATTTGTTTCTAAATGCATCAGACAAATTTTCACTAATAATCCAAAGCCCCTTCTAAAATCTATTAATGGATGAAAGTATATGAAAATATAATTTCTAGGATCACTATGTCCAAATATCAATATAATCATGATAGAAAACTAGTTCTTCATATATATCCAAGACATAAAGTAAGTGATGTGAAAAAAATTGGCCAAGTATCATGTGTAATATACATATAGGGAAATGGTTTGAAACCATCACATGATAATACTAGTCTTAAATTTCATAGGTCAGCTAGAAAATCACGATGTGACCTATAAAATTTCATCCAAGCTAACCCATCAGCATGATTCACTATTCATCATTATCCTTATTTTATTAATTGTCATGCCTTCTCATATTTCTTTCTAATTGTGATGAAAAACATTTTTGAGTCTGAAAAATTAGGGAATTTACAAATCACTTTCTATGGTATGTGGGATTGTGTATTATCTTTATTAGTCCCCCACCTTAATGTACCAGACTTATTTCACTAACTCAACAATGAATTTTCCTTATATAATAGATAATAATATTTGGCGAAATAATTTATCTCAGTAGATGAAAAAAAATTAACCATCTTTGATACCAAATAATAATTTTCTAGATCACGTGAATCATCAGATAATAAATACATAATAAATGTAATAAGATAGTAAAACACAATAATACTAAATCTATACAATAATTTTCTTTGATATAATTACATTAAAAACTCATTTTCTCTCATTTTTCCACATAAAAGATATATTGGTGTGTTTGTATATCCCATCATATTTATAACACTCTCAACGTCATCATCCTGATATATAGCTGAAAACTGTGTTTTGGTATTCATTTCCTCTTACATCGGTCTACATTAGGAGATATCGTCAGAAACAAATGGAAACTGAACAAAAATAAAAAATTTCAACCTAATCATTTCATCTGAATCAATGTCATCTTCCACTTGAGATTTTTTTTCAATTTTGAAACCACATGTGATATTTTTTTAAAAACCATGTTTAGTGATTTTCTAACTCACTTTATAATGATTTAATCGAGTATTTAAGGAATAATCAAAACAAGGGTGTCAAATAAATCCTCCATATGAATAATTATTTAATATAATGTCCAAAAAATATTGTAACTCCTTCTGAAACTCATCAGTGACCCGATAAACATTGTATATACAACTTCTATCAATTTTTAGGAAAATAAACTTACAATAAATAAATAATCTAGAAAATTGCTTTACATGATATGTATTTTTTCTTAAAACCAAAACTAATAATCAGTCATAAATTAATAAAAAAATCAAACAAATATCATAATTTGAATATCAAATAAGTTAATTTATTTTGTTAAACTTTAATTTATAGTTTATTTTCATTTCATAATATTCTTTATAAATTTATTCGTTGTTTTCAAATATGTTATAATATAACTTGATCAATAATAATTTTTCAAAACTATTTTACAAATACATATTATTGATTTAATATATTGAATATTAGAACATATTGTTGTATACTACATTATTATTATTATCAACCATATTTATATCCAATCCCAGGATATATAATATTTTTTGAGTTTAATCTATTTTTCATATTCATTAAATAATTTCTATATTTCTCTAATGAAATAGTTATACTTCTTGGAATATGGTTAGTGTTTTGAAAGGAACGTAACAAATTACAATTCAATGGATGATTGGGGATGTGAAAAAGGAATATCCCGAGGAACACGCCTCTCAAAATTAAGGAATGTACCCTGACATAATTAAACATGAAGAGTTTTCAAAAAAAAATTAAATTTTAAAAAACATAAATTCGTGAAAAATTATACCAATTGTATATGAATTTTTTTTGGGGTCATGTTGTGTATTTTCAAGATTTTGATGGGTATTTTTTAATGACAAGTGATGTTTTTTTATTAATTCATTAAATTATATATTAATTTTTCTTCCCATCCCACTCTATTTTTCATAGAACATAGCCCCTATTTCTACCCATGTTTGAATATTTTCAACAATTTCACCATTGATTTCGACCCAAGTTGTCACCGCTTCTTAAAAAGGGTCCCATGGTTTTTCTAGGGGTTGTGATTTTTTGGAACCATAGTATATCCAGTGAGGTCACATGGATGCACACCTTTGGTGTTCCTCAGTGAGGTCAAAACATCTCCCTTGTGAAGATGCACTCCAGGTGCACGTCATGGCACCTCTCAAAAATGAAAACACCTCATTATATTATACTATTCATTAAATCATCATTATAAAAAATTATTTATATTGATATTAAAGACAATAATCCCACCATATATATATATATATTTTATTTTTTGAACCCGTAAATAATATTCTTAACTAGAGTATTAATTTTTGATAAGTATAAATTGATAATCTTATAATTCTTTGTGATTTTATTAACATTAATTTAAAAGTTGATAAAAAGTCTCACCTAATAATCAAAAATACACTTTTAGGGTTTGAATTCATGTGATTACAAAGAAATATAATTTCTCTTCCATTAATTTTTTTATAAAATAATAATTTCATTATAGTACATTCCAATATACAGCAATTTACTTATATATCAAAATTCACGTGTTTTTTACAATGTGAATTTGTATGTTGCACCTAGACTACATAAGTTTTATATTTAAAACTCTTGACTACAACAAAGTTAGTGTGAAGGTATCATGTGATTTTATGGTTGTGAATGATTTTAGTAAATATATTTTTATATATGGGAGTTGGTTTTTGATTTTTGTTATTCAAAATCAGGGGAGGGAGATTATGAAAGATACAACTATGTATTTATAACATGACTATTTAATTTAATTTAGAGAATAATTGAATGTTAATGAGTGTTAGAACGCACAATTATATGAAAAAAAATGTATTTCATTTTCATTCAACAAAATTTATTAAGTATTTATCCTTATAAAGTGAATATTTATGAAATACATGATTATAATATATGCTAAACTTTTCAGAACGTTTTCCACTATATTTATTCTTCTTATACATGGATTAAAGAATTATATTAACAATAAATTCTCTTATTAAAAGAAAAATGAATATTGTTTATAATATTTGGGCATGTCTGTTTATGGGATTCTTTTGTTCTATTATTAAAGAGAAGTATAATAATTAATATATAGTAGAAATAAATTCAAAAAAATTCATTGGAGTTTGAAATATATATATTTTTTATAACATTTACTAGTAATTCTATATTGTATGGAAACACATCATAATAATCGATGGAAATTTATATTCGCAATATTTCAAGAATAATATATTCTTGTTATTACCATTGAAGGGTAACAATGGATTTTATTATAGAAAATGACACCATAACATGATGATGATATACCCAATAATTTTTAATATTATTCCTTGTAAGTCACATAGTTTATTATATATGGTGGTGTTGATGTGACTATTCAAATACGTCACAATATTAATTGAATTATGTTATCAAATTCAATGTCTAATTCGAAAGGACAGACTTCATCACATTTATTATCATCTTAACGTAAGGATGAAGGTTTATTAGTATCGAACGAAAAATATTTTTATTCATTAATTAAACCTATATACTAGTGAATATATTTATATAACCTCACTAAAATTATTGTGAATATATACATAATTTTCCTCCATGCCTACCTCAATTTCAAGATTTAATAGTGAAATTATAAGTAGATAAGTTGCCACTACTTTGATAGAATATTATATTATAGAATTTTATTCATGTTTTTTTTCAGAAATATGTGAAATTATTTATGTCAAAATAAATTAAAAATATAATTATGTAATTATGGGTGAGAGATATCAATTTTTTTACTTTACATTCCATAGAGGATGGAAAGAATTTATACCAAATTTTATCTTCCAGACCATGAATCTCAGTATCCACTAAGGATGTTAAAATTAATATTCATCATCAATATGTACAAGTACCATAGTCGTTCATATCATGGAATATAAAAAATTCACATAAAGATTAAAACTATCATTTTAAAGAGATTATATTAATGTAATTATTTTCATAACTAATATATCTTAGCATCAAGAATGGGAAAATCACTATATATCATGACATACCTATTGATAAAATATAATAAAAATGATAAAATTAATGTACTAACCTCCTTGGAGAAATATTTATGTTACAAATATTAATTCTTTAATAATATATTTATTTATTTGAAGTCAATATGACACACAATACTTATAATAATTTAGAACTATTTCTTGGGAGGTAGTGTCACAATCCATAGAATCATTATCTATAATAGGAATGATTAACTAGATCATGTAGTGAGGAAACAATTATTATTTAAATTAAATTTTATAGATTATTGTCAACTAAATAGATAAAAAGATCCTGGATAATTAAAATAATGATTTTGAAAACAATACTTTAACTAAATCAAGGTAAACTAGTAGTTTTCATTCCCTATTTTTCACTATAAATATTTGATGATTAACTAAATAAAAGACTTAACGTTATATGGTCAACATAAATGAATAATCTTAAAAACTTTATTCACAATTCTATATTTCATATTGAAATAGATTTGAAAAGTGAAATTATCCATATATTATCAAATATTCATAATATTTCATTATATGTTCTAAAATAATATCTAATGTAATTTTAAATGGGGTGTAAATACATAACTAAAAATGTATTTATTATAAAAATGTCAAGTAGAGGGGATATCCATTCTCCTTGGAAGACCTTTCAAATTAAAAAAATAAAACCTATAGACTATTAAAATAAAATGACATGGTGATATAAAAGTAAACAACCTTTAATGATCCATTCAAATACATAAAACAACTACACATATAAAATTGATTTATTGAATAAATAAATACATTAGAGAAAATTTTTACATTTAATGGGAATGGATATGGAAGCTATGATCAAAAAAAATTAGGACACTGAAACACAATATATTTTATGAAGGAATAAGTCTCACTATGAGGATCAGGAGGAATTTGACTCATAGAAATGGTAGTGCTCAACCAGTGCAGGTCCAACTCATGGAAGGTCTTGACATTAACTACTGTATGGTCCACTCACAAAAGATAAAGGGATCAGATGATGCATAAAAGAGATGAGAAATACCCTGAAACACTAGAGTTATTAAATTTTTATAAGTAATAGGTTTTGATCGATACACCTAATGGAGTAACAATACACGATGAATGGAATATAGGATGATAGGAATGTGAGATGAAAGGGATGGAAGGAATCACAAAAGGGAATAAAGAATAATGATGATGGGGATGGGAGAACACATTTTATGGTAGAAGAACATGGGAGGAATAACATGAAGATGGTAGGAATAATGAGGAATTAGACTCATAGTGACATTGGTAGGAGAGGAGATCCACACGATGGATGAAAAAAATGAACCATATTTGAATTGTGGTTATTAAATCATGTCTTTAAATTAAGATATAGCCATTATTTTAAATAAACCGAGTCTATAAATTAAACTGTATCCACTAACCTATTAAAGTGTTTCTATATGTTCTTGGCTATAAATAATTTTTCATGTAGTTTGTTAGCTACCATCATTGGTGGTGGCATGTTGAGGATTAATTTCCCATCCCCTTCCTGGTCACTTTTGGGAATGTTTAGATACTCATGTTTTCATTCATGTTTTGGAGATAATGCATAATGTATCTAGTGGAGGCCAAATTTTTCATTATTGTGATGTGGTATTGTATTACATGATAAATAAGGATTTATTTGATTGAGTATGAAGATTGGGATATAGTAACTCTATTAATATCAGAGTCTCGGTTTATGTTAAAAATCAGATATGGTAGTTAATCCTTATATATTAATATCCTATTATTTATTTTGTATATGTAGTCTGTCTAGGGGCTAATCAGTTCATTTTAATAGCATGATCATGAGTATATATATTTCATTCAATTTAATATAGAAGTATTTTATTTTATTTCATTTATATTACATACTCCAATGTTTGTTATGGATGTTTCATGATTATTTACTCACTATTATTTCAGTATGATCTAATGGTATAGTCTCCAAAAAAATACATCATTAGACCCTCATAGCTAGTTGGTTTCCTCTAGTATAATGGGAATCCTTCTTGAAGATTAGTAGTGAGCTATATTAGTTGACGTGTTAGGCCTAACTTGGTTGGTTTGTTCAAAAATGGTTTCAGATCGTATCTTGTTTCATGAATTATGGATTTGGTAGATTGATGGATTAAGGATATATTAGATCTTCATAATGATATTGTAATGGTGTATAATGAACACATTTTCTGATAGGATGTCTAATGTTCTAGGGTGATGTTATTTTTTTATTTTTTACCACTGTTATAGTTGATCTATTGAATTATTCTTATAATGATGATCTATATTTATTGATTTATAATTTTGGATATTGTCCCCATGCTAAGAGTCCTATGTATATGAATCATTATTATCATGTAGGATTCACATTACATAAACCTATATATGTTTGATTTCATTGACAACATAGGTGTAGTTTTTTAAAGTAAGGAAAACCTATATTGAGTATCCCCCTTTAGATTATTGGTTTTGGTATAATTGACTAATTTAAATATATTTTATTCTAATAATAGGTCATTTAAATATTATGGGGGAGATTATATCTAGTGATGGTGATTTATCCCCTTTATTTAGAAATTCATAGGGACCATTAGTGGGTTTATGTGGGTCACAGATTTATTAAGGATTTATTGACGAGGGAATGTGATCCCAAAATATGTTTTAATTTAGATCGAGTTTCTATGTGGATGTGATATTCATGAGAGGGTTCTTTGGATAGGCTTTTGAATTACATTGTCTTGAGAGGTAGAGAATATAGAGAGATTTTGGTATCATGTCTTGAGAGGTAGAGAATATGGAGAGATTTTGTGATATTGTTTGTTTTCGAATAGGAGCATTGATTTTATCTGATTTGATGAAGCTGACATCTGTTATATATTTATTAGTGTTTTAGGCATACTGTACAAGTTTCATTTGGGGCATGACTAATTTGAGAATTTATTTGGTTATAAAATTAGTTTATGTGGGAGTATGTGACTATTGTGATTGGGTGAATTTGAATGGGATGGTTTTTTTGAGCTTGTGATAGGTTCTCAGAGAGTTAATATGAAGAGAATAGTGGTGTTTTCCCCAGATTTTTGGGGAGAGGACATATTGTATGAGGGATTGTGTGTGTGGGTTATTCATGGAATCTATTTGTTTTATGGATTGGTGGAATTTACCATATGTGTGTCCATTGATTTTTGTTTAGGTATTGGGGGAACCCAAGTGGGGTTTTCAAGGTGGAACTTTTGTGATATATGCTCAAGTAGTGATATTTGGAAAGGAATATTATAGGGAGTGGACCATTGGATGTTGGAGTTAATGATCATAATTTTAAGTGAACTTTTGACCATAGAGGATATCATTTATAGTGATCCAATAATGGATGGTTGTTTTTGTTTTTGTTTTGGCACTCACATGTGAGTGAGTAAGCCAGTTTTATTCATTATATTAAATGGTGGATAGAAAATTGGACATATAGGTTGGTGATTTTATTTTTCATTGATGATAAGGATAATCCTATAGTAGGGATAGTATTATTATTCCTGTATGAATGGATCTTGTTTTGGAAGAGTTATGGGTGTGTGATACAATTCAGTGGATGATTAAGGTGGCGTCAAATTATATTGTGATGGTAGAAACTAGATGTATTTGTTTTAGTCAGATGTACCATATTTAGGATTGTATTTAGATGCAAGGGTAGATTCCATGTTTTGGTATTGGTATTGAGTTGAATAATATGTTATTTTAGGGTGAGTTTCATGAGAGGTTTGTTGGTTCTTAGGGTGAGGGCATGGAGGTTGGTAATCCATTAAGTCTTCTTGGGATGAGAATCCTTATTCAAGGGATATTGTAACGAAATGTGTTTTTATGGGTTAAGAAAACATTATGAGATTTTGATCTTTGTTCCTAGGTGGCCTTCTGGGGAAAACAATAATTTTCTTTAGAATATGATATCAATGTAATTTTATGACTGAAATATTGGTCCCAGAATAGGTATTTTACACTAGGTATGAGTTTGGTGGAATTATGATCCATATTAATTTTTTTCATAATATTTAATATTTAATTTAATAAATATTAATTATTCCATCATGTTTAAGTAGATATATATTTTAAATAGAGTATAAAATTCAAAATCTTTACTTTATGGTCAGTTATAGAATAAGGTATTTTTACTAGATGATGTTAAAACTCTGCCCAACTTCTGAGATAGGGGTTAGGCCTATTTAAAAGAGTTTCCTTTTTTATTTTCTTATATTTCTTTTATTCATCAACTTGGGGATTTATACATAAATGATAGATCCTCTCTTTGTAACACTATACCAAGAGAGAGAATAGGGATGAGGGAGAGGGCATCACCACTGTCTTTGTTCTAGGAGAGGGATCTGGATGCGGTGGAATGTGGCATGGATCCATGATTTAAGATTTTGGGTTGTACACATTGAGATATTGTTGTTTTTTCACCAATATCCAAGAATATTAATTAATTTTATGTTTGAAATCCTTATATGTGTTTTTAGGAGAAAATGGGTTCTAGTTGATTATACGGGTTTCTATTAAAAAAAGAAATCACATGGTCTGTGGTTCAAGAACACATGTCTTGTGTTCTTTATTTTGGATGAATATAAGGGCTAAATAGCATGTTTTTGTTTGGGACTCCCCTTATATGGTGAATCAAGGCGTGGTTGGGTTCTCAACTAAACAACCTATGCGGGGTAACTTGGATATATAGAATATATGATCCATGCTTGATTGTGGTACATGCCAAGAATATATGTATAGTAATTTTCTTGACTTTTTGTGGGGTACATGGCCTGGTACACCATATTGGTTGAATACTTTTTGTGTTTGATATGTGACTTGAAAATGAGTTAGGAACATGAGAAGAGGCATTATGGGTACATGAATAAGAGCATGATGTATCATATAGGCTATGAATGAGGGATATAGTTTGTGTACTTTGGGTAGTAAAAATCGATTTGGTGAAAGGTACATAGCCAAAGAAGGAAGTTGAGAGTACATGTTGTGTACACAGGGAATACATTTGTTATTTCCCCCTTAAGGGGGTTTTCAATGATTTCTATCCCTTGAGTCATTTTTGAACTTTTTAATAGTCCATTCTATATTTTTTCAATGTACAAGTCAAGGGTGAGTGCCACATAGAATTTAGAGGCAGTTCGTGAGAAGGTTTTCTTGGGTAAGGTTTGGTGAAAGGTTTCCTATAATATTTTTTTGAATCCTCTTGAGGGAAGTGTGATGTGAGACCCTTGGAGAGGGTTGTGATATTTTTGGATGACATGGAATGAGGATGCCAAGGGGTGTTGTGTGAGATTATTTTGATGATTTATAAAATATATAATTTAGTAGTCTCTTGGATGGAATCTCTAGATATTATTTCTTATGGTTTATATCTGATTGTATGATTATTGTATTGGTTAGAAACTTTAGGATGAGATGACATTGTGGGTTTCAATTAAAACTATGAACCATTGAGTAAAGGTATTTTTTTCCTGAGAGTCCCTGAGGGATTCCCTTCCAAGTGTGGTGTTGTTTGAGGATTCCCATGTGGGTGAGGAAATACTCAAGGATGGGTTATGTTTCAGAGTGGCCGATTGAGGTTTCTTGTGATAGGATTGGACTAAGGTTTGGATATAATATATGAATCTTGCGGGTTGTCTTATTTATAATGTGGTCTTGGGGACCATTGACGATTCCCTTTGAGAATAACAATGATAATGTATTACCTTTTGGTAGTGGTAATTTCCATATATTGGTTGGTTACTAGAGTCACCAGATGTGGATTCTCATTTTAGGATTAGCATTTTGTTTGAGATAGATTTTATCTATGTGTTGTTATGGGTGCTTCATATTATGTTGACCTTGGGAGGGTCAGTGCTGAGTAAAGTGTTTGATACTATGGGAATCACCCTAAAACCTAGATATTGATCGTGTCATCCCATTATGAATCAGGTGATGATGGGTCTTGGCATTGGTCGACCCATGTTTTTATGTATCATTCTATAGTTTTTAAGATGTTATTTTTCATGAATTAGATTTTAAATGAGATATTTAGTACATTATTGGTTTGTTAATTGTCCCTAAGATTTATTTGATATTCTCTTGTGTTGGTTTGATGGTGTTAGATGGGTCTAGGGATCTAATAAAAGTTCTTTATGAATTCATGATCTATTGTATATTTTTCACTGTCCAATAAATGTAGAAAAATTATACTAAGTGTGCTAATGGGATGGAATGTGGATCATGGACTCTATAGTGTTCCAAGGATAGTTTATGTGGAATTTTGATTCTTGATCACTCCCAGGATGAATTATTTGTCTTGTATTGTTCTATATTACTAACAGGATACAAATATGTTATTTAGTGTTGACATATAGTTCTTGTCACCACCTCATATCCCGATAATTGAGTTATAGATCCCACTAGTGGTGCATGTAGATGTCTTGGATGACTATGATTATGACCTAGGGACATCATTCATGTATGTGGTTATGTTTAGAATATTGGATATCCTTTTTAGTTTGTCGGATGTGCCTATTGTCATGTGGCTTGGTGATCCACTTTCTATAAGGCTTCGAGCTCTAACAAGAGCAGGTTTGGTCGACCTAGAGTGGTGTATAACTCGAGGTTTATTGGGATTTATTTATCTATTTATATTAGTAATAGAGTTCAATTTATTTTTTTATTTATATCTTCAGGCTGTTTATATTATTTCAACAATTATTATTTGACTTGCCTAGGAATATCATGAATGCATGAACTTGTTATAATAGTTGATTTAGGTACCAACCTTGGGGTTGGTCCACTATGGATTTATTTATTATCCTCTATGTGGGAACATTGGTACACATTCAGACCATTATTTATTCTTTTAGGTTGACCATGTTATGTAAAATGGTTTGGATAGAGACCTAGTGTTACATGATTTGATGGTGGATACGTTTTTCATGATTGAGTGGGATCAGTCATATATATTCTATTGTTTTTCAGGATGTATCTTGATTTATTTCGAAGTAATTCTATGAGGTATAGCTCAGGTATGGAAGTAAATTATTTTATATTTTTTTCCATTTTCAATTATTTTGTATTTTTGGCCAGACTGGTCTGTGATCAATTGTTGTGACTTAGCATGAATATGAGTATATATGCTATATTATATTTATTATAGTGTACTTATATTAATATTAATATTATTTAATACAATTATGTTTATTGTGGATGTTATTTGGTTATTTTACTATTTTTACTTTACTCTAATAAAATAGTATAGTCTCCCATCAATATATGTATATAACCCTAACTCTAGTTGGAAGCATATATAATATGTAAAGGAACTCTTGCGGCCCTATGGTGAGCCAAATCAAGAGACGTGTCAGGTGACCCCATGTTGGTTCCTTACACAATAAATATTCAATATCTATATATATCCCTCACAAAAATTATCAGAGTCATATCACATATACTTATAGATGCATCACATATAAGAATTGATGAAATCATACACATTTTGTCATAGGATGTCTAGGTTAATCATTAAAGAATATTATAACCTTGTAATGAGTAACTCAAATCCATCCTTCAAGGAAGAACACATCAGTCATACATTATTACGAATAAAATTTTCAACATCATCATAATCCAATGTTAGAAGCCATGTCCTTTTCCTAATTTTATTTTTATTTTTTTTTCAATAGTAAAAATATGTATTTAGAATGGGGATGATTATTATTGTAGGCTTTTTGAGGATTCTTGACAATGAATTCTATTTCATTTTTGACAAAACTTCCATGTATGTCTAAATGATGATTTTTGTTTCTACCATGTTATATATAATCTATCAACTAATATTTGGAGCAGTATTATTCAATAATTATTGAAATTTTCTAGTAAGCATTTAGAGATGTTACTAAATTTATATCATTAGGAAAGCACCCTATGATGTATGATAATTAATTATTATCAATATTAGATGAAGGTTGTGAAATGTGATCTAAAGGCCGTGAAATAATGTTCTATTTTTTCATAAAGTAATTTAATAATAGGACGTGTAATTTTATTATATGAAAAATAGAATTATCACTTTTACAATAGTTTAATAAAAAATTGGTCGACCCTTATCAAGGAAAGGGAATAAATCTTCGAAAAATGTGAGAGTTTTTCTCAATCCCATGGGAGCTATCTTGTATGGATATCCCAATATGGTAAATAGGTTCTTTGTAGAAGAATAATACCTAGATGGTGAGGAATATTATGTTAATAGGCCATGAATTGTAGTGGAGTATCACCCATGTGTAGATTGGAATGAACAAGGATGAGAGGGTTCCCATAGGGGAATCAAATTCTTACAACTGGATGACGCAGAAAGTACCAAATATTATTAAATAGTGGAATATCTCCTATATTTTTGATTTGGAATTGTGAATTTTGGTTTCATTCACCATGTTTAAAAATGTAAAAATATACGAGACCATCAATTTTTTTTATCCAAAACATCTGATTTCACTATGTGATCATCTTTTTTATTATAACCAAAATGCTTTCAAATGTCAATTTTTTTCCCTCTGTAATGAATTTACGAGCTATGACCATAGATTTATCCACGGATTGAATCCTAAGATAAGTTTCATCATCCACTGATATTAAGATGTTATATTCTATGAGCATAGTGATTTTGTGAGTTGTGATGATAACATATATTCCATGTGTATGATATTATATGTGTTTAAGGATATTTAGAGAAGTACGCATGAAGTTTGAGGCATCGAAAAAAATATTTAATTCAGTGTTAATGAATATTATATTTAAGGAACCGACCTTAAAACATCTCATAATCATGAATTAAATGAATAATTCACATTGAGGATCTTTTAAGGTTTAGAGTTTTATAGAATTAGGACATAACTATTACATCTCAATGATTAAAAATTAGACACATCTACTTAGTTTCCATTTTTTTCACAAAATAAAAACTCTTGATCAAAATAGTCATGTCTAGTTCCATGTTTTAGACAGGATGGTATATCATTTATCCCATCCTTGACCCTATTCCACATTATGTCCTGTGATAATCATTTCAAAAACATGGGATGTGCATAAAAATATTAGTAAGGGATATAAAAATACGGAAAGAAAACATTAGTCCATGTATACATTAGAATCAATGAAATCATACTTTACTCAAAAAAACATAATCACTTTACAATGCCTCCTGAAATCATAATATTGATGAATTTCTTAGAGAAATCATAATAAATAAAGGTAACTTGAGGCTTTCATAACATTCTAACATAGGGAGTAACTCTCATGGTTACGTTTGGAATACCCATCATAGTATATTCCATAAATCTCTTCGGATAAACCTTAGAGTTTAACTCCTTTACGTTACACAATGAATTGGAGAGCTATATTGGGATCAACCACCCTTATTTTATCATGGAACCACCCAACTTCATAAACAATTCCCAATAACCATAACATAATTGTATCACATAAAACATGCATAAAGTAAACATAACATTTCCACATTTCAATCACAATATATAAATACAACACATTGATATAATCAAAACATTATTAGAACAATTTTCAATACCAAAATAAAACAAAAGTAAAACATGGTATTTATTTTTCATTTAAAAAAGTTATGTCTTGTAGAGGATGTTGAAACTCAAATAATGGTCACAGTAGTGGAGAATTAATTGTCGCCGCATACGTAAGAAAAAAAAATAAACATTCCTTTTATTGTTTAGTAAAATGCTTCATGTAAAAATATTCCTTTGAAATGAAATGAAAAGTCAAAATGGTTTATTATAAATCTAATAAAAGAAGGTCGTATATAAATTAATTTATGCCTCAACGAAGGTGATTGAGACGAAGTCTAGTACAAGACGGTATCCTTAGACTAAGGATAAATAAATTACATAATTATGTGTGATAAATATAAATGAACCCAATATAAGTGGATATTAAGTGTAAAAAATGAGAGGTAATCCACATATATTCATTGTACGACATAATCAAGAAGTATTGGTTTAATCCAAAGATTTGAATTTGGGTTAAGAAGTTCCCTTACAGAAATTTAACAGCCTAACATCGTTACTTTAAAATTCATAAAAAGAGTTGATGAGAGATAAAAAGGGTATATCATCACTTGGACATAAAAATTACAGAAATAAGGATATATAAGAACATATCCCAACATAATAATATTTATATTAAAATACCTAACAAAAAGATGTCTTTTAAAAATAGGAGGGTGAAAGGATCCCTTACCGATTTGGGTAACTTTCGAAACGTACACCCCACGAAAGAAGGGTCATACAATGAATATTTAAATAAACATAAATTAAATTATATTACAGAAATAATACAATCATGGGCAGTACATACACCACACAAAAGGAAATAGTTGCAAATGTAGCATGAATCTCACAGGAATAAAAAGTGAGATAAAACCCCTTACCTCGTTGTAATCAATCGATTCGTATAACCAAAAGATAATAAACAAAACATTAATCACATAATACCATGAATATAAATAGAATAGTGATAATATATATGAAATGGAAGTACAAAATACACCACATTCAACAAATGAGTTGCGAACAATGGAATTCTCATGGAATTAAAAGTGAGATAAGAAATCCCCTTACCTCAAGTCCGACTTGTCTTGTTCGTTTCTTTATATTCCTGAATAATAAACCTTGGTCAATTTATAATTACCTAAGGACTTCCTATAAATTTTAGTATTCAATTAATATCACATATTATCATGTTATAATAATTAGTTAATTATGTGAGTTCATATCATACGTTTTGTCGATGTTCGGTACATGAGTCAATAATGAACTTGTTTGAAGAGAATTGTCCATGTAGTTATAAGTACATCATCTCCAAAGTGGTTTTCATGATTTAAATATCATATATATCCCATATATATGTTATATATAATATTCCATAATGTTTGGAGATAAGTGATGAAATGTACCGTTAATGGAGATGGTAGGCCATACGTATGCATGAAAGCTACTTTCATTTATTGTCATATTAATGGACATTAAAACTAAATGAGACATAGAAATATTATAATTCCAGTATAATATACATTTTATATAGGTAACATATGTTCATTAATTACATTATTTATAAATTCCATGTTTGTCATGAATGAGTCACATCACTTCAGGGGGCGGTTGTCCACAATTCCTCATATAAAATTATCGCATTTGCACAACATGAAAAGCATAAAATTATATTTTAAGTATAAAATACAGAATCATAGAGAAGACATAAATATAATATATATCATATATAAATATAGTCCCATCATAAGGACAACATTATAGGTGTTAAAATAAGATTGAACAATCATCATTTCGTGAGGCAGTAATTCACCATCCATAGAAACAGTATGTTCTTTAACCATTAGACAGAGGTGTGTGTAAGTGTAGGTAAGAATACTTATCATAATAGAATACTAGTATATTTAGGATAATGGGGTTATTATGGGATCAAATAATAATAATATAGTGGTGAGTGAAGAAGGAAAATAAAATAAATAAACTTGAGAGATGACATTACCTCTTAATCGGGTAACTCTTTTTGATTTGAGCCAAAGGCTACCTTGGAAAGACTTCTGCCGAAAGATAGGCTTCTAGGTGTAATAGAGAGATGTGGAGATATAATATGAACAGAGGTTGGAAGATAAAAGGGCTTTAGAGGTGTGGGTAAGGGGGTAGAGGTGGGGGCCTTTTTAAGATGGAGGAGGGTCACTTTTGGAAAGTCTTGAAATGTTACTTTATTATAAAATGATTTTCAGATTCTAAAGGTCCCAGAATGATATATTTTGAGGATAAGGTGATAAGGTTTATAAATCCACCCATACAATAGTTTTTCTACATGTTTAAATCTTAGATTTTACCTTATCTTTTCATTTTATATAAATCGTCCATTAATGAGGTAATCACTACATCATCATGGTGTCATAAATGAATTTATTTATTTAATGTATAAAAATTATAAAAAAACCATGATTTTGTAAATTTTTTTATATTTAAAATGACTATTTATAGTTTAAAATATAATTTTTGTAAACAAAATTAAATTTGTTTTACGTAGGATATACAAACCTTTGTTATATTTCTCTTCTTTTTAAAAATAATTTCATAAATGTCACTATCACACCCATGTAACTCCACGGGCCATCATGTTTGGTAAAAAGATTATCATGGTCGGGCATGACTCAAAAAAGAATATTCTGACACATTTTGGGGTTATTTTTTATTATTATGGTATTATTTTATTACCCTTAACTACCCAATTACTAATTAATCATGATAATTAAGGATAATTGATGTCGTTACTATTCATAATGTCCAAAAACAAAAGAGTAATAATTACATAATTTGGAAATTATGATTCCAAATATGGAATACATTTTACCAAATTCAAAGCACAGAAATTGTAGTAATTAATTTAAAAATAAATCCCGTTGTCAAAACCAAATATAGGTTTTTAAGAAGTAAAATTTATCAAAAGATTGACTTGTTTTGACATCCAATTGAAAAGTGAAATTAATTCCAATAACAATAATTCTATTAAGTGATAAAAAAACAATTCAATAAAACTTTAAAAACAATTAAAAGGACTATATAACTATAAAATTAAATTAGATGAATAAGCATTTTTGAAGTAAAATGCATTATTTTTCACTATTCATTAAAAATGAACATTTGTCAGAAAAATACCAAAAATTTATACAAAGTAAATTTGATATTACAAATTCAAAAATGATGTCCATTTTACCAAATTTAAAACATAGAAGTTTCATTGATTAAGTTTATAATTAATTCCCACTGTCAGAAAATAGCGTTTTTTAAGAAATAATATCTATCAAGAGACTGACAGTTGTTTATGTCCAATTTCAAAGTGAAATTAATTCAAATGAACAACATTGGATTGAATGGTAAAAATATATTTTAGCTACACTTCAAAACCAATTAAAAAGATAATATAACCATATAAATAAATTATATTAAAAGGAGGTTTTGAATTAAAATACAACATTTTTCACTATTCATTAAAAAATGAACTTTGTCGGAAAAATAGCAACAATTTTACACTAAGTAAATTTTGATATCTTGATTCTAAATAAGGATTTTATTTTGTCAAATATAACATATAAAAGTGAAAAAAGTATATTTAAAAATTGTTTTCCATCAAAAGGCGGTTAATTGACCTTTTAAAGAATATTAGAATATTTATGCTTAAAATTGGATTCATTCGCATTTGAAGCCTCTATCACTTATTGGGTAAGTGTTAAAATATTTAACAAACATATATAATAATTTTTTATTTTGTTCTATTCATTCCAACCATTACAACGGCTAGGCATTTAATACCATTTAAAATAATATTATTATATTATTAGTGTGCAACGTAAGATTTCAAAGAAACTCATTGTTGCGTATTTGGTACACCATCAAACATAGCATACCATTTAACGTAATATTAATATATTATTCACAAATATTAATAAATATGGAAATGTAATATTCTTTATTTACCTGGGATATTATATCCTTCCCCCCTTTTGGGAATTGCGTGCTCACAATTTTAAAATTTGGCTCTGAAACTTCATTGAATGCCCCACATCGGAAAAGGGGTAAATTAAACTATAACTTTAAAAGAAAGAAAGAAAAGTGAAAAGGTCACCTGAGACAATAGATACTAAGATTCCATGAAAACATGGATATGGAGGAGAAAACAAACCATCATGTTTTGATGGAGAGTGATAGAAAATATGTCTAGGAGAAAGTTAACCACTAGAAAATCACAAAATTCTGATGGGTTAAACAGTATTTGATTCCCCAGTAGAAAAATATAACAGACAAAATTTTTGTTTTATGTTACTTTTTATTGAGGAATTTATTTATGATCTTAACTAATACATAAGGAAACATACATACATATTATGTATACTTTGATCTCTTACTATATTTCTTAAAAAAATTCATATTTTCTCAAAAAGATGAGTATTTAGGATGACTTGTTCACATTAAGAGCGCTATAATCAACTTCTTGAGAATCACCTAACCCACAAAAGATGAACTATATATTTCCAATGTCATTAGACCTTAAGAAAAAACAAAATTTTTAGTAAAAGATCAGATAATCCCCAAAAGGATAATCCTTTATAAAAATAAAACTACTCTTAATCTACAAAACTTTTCAAACAAAACCCAAAGTCCATCAAAGACCAATCAATAAATAGCTATCCATAAAATTCTTCAATGTAATCCAAACTAATATTGAAACCCAAATATTCTTAGGATTTAATCACATAGTATTCCATGATAAATCTTAACATTTATCTCTAAATACCATCAGTTACTCTTAAAGTCTCATACTAAAAAGTAATGAAACTAATCACATATCCTCCATGATAGGTTAATCATTTCCATAGATAACCCAAAATCAACTTATTGCTTATTTATAATATCATCTAACTAAAATTAATTAGTCATACTAACCAGGGACTTCGCGTAGTCCAGTGGTAGACAATAAATTCCAGTTGCACTTTGGTTATCGGTTTTATTTCCACAACTTCGTCCAATCTGACGGGTTGTCAAACAGTCTGCGTGTTGTCCTTTTTCAAAAACTATAAAATTTTATAAAATTCCCAAAAAGAGAAAAATTCATCAAAAATAACCATAACATATTTTAACCATAATGGTTATCTAATAACTATGATTTTACATCCCAAAATGTAATAACTGGTAACTGCCTCAAATTCAAGGATCATATAAACCCAAATGGTTCTTTATAACTATATCCACAAAAGAAAAGATAATTATTCCTTGAATAAAATTTTCATTTATCAATCATCAAGGTTACACATACTATAAAATGTCTTCTAATGTAATCTCATCATCAAAAGAACTTTAATACTTTTATGAATTTAACTATCCTAAAATCTACCATAACTCTTGAATCCCTTATATGTTTAATTCATACTCATTCAACATTATTCATGATCTATTAACCATTCCTTTCTAACTTATTCTTAAATACTTCTTTCCTAAAAAAAAATCCTGAATCATATCATAAGATTCAATAATAGGAAAACTTATGTTAAGAAGTAATCCATACCTTTCATTGGTCATTGTCAGTTTCTTTATCCTCAATCAGAATTGAATTAGGTATTGGTAAATGAATATTTGTATGATCCTGGTGATACCATTCCCAAAACATATTCATAGGACATGTGTTTTCATAATGACAGTGCACACCACATTTAAAACATTCAATTGATCCTTCAGAAAGAACTTCTTTCCCTTTCCTAGAGTCAACTAGATGATTCCTTTTTCTATGGAAGGTTCTTCCTTTATGACCTTCATTTCCACATCTATAGAATCTTTCTATCCCTTTGAGACATTTTCCTATGTGTTTCTTTCCACATCTTTGAGACATAGTTTTTTTAACATACTTACCTTCATGATTATTACCTGAACTTTCGTAGGGATTTGTTTCTCGCATATATGATGTCTTATAAAAATCACTAACGTTCAAATGGTCCATCATGACTCTATATAGTTGGTTGAGAATAACCACAAGAGATCTAATTTCAGATCCCATATCATTCAGTTGCTCGTTCAGAAAACCGTCACAGTTTTCTTTACATCCACTATTACATTGGTGCCTAGTAGATCCATCCATTTACTAAAACAAAAAATTTCAGTGTGAGTATATCAGTAAAATATTCATATAATATCTTATTATGAGGGTAAATACTCTAGATAATAATTCATATTATCTTAAACACTTTTATATTATCTATAAAAAACTATGACTCTTTTTCAAATCCTAACCATTATGGTAATGTCACTTAAGCATAAAGAATACCCTAACATCTAAAGTTATCTAAACCAACCTCTGATACCAAATATAAGGACCCAAACTTAAAATATTACATAATCTTGAATTAAATGAATAATTCACATTGAGGATATTTTTAGGTTTCGAGTTTTAGAGAATTAGGACATAATTATTACATCTCAATGATTACAAAGTAGACACATCTACTCAGTTTCCATTTTTTTTACAAAATAAAAACTCTTGAACAAAAGAGTCATGTATAGTTCCATGTTTTAGATATCTTTACATTTCCTTGATCCCATCCTTGACCATATTCCACTTTATGTTCTGTTCATAACATTTGAAAAAATTTGGATGAGCATAAGAAGCTCAGTAAGAGATATAAAAATACCGAAAGAAAACATTAGTACATGTATACATAAGAATCAATGAAATCATACTTTACTCTTAAAACATAAAAATGTTAACATAACTCATGAAATCATAAGATTTATGAATAGCTCATAGAAATCATAAGACATAAATGTAACTTGATGCATTCATAACATTCGTACGTAGGGAGTAACCCTCATGGTTACATTTGGAATACCCATCACATTATATTCCCTAAATCTCTAAGAGAAACCTTAGTGGTTGACTCCTTCGCATTTCCCAATGCATTGGAGAGCTATCTCGGTCTCACCTGCCCTTATTTTATCATGGAACCACCTAACTTCATAAACAATTCCCAAGAACCATAACATAATTGTATCACAACAAATAGGCATAAATGAAATATAACATTTCCACATTTCATTCACAAGATATCAATACAACACATTTATATAACCAAAACATTATCAAAACCATTTTCAATACCAAAATAAAACAAAACTAAAACACGGTATTTATTTTTCATTTAAAAAAGTTATGGCCTGTAGAGGAAGCTGAAACTCAAATAATGGTCACGGTGGTGGAGAAGTCTTTGTCGCCGCATACGTAAGACAAAAAAAATATTCCTTTTTCCATTTAGTAAAAGGATTCATGTAAAAATATTCCTTTTTAATGAAATGAAAAGTCAAAAGGGTTGATTATACAACTAATTAATTAAGGTCGTATATAAATTGAAGTATGACTCAATGAAAGGAGATTGAGATGAAGTTTCATACAAAGACGATATCCTTAGATTAAGGATAAATAAATTACATAATTATGTGTGAAAAATATAAACACACCCAATATAAGTGGATATTAAGTGTACAAAAATGAGAGGTTATCCACACATATTCATATTATGACATAATCAAGAAGTAGAGGTTTAACCCAAAGAATTGAAATTGGGTTAAGAAGTTCCCTTACAGAAATTCAACAGCTTAACTGTGTAACTTTAAAATTCAGAAAATGAGTTGATGAGAGATAAAAAGGGTATATCATCAACTGGAAACAAAATTTACAGCAATAAGGATATATAAGAATGTATCCCTACAAAATAATATGTAAATTAAAATATCTAAAAAAAGAAGTCTTTTAAAAAGAGGAGGGTGAAAGGTTCCCTTACCGATTTGGGTAACTTTCGAAACGTACACCCCATGAAAGAAGGGTCATACAATGAAGATGTAAATACCCATAAAATAAATTATATTATAGAAATAATAAAATCCTGGGAAGTACATACACCACACAAATGGAAATAGTGGCAAATATAGCCTGAATCTCATGGGAATAAAATGTGAGATAAAAACCCCTTACCTCGTTGTAATAAATTGAGTCGTATGACCAAAAGATAATAAACACCAAATGAATCACATAATACCATTAATATAAAGATAATAGTGATAATATATATTAAATGGTAGTACAAAATACACCACATGCAACAAATAAGTGGCGAACAATGGAATTCTCATGGAATTAAAAGTGAGATAAGAAATCCCCTTACCTCATGTCTGACTTGTCTTGTTTATTTCTTTATATTCCTGAATAATAAACCTTTCTCAATTTATAATTTCTTAAGTAATGCCTGTAAATTTTATTATTCAATTCATATCACATATTATCATGTTATAATAATTAGTTAATTATGTGAGTTCATATCATACGTTTTGTCGATATTCGGTATATGGGTCAAAAATGAACTTGTTTGAAGAGAATTGTCCATGTAGTTATAAGTACATCATCTCCCTAATGGTGTTCATGATTTAAATATCATATATATCCAGTATATATGTATTTAATAATATTCCATAATGTTTGGAGATAATAAATGAAATGTACCGTTCATGGAGATGGTAGGTCGTACGTACGCATGAACGCTACTTTCTTTTTTTGTCATATTAATGGAATTTAAAACTAAATGAGTCAAAGATATATTATAATTACAGTATAATATATATTTTATATTTCTAACATAAGTTCATTAATTACATTATTTATAACTTCCATGTTTGGAATGAACGAGTCGCATCACTTGAGGGGGAGGTTGTCCACACTTCCTCATATGAAATTATCGCATTTTCACAACATGAAAAGAATAAATATATGTTTTAAATATAAAATACATAAGAATAGAGAGGAAATAAATATAATTTATATCATATATAAATATAGTTCCATCATAATGGCCACCATGAGAGGTGTTAAAAGAATATTGAACAATCATCATTTTGTGAGGCAGTAATTCACCACCCACAGAAACAGTATGTTCTTTAACCATTAGACGGAGGTGTGTGTAAGTGTAGGTAGAATCTATATCATAAAAGCATACTAGTATATTGAGTATACTTGTTTTATTATGGGATCAAATAATAAGATGATAGTGTTGATTGAATAAGGAAAATAAAACAAAGAAACTCGAGAGAAGACATTACCTCTAAATCAGGTAACTCTTTTTGATTTGAGCCAAAGGCTTCCTTGGAAAGACTTCTTCCCAAAGAGAGGATTCTAGGAGTAATATTGGGATTTGGAGAGATAATATGAATATATGATGGATGATCCAATAGCTTGAGAGGTGTGGGTAAGGAGGTAGATGTGGGGGCCTTTTATAAGAGGGAGGAGGGACACTTGGAATTTCTTGAAATGATACTTTATTATAAAATGATTTTCGGATTTGGAAGGTCCCACAACGATATATTTTAATTAAATGTTGATAAGTGTTCTAAATAAACCCATACAATAGGTTTTCTACAAGTTTAAGTCTTATATTTTACGTCAGAGTTTCATTTTATTTAAATCGTTCGTTAATGAGGCAATCACTGCATCATCATGGTGTCATAAATAAATATATTTATTTAATTTCTAAAAATTATAAAAAAATAACATGATGTAGGAAATATTTTTAGTTATAAAATGACTATTTATATTATAAGAGATAATTTATGTAAACAAAATTAATTTTTTTTACTTAGGATATACAAACCTTTGCTATATTTCTATTCCTTTTAAAAATAATTTCATAAATGTCACTATCACACCCATGTGACACCATGGGCCCTCAAGTTTGTTAAAAGTAATATCATGGTCGGACATGACACAAAAAAGAGGATTTGGACACATGTTCGGGTCATTTTATATTATTATGATATTATTTTATTACCCTTAACTACCCGATTACTAATTAATCACGATAATTAAAGATAATTGTTGTCGTTACTATTCATAATGTCCAAAAATAAAAGAGTCTTAATTAAATAATTTGGAACATATGATTAAAAATATGGAATCCATTTTACCAAATTAAAAACATAGAAATTTCATTAATTAATTTAAAAATAATTCATGTTGTCAAAACCAAATATGGGTTTTTATGAAGTAAAATTTATCAAAATATTGACTTTTTTTACATCCAATTGAAAAGTGAAATTACTTAAAATGACCAAAATTGTATTAAGTGAAAAAATATAATTTAATTACACTTTAAAACCAATTAAAAGGACTATGTAACTATATAATTAATTTAGATGAAAAAGCAGTTTTGATGTAAAATGGAGTATTTTCACTATTAATTAAAAATGAACATTTGTAAGAAAAATAACAAAACTTTATCCAAGGTAAATTTAATATTCCAAATTCAATGATTATTTAAATTTTACCAAATTCAAAACATATAAGTTGAATTAATTAATTTTATTATTAATTCCCGTTGTCAAAACAAATAGCGTGTTTTTAAGAAACAATATCTATCAAAAGATTTCCACTTGTTTATTTCCAATTTCAAAGTGAAATTAATTCCAATGAAAAAAATTAGATTAAATGGTAAAAATATTTTTTAACTAAACTCTGAACCCAATTGAAAAGATAATTTAACCATACAAATAAATTAGATTAAAAGGAGGTTTTGAATTAAAATATAACATTTTTCACTATTCATTAAAAAATGAACTTTATCGGAAAAATACCAAAAATTTATACAAAGTAAATTTTGATGTCTTGATTATAAAGAAGGATTTTATTTTGTCAAATATAACATATAAAAGTGACAAAAAGTATATTTAAAAAAGTGTTTTCCATCAAAAGATGGTTAATCGACCTTTTAAAGAATATTAGAATATTTATGCTTAAAATTAGATTCACTCACATTTTAAGCCTCTATCATTTATTAAGTAATTGTTCAAATATTTAAAAAACATATAAAATAATTTTGTAGTTAGTTCTATTCATTCCCTCCATTACAATGGCTATTCGTTTATTACCAATTAAAATAATATTATTATATTATTAGTGTGCGATGTTAAATTTCAAAGAAACTCGTTGTTGCGTATTGGGTATGCCATCGGACATAGCATTCCCTTTAAAGTAATATTAATATTTTATTCACCAATATTAATAAATTTTGAAATGTCATATTCTTTATTTACCAGGGATGTTACATTATATGAATAATAAACTATCATAAGAACATAGAATTATCCATGTGGAAGGATGATGCATGATCCTTCAGTGTGTGAGGATTTTTGATGAAGGGAATGAACCTTCCATGCATACTATGAAATAATGGATCTTCAATGAGAGTTATTCATGAAATGCATTCCATGATTGATCCCTGTGTATATACAGTCATTACTAGAATCCATTTATCATTTATGATCGGGCATTCCATGTGTTTATCCATGAAATATGACCCATATTAACATAATAAGGGGAGTTTTAGAAACATTCACGTGGTAGATTACCATTTTGATTTTGAGGATCTTCAATCATGACATTAGAATAGATCTGTCATTTTTTTAAAAGATGATGAATCTATACATATAAATGGGTACAGTAAAGATTATCATTCAATCATGTATTTACACATTCATTCATGTAAAATAAATGTGAATTTTAAAGGATATGGAATTCAAAGGTTAACCCAAAAATCAACTAGATGTTGATAATCATACATGTGATATTCATGAATGAAAATTACATGAAATAATCATGAAGGTAATTAACAGGTCATGTCATTTTAGTAATACATGTCATGTACTATTGATAAGGAAAAATAAGGAGTTCATGTTAGTTTACACCATGATGTATGTTTTGGAATAAAACATATAGAAATGAGAAAATAAATTATCTATGGTTTAAAAATAAGTCAAGTGAATATAAAACCAAGTGTTTTAGGGAGTTACATAAGGAAGTGGTCATTTTCAAAATATGTGAGAAGGAATTACAATTTGAGGATTAATCTATACCTAGATTTCAATGAAGAATAACATAATACCTGAATTATGATTCACACAAAATTTGATGGATAATTATTTTGGTATATTAAATAAAAGATAATATCCAAAATAAATGTGAAGTGAATTCAGAATTTATTAGCTCAAATTTAAAAATAAATAAAATCACTTATTTCTGTTAATGATAATTAATGTAAATTAATATATATGATATTATTATGTATATATTTGTGCAGTTATGATGGAAATTTTTTTATAGTATCCCTTGATGATAATACAATTTTAATATATATATATATAGCTAATGAAGTTAGAGAATAATACATATCTGTATATTGTAGAGAGAAGAAATTGAGTCGAAGATAGGAGTCTTTGAAGGTGAAACTTCTAAATATTCAAAGATTTAGAGGATCAAATAATTTATGATCTAATAATTTTTTAAGGAAAATAGGCTTCCTTTATTTTTCTATTGAACAAATTGAATAATTATACATGAGAAAACCTAATATTATAAGCTTATAGAGGATTACTATCATCCAGAAGGTTAATGATCATTCTATTTTTGGATCATCATTGAATAAGTGAAGAGGTCTTTTAGTGGATTCAAGAACTAATGAAAAAAAGAAGAATATGTATTGGGAAATAATTTTTAAAGGATTAAATAGTGGAACCTATGTATATATGAATGGACTGTCTTTGGTTGTAATAATTATTGAAGAAAATGGAGAATCCATTTTGTGGAGAATAACCATCATGGAACAGAGTGGGATTTCCTGAAAAACCTTAGGAATACTATGAATTATCCTATCATTAATCATCACTACAAAAAAAGATGGAATTATAGAATATATTAACAGATCAAGATATCTAATAGGTTTAATAGGTTTAATTTAGAAGGGAAAGAATTCACAAAAGTGTGTATCACTATTTATCCCCCTCTCATTGGTACATAATTGGCCCTTTGGATCTATTACTTATATAGAGAGATGATTCCCTATAAATATACAATGTTCTTCTAAAATTTTATTTTATAGCCTTTATGAAGTACACATTTTAAAAAGTGTTTAAGATAAAAAAAAATGAAGAATATGTAAGTTAATCATGAGGATAAAAAACTGGATATTTATTCCAAGATTCAGAAAAACATAAAAAAATAGAGGCAAGGAATCTAAATAATAAGCCAAAATTAAATGAAAAAAAGTAGATAGATTAAAGTAATTGGATCGGTATAAGAAGTAATAATTATTTTCATTATGATTTTTTTAAATATTTTCCATGATTAAATGATGATATATCACTTTTTATCATTATTATGAAATAAAATAACATCTAAATAAAGATACTAAAGAATTAATAAAAAATATTACTAATACAATCAATGGATTTATTTTTAATAAAGTACATATAGAATATGAAATTGAAGAAATTTAAGATGCATTATGTATGAAGTTCAAAACATGAATCATTCTCAGAGACCTATGGGAGGTAATGGGTCAACACATTAATATAATAGAAGAATAATTGAAAATTAATTCATGTGAGAATGTTATTTCTGATAATATTTTTTTAAGCATTCCTTGATTCTGAAATACGTCACAAAGTTTCTATTGATGTAAAAAATTAATAATTTGAGGTCAAATAAAAAAGGGTAATGATGGTTGAAAACTAGATACAAGAATGAATAAAAATTCATGAATAAAAAATAAATAAGAAAAGTTAGGGTTGTGAAGATAGGCTTAGATCTATTGAGGATCAAAATAAATTCCTAAACATGAAGGGTTTTGGGTTTGAGGTGATATCAAAGAATCAAGAATAACCACAAGATATAACATCCCATGTAAATAGATAAGATATGTTTCTACATTGGTTTTGTAACATCCCAAGTAAGTAATGAATAATAGATATTTTTATCTATGTCTATTAACGAATTAGATAGTGTTTTAGAGGCTTAAAATGAAAATAAATCCAATCTTAAGCATGGAATACACTAATATTCTTAAAAGATTGTTTTACTCCCTTTTGATGGAAAACCCTTTTTAGATAAAACTTTTGACAATTTTATAAGATATGTTTGTAAAAATAAACTTATTATTTATTATTGGGAAATCAAAATTCACTTTGTGTGATTTTTTGGTATTTTTCTGACAATGTTCATTTTTTAATGAATAGTGAAAAATACTGCATTTTACATCAAAACTACTTTTTAATATAATTTATTTATATGATTATATTATCTTTTTAATTGGTTTTAAAGTTAAATTAGAATATATTTTTACCATTTAATCCAATGGAGGTCATTAGGATTAATTTCACATTGGAATTGGGCATAAACTAATGCCAAACTTTTTATATATATTGTTTCAAAAAAACCCGCTATTTGTTTTGACAACGGGAATTATTTTTAAATCAATTATTTCAATTTCTGTGTTTGGAATTTGGTAAAATGGATTACATATTTGGAATCAGAATGTCCAAATTAAGTAATCAAGACTCTTTTGTTTTTGGACATTATGAATAGTAACAACGGTAATTATCTTTAATTATCTTGATTAATGAGTAATCGGTTAGTTAAGGATAATAAAATAATATCATAATAATAAAAAAATGACACCAACATGTGTAATAATTCTACTGGTTGTCTCATGGCCGATCATGGGATGTCTTGTTCCAATCTTGGGGACCCCATGGAATCACTTTTGTGAAAAGTGACTTGTTATCTTTTTTATTTTTTTTTAAAGAAAGTAAATATAACAAGAATGTATCACCTGATTAAAACATTTTTAATTTTTTCTACATAGATGATATTTTAGACTATAAATATTCATTGGAAAGATAAAAATATTTCCTACATCATAGTATTTGTTTTATAATTTTTATACATTAAATAATTTAAATTATTTATGACATCATGATGATGCAGCGATTACCTCATTAATAAAGGATTTAAATAAAATGAAATGATAATGTAATATCTATGACCTAAACATGTCCAAAACCTATTGGATGGGTGGATTTAGAACCCTTATCACATTACCCTCTAATTATATCAATGTGGGATCTTTTCAATCCCAAAATCATTTTCAAATAAAGTAACATTTCTTTACTTTCCAAGAGTGACGCTCCTCTCCTCTTATAAAAGGCCCCCACCTCTTCCCCCTTACCCACACTTCCAAAGCCTTTTACTCGGCAAACCCCTGCCCATTTTGTCTCTACACTTCCCTCTCTTACTCCTTGAAGACTCAATTTGGGAAGAAGGCTTCCCAAGGAAGCCTTTGAGCTCAAACCAAAGGGAGTTACACGATTTTAAGGTAATGTCTTCACTTGAGTCCTTTTGTTTTATTTTGCTTCTCCAACCCCCTAAACTCTTTTAATTCATTTCTTTTGTAACAACTATAGTATCTTAAATATACTAGGATGTTTTTATAAGAAGGATTAGAGCTACACTTACACACACCTACATCTAATGGTTAAAGGACATACTGTTTCCGTGGATGGTGAATTTATGCCTCCCGAAACGATGATTGTTCAAAATTCTTTTAACACCTTCAAAGGTGTCCATTAAGATGTCACTATATTTATATATGATATATAATATGTTTATGTTTTCCATAATCTTCTATATTTTTCATTTTGGGCATACCTTTATGGTTTCCATTATGGGTAAACGCGATATCTTCATTTAAGGAAGTGCGGACTACCGCTCCCTCAAAGTGATTTGATTCGTTAAATACCATATGTGGGACGTATAAAGGATGGAACTATGATATTATATATTATATTATACTGGAATTATAATATACCTCTATATCATTATGATTCCATTCTATAAAATACGAAATAGAAATGAAAGTAGCGTTCATGCGTACGTACGGCTTACCATCTCCATGAACGATGCATTTCATTTCTTACCTCTAAATGATTATGTAATATTATAAATGAATGTATATACTGGATATATATGATATATAGATCATGATTATAATTTTGGATATAATAGATACATGAACAACTCGTAATTATAAAGGGTTTATTTTTGACTCAAGTACCAATGATCGTTAAAACGACCGTTATTAACTTAAATAATTACATAGTGTTCATGACATGGAAATAAGTGATATAAAAGGAATAGTGAACATGAAAAAGGTTCTTAAACAAGTATAAATTAACTCAAGTTTATTATTCAGGAGATTAAAGAACGACCAAGTCAAGTCGGACCCGAGGTATGGGACTTCGTCTCAATCTCCTTTCATTGAGGCATATTTTGTTTTATACACAACCTTCTTTTATACGGTGTATAAACCCCTTTGACTTTTAAGTTTTTTCAAAAGGGATCTTTTTTATAAAAAGAGTTTACTAAAAGACAAGAGGGAATGTTTTTGTCGTACGTATGCGGCAACAACGACTTCTCTGCCGCCGTGACCATTATTTGAGTTTCGGCTTCCTCTACAAGCCATACCTTCTTTTTAAAAGAAAAATAAATACCATGTTTTACTTTTCTTTTATTTTGGTATTGAAAATGGTTTTCATAATGTTTTTATATAAATGTGTTGTATTGATATCTTGTGATTGAAAGGTGGAAATGTTATGTTTCCTTTATGCATGTTTTATGTGATACGATTATGTTGAGGTTTTTGGTCATTATTATGAAGACGGGTGGTTCCGTGATAAACTAAGGGCGGGTGAGCCCGATATAGCTCTCCAATGCATTGGGTAACATGAAGGAGTGAAACGTTAAGTTTTATCCGAAGATATTTAGGGAATATACTGTGATGGGTATTCCAAACGTAACCAAGAGGGTTACTCCCTACGTAAGAATGTTATGAATGCCTCAAGTTACCCTTATTTCTTATGATTTATATGATTTATTCATGATTTGATGAGGTATGTTAAAGTGCTCATGTTTTATGGGTAAAGTATGATTTCATTCTTATGTATATATATACACATGTTTCCTTTCCATATATTTTTATATCCCTTACTGAGCTTTTTATGCTCATCCCAATTTTTTTTTGAAATGTTTTTCACGGGTCAAGGGAAAGGTACATGATATGATGATAGTGTCAAGGAAGTTTCAAGAAAGAATCCATGTTTTATTTTAAATATGTTTCCATTTATGGGAAAGAAGAATACTATCTTTATGTAACCACTTTGTTTATATGTGGAATGTAATGAAAGTTTTATGATCTAATTCTCTAAAACTCTAAACCCGAAAAGATCCTCAATGTGTAATCTTGTAATAACAGAAGATTAAGTAAGGTTTAAGGATGGGGCCTTATAGTTGGTATCCGAGGTCAGTTTAGATAACTTTAGGAGTTATAATTCTATGAAATGATTATCCAAAAATATTTTTTTTGTGGTCAAATTGAGGTGATATCGTATTTGAAGATTACCATGTTGCTTCATCAAAGACATGTTTGTTCAAAATGGTTTTCCGCAGAGGAAAAAGGGAAGCAGTGCTAGGAAGGCATACAGAAGGAAATAACCTTCTGAATCAGCATCCTGAGATGGTTGGAATTGGAACTGAACAGTTTGTTTCAGTAATGGAGCAGTTTACTCAAGCGATAAATGGTGGTGGTATCCATGCATGAGATCAGCCGATCAACCGCATAGGAACATGTCAGTGGTGGAACATTTCATGAGGCAACATCCCCCATCATTCAGAGGATCATCTGACCCTGTGCTAGCTGAAGGGTGGATTAAAGCACTGGAGAAGATTTTCGATGTCATGGGTGTTCAGATAATCAAAAGGTTAGTCTTGCTATTTACCGTTTGGAGGGTGAGGCAGATCAGTGGTGGTCTATGGTTAAAAATATCAGGGACTCCGATGAGATTGATGCTCTTGACTAGGATTAATTCAAAGGTATGTTTCTTGAGAAGTATTTTCCTAAGGCTGTTCGACTTAAGATGGAAAAACCATTCTTGGAATTGAGACAAGAGGAAGACTTAGTGGCTGCCTATGAAGAAAGGTTCACTCGATTGGCATGGTATGATCCAAATTTTATCCGAGACCTTGATAGAAAAATAAATCATTTTTACTCATGATTAAAGCCAAAATATTGAAGGGCATTAGCTTCTTGTGAGTTTAAAAGTTATGAAAAGCTTGTTCGATGTGCTGAGAAGGTGTAAATGGAGTTTGCCGATGATCAAGTGTTCTATAAAAAACAGCAAAAGAAGAGACCAAGGTGGTAGGAGAAAGGGAAGAATTATTCAAAAAAGTCTGATGGTAAGAAATATAAGTTTCCAGTTTGTGATAAATGTGGAAAAAGGCATACTGGGGAATGTCTTCTGAATTTTGGAAAGTTCTACCGATGTGGTAAGATGGGACATAAGGCTCGTGATTGCACTGAAAAAGATCAAGGTGAAGGTAAGACGAAATATGATTTACAGTTAGTGAAATGTTTTAAGTGCAATGAGATGGGTCACTATGAAAACGAGTGTCCGAAAAAGAGCTTGAGTGATGGGAAGAAGTTAGACTACAAGCAGAAAGGGGTGGTGAAATCCTTTGCAACTACTTCAACAGATGTCGGGCCATCAAATGAAGTTGTATCAGGTACTTTGTTTGTTTTTTCAGATTATGCCAGTGTGTTGTTTGATTTGGGGTCCACACATTCTTTCATATCTGAAAACATTGCTAGTAAAATGGGAATACCATCTCAAGAAATGACTCCTGAACTTGTGGTAAAAACACCTGGGGGAAATGTTGAGGCAAAAACAATTTATAAGAATCTTCCTTTCCTTATCTGTGGAAAGAACCTACTTGCAAACCTTATTGTTCTACATCTAGTAGAGTTTGATGTTATCCTGGGTATGGATTGGCTCTTTATTTACCATGCTAAGATTGACTATAGAGCTAAAGAAGTTTCTTTTCAAAAAGGCTTCTAGTTTGTGTACAAGAATGATCCCTTAGTATTGATAACTTATCAAGAGGCCAAGAAACTTGTAAAAGATGGAAATGAATGTTACCTTGCACACATCGTTGAAAATAATGGAACTATTCAGATTAATGATGTGCCAGTGGTAAATGAGTATCCTGATGTTTTTCCTGATGAGTTTCCTGAAATAATACCAGATCGGGAAGTTGAGTTTACTGTTGACTTAGTTCCTGATGCTAAGCCAATTTCAAAACCCCCTTATCGAATGGCTCAAATTGAACTTTTAGAGTTGAAGGAGAAATTGCAAGAATTATTAGAGAAAGGATTCATTCGACCTAGCACATCACCATGGGGTGCTCCTTTCTTGTTTGTTAAAAAGAAAGATGGTTCAATGAGACTTTGAATTGATTATAGAGCCTTGAATAACATCACTGTTAAGAACAAATATCCTTTTCCTCATATCTATGATTTTTTTGATCAGCTCCAGGGAGCTCAGTATTTTTAAAACATTGACTTGAGATCGGGGTACCATCAGCTAAAGGTAAAGGAAGCAGATGTTCCGAAGACCGCGTTCCGTACAAGATATGGCCATTATGAATTTGTAGTAATGCATTTTGGGCTAACCAATTCACCTAATGTATTCATGGACTTAATGAATATAATTTTCCATGAGTTCTTGGATAAGTTTGTGGTGGTTTTCATTGATGATATTTTAGTGTTTTCTAAAAGTAAAGAGGAGCATGAAAGACATTTAAGGGTTATCTTGCAAACCTTTAAAGAAAAGAAACTGTATGGAAAATTCAGAAAGTGTGAGTGTTGGTTGCAACAAATTTCTTTCCTTGGTCACATTGTTTCTAGAGATGGTATAACCATTGATCCTAGAAAAACAAAGGTTGTTGAAGAATGTCCAAGACCCACAAATGTAACAGAGATTCGTAGTTTCCTTGGATTGGCAGGCTAATACCGAAGGTTTGTTAGAAATTTTTCACGGTTATCTAGTCCAATGACTAAGCTAACTCGGAAGGGTGTTAAGTTTATCTGTACAAAATAATGTGATGATTGTTTTCAGGAATTGAAAAGAAGATTGGTGAATGCTCCAGTTTTGGCACTTCCTTCCAGGAATGGTGAGTTTGTTATAAACAGTGATGCTTTATTGAAAGGACTTGGTTGCGTCCTAATGCAGAATGATCAGGTAATTGCTTATGCTTCACGATAGTTGAAAACTCATGTGGTAAATTACCCTACACATGATTTGGAATTAGCTGCTATTGTTTTCGCTTTAAAAATTTGGAGGAATCATTTTTATGGAGTAAAGTGTGAAATATATACTGATCACAAAAGTTTAAAGTATATATTCACTCAGAAAGAGTTAAAAATGAGATAGAGGAGATGGCTAGAATTAATCAAGGATTATGATTGTAAAATTAATTACCATCTAGGAAAATCAAATAAAGTGGCTGATGATTTGAGTCGAAAAAGTAATGCTTCATTAGAAATGTTGCATTTGGAACGTGATCCTTTGGTTAAGGATTTGATGAAATTTGGAATAGAAGTTGTTGGTGCATGATGTTCTTCTGTTTTGTTTCAGGTATCAGTGAGATCATCTCTATCAGACAGAATCAAGCAAGCACAGAAGCAAGACAGTGAGTTGCAGAAAAAGGTAGAGCTTGTTCAAAAGGGTAATTTTCCTGAATTCAACATTGATAATGATTTCATTTTGAGATTTGGGAATAGATTGTGTGTGCCTTATGATTCACAGTTGAAGAGAGAGTTGTTATGTGAAGCTCATAGTTCTCCGTTTTCAGTTCATCCTGGCAATACTAATATGTACAGAGATCTGCGGGAGTATTACTGGTGGGTTGGAATGAAAAGAGATATTGCTGATTTTATTGTGAAATGTTTGACTTGTCAGCAGGTTAAAGCAGAGCGGCAGTTACCGAAAGGGATGCTTCAGCTTTTACTAGTGCTAGAGTGGAAATGAGAGAATATATCCATGGACTTTTTTGTGGGATTACCGAAGACATCTCGAGGTAATATTGCAATCTGGGTTATTGTTGATCGCTTGACTAAATATGATCATTTCCTTGCTATACGAGATAATTTTTCCCTAGATCAACTTTCCCGTTTGTATCTTAAAGAGATAGTCAGGTTACATGGATTTCCCCTCTCCATTTTATCTGATCGTGATCACAGGTTCACTTCTAACTTTTGGAAAGGCCTTCAGAAGTCGTTGGGTACTGAATTAAATTTTAGTACAATATTTCATCCTCAATCAGATGGGCAGTTAGAACGAACAATTCAGAACTTGTAGGATATGATACGAGCTTGTTCGATGGATTATCAGGGAAGTTGGTACCAACATCTTTCTTTGGTTGAATTTTCATATAATAACAGTTTTTATTCCAGTATACAGATGGCACCATTTGAGGCGTTATATGGGAAGCGGTGTCAAACTCCAGCTTTCTGGGATGAAGTGGGTGAAAGGAAGTTGATGAGAGCAGAATTGGTAGAAGAGATGGAAAAAAAAGTTCAGCTGATTCAGAAGCACATGAGAACAGCTCAGAGTAGGCAGAAGAGTTATACGGATAACCGGAGGAAGGATCTATCTTTTGAGGTAGGTGATCATGTTTTTCTCAAAGTATCACCATGGAAAAGCGTGATGGGATTTGGTAAGAAACAAAAGCTGAGTCCATGGTTCATTAGACCATATGAAATTCTAGAGAGAGTTGGATCAGTTTCATACCGGGTGGCTTTACCTCCGAGTTTATCTCAGGTACACAATGTTTTTCACATTTCGATGTTGAGAAAGTACATGCTAGATCCATCTCATGTTTTGAGTCTAGAGGTAGTTCAGCTAGAAGAGAACCTATCTTATGAGGAACAACCGGTTCAGATTCTTGACCACATAGAGCAAGTGTTACGGAATAAGGTGAATAATGAAGTAATGATTTTGTGGAAAAACCACATGATGGAAGAGGCAACAGGAGAATCTGAAAATGCAATGAGGGATAAGTACCCCCATTTATTTGATAAGTAAATAAATTGTGGGGACACAATTTTCTAAAGGGGGGAACGATGTAACATCACAAGTATGTAATTAATAATAGATATTTTTATCTATGTCTATTAATGAATTATATAGTGTTTTAGAGGCTTAAAATGAAAATAAATCCAATCTTAAGCATGGAATACACTAATATTCTTAAAAGATTGTTTTACTGCCTTTTGATGGAAAACCCTTTTTAGATCAAACTTTTGACAATTTTATAAGCTATGTTTGTCAAAATAAACTTATTCTTTATGATTGGGACATCAAAATTTACTTTGTGTGAATTTTTGGTATTTTTCTGACATAGTTCATTTTTTAATGAATAGTGAAAAATACTGCATTTTACATCAAAACTTATTTTTAATCTAATTTATTTATATGATTATATTATCTTTTGAATTGGTTTTAAAGTTAAATTAGAATATATTTTTACCATTTAATCCAATGGAGGTCATTAGGATTAATTTCACTTTGGAATTGGGCATAAACTAATGCCAAACTTTTCATAGATATTGTTTAAAAAAAACCCGCTATTTGTTTTGACAATGGGAATTATTATTAAATCAATTATTGCAATTTCTGTGTTTGGAATTAGGTAAAATGGATTACATATTTGGAATCATATGGTCCAAATTATGTAATCAAGACTCTTTTGTTTTTGTACATTATAAATAGTAACAACGGTAATTATCTTTAATTATCTTGATTAATGAGTAATCGGGTAGTTAACGATAATAAAATAATATCATAATAATAAAAAAATGACACCAAAATGTGTCCTAATTCTACTGGCTATCTCAGGGACGACCATGGTATTTCTTGTGCCAAACTTGGGGACCCCATGGAATAACTTTTGTGGAAAGTGACTTGTTATCTTTTTATTTTTTTTAAAGAAAGTAAATATAACAAGAATGTATCACCTTATTAAAACATTTTTAATTTTGTCTAAATAGATGATAGTTTAGACTATAAATATTCATTGGAAATCTAAAAAGATTTCCTACATCATAGTATTTTTTTTATAATTTTTAGACATTAAATAAATTAAATTAATAATGACATCATGAGGATGCAGCGATTACCTCATTAATAAAGGATTTAAATAAAATGAAATGATAATGTAAAATCTATGACCTACACATGTGAAAAACCTATTGTATGGGTGGATTTAGAACCCTTATCACCTTACCCTATAATTATATCAATGTGGGACCTTTTGAATCCGAAAATCATTTTCAAATAAAGTAACATTTCTTTACATTCCAAGAGTGCCCCTCCTCTCGTCTTATAAAAGGCCCCCACCTCTACCTCCTTACCGACACTTCCAAAGCCTTTGGCTCGGCCAAAACATGCCCATTTTGTCTCTCCACTTACCTCTATTACTCCTTGAAGCCTCACTTTGGGAAGAAGTCTTCCCATGGAAGCCTTTGATCTCAAACCAAAGGGAGTTACCCGATTTTAAGGTAATGTCTTCACTTGAGTCCTTTTGTTTTATTTTGCTTCTCCAACACCCTAAACTCTTTTTATTCATTTATTTTGTAACAAATACAGTATATTAAATATACTAGGATGTTGTTATAATAAGGATTCGAGCTAAACTTACACACACCTACATCTAATGGTTAAAGGACATACTATTTCCGTGGATGGTGAATTTATGCCTCCCGAAATGATGATTGTTCAAAATTCTTTTAACACATTCATTTGTGGCCATTAATATGTCACAATATTTATATATGATATATAATATGATTATGTTTTCCTTAATATTCTGTATTTTTCATTTTGGGCATAACTTTATGGTTTCCATTATGGGTAAACGCGATATCTTCATTTAAGGAAGTGCGGACTACCGCCCCCTCAAAGTGATTTGATTCGTTAAATACCATATGTGGGACGTATAAAGGATGGAACTATGATATTATATATTATATTATACTGGAATTATAATATACCTTTATATCATTATGATTCCATTCTATAAAATATGAAATAGAAATGAAAGTAGCGTCCATGCCTACGTACGGCTTACCGTCTCCATGAACGGTGCATGTCATTTCTTACCTCTAAATGATTATGTAATATTATCAATGCATGTATATACTGGATATATATGATATATACATCATGATTATAATTTTGGGTATAATGGATACAAGAACAACTTGTAATTATAAAGGGTTTATTTTTGACTCAAGTACCAATGATCGTTAAAACGACCGTTATTAACTTAAATAATTACATAGTGTTCATGACATAGAAATAAGTGATATAAAAGGAATAATGAACTTGAAAAAGGGTCTTAAACAAGTAGAAACTAACTCAAGTTTATTATTTAGGAGATTAATGAACGATCGAGTCAAGTCGGACCCGAGGTATGGGACTTCGTCTCAATCTCCTTTCACTGAGGCATATTTTGTTTTATACACAACCTTCTTTTATACGGTGCATAAAACCCTTTGACTTTTATGTTTATTCAAAAGGGATCTTTTTTATACAATTTTTTTACTAAAATACAAGAGGGAATGTTTTTTTCGTACGTATGCGATGACAACGACTTCTCCGCCGCTATGACCATTATTTGAGTTTCAGCTTCCTCTACAAGCCATACCTTCTTTTTAAAAGAAAAATAAATACCATGTTTTACTTTTTTTTTTATTTTGGTATTGAAAATGGTTTTTAAAATGTTTTTATATCAATGTGTTTTATTGATATCTTGTGATTGAAAGGTGTAAATTTTATGTTTCCTTTATGAATGTTTTATGTGATACGATTATGTTGAGGCTCTTGGGAATTATTATGAAGACGGGTGGTTCCGTGATAAACTAAGGGTGGGTGAGCCCGATATAGCTCTCCAATGCATTGGGTAACGCAAAGGAGTGAAATGTTAAGGTTTATCCGAAGATATTTAGGGAATATACAGTGATGGGTATTCCAAACGTAACCAAGAGGGTTACTCCCTACGTAAGAATGTTATGAATACCTCAAGTTACCTTTATGTCTTATGATTTATATGATTTATTAATGATTTGATGAGGTATGTTAATGTGATTATGTTTTATGGGTAAAGTATGATTTCATTCTTATGTATATATGTACCCATGTTTCCTTTCCATATATTTTTATATCCCTTACTGAGCTTTTTATGCTCATCCCAAGTTTTTTTGAAATGTTTTTCATAGGTCAAGGGAAAGGTAAATGATATGATGATAGTGTCAAGGAAGTGTCAAGAAAGAATCCAAGTTTTATTTTAAATATGTTTCCATTGATGGGAAAAAAGAATACTATCTTTATGTAACCACTTTGTTTATATGTGGAATGTAATGAAAGTTTTATGATCTAATTCTCTAAAACTCTAAACCCGAAAAGATCCTCAATGTGTAATCTTGTAATAACTCAAGATTAAGTAAGGTTTACAGATGGGGCCTTATAGGTTTTCTTTGAGATTCAGGGTTCCAAGAATTCTAATTTTAGTGGTAAGAAGATCATGATATCACAATATAATAAAATGAAAAAATACTCTATGAAAAAGGTATCCCATAACATATAAATTTTCTTATGTACTAATTGTATTTCAATTATCAGTAGATATATTAATACAAATTAAGGAAATGCATGGATGGTAAAAAATACTAATTAAACCACCACATCAATAGAGGATTAGAGGTGATATATAAAAAACTATTCCCCAAGTAGTGTCTAAAAGAGTGTTCATTCCTCTCCAAAATATGTTGGTTCACAACCTATGAAATATAAATTTATTATACCAAAAAGAAGAGATGAATATTTATAGTATAATATTGGTGTTTCTATAAGTTCAAACCTAAAGCATTGGAATACTCATATAACTTGATGATTCCTGAAAATATGATAACTCCACAAGTAAGGGGTGAAAGACAGAAGAAATAAGAAAAACATATGATTAAAATTAGAAGAAAATTGAAATGAGACCTGGTAAATCCATGAGGATTAAACAAAGTAAATGTGTTGATCCAAAAAATCCAAATAAGATAAAGAAATAAGGAAAGATGATAAGAAATAGAGATTAGAATACAACTAGTGAATTGCGGAAAAGGATCAAGGTGGTATGATATATAACCATATAATTCATGAGAAAGATTTCTATATAGTTAAATCTATTTAAGAAAAAAAATGAAATCACATAAAACATTATGTTCTTAAATTACATTAGTATAAAAATAGGTTTAATTGAAAATATTGCATAGGTTAGGAAGTAAAGATTGATGTACACTGAGAGTAAACTCTAAATCATAGAATCACATCTGAAAAAATAGGTCTCTCATTATTCCCAATTATTATTTTATATTTTGAGATAACATATAGGAAATTATAAGATAATTATTGAGAACGTAACTTTTGGATAAAAATTAAAATTAACTTCATGGAGTATCTCAACTACCATAAATAAGAGCATATAAGTGAGTCTCTAGAGTGGGAACTAACTTGAAGAGTGGATTTAATATTTTAGTCTTATAGTGAATCTATAATTTATGGATATCTAGATAAAAAAGGAATTATGGATCCAATCACACTCAAATTCCTTTGTTTCTTTTATATTTAATGCACTTATAAAGGGGGTGTTTTAGTTGATGAAAAATGGAAGAAAGGGGGAGTCTATGATCTATATGGATGTGTTTATTGAAGAGTGTGCATGATTATATTTTTTAATTTCAATATGGTTTAGAAAATGTAATTCATCATAGAACAAATATATTCATTAAAGAATTATATAATATTTTTATCATATTAAATAGAGTATATTTTTTACCCAATTGAGTATCAAAATTTTCTCAATATGATCAATACATGTTTAGTATGGTGATGATGATTCTTGGATGATTTTTGATCATTCATTATATGGAATTGAATGTCATTCTTGACAAAAAATACAAATAAGAGCATAAAATGATTGACTTTTGGTCGCTTTTTTTGTAAAATAACATATAAATTTTTTTGTTCTTTTCTTCAACACTAAATGACATGGGTTAATAAGTATTTATTGATAACACTATGTTTACATAATGAAGAAACCATCATAATATGTGTGGGAATTATGTATCATCAATATTTTATGAATGTTGAGAAATAAGATATGAAAGACATAAAAAAATATTTTGTATTACATTTTTTTAAGAAGAGTATATGGTATTGGATTATAAGATAAATTCAGTTAAATATTTCTATAAGTGTTTAGTAAAAAATTATCCAGCCCTGAGAAAGATAAGGGTCCTTCTATACCAAACATGTAGGAGATAGACTACAAGGATGGACTAAGGTGGAATTGAGGTTCTATATAGAGGTAGAGTGTATGAAAATGAGGGAATAACATGCACACATGTCATGTATAAGAGAAAAATAGCACCTCCATGTGGGGCGGCATGATGGCAGAGGAGGAGGTGCTCTGAAAGGACCAGAACACTCATAACTAGATGATGAAGAAAGAATTAACTATTATTATATGGACACAAGGATTCAATAGCATCTATGTGGAGTTTTGGATTGTTGTTACTATTAACATATTTAGAAAACATAGAAATAAATTAGGTTATTTGATTTAGTTTATCTACACTATCTGATCCCACCATGCGATCACCTTCTTCCTCTGGGATAAAATCATTTCTCATTCCAACGATTTCTTTATATGATCAATTAATGAGATATAATCACTGATTAAGATAAGATTCACCTCTTAATATCAAGGTCACCATCCCCTGATATCAATTTTATATATTCCATGAGAACAGTTATTCTATGAGTTATGGTGAGCATGGATATTCCGTAATTATAATATTCCATGTGATTAAGGATATTCCATGAAGCAAAATTGATGGTCACATGATGTGTAATCATATATATTCCAATTGGTATGTATGGATGTTCCATGAAGAGTTAGATTATTCATGAATAAAGCATCATTGACGAGGATGAACAGTGCATAAGCCTTCCACGTGTGAGGAGACTTTGTGAAGTGCATGAAACATCAATCAATTCTATGAAACCTCAGATCATTCATGAGATCTATACATGTTGTTCCTTACTAGATCAAGCCATGTGTACTTTAATTCAGTTTAAGATTTCTCTAATCATTTTTTATGTATTATTCCATGAGTTTTTCCATGAAATATTACATTTATTAACACAAAAAGGGAGTCTAAGAAACGTTCAAGTGTTGTATTCTAATGATTATTTTAAGGACCTTGAGTCAACACATCAACATAGATTAGGTTGGAAATATAAAATATCGATAAACCTCAATTTATGAGTAGTTATTCTTAATATTATACCAAATTAATGAAGTACATTCTTATATGTAAAAACAAAATTATAAAGGTCAAGATATTCCCTAGTTAACAAAAGAAGAAATTGATATAGGCATTGGTGCATGTTGTATCCGTACATGAAACTACCAGGAAAGAATCATTAAGTTAATTAATAAGTTATATCATTTATGTAATGAATTCCACATACCATTGATCATGAAATATAATAAGTCCCTATATGTTTATGAAATGAATGATTTAAATTCACAAAATTTGTAAACGTGAGAAACTAAATGATTTGTGGTTTACAAATAAGTCATGTGAAGAAAAAAATAAAACTATGTTCTCTAGAGAGATAAATGTGTATATGATTATTAAAATACATCTTGAGAAAAAAAATTAAAATTTTATGATGCTTCTATAATGAAATTTCATTGAAGAATATCACAATACGTGAATCATGAATTTTGTAGCATTTAATAAAGAACACTTCATGGATAATAAACATGAGTTAACAACTAGAATAAATGTGTAGTGGGTTTTAAATTGATTTTAATAAATTTAAAATAATAACAAACATCTACCTTCAATAATTATAATTAATTTGAATTAATATACATGATATTATTGTGTATATATTTTAGAAGGTATGATGATGTAAATTTGTAAGATTACCTATTGATGTTGATACTAATCTAAAAACTCTATACAACTTAAAATTCTAGAGAATAGTACATCTATGTATCGATGTAAGAGAAGAAATAAATCTAAAGAAAATATCCTTTTAAGGTGACACACTTAAGTATTTTATGATTCAAATAGCCAGATCATTAAATATCTAAGAAATTATTCAAGGGAATAAAATTTATTTCTTGTATATATTGATGAACTTGAAAAATTTTACATGATAAAACAAGATCATATAGGCTCATGGAGGAAAGATATAATAAAAAAGGTTAAATATATTACTAGTTTTGAATCATCCTTGATGAATTGAAAATGTCTTTCAGTGGATTCTAGAATAAGTGGAAACACATTTGATTCTATATTGGAAAACAATTATTGATGGGAGATGAAATGGAATCTGTGTTGATTGGAATAAATTTTACATGTTTAAAACTATTATTAAAGATAATAGATAATCCATGATAGGGATAATAATAAACATGAAAAGGAGTTGTATTTTAAGATAAAACTTGAAAATATTGTGTTATTCTCAATCGTTCATTATCACTACACATGATGTGTGGTTGATAGATTATATTGAGTGGATCGATTACAATAACATGTTCAAGAGTTTTAATTTATATGGGAAATTATTATCAAAAGAGTGTATCAATGATTCACCCCCAGTGGTACCCAAATAGTCCTTGGGCTCTATACCTTCACCATTAGAACACAATTCCACAACATCTCTATGACACATTCATATCCTTTATAGGATACTCACACATTCACTGTATAATTATCATCCTTTCCCTATATTAATATTTTACAATCCAATAAGGATTTCATTTATACTTATTTTTCACATCTCATAATATATCCCTTGTCATCTCTAGTGTTTTAGAATATTATTTCCACACTCTCACCATACATATTCACATACCAAGGTATGATCATCATTACTTAAATTAATTGATTTCATATTTCCATTTATTGTAACATATCATAACTATGTCATTCATTTTTTAAATATGATAATACTAAAGGAATGTTATCCCATTAATTATTCCAATTTTCTATGATTTTCTTTCTATATTAATTGATCACACATTAATCAAAACCATTACCATATTAGAATTTATTTCATCAATAAAGTCTAAACTCAATATATGCATATATATTTATAAATATACTTATATTTAAACCACAAATGTTAATTAATAATTCGATTTTTGGTATTGATATCCCTCCTCCTAGGACCCTTGACTTGGTGTTTTATGTTTCACTTGGAATGATTGTTTTGGGACTTTCTGAATTTATTTAGTTTCTTGTATTGGATGAATTTATATTTAAAATATTGGGAATGTTTTATATTTAAATTCATACTTGTTATATTTTCTCAGTTTCTCACATCATATTATGTATTTTATAAAAATAAAATAATAATTAAGAGTGTGAAAGAAGTAATAATTTAATTATACAACCAATAATATTTAATGGAATATCCTCAATATTAATTTTATTCCATCCACTTTATTCTAATTTGTGTGAATTCATATAATTTTCTATCATCATTCTTTATTATAAAACTATCTACTCTAAATAAAATCCACAAACATCCATGGTTTAGAAAAACCACTATGGTTGCTTATTGTTATTAAATTAGTAATAATAATTAACTTAAGTATTATTTATAAATAATACGCTAATTATGATTTCATTTACCCTTTTATAGTACTCATAAAATAATTTCAATAATTATTCCATTTTAAGATCTTCTACACGTCATAAGTAAAATCATTCATAAATTTAATTATTTCTCACAATATCAATTTTAATCATATCAATCATATAAATTAAATTAATAAATTATTTAAACACATTATTGAATATGGAAAATTATTCAATTAAGCTTCAACCATTAATTTAATATATAAATAATCATTAGTGACCTAAAAGACCCAAAAAGTTCAATAAAATTATTAAAACTCTAAAATTATAAATTTTTATTTATTCATATTAATCATCCTTGAAATTAATTACATTACATTACTTGAATATTTCTTGTCTCCAAATTGGATGTTAATCCTTAATTGTTTTATCATAATTTATTGATGAGATAAAAACATATAATTATGTAAAAATATAATTATTATCAATTTTCCAATTTATTTTTTTATTTATCAAAATTAAGTTCCTATTTAATTAATTCAGTCTTCCCAATGTTACCAAAATGGACCAAGTTGGGTATCATTGGGTCTGAGGTGTCGATATCAATCCAATAGATTTTTTGGTGTCTAAAATGGATATCTCAAGCACCCCAATGAAATAAAAAATCCATGAAATTGTGAGGGATTTCACGTGGAACTGCCCACATGCCACTCAAAGAAACCTCACTATGTAATAACATGTTTTTCATGTGGGTAGGTTCTTGATATCCAATCATCGATTGGATGGTTGGTATTGCATGGATGTGATCATGATGATCTATTATATGCATGGATGGTGTGTCCACATAGTATTTAATCTGATAAAAATGAATAGATTGCCTAGATTAATGGAGTACTACATGATTATGTGGAAAATATGGATAGTCTAGATAACTTTAAATCATTACAATTAGATTCTCTAATGTGGTTTATATCAATACATAATTGACTATGAGTAGGGGTGACATGAAAAAACCCATGTTGTCTGATAATTTCATTCATATAGTTTCATGCATTTCAATACATTCTATATAGATATATGCTTCCACCCTCATTTAGGGTTTACAAGGAATGGTTTGGCTCATTTAACAGAATATCAAAGAGTTGAGGGGCCTTTGTTAGCTACCATTATGCTCCTTCACACTGTCACAGTTAGAAAATATGCACAGTTTATTTTCGTGAGAGAAAACCTCCATCAATCACCATAATTAAATATTATAATCTTTTTGATCTAGGGAACTCTAATATGGACTTTATCTTATAGAACTAATTTTTTTGATGTACCAAAACAAAGAGAGAAGAAGTAATTAGCTAAAAAATCTCTCTATTTTTTCTCTCAAACCATGAACCTAATTATTGTGATTTTAATACCATTAGGTTCTCTCTTCAAGATATTTCCAAGGATATATTCCTCACACCATAACCGATTTATATTTATAAATTATTTAAAATTCATCAAAACAATCCATAAAATATATTAATATTATTTATCAATTTTTTTGATTTCAAAGAGTAAAAAGGTGTCTAATTCACTTCATGAATCATAACTTTTTATGAGTATTTGGGATAATTATAAAAATTAGGATTCTCGATTTGAAAAAGATATTTTTTAACCATAATAATTACATATAAAATAATTTATTTTAAATTATCAGATTAATGATATTGTTGTACCATTTTAAACCATTCAACAAGTAGAATTAGGGTACATAAGGGTTTTTCAAAATTCAATCGATAACTAAATCAATGTGAAGAGAGATTTTTTCAATACATAAATTTCTATCAAATATATTTCATTATTTTTTCATTTGATTCTACTGATTATAACACAAACATGTTTATATCATTTATAAAAATACAACAATACATGATAATAATACTAATTATTCAAATAGGGACATCAATACTATTTAAAAATCTAATCAAAATTTCATCTATGAAAATTAATCTACTAGGGTTGAAAAAATGAACCATACCCTGATTCACCATTGTTATTCATTATTTAATTAATATCACTCTACTTAAGTCATCACCTTCACTATGACTATAATTTATTAGAGCCAGGGTTTCTCAAAAACCTAAAAAATATGAATTTATATGAGGAATTTAGGTTTTAATAATATTTATGTCATTTATTTAATTTATCATCAATGAAACCTAAATTAAAAACTATGTCAGTTGAAACCCAAAATATAACCTAAAATTAAACACACCATTATAAAGTCACTAACAAAGACAATTTTTCAATATGAACATTTTTACAATAAGAAATTATAGTTTTAATCGTAGTGAGCCAGAGATTGGTTAACAATATTCCCTTTCCCAACATCTTAGTATAATAGATAAATCCATTAAGATACACCATTTAACTATTTATAACAAAAAAATTAATTAAATTAAAAATGAAGATAACCCAACAAATCAGATCTCCACTCAGGTTAACATTAAGTTGAGAGTACCCCACAAGCCAACTTTGACTAGGGCCTTGACTAGTGACTATCACCGAGTAAGAATATTTCAGAATATGGGATTCCTTACCCTATATCAACCAATAATATATAAATATCTCAAATGAATAAAATAGAAAAAGACACCATAAATATGACTATATAGAAGTAATATAATTTAAAACAAAGAATTAATGAGAGATCAAGTATAAGAACAACACCATATAGACTGGAAAAAGGAACCAAATAAGAAAAGTCTCTAATATAACTGACACTGGACACTAGAAATACCCTACTCACTGCATATACTATAGGATCAATATATATCCACAATTATCACCACCACAATCATTAACCATCATACTCTATTATGAACTTCTTAGGCATCACTAAGAATCAACTATTAATAAGCTACACTAGCACCACACCCACCCAAAAACTCCTTCAGAGGAGTAAGTTATCTTTAAAAACATGATGAAATTCATATTTTTTATTTGATGATATTTTGTTAAATAAATAACTTATCCAAAGTTTTTTTTATCAATATCTATAGGTAAAACCTAATTGTTACAAAATGTGTACATGGATAATACTTGAATCCTATGTTCACATGACATGTTCTTATTTAAATGTGATTATAATGTTTTGATTTGGTATTGGATAATTAATTATCATTAATAAATTATTTTACATATTTTGAAATATATTATTTGAAAAAGTTTATGTTATTGAAACCATTGAGAATTTTATTGTGATTTTATATTCTAATTGGTGTTAATTTTTTGGATAATTTCATTTGTTTTATAGATATAATCCCTTGGATGAGATAACTTAGGTATAAAATTCCTTAAATATATACAAAATTTTATGTATATGATATTGTTTTATATGATGAGTTTGATATATTTGATATGTATTACGAGGATGTATTAGGTTTATAAGGCCTCAATATGATTTTTTTTGATTTATGTGACATAGATCATGTTACATGTAAATGGGTAGTACATGAAGCGAATGCCTTCTTGTATGTTAATATTAATGGTTTTTAAAAGTTATTAAAATTATTTTTAAATGATTTTTTTGGAGGTATTTCATTTTCAAAAGATCTATAGGTATTTTGGGATGGTGGGTAAGATAATTATCCTCCTATAGAGACTTTATATGTTCTGGTTTTTGACTAAAATCTAATTAGTGTGGGACTAGTTTGGGATATACATAACATTGAGAGGGGTAGTGAATCAGTGTTGGGGACTTTTTAAACCAATTTTAACTTTTTATCCCTATACCTCTTGACCTATCAGAATCTTGATTCTATTGTTCTCTATTTCCTATTGCATGTAATAATAGAAAGAAGTAAACTATGAAAATGATATTTTTATATGGTTCACTACTCAATAAAATAAACTAAATCCTTGTCGTGTATGGTGATGACCAATACATGGATTCTCCACTATAACGTGATAACTGTAATAATGTTTTATCTAGGGAAAAAAAATCCTCTAGCCAATTTTGGTCCCTACACTTTGGATGGGGGGTAATGGAAAATTCCTTCTTAGTGTGACTCCCTACACTTTGGAGAGGAGAGGGAAAAAACCCCATTCCGGAATTGGTGATGACCTAGTTCAAATTTCATCTTCCATGCAGGTTCTTTATACTGCCTGTGGAGATAGTATTCTTCCTTCTTCAAAAGGGTTTGCAAAACCAATTGAGTCTTCAATATTTTGAGCCTTATTTGATGTAACACTTCTTCTTTTTTCTTCGTCTTATTTTTCTCCTTGTTACTTTCTTAGCAACATGCAAGAAACAAACATATTCTTCTCTCTTCTTTAGTGAAAGACAACTTTCACACTTCTTATTCTTATTTTTCCTCTTTAGTTAAAAAACTGTTTTCACAATAACTTCTTTATTTTCTTTTCTAGAATCAAAAACACCATTGTGATTACTCAAACAATGAAGATCATCTTACTTGACATCATCAGAATTAACTCTTTCTTATTTTCATATATGAATGAGATCATGCTTGTGGAAATTTTGTTTAACTCTTCATCTACTCTTTTTCTTCTTATTTTGTGTAAACCCTAAGGGGTATAAACCTATTCATGCACACACTACCTCTTTTCTTCTCCTTGTCTTCTATACATGCATCTAAATCCGAATGGGTAAAACCCCTTGGCACACACAAACATCCTCAAGTTTCTTCAAATAATTCACATGTGTGAATACATGTATACACTGCCCATATTCATGAAAACTTCATCTTCTTCAAAAATGAACAACTACATATTGTATAGTTTTATTGTGAAAAAGGAGGATTTTTACATTTGTGATGGTTTTGGGACAATAATTAGTCTTCATGTATCGATTTCATGGATCTACCTCTTTGCAAAGCACAATGAGAATGACACTCAAGCACTGGATCATGGTTAGATTGACATCACAATGAACAACAGGGGTGTGTATTCACCGGTTTTTTACCCATAGGAACTTCTTCATGAAAAAAATAGTGAGGGTTTTGATAAACCAGTTGCACGTATATGGATTCTTCTTCGCACATTGGTCCAGTTCTTCTTTGCAGGGCGTTTCAAGAGTTCTTAGCACTTTGTTAAGGCATATGAGACCTTTCTTAACAAAGACATAAGGCTTACAGATAAGATTTTATCACTCAAAAAGAAGAATTATGGAGAGAAAGTGTTCTTAGAATGAGAGATCTTGGATAATTAATGGCAGGAACAACCATCCTCGGCTTGGTGTATCTCTATTTATAGGAAAGGATCGTATATTTTTAGTATTCAAATTTCTTAAAATATTCCATGAAATATTTCTTTTAAATTAGTCGAGATATTTTGTTTTTATTATCATCAAACCCACATCAAATATACATTAAAATTATTTGGTGTTTCCTTTTTATGAGTGCGGCCTTCTTCATTTCTTATTGTGTTCATTCATTCAATATTTCATGCCATCTTTGATTTTAAATCAAGCATTAATCATTCCACATGACCTCCGAGCATCTCTTGCTTCAAATGAACCTTCTTCTTTGAGTTATATGCATTCATGCAAGACCAAGATTGATTTCATGGTCTTGGTAGGATCCATTCACCTTCATGATGTCAAATGATCTTACATGGTGATTCAACCATGGTTCTTCATCAGCTCCGATGAGTACCAGTGGCACCAGAAATCACTGAACGTGGAATATGAAAGTGCTAACTGGTTCATATGTCATGGGAAGATCATATATCTCATGTTCAAACACGCACGATGTGGATGTATGGAAGGCCACAATTAGATTGTGAGTACGAATGAGATGTGTGACTGAGATCACTTTCATGTTTTTAAACAATGAACAATATCTTCTTCGTTTTTCCCACATAAAAACCAAAGAATAGGTAGAGAATAATATATTAATGAGCTTCTCTATCATACAACTAAATTACTCCTTATCTCTCCATGGTACAACCCCATACCATGTTCTCTACAGGCACACTATGTGCCCACCCTCTACAAGATTTGGCCTAAAACTCTATGGGCATGCTCTGCACCCACTCTCTATGACATGCACGCTAGCCTAGCCAGCTTTCCCATGGGCGTAGTTAAATATATTACCGCATGAACCTCAGGATGAGGCTGGATGCCTAGATTGAGGGTTCGCACATCTTTTTCATGTAAGGCCCCAAAAAATACACTTTCAATATAAATATTAACATGAAATGAAATGTATTGACACCAAGTAAATCAAAGTCCATGCATGGCCACCATTATTCCTCTCTTCATTCTATCATCTTCTACACATCCTGAAAATCACATAATTAATTTATTTTTTCATGATCACACTTAGAATATTCAATCATCTTAAATTGATGATACATCAATGTTGTAAAAACTATGTCACTTTTGACACAAGTTCCTTGAACTTAAGACCAGTGCATTAATCATTTTATTTCCCATTTTTCATTAACTTTGAATTAAGAGAGATCCTTCTTCATATTGATAATCACTGAAAAACTCATTGATATATTTAACAAAAAATAAAACTAAATATACAAAAGTGGTACTAACAATCTTCTCCTTCATATTATTTGGAAATACATAAATTTATATTTTAAATGAATGTGTCAATGTGTGTCATCCCACTCACCTTCACTTCTTTCTAGTATTCTCTATCACCTTCAATTTCTCTCCCAAAAACATTAATTTCACTTCTATCCCCATTATTCAGAATAAATACATAATTCTTGGTAAACGGGTTTCAATTCATACTTATGCAGTGTTCCATCAATCATTCCACACTATGTCTACTTAAGCAATGCTCAGGGAAGAAAACTAGAGGATTTCATTTAGACAAAAAAGTTTTCCATTACCCACTGATATGATACCTTTTGAGATGATAACTCACATACATGTCTTTGAGGGGTTTTCACATTCATTCCAATCCATAGATAATAAATGTGAGATGAATAATTATATAAATAGTCAACCTAAAACCCCTATACTCACTTAATCAAATGGATCAAAACATTCAAGTGTAATGGGTTGGATAAGTAACCTTGAGAAACATCCATTCTTCTAATGTCACTAATTAATTTAGTTAACCCCCCTTTTGGAATGATATTTATTTTGAGTAACCATGGATGAGATATTGAGAAATTACATACCTCTTACAATGAAATTATCTTCAAAAAATCTTTATATTAATTGAAATTGATACTAACTAAAGTTGATACTAATTAAAATAATAGCACTGGAATCTTCTTCATATGTCTACCCCTCAAGGAGAACACTAATCATCTCTGTTTCTTAGGTTACCCCCATAAAAAATTTATTCAACATCAATTCCATATATTATCAGATCAAATAAAATATAAAAAAATTTAAGGGAATAATGTGGATCCTCCTTGCTGCATTAATGTGAACAACAAGGTTGAGAAAACTTTTCCAGCCAAGATGCCCCATCTAATCCACTCTTCACACTTTCACATTTGATATTTAATTATGATTTTGGTTGTTTGGATCTTATAACTTATTCCATTTTTTTTGCGTGAGCATTATTTATTTACTAGATTTCAAAGAACTCAAATCTCCTGGTGTAACACTCATCATCTTAAGAAATTATTCTTGAGCTGGAATAAATACAATGCAATTTTTAATAGTGTGACTAGAATTGTTGCACCTACAACACATGAATTCTTTATATAAATGTAAAATCTTATTTTTACTTTTTTCATTGGCTTTATCTTGTGAATCTTCCATTTTCATCATTCTTTCTAAGTCTTCTGGACAGAAAACCAATAGGACATTAGGAGTTGAGACTTCAAGATTGGATCTTCCTCATGGATTATTCTATGTGAAATTATTCATAGGAGTTATTTTGGATGAAACAACATTCACCTTCTCGGATTTATAATCCAAGGACTTCTCACCTTTCATTCTAGGAATCCTCTTGAGAGAATTAGGTTTTGCAATTTTATTTTGACTACTTACCAAGGATTATTATTTTGTCTTAGCGAATATCTGTGATCTTCTTTTCTTATTAGTTTTGAGTACCTGTTGAGATGAACATGTCCCATAATTGTGACCACTCCCATTCCATACATCAAAAATGATGTCTAGAATTCCATATCTGTTAGTAGTTTATAGATACTTTTTGATATGTGGATGTTTCGACTTCATTTTTGGATTTCTCTCCCTTAATATAGGCTTTATCTATGATTTTAAATTTTTGGTATTGTACCAACAATCCAATTCACAATGCCCAAATCTATTTCATATCCAACATTGAACAAAAAACTTTGCCTTATTGATATCATATATATATGGTTCATAATATTTATTCTTGATATGTTGTTCTCACTATGGGGAACCACCTTCCACCTTCTTCTTCCAATCCACCCTGGATATGGTGGTAGGTATCTCATCACCATTCTTCATCCATTATTTTTATAATTCTTATTCCTACCTATAATACATATGGAAACACATTTAGAATCATGAGTAAAGGATGGTTGGGATGGTATATTTTTCTTCTAATCTTGTTGTGACCGATTATTGAATGATGTCATTATCTTCTTATCACATATTGGAGGATTTTCAACCTTAGAATCCTCCAAGGAATATTGAGTACCATATGTTACAATTTCTTTCTTCTATTAAGACAAAATATTTTTCTTTTCAAGATTTTAAAAATGAGAATCCATTTACAGAAATTTCTTAATGAGTTTTATTTTTTGATCTTCAATCATAATTATCTCTTCTTCACAAGAATTCCTCCATATTTCAACTTCATCTTCATGAAATAAACCATTTATTTGTAACAATGAGTCATGTTATTTGATCTACATGGAAGTTTCTTCCAAATATAAACCCTTGACATCAATTTTATTCTTCATCTCATATTCAAGTGCACGGATATTCTCTTATAGATCCCTATTTAACCCCTATTTTTCTTCAACATATTTGAGCCATTTTGGGGATTTTATTTCAAATTCTTTAATTATTTAGTCAAAGGATCCAACATGTCTAGAGGGATTTAAATATTCACAATTTTTTTCATATGAGAACTTCTCCAAAAAATATTTTTCTTCTTCCAGTTGGGTGATATCTTTTTTCATACATTGAAATACCCCAAAAATAAGTGAGAAATTTTGTCTAGAATACAATACAAAATCATTCTTAATATATCAACTAATTAAATTGGAGAGTTTTTAGATTTTTCATCACCACTTATGCTATAATTTTCATCTAGAGAATAATTTTCAAATTTAATAACACATAACTCTTGATCTCTTAAGGTAGGAAGGTGTTCTATATTCATGGTGGAAACTTAATCCACCTTATCATTAATTTCCATGCATGGTGTGACTTATTTGTTATGAATGTATATATTCGATATGCATCCTCTTATTTAGGTAAGAGGGAGTTATTCTTCCATTTTTTCTTCTCCTTATTTTTCATGTTCATTATGGACTTAGTAGATATGGTCTTATACTCAAAAATGATATAATATTAAACAAAAATTCATATTATTGTTGATTAAGGAGAGAAATTCAAGTCCTTAAAAGGGAATATATTCAATTTAGAGAATCTAATAGAGTAAAAACTACCCCCGATACCAATTGAGTGGACCAGTTTGGGATATAACTAACACTGAGAGAGGGGATGAATCAGTGCTGGGGAAATTTTAAAAAAATTCCAACTATTTATCCATGCACCTCTAGGCCTGCTAGAATATTTATTATATTATTATCTTTTTCCCATCATATGAAATAATAGAAAAAATAAATATATGAAAAAATATTTTTACAGGGTTCACTACTCAATAAGAGTAGCTGAATCTTTTCCATGTATTGTGATTCTAAAGACATGGATTTTACACTATAATGTGATAAATATTATAGTGGGTTGGCTAGTGAAATAATCCTACAGATATGTGGGTCCCTACACTTTTGAGGTGGGGAAGAAAAAATACTTCCCTGTGTGAGTCCCTACACTTTGGAGGGGAAAGGAAAATGATCCTCTTCCTGAACTGGGGATTACCTAGTTCAACTTACAACTTCTTTGGGGGTTCTTTATAAAACCAATGTAGATAGTCTTCTTCCTTCTTCAAAAGGGTATGAAACACCAATAAAGTACTCAATATTTTCATCCCTATTAGATGTACCACTTCCTCTTTGTTCCTACCATTCTTCTTATCCCTGTTACTTTCTTAGAAGCATGAAAGTAGCCAACCCCTTCTTCTCTCTTCATCAGAGCAATTCCAGTTGCACACTTCTTCATCATATTTTTTCTTTTTTAGTTCAACAACTGAATACACTATCACTACTTCATTTTCTTGGATATAATAACAAACACCTTTTTGATTATTCAAACACTTAATATCATTTTACCTAGCATCATCATAATTAAATATTTATTCTTTTCATATATGCATGAGATCATGCATGTAGAATTTCAGTTGAACTCTTCCTCTACACTTATTCTTCTTCTTGTGTGAAAACCCTATTGGGTATAATACTTTTAATGCCCGCATTTCCTCATTTCTTTGACTTCTCTTATTTTAATGTAACCAAATAAGAATATGTAAAACCCCTTGGCACACACACACAACCTTAGGATTATTCAATGAATTCACATGCGTGTATGCATGTATGCACATCCCATCTTCATGAAATATTATTATTTTTTAAAAAATGAACCACTACATTCAGTTTAGTTCTATCATGAAAAAGGTGATTTTCTTTACTTTGTTAAGGCCATAGGATCACTGTTATTATTATTTCATGGGATGAATGTCTCTACATATTCATAATGAAAATTGAGATTGAAACTCAAGAACTGGCTCATGGTTAGATGGACTTTGCAAAGGACAATAAGGGTGAGTATTCACCAATTGTGCACCAGTGAGAACTTCCTCATTAAACAAAATGAGGGTTTTGCTAAACCAATCATGTTTCAATGGATTATTGTTCACGATGTAATTAAGTTCTTGATTGAAAGATTATTAAAGTATTCTTCGAAATTATTGAAGGCCTAGAGGAACTTTCATCATGAAGCCAGAAGGATTGGGGATCACTGCTAGCTTGTCGCAAAGAGGAAGCACGTAGAGACTCTATTATTCGAACAAGAGATGTTAGATAATGAATGGTAGAAGAAACCATCCTTGGATTATTGTGGCTCTTTTTATAGGCCCAGATCATATATTTTCCTTGTTCAAATTTTACATGATATTCAAGGAAATATTTTCTTTCAATTATCTGAGATCTTATATTTTAAATATATTCAAACCCATGTAAAAGATATGATGAGATTATTGGGTGATTTCTTTTCATGAACGTGACCTTATACCTTTTTTATCTCATGAATTAATTCAAAATTTCATGCAATATATATTTTTAAATCAAGCATGAATCATTTATTATGGCCTCCTAGATTTTTTTCTTTAGTCTAACATTCTTATTTGAGTTATACACATGAATTCAAGAAAAAGATAGCATGCATGACCCTAGTAAGATTAAAAATCCCGCACGATGTCAAATGATATTTCATAGTGGTTCAATCATGGTTCTTCATCATATCGGGTGAGTAGAAGTGGAGTCGGATACCACTGTAGAGGAAGATGATAGTGCTGGTTGGTTCAAATTCTACTAGAGGATAAGATGGATCTAGTTCAAATTCGCATGAAACATATGGATGGACGGCCTTGATTAGATCATGAGTGCAAATGAGATGTGTGGGTGAGATCAATTTCGCATTTTTAAACTACAAACAATATCCACTTCCCTTGTCCCACATAGAAACTGAAACATGGGTGGAGCGTAGTTTATTAATTAGGCCACTCCAGCATACTACTAGATTACTCCCTCTCCCCTTATGGTACCACCCCATACGATGTTCTATGCCGGCGTGCTCTGTCCCCACCCTCTACGGGCTTCAACCCAAAACCCTGCAGGCGCACTCTATGCCAACTATCCTCCACTTGTGGGATGCCCTGGCCAGATTCCACATGGGAATAGTTGACTCTTGTCCTGCACGATCCTTAGGTTGAGGCTGACTAGCTATCTCAAGGGATCACCCATTTTTTTTCAAGTAAAGCCATAAAAAACAGTTTTAAAAAAATTTAACATGAAATGAAATTCATGGCCTCCTAATAAATCAATTTCCATGAATGTACAACCTTATTATTCTATAAATTCTCTCATATTCTCCACATCATGAAAATCATATAATTATTATACTTTTTTATGATCAAACATAGAATCTTAAACCATCATCAATAGATGATACATCAATGTTGTAAACACTGTGTCATATTTGACACAAGTTCTTTGAATTCAAGCCCAGTTAACCATTCTTCTCATTTTCCATTCTTTATCAAAATTGACTTAGGAGAGATCATTATTCATGTTGATCATCATTGAAAACCACATTTAATTATTTGAAAACAAATAAAACTCAATATACTAAAGTGGTCCCAACACTTTATTACGTGATCTATAGGTATTATGGGATGGTGGGTAAGAAAATGATCCTCCTATAAGGATTTTATAGGATATTGTTGGTGAATAAACCACAGTAAGTCTCACCAAGGTTTTATAGGAATAAAGAGAGGGATCTCATGTGTTATGTACACAATGGAATATATAACCAATTATTTTATGATAAAACATCCACCTATATTATAAGGAGATGCTAGATTATAGGGTGTAAAGAAGCTTATTAAGAGGATCTAAAATATTTTTAAGATAATTAGTGCCTCAAATTACTGAAATATGAAATTATACACCTTCATGAATTAGGGAATGATGTATAATTATAAAGAAATATTGGTGTTGGGTAAAAAGTATGGGGATATATCTTTTGTGGAATTCCATATATTACTCTACAAGATGTTGTTCTATGAGATATTAATGTGGGGTAAATCCCATGAGTTCCTAGATATCTATGAAAGACATTTTTCTTTTATGGATTACATAGTAAATTTCCCAAAATTACTATAATTTTTATTAACGTTGAAAGGAGATCATTTTTTAATGTACTTTCATTTTGAGGTCGGTTTATAACCACCCATTTGAGCTCATGTGAGACTGTTAATCTTGATAATATATTTTAGAGAGATCAATAAGGCTCTCTTTACTAAGAAAAAAATAGTGGGATTTTAGGGATCATTATTGTTACATTATTTTGGGGTTCTAAGGTTTGATTATTTGGTAGTAGGAAGAGAATATTTTAGAACATAAGTTAGGGAGGTTTGAAACAAGGGTTCCAGATTGTAATTTTATACCTTTCAATAATTTTTTTTGTAAATGTTATAAATGTGTATGAGGAGGTCACACTTGTGCGACATACCCTAGTGAGATGATAGAGTTTCATTTATAAGAGATTTTAATTAATTTATACTGATCGTGTAGTAATATGTATCGAGAAGGAAGCATGAAACTTTAATCCTTAACATAAGTGTCTCATGATTGGTTAATTGGGTCACTATAGAGTCATAATAGAGTATTATAATGCATGTCAGGATATAGTAGAAGATGTAGTTCACGGTGATCATTTATATTAGGTACAACTCCACAAGATAGTAAAAAATAGTAAGGGTATCATTATGGTAAAGTCTTGGGTTACATTTTTTTTATTATATAGAAGATGTTAGTTGATGTTTGAGATGGAATACCAGTAATACAAGGTAATATTTTAGTGTCATTTTCCAAGGTTGAAAATCCTTTTAATTTAGATGTGCTGCACTATTTTATTCCACCTCATCTAGTAAATGGTTTGGGACTAGTTATAGAGTCCTATATAGATATATTGATCATTAAAAATACTCTTTGAATGTTGGTTGAGTTTATCAAGAAATGACCATGATATACTATAATGGGGTACTATGAACATATATAGGATTTCTTTATCCTTAACAATCCTATTTTCAATGCGATCAAAAATATTAGTTGGATTAATTACTTTTGATACCTTATATATTTCTATGAAAACATATCTATTACTTTATTTTCATATAAGTGAATGTTATAAATTCTTTAGAGAATAATATTTAGAGGTAGATCATATAAGACCCAACATTAAATATATATGTTATATCACTTCTTATATTTCTACAATAAACCAAGGTTAAAACAAAACTATGTAAAACTACACATAGACATAAAAAATAAAGAAAAATTCTTAATATAACTCTAGATTCTATAACCTAAATCCATACAGATACTCAATATTGAATGAAATTTTTGATAAATAGTATTAGATCACCTTATGTTGAAGTGTCATGTCTCATGAATAATTTTACCTAGATATCCACATTTAGTACCATCAACTCCCTCAAATAAACTAATGTTTGTAAATATAAAGGTATTAATGTGAGATAAAATCTTAATACTAGATAGATATTAAATAGAACTCACTTTCTCTTGGGGAAAACCAAAAAATCATCATAGAATATATTTTTGCAGCTCTAATTGGTACAGATAATAAGATTAATATACAATCTAGATATAATCATCTTAGATTATGAACTGACGATGCTATAATATAACAAACCACAACCAATACACATAATATTAAATCATTTTAAACATAGATATCCATAATTCACACCCATAAATATAAAGAACCAATATATTTTGGAGATAATCTACATAATACCCCAATTTAAAAATATATTATATCATATTTTTCCATATTCATATTAGTCTCAAAGATTTATTTATAAATTAATCAAAAAATTGAATATCTAAGGGACATATATAATTGAACGAGTTTGATAAAAATATTATTAAAGGAATTATTAATATAATCTTAAGTGTGAGATAATATATGATACAACAATCATAAAATATGAAAACATGACATAAGAGAGATGAAAACATAGGAACATTGTAATTATGAGAATAATAAAATATTTAATAATCATAATTCAGGGGATTAGAAAAATAAGTTAAGGATTTAAACTAATACATTATCAAATTATTGAAAAATATGGCCGCTTCTTTCCCATCTATAACATTATGGACAAAGATAACCACATCATTCCCATACATAATAATCTCATGACATATAAATCATTTTACAATCTCTTGGGGGATGTATAATTATGGGAAAACCCATAAAATAATGATTTTTCATTCATATGTGTTCCAAATAGAAAATAAGTCATATATGAAGAACATATATGAGAAAAACTATAAGAACAATATGGGTTATGTAATCATGTAATAAATCATAATCAAATTAAGTATATTATTGATTCCTTTGAAAATATAGTATTGAGGATAATTAAATGTTTAAAATTGAAAAAATGATTTTTTTTTCATAAATATGTAGCTCATGTGAAGGAATCATTATAATAAAGTATGAATAAGTAGTCATTGAAATGAACCCCTCAAAAAATGTTTTATGAAATGGGTAAATTTGCATTAAAGAAGATATAAGTATAGGGATTTTATAAAACCTAGAAATATACTAGTATATTTTTCCTAAATATAATACATATTTTTAAAAAACATAAACTGAAAATTACTTTAGAAGACTGATACATAAAGTAGAATAAGAAATAATAAAGTTACCTTTTATCAGGTTTTCATTAAAGATAAGATTGAGAAGGGAACTGAAAAAAATACATAACCCAAAAAAATGGAAAATAAAACTAGGTATATATAGAGGAAAAACAATTATATATAATAGAAGAATAATGAGTGATTAATATAGAGATATAGATACAGAGAGATAGAGAAGGATAATAACAAAAAGAATAATGTTTGTTTGGGGGTTCTTGTATCTAATGTACCGAATCACTTGTACCCACATCTATCTTAATAAATAGTTAAATTAAATATTTTTATTTTATACTACTTTTTTTAATGGTTATTAATTTTTTATAATATTTTTATTATTATATTCTATTGTTCTATTATATAGATGTAGCTCAAGTTGATCATTTGGAGTTGTTGGGTTAACTGCTCCAAAATTGCTTTGGTAATATAGTAATAGATAATGGGGTTTCCAAATAATTCTATTCTCCTCAAAAGGGTAATTTTATTGAGTGTAAGTAATTTTACAATAATATATGTTTAATGGTTTAATAGATTCTAAATAATAATTGAAAATTAGGAAATACATCATGGTTTGATAAATTTAGGATTGATAATAACTGTGATTATATTTTAATACTATTAACATGACACTCATATCATTTTGGAATATTAATCATGTTATAGTTATTTTATTTATTTTGGAAAACCATTTTCAAAATAATCCATGAAATTTGGAAGTTTTTGATTCATAACATCATCCCTTTATATGTTAAAAAATGAAAATGATTAAATTCATGTAATAATCAACTAAGAAATGGGGGCTTATAAATTAAATGATTATGTAATTAATATTATATAGAATTAAATTCTTAATTTATTGATGTGATGATAGTTCATTAAAATTATAAAGAGTAATACGAGAAAATAAAGGGAATGAAAATGAAAAGGATTAAATTGGAAGGCTAACTTTCTTCCAAAATACAACTCTATTGGACTACACATTAAGAGCTCATATACTGGTATTTTGATTTGAAAATGGATTCAATTTTTTTTATTGAATGGGTTTTTAGGTATTTTGGAATATATTATGAAACATAATGATTTATTAGCTAACAAGAAATGTGTGTAATAATAGTGTATTTATAGGTGATTGTGAGGATGTTTTTTTGAACAAAATATTGATTAATTTATCATTTTTTCTCAATGATTTTAATATAATTGACTATTGAGGCTAGTTATAGTAATTAATGAATATGAGTAAGAGTGAATAGTCAATTAACTCATCCATAATTTATGGATGATATTTTTTTCCTTGTATCTACCTTGTTATAAAATATCATATTTACTATATTTCACCGTTCACCTATATATTTCTTTATTTATGAAAATTTTAAATTATATACCCTTACCAGATTTCAAATTATTAATTAAAAAATTGAATGCAATTTTTCAATTTTTTTACAAAATAGGTAATTATAATATTTATTTCTAGTATAAAAATTTATTTTTTATTTAATATTTTAGAACACAATATATAAAAAATGTATACTTATTATTAAATTTTGTTACATTATTTTTTTATTTATTACATGGTATTTCAATACATATATTTTATAGTATAAATTTTGTAATTTATTTTAAATGTTTAATTCACAGCTTACCCTAATTGTCATTTTTTAATTCCAACAACCATGTCATTATTCTAACTATCATGTTACTACTATAATGGTTATATAATCATAAAAATTGTTTAAATATTTTTTATTTACATCGTTATTAATTTAGTAAATTTTGTATCACATTTTTTCATTTATAAAATGACAACCATATTTCTAATATTTTTTTCCATTTCAAAGTGCTAGTCATTTGTGTGATATTTTTAGGGGACCAAGACTTTGAAAATTTCAAAATTATAGTTATATCATTTTTTTATTATCTAGTTCTTCTATTTTTAATTTTTTAGTGTATATAATATTTATTTTTAATTTTATTTATGGATGAAATAAAATAGTGTTCATTTTTATAATATAGTGTATGAGATTTATCTATACTATAGCTTAACAAAATATTTTAAGAAGTAAATGTTATAAAAAACATTTTGGATCATTAAATTCTACCCCAAATAATTTTTTTTATCCTTAAAATTTCAACTCAATATCTATGATTAACATAGTTATGGGTACTTTTTTTCATAATATATTCTGGTTTTGGTGTTTCCTCTTCGTACATATGGTTTTTACAATTTAATTTTACAAGTTGGACTTTTTTATTGTGTTAAACATTATTTATACGATAAATGATATTCTCCAGGCACTCCTCATAAGAGAGACCATGATCGAGGTAAAATAAATCTAGATTCATTATATGTTATATATCTGGTGTGTATTTCCTTAGGATTGATATGAGGAACACATAATATACTTGAGAGGAGTTCTATGGAAGTGCTAGTTGACTAACCAAAACTCCAAATAAATGAAATATATCAAAGGGGATAATATATCTTGGACATCGATTTTTCTTATTCCCAAACCTTACACCCGTGTAAAATTATATTTTAACATCTTTTTAAATTTATAGAATCATTTTTAACAAATATTAGTCATTTTTATGTTACAAATAATAGTTTAAACATTATTTTTTTGAAAACCAACATTGAAACATCAAGTAAAACTGAAATTAAGTAATGATTCAATGTTAGTTTTTATAAAAAAACTGATATTTAATTTATCTTTCCAAGTTAGATTAATAATTCTAACCAAATAAAAAAAAATATATATATCAGACTTTCCTTCTTGATTTTATTATAAAACCCACATTAAAATATGACCTTAGTACATGGAATGCAGTTTTTGTCAAAAATAGAGTGGAAAAGACCTTTTAATATTGGTTTTCACAAAAAACAACATTGAATTTCCAATTATTATTTATTTTAGTAATATTACTATTGTACTTTACACATTGGTTTTAAAAAATTGATGTAGAATGTGTAAGTTGACAACAGTTTTACCAAAAATCAATGTTGTAATTCTTATAACTCTGTTTCCATATCGGTTTACAAAAAAAATAAAGAACGGTGTAATTTTTTTAGATCAGTTTATATTACATGAACCAAAAGCAACTGAAACCCTATAAAAAGAAATAGAATATACCAAATTAATGTATAGAACAACCATTTCGAAAAAATGAATATACCAACTTAAATTACAAAATTATTTTTTAATTACAAATTTTTTAAAATTTAATTATATAATACGTAACTAAAACATCTAGAACCCTATAAAAACAAATAGACTATAGAAAATTAAACTATTAAACCACTATTTAAATACTATTTAAAAACATTAATTAAAAAATAAATACTGGGAACATATTAATCCATATAAATAAATATATTATAACAACTAAAAGTATAAAACTATTGTCTAATTGCTCAATTTTCAAACAATAATTAAAATATACATACCAGATAATTAAATATCTAATCATACATAAGAAATAGTTATACAAATAGTAAAGATGAGTAAGTTATCCCATCGTATCTAACTCAACATCATTGAAAATATACAATAAAAATGAATGATATATGATTACAAAATATAATATTTTGATATCAGACCTAAAATAATTAATGTATGTAACCATAAAAAAACATGTTTTCTCCATATCATTGATTTTCTCAAACAAGAATCATAAAAAATAATAACCATATTCCTCCCACCCATCTTGATAATGATACCATGGTTATGAAAAATTAATTAAAAATAAAAACAAACACAGACACAGATACACACACACAAACACACACACACACACACTTATAAATATAAAATATTATATAATATAAAATATATTTAAAATTAATGGAACATATTTTATTTTATAAAAATATATAAAAAATAGGAATTAAAAATAATGAATATATAAAAAATAATAATAAGTAATTTTTAAAAATTTTATAAAAGATTTATGAAGACCGTATAATAAAGAGAAAAACCAATATAATTTTCATTTATGAGGAATGAGTATGCCTAACATCCAATGAACAATACAATATAAAATTTCCTCAATTATTATAATTATAATGAATATTATTTCATTATTATCTTAGTCTTCTTACCCATAATAGAGTGGAAACAACCATAACCCAATCTACATATTTTATAATCTTTCACATATATATGTAACTCCCTCTTCATTATCTATATATTACATTTAATGTGAAATCTATTCTTTATTTATAAGACCATAAAAAGTAGTGGTATCATTTTTAATGAAAATCATGTATAAATACCTAATTAAATACACAATTTAGTACATCACATGATGTCATATTTATTTAAATAATGAAAAACTGAAACAGAAATATACTTATATAGAAAACAACTATAACATAGGTATACTGAGCTCATAAAAAAAACAAGATCCATGATATTTTCTTTTTCATATTTTCAATAGGAAATCTCATCCACATATATCTGACATCATTAGTAACTCAAAAATATTATCCAACAAAGGAAAAATCATAAAAAATTATTTTTATCCCATAAAAAATAATGGATTTATCCAATGTTATTGGTTCTAGAATATTTTGTTTCTTTTTTACTATTTCAATGGATTTTAGATAATCAAATATAAATTAAATATAGTAAAACCTTATAAATAATTTTTAGTGAAATGTAAATAATACATAAAAGACAATGCATACATCATATGTCATATGATGAAAAATGATATCCAAACAAAGTAAAAAGGACATAAATGTTTTTCAAACACTGGTAGCATCCTCTGTAGGAAATGAAAGTATAGAATTTGGATCAAAAAAATCATTTACTGATACTCTTACCTGAACCAACTATATAGTAAGGTTATGTACAGAATCCCCAAAAACATGTATGTCTCTGTATGGTACAATACGTTTATGGGATTCTCTAGCATAAAAATCAATATATAAGGTCATTTTTGAATTATTAGTTAGAGGATTTGATTAGGTAGGATGTACAGGTTGTGATTATCTCTTATTTTTTTTAACATAACTGATATATTTGATTTAATTTAACCAATCATGGACTATTCTAGGTATTTTGGATTATATTTTATGGAATCTGTTCTTGTGTCCCTTGATTTCTTACTTTGATGACCAAAATTTTTCTTAATACTAAAAACCATGTCATATCCTCTTTTATGGGTATGGTGTTCCTTATTTCCTAAATCAGTACCTAGAATGTATATCCTATCCTCATGGATAAAAGTCCAATGTGTCTTTTTCCCATGGAATTCATATTAAATTGGTAAATTATAATAATAAATTAGTGTCATTAATTTTCAAAATACAACCATTCAAGTAAAATAAAAATTAATTTCATACAATTATTTCATCTACATCTTTAAATTTCTCATTATAATACTTGTAATTTTCATTCTCTCCCACATTTATTTAACTTTTCATACTGAGTGGGGAAAGACAGAGGATTGAAATGGACCTCTTCTAAATCACTATAAGTTTTATTAATTAATTAATTAAAACATTAAGGAATCACTTTCTCCTCATGTAAATGATACCCTTCATGTGATAAAGTATGAGGGTATAAATTTTCCAGAAAAACATGGTTAGATTTCATGGAGGGATATTACATAAAAAAGAAAAAATAAGAAATCATGTAATATATAATAAATTTTACAGTATAAAATAATTATAAAAACATAAATTCTTCATCATGTTAGCTAATGAAAAATAAATTTCATGTATCTACATCTAAAAACAAAACATTGAGGAATGAGTTTTCATTTTTTAATTTCCCAATAAAAATAAAATTTTTATCAATTTTTTAAATGATATCGATCGAACCACCTCTAAATATAGTTATATTTTCATAATTTATTTCATTTCATGATAGTATAATGTTATATATAATTAAATAAATTAAATATTAATCATATAAAGTATATAATATTATAATAATATGATAAAAATAAATCAGTTGTGATATTTACCAATACAGACTCCCATAACTATTATTTCTTCATCTTGTCAGCATACATCCAGTCAACATGATACTTTCCAAGATGAGATTCTCTTTCTGGGATTGGAACCTCATATTTAGGTGCATCAGTTCCTCATCTTTGGCTATGCCATTTCATGGGAAAACCCACGTTTTCTTCAAGGCGAGTCACAGACTTTGGTAAGGTGATCCTATATCCCTGAGCATTTTTATTCTTATATCAGACACTTTTAGTCATTCGATCAATAAAATTATGTCTAATAGGGATATACATTCATATCTCAGGAAGATAAATCCCCCTCTATTTTTTATTTTTTGTTTAATTATGATACAATATTATTCACAAATGTAGGGAGGAGGTTTGTGTTTGGAATCATAAAGATCCTTTGGGAATACAACCAATAGAGTGGGAAACTTATAAAAATAAGTAGAAGAGTATTTTCTATTTACACAAAAAATTCATGTATAACAGGGTGGTGTATCTGGGTAATATGTTGGGCATGTGGCGAGGTTCCATTTCTATGGAATACCAAGGTACTATTATTTCTTTTGGCAGGTTGTGTATTCGTGACTTCAACCATATGGTGATAATGATTGTGGGCCGTGTTCTCCATTAAAAAATCACCTCTTATCATTTTAGGGCTGCATTACCCAAGTTAATAGTGTTTTTTAGCCATTTTGGTGCATGCAGTTGAAGAAACCAATTCAATGAAAGGTGTGGTGTAAAACATTGATAATATCCTTGCTAAGTTTATTTGGGATGCTTTGTGAGAGGGCAAGAGACAATGGGTTTATGAGGTGAGGATGGTAAGACCCATCCTGGATGGAGGTATCAATGTCAAATACCTTTCAAATAAAATCCATTATATCACTGAGAAGTATTCATGGTAAACCATTGAAGAACAATTGTTTTGGGGGAAGACTAGGTCATGCAAGAACAACACTAATATGGACCCCTCTCCGGAACATGTCACACCCATATTCAATTTCTCCAACAGAACACATAGTGTATTATAGAGTAGGGGGACATTAGTTTTTCTCACCATCGCTGGGTGGGAAATGTTCTTAGTTACCCATGATTCCCCTCTGTTAATATATCATTAAATGAAGTAATCTAACTCCCAGCCTTCATGAGGTTCGTTATCGAAATCAACCAACAAGATGGGTTCGACTCTATTATTCCCAACTCGAAACCAGACAGATGCATCTTCACCCCATCCATCTCGGGGAAACTCAACTTGAAGGATTACTATAGGTTATCTAACACTTAGGACTAGGGAGACAGATGGAATGGTAAAATGTGATTCCAAAAAAATTCAATTAAATATAACTTTCTTTGAGAACCAAGAACCAAGCCATACCCTTGTACATAAATATTAAAAAGCTGGGCATCATATTGGATTCTTACTATCATTTCTGCAAGTTCAAGAGATAGGAGAGAACACACCACTTATTAATTGATGGAAACATGGCATAGCAGGTGTAGAGTGCCTTTGGGAACTTCATTACATACTTCTCCGATGATACTGACAATTCCCCTTTCCTAGAGAGATGGTTCCACGGGACGGAAGGATGAGATATGGAAATAGTTGAAATATCTATCATTATTAATGCTGGTTGTTGGTGTGTATGGAAACCTATAAATCATGATAGATTTGAGAGGCCAATATCTACAGGTTGGTCCACTGTTACGAGAACTAGGATCTTACCTATTGACTTGGTAACTCTTATTAGTAATTGGAACGAGACACCATCCCTTATCCTGATGCAACCTTCTATGCCAGGGTCTCAAGATACCAACTCTAGGCCACATGGGCAATGGGTTTATTGGATACCACCTGTAAGAGGCCTCAATATTAACATGGAAAGATCATTCATTTTGGGCGAAATGCGGGGAGGGGGGGGGGGGAGGGGTTGTTCATCACACTAGGGGTATTGTGGTCATTGATTTTAGGGAGCCTTAAATCAGTGGAAATTCAATGTGGGAGGATTCCAATGTTTTCCACATTGGGAAACCACATTGTAGCTAGCATAATGTCCACATATCTCGTCTATAAACTTGTTCCATGACAATCCATGTTTCCTTGCTTGGAAAAGTCACCTCCCCATTGTCGATTTTCTACACCCTCAAAAAATGTAGATCTCTCCTTAACACCAATATCATCGTCACACACACTAGGAGACAAGGGAAGAAAGTAGCTGGCCAACTAGATTCTCTAGAGAATCGTGGCAGCAATGTTACTTACCATTTAGAAAATACTCACTTTAAACCTGAGGGGATGAATATGATTTGACGGGATGCCCTATGTCTCCAAAACTCTAGGCCCAATAGTCCTTGGCCACTCTACTGCACCTATACTTCCATCCAATATAAAAATAAAAATGTTGATGATAAATATTGAATGAAAAATTTAACATAAAAATCATATAAATATTCAATATATATAGATCTAAATATCCAAATTAAAAAAATAAAATTTTACACTTGTAAATTTAAAAAATAAATAAATAGTAAATATTTACTTGATTAATTAGAAGATTAATTTATTGTTCTCCCATATACATTATCATGATCATTTCATACATCATTGAAAATGTATTCTTTACTATCATGATTATTATTTATAAATTTCATAATAGATGAATAAAACTTCCAAAAATCCATAAAAAAATAATAATCCTCATCACTGAAATGAATTATTTTCCCTTGAAAAATCATGGACCACTAATCATTTGATGGAACAATAACATATTATATTTTCATTACATGTGTCTCCATGATAAATGGTTCCTCTTCGCAACCTATTATTTTTAAATAAACATGTGTAAATCCAGAATCATCATGTTTCACTGAACAATTAGTATTAATTTGATTACAATTAAATAATATTTCTTGAATGTTAGTATAATAAATTTCACATACATCCTTAAAAACTCTGAAATATGCCATTTATATAGAAATTGGATTTTATTTTTTTCTCTTGAAAGATTTAGTGCTTAAATGAAAACCATAAACCCATTATTTTGAATAGTACTCTTGTCTCCTTGATTTTTTATAATATTTTTAACCATTAATATAAATTCAAGGCCATATGATCCCATTAAGAGACGAACTCTTACTAACCATTTCAATGTTTCTGATGCAGATAAATCCAAGTCGAATTTATCTTTAAGCCATGATATAATTGTATTTTTATGATCAATCATCTACCAATTATATTTTATTTTCATATATAATACATTTAACATATAAATATGAGATGATATATATGGTCTATCCTCATCTATTTTGTTAAAAATGGATAAATTATCCAATATTAATTCATAACGTGGAATGAACATTACCTTTAATCCATGAATCCATCCACATTCACTATCAATTGTAAAATTTTGAGATATCAGGAGACCAATATGATCCACTTTAGACAAATAATTTTTATTGTACTCAATCAACTCTTCTGAAATTTTTTTTTGAATAATACATGCCTCCGTTTGATGATATTTTTTAACATATCCCAACAAAATTAGAAAATATATTTTAAAAGGATACATCCAGCATAAAAAAACATCCACATATACTTATCTCATGAACCAAATGAATCAACAGATAAACCATTATATCAAAAAAATGGTGGGAAATACATTTATCAATGAGAAATTATGTGTGGAACTTCATTCTCCAACACATTTAACGAATATGGATAATGGAAATTAATAAAAATGGATTTCAAAAAATATCATGACGTGATGATAGTATTTCTGATGGGTGTTAATAATATTCCATGTAGTGAAAATATTAGCTATTATTTTATCAATATATGAAAATAATGATATTTCATACCTATTAATTTTAAATCATTCAACGAAACCAAATTATTCACATTTAATGAATATCAAATGGGTACTATAATACCATTTAGACACTAACAAAATTAATTTTCTTACTCTTTCTTAATGAGTGATAAGATAGAGGAACAAATTTATTGTTTCATTTCATAGTGGGAGCTAAATCCCAATGTATTTCCATGGATATCATGTATAATATACCATGAAATCAATTTTTTATTTTCTTTTGTGTTAATCAAAGTTCTTATCTAACTGTCACATATATTTTTATCATCTTTCATAACTTCAATTTTATGTTTTATCCATAAAAATAGATAATAAAGTATTTAAATATGATTTATTTTTTATTCCAATTTTTTTGATGACTTAAAATTCGTTTCTTTTTAAATGTGAATGCAATATTTTTACCCTTTCATAATATTAATTAACTGTTAAGGTTTGTGGGGGTGATTATATTCATGTAAACCATTAAATGAGATTTTAAATCTATGATAATGATGATCAATTCAACGAAAAATATTTCATTTACCTTTTTCAATGCCTTTAATCCCTTTTTCAATTAAAAATATGAAGTCGCTTGTTCATAAATTATTCATGATTTATGTCCCTTAATAGTATATCCAAATACTTTTCCATATAAATTAAATTCATTTATGGTGAATATAATCGTATCATGCAAAAAACAAATAACCCTTATATAGGAATAAAAAACTATAACACCTACCTCCTATTGAATTTTAAATCATTAATCAATGGTGAAAGATACAAATCAGTATCATTTCATATTAGTTTTGGTCTATAAATCATAAATCTCATCATAACATATTTTTTATTACTACATATTTATGGAAAAATGTTTTAAAACACCAAAAAATAGTCCATGAACTATGTTAGCTATTGAGGCTCTGATAAATATTAATTCCATATGTGAAAAGTCCCATTCTATGATTTCTAGATTCAATTATAAAATCATGAATTTATTAATAAAATGTATTTTAATGCGGTGGATAAGCTGGTAGATGTGTATTTCCATAAAATATACGCTAATTAGTATTCCTTCTTAAACATTATTCATCATATTAATATTAAAATTGATACTTCAAATAAGGAATTTTGAAAAGGTTCCAACTTTCATTGATGGGAGGATTAATTTCGGTACTTGATAATGAATCAGAGATGAATTGTCTTCTTTCTTATATCATTATGTCCCACATTTACAAAATTTTGATAAGTATCCATATTCTTTCCTATACATTACACAATCACTTGTGTAATATTGTAACTTTTTATACCCCAATCCCATTGAGCATAAAATTATATTAATTTCATAATCAGAATCTGGAAGCTCATTGGATTCTAGTTTTAGGTATTTTTTATGTTAAAGATGTTAAGGGAATCATTTATCAATTAACCCATTAACAATATTCAAGTTATCTAATATGAAAACTGCTGATAACCCTGTAAATTTATTGCAACTTGATAATAATGGTTTCTCATAATATCTATATAATCATCCAATAATTTTTTTATAGTTCCCATACAAACATCATTAATTAATTCTATAATATTATCCTCTGTCTCATGTTGAAAATTTCCATCAACATTATATGTTGAATTTTCTTTTATTTCACAATACCATATCCAATGTATATAATTACGGATATAACCATATAAAATGAGATGATCCTTGATTTTTCTAGAGTTTAACTTTATCATATTAAAAAAACTCATGTATTGATTGAAAATAAAACATTTGTTTTGGATATTTCCTTGTGAAAATTTCATAAAATCATCAACTCCTTTTTCAAATTCATCAATGGTTCTTCTTAACATTACCCAATTATGATCCATTAAATACCTAAGATCACAATACAAATGGTGAATATATAAAACATGTAATTTTTTAATATATATATATAAAGATAAATTTTATATGTAAAAACATATAATCAAAATAAACAATTATTGATAACTACTTGATCATAAAAAATAATTATACATAATAATAAAAATATATGCTTAAAAAATTTAAATACAAGTGATTAAGGATATATAAAAATAGATTATTTAAACATGCATAAATTTTCAAAACAAAATTATGTCCCCAAAAAAATTTAATAATAAAATTGAAGTTATAATAATTTTTTTCATAAAAGGTCATTATATCAACAAAAAATGTATTTATAAAAAATATTGTGAAAAAAACTCCACCACATAAAATTTATAATGATAAAAAATTCATAAATAAAATCAATTATAAATAAAAACAGTTAAAATAAAAAGAATATAGTGAAAAAAATTTTTTAATAAAAAATTATAAAATTAAACAAATTTCAAATAAATAGTTTATTATTTATAATAAAATGAAAAAATTGAAATGATGAATTAAATTTATAAAAAATAGATAATTAATTTATCTATTAAAATAAAAAAATAACTTGCAAAATTTTATGGGGGATAATGATAAATGTTTACTAAATTTTAATAAACTAACTCAACACTGATGGTAATAGAGATAATAGTGTAAAATTTTCGATAAAAATTAAAAATATAATGTAAATAAATAACAAAAAAACATTAATCACAATTTTCCATTGACCAAAATAGGGTTTCCTTGAACTGAATAATATTGACGGTCATTAAATATGGATAAAAGATAAAAGATTTTGGAGAAAACATAAATGAAAGAGGAGAATGAACATCTTTAAAGGTAGTGAGTTCCTGTAGGTACTATTAAAGGTCAATAGAGTTAGGGATTTAGAAGAAACAAATTAGTGTTTTTGGTTGTGAGGAATTTTATTTGAAATACTTTTAACTTCAGTTTTTAATTTAACCAACATTAATTTTTTTACTTTGAAAGCTTATTTCCTATAAATTTTACATTAAATAGTATTCCTAATAACATTACCATTAGTTTATATATAAAATGGACATTTATGGTTATTCAGTATTCCTTTTAACATCAGTTTTATAAAAAAACAATTTAAAAAGTTCACCATGTCACTTTTAATATTGGTTTCAAAGAAACTCATGTTAAAACCATGATATAGAAGCCTATATTTATACCACTATTAGGATTTACTTTCCTGAAGATATAATAAGGGACATATTATATATTCCATGAATCTACATTCCTGATTGACTATTTTTAGTATATCTCTTCTATTGACTCTGAGCTACAATGATTTGTTTCTAAATATCCTTGACCTTCTCCCTCAAATCCTTTTCTAGTTTTAGTCCCAATATCTTATTGTCTCTAACTTGACCCCAATATAATAGAGCTCTACACATCTCCCCATAAAGAGATTAATATGGGTGCATCTGAAATATTGATTGCAAGCTATTATTTTACAATAACTCAACAAGAGGGAGATTTCGATTCCATAAATATATTAATTCTATATATTGATATCTATGAATGTATTTTATAGTTTTAATGTTACTTTCTATTTGACTATGTATATGAAAGTGATATACTTTATTCATGTTCTACTCCATGTTCATCGAATGTAAAATAAATTTCTATAATATTGAGTTGAAAAAGAGATATTGATTAGATACAACCGATAATGGTGTTCCATGTAACATTACCACTCCTCAATTGATTATCTCTTAAAAATTATTAACTGATTAGTCTTCCCAAATAGTGATGAAGTAAAAAATATTAGTAAAATTATTAACCAACATCTATTTAGAATATATTTCATTAAATGTCTTTAGAAGGCCTGTGAAAAAATAATTGGTGATATTCCCCCAATTCATTACAGGTGTGTGTAATGGTTTCATCATCCCCATGGTTGTTTTTTTATTTCATAACTTTCTATAATACTAGTAACTTTGGTATATATTCAATAGTTTCCTTCTTCACATTGTCCCACCAGAAGTTCCATCATAGATCTCCATACATATTTTTTCTACCTTGGTGGATAAATAATATTGATATATGGGCATACACTAATAATAAATTATTTATCTCAGGTTATTATGTTACACATATTCTTCTACCAAATCTTACAAATTCATTTTTTTTCAATTTTGACGTCATAAATTTCCCCCTTTATTATTTGGTCTACATTGTTTTGTATGTTTATATCATCCCTTAAATCATCCTAAATCTTCCCAATGATAGATTTATATGAAACTATTTGAGTAAGGTAAGAAATTTACCCCCCTTTATAAACCATTTTACCATCCCTTTCATGTTTAGTAATGTAATTTATTGAACATTTATTACTAAAAATCCATTTCTGAATGAATAAATTCCTTATTATGTGATGTGGTGATACAAACTACATGCACATAAGTGGTTATTTGAAACCATTATAAAATATATCCAGTAATATGTAATATACCATTAAGAATCTTAAACCATGGTAATATAGTTGTTGTACTTTGACCATTAATATTAACATATATTAAATGTTATAATAAACTATAATTTAAAAAGGATTAATAAGGGGTGTCTTTAAACAGTAGGATCATATCTTATAAAGCCTTATATCACAGCTTACGAGGGAGAGAGAGTCGCTAAAATTTTCCATTGACTTAACCCAAGAAAAAATTCAACAATTGAAACATGAATGAACTCTCTATAGAAGAATTTAGATATTATTGATATCTTAGACCAAACCATGTTCATCTAACCACTTAATAAAAGTTCCACAATCGAACACATTCCCCTAATGGTGTATGAAAGTTTAATTAAGGGTTATTTATATAGAACATAGTAGTTTGAATATTCATATATAACTTGTAATAATATAATGATTATATTTATCCCTTTATATTATTACTTTATATATATATATATAATTATATATGAGTTGTTGAGGATTATATTTTGATATGAAGAAACAAAAAATTTATTTCAGGAAAATACATGATTTTAGAAATAATTTTTTATAAATTCAATAATTTTGAAACAAATATTATTTTTATAGAATATTCTCATTTAATAATATTTATTTATATAAAAAGTATAATATAATTTAATGAATTATAATGTAATCTTCATAAGAGTCAAAAAATTATTATTTTCATAAAAGAAAATATTTTCCAGTGAATAATTTTTTTATTTAAAACTGTAAATGTTCATATTTATAGTATTTTGATAAAATAAATATTAATCATTAAATCAGAATATGTAAATTATCCAATGGTCAATTTTCTATAATTTTATGAGATAATTGATTTTTTGGGTACAAATTAAATATAACATAAATATACACTTTTTATTATAACATCATAATTGAAAAAAATTGTTGTAATGAATTATATAAGAGGACCCCATGAAAAAATATGTATTTCCGCATTAAAATAATATTTATTATAAGTTATTTTATAAATTTTATAAAACTTTATTAAATCATTTAAAACCTATATTATATTTTAATGTTTTAAAATCATTTCTTTATGAAGAAGACATTCTTCCACATCACCAATGGTATTATTTGACTCTTTTTAGTTATTTAAAGTATAATATATTTAAAAACAATAAAATTTTTTTAATAATCAAGTGAATAAACTATTGTAAGGGTTTTTTATTATTTTATCACATAGACTCCATAATCTATGTTTAAAAATTAATAAATAATTCTCATCTATTTTTCTATGAATACCCTCCCAAAATCACATCAATATTTACTAAAATCCCATTTAGAATTAATTTACTAGACATATCCTTCAATAAATCCATCTAAGGTTTCTTCTAATCTCTAAATAAGCTCCACCTATGATTTTAGATGTGCCTTATCAAGGTAAGGGATCCTCTCCTTTTACTTTTTATATATGTTTTTTCATGTTAAATAGACTTTTAATTTCAAATTTATTATATAGTAATGTGTTTTTAAATACCCTTTACATACATTATTCTTTCCATTTAATTATATACAACCTTTAAAACTAATTAAACACATACATGAACCTTTATGAACACCCACAATGCTGCCAAAATTATCCCATTATTTTCCACACCCAACATTAATATTGTGAATACCCATCCCTATTTACAGTTAAGGGTAATCACCTAGATATACCTATCCTTCATTTATTTTTTTACTTCCATGTATTTAACCTTAACATAGTAATTATTTTATTAAATGTGATGAAGGGAGTTCTTATGTTGTATGATCAATGTGGAACATAAATGCTTGTACATGGTATGAATGTGACATGTGGTCGCTGAATTATATATCCCTTTGATGAAGTGGGTAATGTTTTTATCTCATGAGATACCTTGTATGGAGAATGGGAGGTTATCATATGCACACTATTTTATGATGTCTCTCCTGTGATAGTTAACATATACTTATGATGTAATGATTTATGTTGTTGTAACATTCATATGTTTTCATTATGTTATCATATTATATCATGCTTCAATGTTTATGTTTATGATTCTCACCCATTAATATCACCTTAATATTCCTCATGACTCACAAGTATTACTCTAATAATTTTATTATTTGATAATTCGATTTTTTTAGATTTATAACTCACTCCCTTTTTATGTATGTCCACTGGTTATCCCATTAAATATTAGAATACTACTGGAACTTAAGGATATTTTATGGTGTTTTTAAATAATTTAATTACACCCTTTCTCAATCTTAATATGTTATGTATCTAGTTACCTAAATAATCTAGGCCTTTTTTTCTTTTGGGGTTGTAATATTGTTTTCTTTTTATAATAAATACTGAATTAAGTTGTATTGAATATATGGGTTTTCATAGTTTTTATCATAGAATAGTATAGTTATTTTTTGTTAATATTATTAGAAAAACATATAGAAATTCATAGGGATAATACTAAAAAGATAAAAATGCCCCAATATTTAGGTAAATTATAAATTATGCAGTTTCCAACAAATACAATCCGTGTCTAGATATTAAAAGTGGATGTGGCTCTAGAATAGTTACACTAAGAGGAAGTAACCCAGAAATTTTCACATTATTTATTAACTCGATCATAAACTAGTACACAAAATAGAGGCCCTATTTCCCACCATCTCTGAACTCCTAGGGGATATGATTTTCTAAATTCAAAATCTATTTATGAGTTATTATAAAAGGAATAAGAATGACCCTAAAATTATAGTTTAGGAAATTGATAATAGATAACATAGATTAAAACCTATAAATTCATATGTTAAGGAATGAATGAAATTTATGATCTATCCCTTAAATAATCAGGGTTTTTTATGAGATTAATAGTTTAGAAATTCTCATTCATAAGTCTATTTTACATGAAGTAATTTATTAGAACTAGTATAAAATAATGAAAGGTTGTATTATAATATATTCATTAACATCAAATAACACATGTGACTATGGTTATAATAATTATATCATATCACATATGTTTAGTATAAATATTCAGACAGCACTTAAAATCATAGAAGTGTAAATATATGTGAAAATGAAAAATGTCTCAATTATTCCATCCCAATTATATAACTTCTCCCCTATCCATTATTTTCGGATAAATTTCTTAGGAACCTTATGATACTCACATTAGTAGAATTTAATACAATTATAAATAATGAATTGGATTTCTTTATATAGATACAAAATTGATTTCTAATGGAAAGGAACCATCCTTCGTATCATGAATATCCCTCTTATTCCATTCAACTGTAAATAGGAGGATGAATTTAATTTGGAATCATCATTTCAAGTATAGATATTATTTAATTATATGAAATATTATATATCATAAATGATTGAGATTAAGGAAAAGATTATCCTTGATGACATGCAGATTATAATAGAATATTCAATGTGTTTCTCAATGAATTTTTTGGTCTTCCTTCTAACGAAGTGGTTGAGTTCATAATCAATCTTATACCCAATGATTTTCTAAAATGTAAGACTCCATATAGAATATCCACTTTTTACCTTGAATAGCTAAAGAATTAACTACAAGAGAATTTGGATAAAGGGTTTGCACAACCAAGTGATTCACTATGGGATGTGGTTGTCATATTTGTTAAGAATAAGGATGGGTCAATAATCCTCTTCACTAATAATGGGAAGATAAATAATATCATGATCAATAATAATTATCCACATCTTACGGATTTATGACTAGTTTGGTCATCTATGTGGATCCTATTAATTATCCAAGGTGTATCTTTGGTTTAAATATTATCCATTGTAGTTGAAGAATGAGGATATCCCAAAGCCAACATTTCTTTCCAAATAATGGAAATATGAGTTCATAGTGATTCTATTTGGACAAATTAATTCTCCAGCTCTCTCAAAGGACATAATGAATAGAGTTTTTTTTGGGATTAACTTTAAAATTTTGTTTTATTATTTATGTGTGATATTATTGTATTCTACATACTCAAGGTGGAACATGAGGATAATTTTAATGTTGTACTGAAGACCTTTTATTGGAAAATTTCAATGAGAATTATAGTAAATGTGAGTTTCTGATGAGGAAAATAAAATTATTGGGGTATTTTATCACTAAAAAATGGATATATGTGGATTATTTGAATGTATAAAAAATTTAAGGATGGACTAAAATTACATATATGATGGAGAGTTTTTTCCTTAGATTATCCAAGTATTATCATTGATTTGGGAGAAACTTATCATGATTTTCAAGAAAAGATACCATTTTAACTCGGAATGGAGTGATATTTTTATAGACTAATGAATGCATCGAGAGATTTAAGGAGTTAAAGAAGAGGCCAATCACTATACCTATTCACCCATTACCCACAATTGCGGAAGGATTTTTGATCTAAAGTTATGCATCCCAAAAAGGATTGGGTAGTGTAATCATGGAAGAAGAAAAAGTTATAGCCTATACCTTTTACCAATTAAAGATACATGAGATGAAAAACCAAAATATAATATGGAATTGGTTATAGTGATGTTCACATTGAATATTTAGAAACATTATATAGACATGAAGACATGTTATATATATAATTATATTAGAATCTTTAATTATGTATTCATAAAAATGATCTTAATATTCACCAATAAAGGTAGATATAGCTGATCAAGGATTAGTATTATTGAATCCATTACTATCTTGGGAAGGTAAAAATGTGGCAGATTATCTGAGTAAAATGATCCTAAAACCCTATCTATGATGATGACTCAAAGGGGTTAAATACTATTTGATATGTGAAGGATAGACATGAGAATCATAAAATGGATTCATCTTTCCTTTCCCAAATAAATGATCAACTATCCATTCTTGAGAGGATCTAGGAGGTCTAAAATGTTGAAAAAGAGACATAGAAAATTTTCAAAAATATTCTAGATTTTAATATTGAATAAAATTGAGTTATATGTTTTGGAACACAGATATTTGTCCCATAAAAACCAAATATAAAAATTTAACTTCTAGATGATTCATATAGATTATCCTTATCTATTCATCAAGGAATCACTAAGTTGTATAGATACATAAATTAAAACATCAAGTGGGATATCATAAATAGATATATTTCTTGTATTTTAATGATTTGTATGTAAATAAGTCAACACTGATTGAAAAATTATAGGAGTATGATAAATCCACTACATAGAACAGTATGTAAATGGGAAAAAACAATGTATTTCATCATGGGGATCTCTTGGATATCTAAATGTAATAATTCCATCCGGGTAGTCTAAAATTTCCTTATAAAGTTAGCGCATTTCATTAATATTATGGATGATTTATCTCTTGAACAACTCTCCATTTATACATAGGGTAAGTCACAATATTACAAGAATTTCCAACTTCTGTTATATCTAATAATGATACAATGTTTTTAACAAAGTTTTGGAGAATCCTTTAGAATGAATTGGAATTGAAGTAGAGTTTTAGTAATTCATATCACCCTTATACAAATAGTCAGTTTGAGATTACTATTTAAACTATATAGGATATACTAATATCATGTTTGATTTATTCCCATGTATGTTTAAATCTACACATTCCCATATTGGAGTTCACATATAACAATAGTTTCTTATATAGCATTCAAATGGAATATTAAGTGGCCTTTTATGGGAAGAGGTGTCAGACTAAAATATTATGGTACGAAGTTAGTGATTGAAAGCCAATGGGACTTTATCTTACCAATTTAATGATAAAGATGGATCCAAAATTTTAACATCATATTAATTCCTCACAAAACAAACTAAAAATATATGTAAACAATACCTTATGAGACATAAAATTTGTTGTCTGAGATCAGGTGTTCCTTTGTATATCACAGTGGATGAAATTCATGTGGTTAAGTAGAAAGGAATACTTAGTCCAATATATATCGACCCCTTTGAAACCCTTGATCACATCAAATATTTGGCCTATCAATGATTACTCCAACATATGTTTTCTAAAGTACATGATGTGTTCTATATATCCATCATAAGGATGTATATACTAGAATCCTCACATGTGATGAATCCAAAGGCGGTACCATTGGAGAATGATCTTTCATACAAGGAGAAACTAGTGAAGATATTATATTATAGAGAAAATGTTCTATGAAACAAGAAAACTCAAATGATTAAATTATTCTAGCAATTACACTTGTTTGAGGAAGCAATATGTGAACTAGAATAGGTGATGAAATAGAAATACCATCATCTATTTTAGTGTGTGAAAAGAAATTTCACTGGTGAAATTTCTGATGGGTGAAAGAATATAATGATAAGAACTTTTATAAATAAAATTCCATTTTTTAAAGAAGAAATTCCTTTTTAAATAATGTAGTTATAGAAAACACATGAGCTAATGTGGTTATTATGGATCATTATAAAATTTTTCCATCCATATTCAAAAGACTATTAAGCATATTGACCATTGATTATATTGCTTATGTAAAATGGCCATTATGATTAGTATATATTTTTGGGTATGATAAAGTCTAAATGACATAGATAAAATCAACTATGGACTCAACCATTAGGATCATACCCTATGAATTATAATTATCAGAGATTCTACGGGAGATGGTGTAATAAGGATTTTCCCATGACCAATACCAATATATAACTTAATAAATGAAACATGAATGAAACTGTTTATGGGAGAAGTATAAGCTAATTGATATCACAAACCAAACCGTGTTCAACAAACCATCCTAAGAAAGTACAACTATTTTACACCATATCCATAGGGTGTATCCTGGTGTAAAAAGGTGTTATGTATCTATTCCATAACAGTATAATTTTTTGTTTTTTTCATAGTAATGTAATTATTATGTTTATCCATTTTCATTACTACTTTATATATAAAATTATATATGATATACTAAAAATTAAATTTATATAAAAATAAACCAAAATTATATTTTTGGATAATAGATGGTTTTAACACTCCATTTGACAAATTCATGATTTTTTTTCAAATATTATTTTCATATAATTATATTATTAAATAATATTGATTATATAATAATTATAATATAATTTAATAAATTATAATGTAATTTTTATAAAGTTAGAAATATGTTTTCGTCACAAAATATTGTATTTCACAATAAATGATATTTTTTATTTAAAAGCGTAAATTTTAGTATTCAGAAAACTATTTTGATAAAAATAAATATTATTTTAGAAATAATCACATTGAAATTAACCAATGATGAATTTTTAATAACATTTCAAGACATTTTATTTTTTATAAAAAAATAAAATACATTGTAAATTTATGGTATGTATTGCGACATCATAATGAAATAAAAGAAATGTAATAAATTATATAAAAGTAATAAACGAGTAAATATATATTTCACCTTTATTGTAATATGTTTTTATGTTATTTTATTAATTTTATAAAGCATTATTGTATCTTATAAAACCTATATTATATTTTATTGGTTAAAAATTAATTCTTTATGAACACGACTCACTTCTACATCACTAATTGTATTTTTTAGTATGTTATGTAGTTTACCTTATAAAATATTTAAACAAACCCCTATGGAAAATAAAATGGGATGAAACCATTGGAATTTTTGTTTTTTTAATTATTTTTTCATATAGTGTCTCAAACATATGTATAGAAATAAATGAATAATTCCAAAATATTTTACTATAAATACCCATATAACCTCCCAATATTATTCACTCAAAACCCATTAAAAATGAATTTCCTCTTATTATCCCACTCTAAATTCCTCCAAAGTTTCTCCCATGATCTTAATAACCTCATCCTAATCTTTTAGAAGTTCCCTATCCAGGTAAGATACCCTCTCCTCTTCATTTTTATTTATGTACTTTCTTTGTACTATGCTATTTAATTTACAATTTTTTCATGCTATAATGGTTTTACGCACATTTTTATTGAAATTATGGTTACCATGTAATTTTTTACTACCTTTCACAATTACTAAACCCTTACATGAACATTTATGTACAGCTGTTATGCTGTAGAAATTATCCCATGATCTTCCATGTCCAGCTTTTATATTATGAATACCCATCCCCATTTATACACAAGGGTAATTAGGTAGATGTACTTATAGTACATTTATTTTGTAAATATATGTATACAACCCAAACTTATTAATCATGGGATTACAATTTATGAAATATGTTCTTATATATTATGATCTCTATGGAAAACTAATCCATGTACATGATATAATTGTGATGGATGGGGATGAAATTATATAGCCATCCAATGTGTTTGGTAATGTTTTTATCATCAAATATACCATGTATAGTGAACATGAGTTTATTATAAGAACCCTATTTTGTGGTGTATTTACAGTTTTCCTAGACTTATGTTTTTGATTTCATCTTTTTTGTTGTATCCATATTCCTTCATTTCCTTGATGTCTTCATATTATATCTTGTTTTTAGGTTCATGTTAATGTTTCTCACCCTTTTATGTCACCTAGATATTCCAATTGACTCACATATATTAATTTCATAATTATATTATTTTATTATTCCTTTACCTGGGTTTATAGCTCACACATTTCTTATGTACGTCCCTTGGTTATCCCGTGCAGTATTAGAAGATCAAGGGAACATAAGGAAATGTTATGGAATTTTTAGATAATATCATTGTATATTTACATCAATTAATTATGTTATTTATCTGATTAACCAAATAAGCTAGGCCTCTCGATATTTTGGGATTGTGTTATGTGTGTCTATATTGAATAAATCATGAATTAAGGTTTATTAAATAGGTGGGTTTTCATAAGGAAGATTGGATACTTTTCAATACTCATCATGGATAAATATTGAATATCATTTCTACTTAGAAAATATACCACATTTTTTATTTCACAGATAGTAATGGATTGATAATCTTTTTTCCTTGATCAAATCTAACTATATTTATTAGCACATGTTGAGATCCTTTTATGTTAATATATACCTTTTAATTTTATGATTATTATAAATGTCACACTTTTTTCTGTGGAGATATTTCCTATGAATCTACAATTTGATGATTAAAACATCCGACACTAAATAAAGTGTTGTGTAATTTTTCTAAGGTATATTCAATATTATTGATATATAATTTATTAAATTAAAATTTTCATGAGTACAAAACCCAATATTTTATTTGAAGCATCATTATATATTATAAATCCTTTATCAATTTAGGGTAGAGATGGTATATGTTTGATGATTATCCTCTTCTTAAAATCCCTAAATCACTCTTCACATTCATCGATCTTGAAAAAAATTACTCTTTTATATGGTAACTAGGTTAATGTGTTTTAAAAACATAATTTTTTCACAAAGACCATCAATTTCACCCAACTAATCTAATGAAACTATGGATCTCCATTATAGATTTTGTAATAGTCAATTATTATATCATTATTGTCTTTAAAGGGTATATATATATATTCCCTTTTTTGTGAAAAATTTCCCCAAGATTATAACATTACCCTTCTAGAAGTATCATTTTATACCCTTTTTATAGAAATTATCCTTTTGTAAATTATTTATAATAATAATAAAATTATCTTTTATTTTCATAAATGATGTTGGGATATATGAGAATAACCTATATAAATAAAACCATAATTTTTTCATGGAAATCCCCAGAAAATTTATTAATTAATTCAATGAAGATAATTGTAATATTAGTGAGACATAAAGGAATCACTATGAGAGTATAGTGTTCATATTATATTCAAAAGGAAATATTTGCAATATATTACTTTATTAACATCAGTTGATGATATCTCAATTGAGGATCCACCTTTGAGAAGTTTTTAACATCACATAACTAGTTGAACAATTCATTAACCTATGGTAAATGATACTTTTTATTTATCTTGATTTTATTATTCTTATCATAATTAATGAATATACCCATTTACAGATCCACCTTTTCGATAAATTGTATTGAAGAACCCCATGGAAAATCACTACGGAGTATAAAAACCCTTTCCATGTTTTCATATTATTAATTCTTCAACTATTCTTTTTTAATGGGGGTTCTTACATAATGAATCATGGATACTCGAATATTATTAGGTATATGTTCTATCAATAACTCAACTTCCTGATTTAAAGGAACAGTAGAGAACCATATATGGAATGCATCATATTATTCCATCACATAGTCATGTAATAAATGAAAACCCTTAACTTTGTCTCAATAATTTGAGCAAGATAAGATTTCTCATAAGGTTATACTATCCATACATGAGAATCTTTTGATAAATAATATTCTTAATTATCCTTGATGTTTTATATAATTAGAGGATGATTTAGGATATTTAATTTAATTTTCATTTCTAAGATGTAGAATATGGATCTATATTAGGACAACCAATTCATGACCAGTAAAACATCAAATTATACTAAACAGAGAATAACTATGTTTTTGGAATATTCTACCACAAATATTAATTAGTGAGGAGTTATATATATAATATGGATCAAAATATTATAAGTCCCCAACCTTAAAACTTACTTAATCTTGAGTTATTACAGGATTACACATTGAAGATCTTTTCAGGTTTAGAGTTTTAGAGAATTAGAACATAAAACATGCATTACATTCCACATATAAACAAAGTGGTTACATAAAGATAGTATTCATTTTTCCCATCAATGGAAACATATTTAAAATAAAACAGGGATTCATTCTTGACACTTCCTTGACACTATCATCATATCATGTACCTTTTCCTTGACCTGTGAAAAACATTTCAAAAAAACTTGGGATGAGCATAAAAAGCTTAGTATGGGTTATAAAAATATGGAAAGGGAACATAAGTTAATATATACAAAAGAATGAAATCTTACTTTACCCATAAAACATAAGCACTTTAACATACCTCATCAAATCATGAATAAATCATAGAAATCATAAGACATAAAGGTAACTTGAGGCATTCATAACATTCTTACGTAGGGAGTAACCCTCTTGGTTACGTTTGGAATACCAATCACAATATATTCCCTAAATCTCTTCGGAGAAACCTTAACATTTCACTCCTTCACGTTACCCAATGCATTGGAGAGCTATATCGGTCTCACCCGCCCTTAGTTTATCACGGAACCACCCGTCTTCATAAAAATGCCAAAGAACCTCAACATAATCGTATCAAATAAAACATGCATAAAGGAAACATAAAATTTACACCATTCAATCACATGATATCAATACAACACATTGATATAAAAACATTAAGAAAACCATTTTAAATACCAAAATAAAATAAAAGTAAAACATGGTATTTATTTTTCTTTTAAAAAGAAGGTATGTCTTGTAGAGGAAGCTGAAACTCAAATAATGGTCATGGCGGCAGAGAAGTCGTTGTCACCACATACGTACGACAAAAACATTCCCTTTTGTTGTTTAGTAAACTCTTCGTATAAAAAATATTCCTTTTGAATAAACGTAAAAGTCAAAGGGGTTTATACACCGTATAAAAGAAGGTTTTGTATAAAAAAAATATGCCTCAATGAAAGGAGATTGAGAGGAAGTCCCATACCTCTGGTCCGAATTGACTCGGTCATTATTTAATCTCCTGAATAATAAACTTGAGTTAATTTCTACTTGTTTAAGAACATTTTTCAAGTTCATTATTCCTTTTATATAACTTATTTCCATGTCATTAACACTATGTAATTATTTAAGTTAATAACGATCGTTTTAACGATCATTGGTACTTGAGTCAAAAATAAACCCATTATAATTACAAGTTGTTCAGGTATCCATTATATCCAGAATTATAATCATGATTTATATTTCATATATATCATATATATCAAGTATATACATGCATTTATAATATTACATAATCATTTAGAGGTAAGAAATGAAATGCACCGTTTATGGAGACGGTAAGCCGTACGTACGCATGAACGCTACTTTCATTTCTATTACATATTTTATAGAATGGAATCATAATGATATAAAGGTATTTTATAATTACAGTGTAATATCACATATAATATCATAACTCCATCCTTTATACATCCCAAATATGGTATTTAACGAATCAAATCACTTTGAGGGGGCGGTAGTCCGCACTTCCTTAAATGAAGATATCACGTTTACCCATAATGGAAACCATAAAGGTATGCCCAAAATGAAAAATACATAAGATTAAGGAATAAATAAACATATTATATATCATATATAAATATAGTGTCATCTTAATGGCCACCTTTGAAAGTGTTAAAAGAATGTTGAACAATCATCGTTTCGGGAGGCAGAAATTCACCATCCAGGGAAACAATATGTTCTTTAACCATTAGATTTAGGTGTGTGTAAGTGTAGATCTAAAACTTATTATAACAACATCCTAGTATATGGAAGATACTGGTGTTGTTACAAAAGAAAATAATAAAAAGAGTTTACTGGGTTGGAGAAGAAAAATAAAACAAAAGGACTCAAGTGAAGACATTACCTTAAAATCGGGTAACTCCCTTTCGTTTGAGCTCAAAGGCTTCCTTGGGAAGACTTATGCCCAGAGTGAGGCTTCAAGGAGTAAGAGAGGGATGTGGAGAGACAAAATTGGCAGGGGTTTTCTGAGCCAAAGGCTTTGGAAGTGTGGGTAAGGAGGTAGAGGTGGGGGCCTTTTATAAGAGGAGAGGAGGGGCACTCTTAGAACGTAAAGAAATGTTACTTTATTTTAAAATGAGTTGCGGATTAAAAAGGTCCCACATTGATATAATTTGATGGTAAGGTGATAAGGGTTCGAAATCCACCCATACAATAGGTTTTGGACATGTGTAGGTCATAGATTTTACATTATCATTTCATTTTATTTAAATCCTTTATTAATGAGGCAATTGCTGCATCATCATGATGTCAAAAATAATTTAATTTATATAAAGTCTAAATTTTTTTAAAAAAATACTATGATATAGGAAATCGTTTTAGATTTCCATTTACTATTTATAATCAAATATCTGACTTTTATATCCCCATGTAAAAATTGTTTTAGTAAAATAACTCATGTTTGTGTCATTTTTATTTTAACAATAAATAAAAATATATTAATGTCAATTTCCTACCAAAGTGGCTCCATGGGGACCCCAAGTTGACCCATGGATTTTCTGGGTCTTCCATGACCGATAAAATAAGGGTAGGACATGTGTCTAGGTCATTTCATATTATTAAAACATTATTTTTACCTTAAACTACACTAATTACCACTAATCGCGATTAAAAACATAAAAGTTACTATTCACCAAAAATTTATTTTAATCTCATTGAACCACATTTTACTTCTTAATGAAAACCATGTATGTCAGATTTTTTAAAATCAAATCACAGAAGTGGCAATGTTTCATTTAAATGAAAAATTAGTTTCTTTAACTACCACTTAGTGGTTTCACTATTCATCAAAAATTGATGTTTTTCAGAAAAATACCAAAACATCACCCTAAGCTATATTTGATATTCTGAATTCAAAAATGATGTCTATTTTACAAAATTCAAATAATATAAGTTACATTAATTAATTTAATAATTAATTCCCGCTGTCATGACAAATAGCGTGTTTCTATGAAACAATAAGTATCAAAAGATTGACACCAGTTTAAGTCCAATTTCAAAGTGAAATTGATTCCAATGACCACCATTGGATTAAATGGTAAAAATATATTCTAATTTCACTTCAAAACCAATTCAAAATATAATCTAATCATATAAATAAATTAGATTAAAAAGAGGTTTTGAATTAAAATACAACATTTTCACTATTCATTAAAAACTGAACTTTATCGGAAAAATACAAAAAATTCACAAAAAGTAAATTTTGATGTCCCAATCATAAATAATAATTTTATTTTGACAGACATAGCTTATAAAATTGTCAAAAGATAGATTTAAAAATGGTTTTCCATCAAAAGGCAGTAAAAAAATATTTTAAAAATATTAGTGTATTCCATGCTTAAGATTGGATTTATTTTCCTTTTAAGCCTCTAAAACACTATCTAATTCATTAATAGACATAGATAAAAATATCTATTATTCATTACTTACTTGGGATGTTACATCCTTCCCCCCTTTAGAAAATTGGGTCCCTGTAATTTATTTACTTATCGAATAAATGGGGGTACTTATCCCTCATTGCATTTTCAGATTACCATGTTGCCTCTTACATCATGTGGTTTTTCCACAAAACCTTTACCTTATTAATCACCTTATTCCGTAACACTTGCTCCCTATGGTCAAGAATCTGGACCGGTTGTTCTTTATAATACAGGTTCTCTTCCAGCTGAACTACCTCTGGACTCAAAACATGAGATGGATCTGGCATATACTTTCTCAGCATTGAAACATGAAAAACATTGTGTACCTGAGATAAACTCGGAGGTAAAGCCACCCGGTATGAAACTGATCCAACTCTCTCTAGAATTTCATATGGTCCAATGAACCTTGGACTCAGCTTTCCTTTCATACCAAATCGCATCACACTTTTCCATGGAGAAACCTTGAGAAAAACATGATCACCTACCTCAAAAGAGAGATCCTTCCTCTTATTGTCCGCATAACTCTTCTGCCTACTCTGAGCTGTTCTCATGTGTTTCTGAATCAGCTGAAATTTTTTTGCCATCTCTTCTACCAATTCTGGTCCCATCAACTTCCTTTCACCCACTTCATCCCAAAAAGCTGGAGTTCGACACCGCTTCCCATATAACGCCTCAAATGGTGCCATCTGTATACTGAAATGAAAACTGTTATTATATGAAAATTCAACCAAAGAAAGATGTTGGTCCCAACATCCCTGATAATCCATAGAACAAGCTCGTAGCATATCCTCCAAGGTATGAATTGTTCGTTCTGACTGCCCATCTTATTGAGGATGAAATGTTGTACTAAAATTTAATTCAGTACCCAACGACCTCTGAAGGCCTCTCCAAAAGCTAGAAGTGAACCTGGGATCATGATCAGATACAATGGAGAGAGGAACTCCATGTAACCTGACTATCTCTTTAAGATACAAAGGAGAAAGTTGATCTAGAGAGAAATTATCTCGTATAGTAATGAAATGAGCAGATTTAGTCAAGCGATCAACAATAACCCAGATTGCATTATTATCTCAAGCTGTATTGGATAATCCCACAACAATGTCCATGGATATATTCTCCCATTTCCACTCTGGCACTGGTAAAGGCTGAAGCATCCCTTTTGGTAACTGCTGCTCTGCTTTAACCTGTTGACAAGTCAAACACTTCATAGTAAAATCAGCAATATCTCTTTTCATTCCATCCCACCAGTAATACTCCCGCAGATCTCTATACATCTTAGTACTGCCAGGATATAATGAAAACGGAGAACTATGAGCTTCACATAACAACTCTCTCTTCAACTGTGAATCACAAGGCACACACAATCTCTTCCCAAATCTCAAAACACAATCACTATCAATGTTGAATTCATGTAACTTACCTTTCTGAACCAGCTCTACCTTTTTCTGCAACTCATTGTCTTGCTTTGTGCTTGCTTGATTCTATCTGATAGAGAAGATTTCACTGATACCTGAAATAAAATAGAAGGAAATCCTGCACCAACAAATTCTATGCCAAATTTCATCAAATCCTTAACCAAAGGATCACGTTCCAAACACAACATTGTTAATAAAGCATTACTTTTTTGACTCAAAGGATCAGCCACTTTATTTTCTTTTCCTGGATGGTAATGAATTGTAAAACTATAATCCTTGATTAATTCTAGCCATCTCCTTTGTCTCATGTTCAATTCTTTCTGAGTGAATATATACTTTAAACTTTTTTGATTGGTATATATTTCACACTTTACTCCATACAAATGATGTATCCAAATTTTTGGAGCAAAAACAACAGCACCTAATTCCAAATCATGTGTAGGGTAATTTACCTCATGAGTTTTCAAATTTCATGAAGCATAAGAAATTAGCTGATCATTCTGCATTAGGATGCAACCAAGTCCTTTCAATGAAGCATCACTGTATATAAAAAACTCACCATTCCTGGAAGGTAGTGCCAAAACTAGAGCATTCACCAATCTTATTTTCAGTTCCTGAAAACAATCATCACATTATTTTATCCAGATAATCTTTAAACCTTTCCGAGTTAGCTTAGTCATTGGATTAGATAACCATGAATAATTTATAACAAACCATCGGTAATAGCCTTCTAAACCAAGGAAACTACGAATCTCAGTTACATTTGTGGGTCTTGGTCATTCTTCAACAACCTTTGTTTTTGCAGGATCAACGGTTATCCCTTCTTTAGAAACAATATGACCAAGGAAAGAAATTTGTTGCAACCAAAACTCACACTTACTGAATTTCCCATACAAATTGTTTTCTTTTAAGGTTTGAAAAATAACCCTTAAATGTATTTCATGCTCTTCTTTACTTTTAAAAAACACCAAAATATCATCAATGAAAACAACCACAAACTTATCCAAGAACTCATGGAAAATTTTATTCATTAAGTCCATGAATACAGAAGGTGCATTGGTTAGCCCAAAAGGAATTACTACAAATTCATAATGGCCATATCTTGTACGAAACATTGTCTTCGGAATATCTGCTTCCTTTTCCTTCAACTGATGGTACCCCGATCTCAGGTCAATCTTTTGAAAAAAACTGAGCTCCCTGGAGCTGATCAAACAAATCATCGATATGAGGCAAAGGATATTTGTTCTTAACAGTGATGTTATTCAAGGCTCGATAATCAATGCAAAGTCTCATAGAACCATCTTTATTTTTAACAAATAAAATAGGAGCACCCCATGGTGATGTGCTAGGTTGAATGAAACCTTTCTCTCATAAATCTTGTAATTTCTCCTTCAACTCTAAAAGTTGAATTTGAGCCATTCGATAAGGGGGTTTTGAAATTGGCTTAGCATCAGGAACTAAGTCAATAGTAAATTAAACTTCCCGATCTGGTATTATTCTAGGAAACTCATCAGGAAAAACATCAGGATACTCATTTACCATTGGCACATCATTAATCTGAACAGTTCCTTTATTTTCAATGATGTGTGCAAGGTAACATTCATTTCCATCTTTTACAAGTTTCTCGTCCTCTTGATATGTTATCAACAGTAAGGGTTCATTCTTGTACACAAACTGAAAGTATTTCTGTAAAGAAACTTCTTTATCTCTACAATCAATCTTAGCATGGTAAATAGAGAGCCAATCCATACCCAGGATAACATCAAACTCTACTAGAGGTAGAACAATAAGGTTTCCATGTAGGTTCTTTCCACAGATAAGGATAGGAAGATTCTTATAAATTCTTTTTTCCTCAACATTTCCCCAAGGTGTTTTTACCAAAAGATCAGGAGTCATTTCTTGAGATGGTATTCCCATTTTACTAGGAATGTTTTCAGAGATGAAAGAATGTGTAGACCCCGAGTCAAACAACACACAGACATAATCTGAAAAAACAAACAAAGTACCATAGACAACTTCATTTGATGGCCCGACATCTGCTGAAGTAGTTGCAAAGGATTTCACCACCCCTTTCTGCTTGTAGTCTAACTGCTTCACATCACTCGAGCTCTTTGTCGGACACTCATTTGCATAGTGACCCATCTCATTGCACTTAAAACATTTCACTAACTGTAAATCAAATTTGGACTTACCATCACCTTGATCTTTTTCAGTGCAATAACGAGCCTTGTGTCCCATATTACCACATCGGTAGCACTTTCCAGAATTCAGAAGACATTCCCCAGCATGCCTTTTTCCACATTTATCACAAACTGAAAACTTAGATTTCTTACCATCAGACTTTTTTGACGAATTGTTCCCTTTCTCCTGCCACCTCGGTCTCTTCTTCTACTGGTTGTTATAGAACACTTGGTCATCAGCAAAATCCATTTCCACCTTCTCAGCACATCTAACAATCTTTTCATAAATTTTAAACTCACGAGAAGATAATGCCCTTCGATATTTTGGTTTTTATCCTGAGTAAAAATGATTGATTTTACTATCAAGGTCTCAGATAAAATTTGGAGCATACCTTTCCAATCGAGTGAATCTTTCTTCATAGGGCGGCCACTGAGTCTTCCTCTTGACTCAATTCCAGGAATTGTTTTTCTATCCTAAGTCGAACAGCCTTAGGAAAATACTTCTCAAGAAACATACCTTTGAATTCATCCCAGTTGAGAGCATCAATCTCATCAGCATCCCTGATATTTTTAACCATCGACCACCACTGATCTGCTTCACCCTCCAAACGGTAAGTAGCAAGACTAACCTTTTTATTTTCTAAACACCCCATTATATCAAAAATCTTCTCTAGTTCTTTAATCCACCCTTTAGCTAGAACAGGGTCATATGATCCTCTGAATGATGGGGGATGTTGCCTCATGAAATGTTCCACCACTGACATGTTCCTCTGCGGTTGATCTGGCTGATCTCGTGCATGCATACCACCACTATTTATCGCTTGAGTCAACTGCGCCATTACTGCAACAAACTGTTCAGTTCCAATTCCGACCATCTCAGGATGCTGATTCAGAAGGTTATTTCCTTCTGTATGCCTTCCTAGCACTGCTTCCATGTTTCCTCTGCGAAAAACCATTCTGAACAAACATATCTTAGATGAAGAAACATGGTAATCTTGAAATGATATATCATTTCAAAAAAAATATTTTTGGATAATCATTTAATAGAATTCTAACTCATAAAGTTATCTAAACCGACCTTTGATACCAACTATAAGGCCCCAGCCTTAAACCTTACTTAATCTTGAGTTATTACAAGATTACACATTGAGGATCTTTTCAGGTTTAGAGTTTTAGAGAATTAGACCATAAAACTTGCATTACATTCCACATATAAACAAAGTGGTTACATAAAGATATTATTCATTTTTCCCATCAATGGAAACATATTTAAAATAAAACATGGATTCATTCTTGACACTTCCTTGACACTATCATCATATCATGTACCTTTCCCTTGACCTGTGAAAAACATTTCAAAAAAACTTGGGATGAGCATAAAAAGCTCAGTATGGGTTATAAAAATATGTAAAGGAAAAATAAGTTCATATATACATAAGAATGAAATCATACTTTACCCATAAAACATAAGCACTTTAACATAGCTCATCAAATCATGAATAAATCATAGAAATCATGAGACATAAAGGTAACTTGAGGCATTCATAACATTCTTACGTAGGGAGTAACCCTCTTGGTTACGTTTGGAATACCCATCACCGTATATTCCCTAAATCTCTTCGTAGAAACCTTAATGTTTCACTCCTTCGCATTACCCAATGCATTGGAGAGCTATATCGGGCTCACCCGCCCTTAGTTTATCACGGAACCACCCGTCTTCATAATACTGCCCAAGAACCTCAACATAATTGTATCACATAAAACATGCATAAAGGAAACATAAAATTTCCACCTTTAAATCACAAGATATCAATACAACACATTGATATAAAAACATTAAGAAAACCATTTTCAATACCAAAATAAATGAAAAGTAAAACATGGTATTTAATTTTTTTTCAAAAATAAGGTATGGCTTGTAGAGGAAGCCAAAACTCAAATAATGGTCACGACGGCGGAGAAGTCTTTGTCCCCACATATGTACGACAAAAACATTCCCTTTTTTTGTTTAGTAAACGCTTCATAGAAAAAATATTCCTTTTGAATAAATCTAAAAGTCAAAGGGGTTTATACACCGTATAAAATAAGGTTTTGTATAAAACAAAATATGCCTCAATGAAAGGAGATTGAGATGAAGTCCTATACCTCGGGTCTGACTTGACTCGGTCATTCATTAATCTCCTGAATAATATACTTGAGTTAATTTATACTTATTTAAGAACCTTTTTCATGTTCATTATTCCATTTATATCACTTATTTTCATGTCATAAACACTTTGTAATTATTTAAGTTAATAACGGTCGTTTTAACGATCATTGGTACTTGAGTCAAAAATAAACCCTTTATAATTAAAAGTTTTTCATGTATCTGTTATATCCAGAATTATAATCATGATGTATATATCATATATATCATATATATCCAGTATATACATGCATTTATAATATTACATAATCATTTATAGGTAAGAAATGAAATGCACCGTTCATGGAGACAGTAAGCCGTACGTACGCATGAACACTACTTTCATTTCTATTTCGTATTTTATAGAATGGAATCATAATTATATAAAGGTATATTATAATTCCAGTTTAATATCATATATAATATCATAACTCCATCCTTTATATGCCCCACATATGGTATTTAACGAATCAAATCACTTTGAGGGGTCGGTAGTCCGCACTTCCTTAAATGAAGATATCACGTTTACCCATAATGGAAACCATAAAAGTATGACCAAAATGAAAAATACAGAAGCTTAAGGAAACAATAAACATATTATATATTATATATAAATATAGTGTCATCTTAATGGCCACCTTTGAATGTGTTAAAATAATTTTGAACAATCATCGTTTCGGGAGGCAGAAATTCACCATCCACGGAAACAATATGTTCCTTAACCATTAGTTGTAGGTGTGTGTAAGTGTAGCTCTAATAATTCTTATAAAAACATCCTAGTATATGGAATATACTGGTGTTGTTACATAATAAATGAATAAAAAGAGTTTAGGGGGTTGGAGAAGCAAAATAAAACAAAAGGACTCAAGTGAAGACATTACCTTAAAATCGGGTCACTCCCTTTGGTTTGAGCTCAAAGGCTTCCTTGGGAAGACTTCTACCCAAAGTAAGGCTTCAAGGAGTAAGAGAACGATGTGGAGAGACAAAATGGGCAGGGTTTGGCCGAGCCAAAGGCTTTGGAAGTGTGGGTAAGGAGGTAGAGGTGGGGGCCTTTTATAAGAGGAGAGGAGGGGCACTCTTGGAATATAAAGAAATGTTACTTTATTTTAAAATGAGTTTCGGATTCAAAAGGTCCCAAATTTATATAAATCGAGGGTAAGGTGATAAGAGTTCTAAATCCACCCATAGAATAGGTTTTGGACATGTGTAGGTTATATATTTTACATTATCATTTCATTTTATTTAAATCCTTTATTAATGAGGCAATCGATGCATCATCATGATGTCATAAATAATTTAATTTATATAAAGTCTAAAAATTATAAAAAAAATACTATTATGTAGGAAATATTTTTAGATTTCCAATGACTATTTATAATAAAAAATCATACTTGTATAACCCCATGTAAAAATTGTTTTAGTAAAATAACTCATGTTTGTGTCATTTTTACTTTAACATTAAATAAAAAGATATTAATGTCATTTTCCTACCAGAGTGGCTCCATGGGGTCCCCAAGATGACCCATGGATTGGCTTGGTCTGACATGAATCATCCAATAAGGGTAGGACATGTTTCTAGGTCATTTCATATTATTAAAACATTATTTTTACATTAAACTACACTAATTACCACTAATCGCGATTAAAAATATAAAAGTTACTATTCACCAAAAATTTATTTTAATCTCATTGAACCAAATTTTACTTCTTAATGACAAACATGTATGTAGGATTTTTGAAAATAAAATCACAGAAGTGGCAATGTTTCATTTAAACGATAAATCAGTTTCTTTAACTACCACATAGTGGTTTCACTATTCATCAAAAATTGAAGTTTTTCAGAAAAATACCAAAACTTCACCCTAAGATATATTTGATATTCTGAATTCAAAAATGATGTCTATTTTACAAAATTCAAATCATATAAGTTACATTAATTAATTTAATAATTAATTCCTGCTGTAATGACAAATAGCGTGTTTCTATGAAACAAAAAGTATCAAAAGATTGACACTAGTTTAAGTCCAATTTCAAAGTGAAATTGATTCCAATGACCACCATTGGATTAAATGGTAAAAATATATTCTAATTTCACTTCAAAACCAATTCAAAAGATATTCTAATCATATAAATAAATTATATTAAAAAGAGGTTTTGAATTAAAATACAACCTTTTCACTATTCATTAAAAAATGAACTTTATCGGAAAAATACCAAAAATTCACAAAAAGTAAATTTTGATGTCCCAATTATAAATAATAAGTTTGTTTTGAAAAAAAAATAGCTTATAAAATTGTCAAAAGATATATTTAAAAATGTTTTTCCATCAAAAGGAAGTAAAACAATCTTTTAAAAATATTAGTGTATTCCATGCTTAAGATTGTATTTATTTTCATTTTAAGCCTCTAAAACACTATCTAATTCATTAATAGACATAGATAAAAATATCTATTATTCATTACTTACTTGGGATGTTACATATATATTTCTTAAGTTTGTGTTTAAACTATTTTACAAATCTTATAATATATAAAAGAATTTATATAACCATAATCAAACATGTTATTAACTATTTTTAAATTAATAACATCTGTTCCTTTTACCACGTAATTTTCATGATTCACCATAGTAGTAGTAGAAGAAACATAATATCATCCTTTTTTACAATATCATTATATTTTGTGTTCATCGGTTATCCTCTATAAACTTTATCTTGGATAAATGGTTTTTATAGTTTTTGTGTTCCTTGGATTTATAAAATTAGGCTCTCGGAGGAGTATTGAGCTGAAAAATCCTTTCTTCCATCATTTTAACTAGATTCTTCATATCACTTCTAAAATCATATCCTTCAGTACCTTATTTTATATACTTTAATTATTTCCTAATTAAATTTAGGTAGTTATATGAGTTCTACAAAACACATTTTTAATATGTGGTAAATTTAATCTTTTCTTCAACATGGTATTTGTCTATTATTTTTCCAAAATTAAACATCATCATTTTCATCTTATAGAAATCCACATGATACCACTGAGATTCATCTGTCACTATCTCCATATTAATATCACATCAAACCATTTCTTCATATATATCAAAGTTTTTATTTACTATTAATTTTTAAATAATTGGTTTTGTACTTTTAATTAGTGGTCAACCTTAATTTTGGAGTAAATAAAAAATATCTAGCTTCACATTACAAGCGTTGTGACTTATCTCATATAAATCAATTTATTTGTCTTTTCTTTCATTAATTTGATAAAATTAATTCTCAATTTTCACTTTTAGAGTGCAAGAAATATATTTATTTCAATATAATTTATTGGATTGTTATTATTCGATTATGTTGAAGTCATCAATGTGATTTTTATTCATGACTATTGTGCATAACCGATTGAATTCTCATTGTAGGTGATATATTAAGAAAATTAATTTCAATTATTTATATCACCAAATTATGTAAAATATCTTATTAATTTAATTAATAAATTTCTCCATGACTAGGTTATTATAATATCCAACAAAAGAGGGATTACATTATCACTTAAATGGCTCAATCACAATTTTTTTAAATAGTAAACCCAATCAAAACTTGTTTTTCACAAGGTCGAACAAGGGAACTCCACATGATTAAAGTTTTTATTCATAACATGATTTTTTTTGTGTAAGTACCAAATGATGTTATCAACTCCAATTCCTATCAGATTAGGAATATCATTAGAGAAACCATTAAATTTATCTTTACTTTGGTTGCCCGCATAGATCATTAAATTTCAAGAAATTTATTAAGGAAAAGGGAATTTAGGCCTAAGAATACAAGAATTAAAAAAATATATAAATGGGAAACTATGAACATAGAAGGAATGAATCATAAATCAGTTTTATATCCTAATATATGACTTTATAAGTTAAAAAATTGGTTATTTATGGTGAATGATTTATTATATTTTATAACCTAATCCTAAAACTAAATATCCCTTGATTTAATGATAAATATTATAATACAAATATCATACACATAATGTATCATCGCTTAAAAAAATATCCATAACGTTAAACCCAAAATATTGGGGTTTATTTTCTTTGGGAGATTAGATAGATAATACCACAACTTAAAATAAAGAACATCCACCTTTTTTTCATCATATTAGGCTCTGTGGTTTCATCGTAATTCTATCTTATCACAAGGTATCCTAGGTAAATACATAAAATAAAGGCTTATCTCAAGAAACTGGTAAGGTAATAATCAAGATAAGACTGAGGTCGAGACAAGAGAAGAGTCAATAATCATAACTTATAATCATAAAATATAAATATCATGAATAAAATCATGGTATAAGAGAGTTTATGTCACGACCCGTTCTCAGGGCTCGTGCCGTGACTACCCGAAGCCCGCCTTAAATAGGCCTGGGGCTGGCGACTAGCACCAAAGGCATAAATCCTGGTTAAAAGGGAAGGCATTTCCTTTATAAAAGTAAACAAACACAACAGAGTACGCAAGATGGAGTAAACACAAAGTAAACTGAGTACAAAAGTAAGTGCTGGAATGTAAATGGGCCAGTATACCAACCCAACTCAAAGTACAGTACAACTGAGAAAGAAAGTACAACAGCTGAAAAGTAAAGCAGCAACCATGAGTCATCCTCCGGGAATCACACCAAAAGGGTGGGTACAGATAGTCTTGTCGATAACTCGGGTCCGTTGGTCTGCCCCGTGTACGTCCCGCCAGGTGGTACACCTCCAGATACCATCCATCTCCATAAGCCTCAACCACGATCAGTGATGTCCATCGTCTGCAACCAACACAATGTAGTGCGGGCAATGCCCGTGCAGGGGTGAGTATAACGATACACAATAGGGACCCTGAAACCCCCGAAGGTCTCCCAAAATCCACAAAGGTTAAACCACAATGTAAAGATACAAACACGAAGTATCAACTAACTCTACTTAGGTATATGACCATACATATACCTAAGTAATGATTCTTAGTACGACTCCAACTTCCAAGCCCATGCACAACCAGTCCACACAAGAAAGAAGTCAATCATTCCAATGATAATGATTGAAAGTAAAGACTCTGCTAAAATAGGTATACTTCTCATGAAGAGGGGTGGAGATGATTAGATTTAGCCTCTGAATCATCTCTTCTATCGAACCCACGTAGGATCCAAGTACAGAAGTCGTCGCTGTCAAACCCATGTAGGATCCAAGTACAATAACTCTCACTACCGAACCCACGTATGATCCAAGTACAGTATTCATTGTTGCCGAGCCCACAGAGGATCCATGTACAATCTTCCTCGTTGCTGAACCCACATAGGATCCAAGTTTAGTCGTCATTGTCCTCGCAGTCGTAGTCGCAACCAGCTTCAGGGTTCCCGAACACAGCGTACTCAATTCCGGGAGGGTCTTCTCCACAAGTAAAAGTGGGGTCAATACATCAACTATCACGATGTCCAAAGTAGATTTATCCCGAAGTTCTATCTCTTCAAAAGGAACTCAACGCGATAGACGGTGCGTCAAATGGACGCCCGGTCTGAGAGATATTGGCTTTTCCGTTCTAGGGGCCCAGTTGAGAATATGATCGTTCCAAACCCTAAGGTTAACTAAAGATGTCCAAAACTCACTTAGAGTATCAAAAAAGCATCATCTCGTCGAAAGAGTCCCAGTGACACAAACGACGTGTCGAACAGACGCACAGTCTTTAAGTTATTCACGTTTAAGTGAATAATGGGCCCGACCCGTTTAGCCCAGTGGGTCGATGGGCCAGGTTAACCCAGTTTGAAGGGTATGACTTTGTAGGGGTGTCGGACTGGTCTGAAGTAAAAACGCAACTCGGCCCGAAGGGACCCGGCTGGCCTGGCGCGGCCCGGCCCGACGTCTCCCAGCTGGCTCGGCCGGCTGGCCGAGTGGCTTGGCCTAAGGCCGAGCGGTTCCGAGGGGGGTGGGGGGTGCGCGGCCCCCCGTCTATCCACACCGGTGATGCCAAGTGACATCAACCTTCCCCGAACCGGCTGGCTAGGCCGTACGACCTTTTGGCGCATACAGCCCGCACTGGCGGGCTGCCAGTCTTCTAGTGCGGCGCCCTCCTGGAGGCACGGTCCAGCTCCGCCTTGCCGACCAACGGGCTGGCCGGTTCTTCTACGAAAAACATCCCACGATGTGGGTCATGGTTCTTCCCGCACAACTGGAATGGAGACACCAACTTCTTTCACCATATTTCTGGAACGGTGTGACAGCGCTGTTCTTCCCCCACCTCCGGTTGCCAATTCCAAAAGATAATGTTCCAGCGGAGGCTTGTCCGGCCATGTTCGTTCAGCCCGCGCCCTCCGCATTAGTGGGTAACACATAGCCATGAATGAACAAGGTTCACAAAGAACAACCAACCAATATTTTTTTCAATAAAATTGAAATAATTCACCCTACCTCAACAATTTATGACGAATTTCGGTGTCACGGTAGACGGCGTCGCGAGGTGAGGATTCGTAGATGTTGAAGGAGAGAGTTCGAGGAGAAAGTGGTGTCTCCCCACATGTCGCAGCAAATATAAGGGAAAGTGTGTTTTCATTGTCATGTTTCCCGACATTGGTGTCTCCTCCCTTGTCGCAGAGGAAGAAGAAAAGATTGGAGGAACAGGGTGCATTCTTCTCCTTATTTTTTTTAGTCTTGCCATGAATTTCAAAATTCAAAAATCAAACACTTAATTAATTCAATTGAAGAGTTTCAACAATTAATTAAGGTGTTTGTTGGATAGAATTGAAGAGGGAGAGAGAGATGAAGTGGAAAGGTTACTCAATTAAATTCAAGGGGTTTCCAACATTAATCAAATGAGTTTAATGGGGGGGTGTGAGGTGTTTAGGGATGATCAAGGGTTTAGGTCACATGTGGGCCCCACCCCACAAATATCCTCTCATGGGATGTTATGTGGGTGTAGGACCCACCTTCAACTCCCCTTGAGAGGAATTAACCACCAACTATATAAATAAAATTTTGCCACCAATTTTATTTATTTTAAACTAAATCCCCAAAAACTAATTCTCAACCCGCTTAAAACACAACTGCGGTAAAGGTCCCCTTAAGCAATTACCGGTGCTGCAAGTTCATCGGTGCCCTCAGATTTTGATTCTGAGCACCGGTTCAGAAGATAGAAAAACCCACTCGTTCGTTTAATGAACGCACCTGAGCTAAACATCAGATACTGATTCCAGACACACGGGGACTCAGAATCAAGTGCCTTCAGAAGACACAGACTCGTATAATTCCAAAATTTTTACGAAAAAAAATTACATGAAATTTCGGAGTCTTTACATTACTCCCACATCAGGGATTTACATCCCCGTAAAGCTACCTCATAAACTTGGGGAAAAAATGAGGGTAATGTCCACGTATCTGAGGCTCCCGCTCCCATGTGCTTTCCTGGAGGTTCCCATGATGCCAAAAAATGCACACAAGAGGAATCGACCGTCCATGTAGGACACACTTATATCAATCCTCGATCTCCACTGGAACCTCCGCAAAAGTCTCCCCATCATCGATGTCCATCTCTCCATGATCAATTATGTGATCCGGGTCATGAATGTATCTTCTCAATTGAGATACATAGAAGACGTCGTGCACCTGGTGCAGCTGAGGTGGAAGGGCCAGGTGGTAAGCCATCTCTCCTACCATGCTGAGGACCTGGAATGGTCCGATGAAGTGTGGAGATAACTTGTCACCCCATCCAAATATCCATAATCCACGTTGAGGTGAGATCCGTAAGAAAACGTGGTCGCTATCCTCAAACTCCAGTGGTCTCCATCTCCTATGAACATATGACTTTTGTCTACTCTGTACAGTCCTCATCCACTCTTTGATGATATGAACCTTCTACGTCGTAGCATAAACCATCTATGGTCCTACGAGTGCTGACTCCCTAGGGTCAGTCCGGCACATAGGTGATCTACAAGGTCGGTCGTACAATGCCTCGTATGGTGCCATCCCGATGGTGGAGTGGTAGCTGTTGTTGTACACAAACTCCACCAAGGGTAGGTGATCCTCCCAACTATGACCAAAGTCAAGGAAACATGCATGGAGCATGTCCTCGAGTGTCTAAATGGTCCTCTCCATCTGGCCATTCGTCTTAGGATGAAAGGTAGTGCTCAGGCGTAGATGCGTCCCAAATGCCTCCTGAAACCCCTTCCAAATTCTGTAAGTAAATCTAACATCTCGATAGGAGACGATAGACGATGTAACACCATGAAGTCATACGATCTCATGAATGTTGAGGTGTCCCAAGCTCTCCACTGAGCCCTGCTCTCCGATAGGTAGGAGGTGGGCTGACATGGTGAGTCGATCGACAATCACCCAGATGGAGTCGTGTCCTTTGGAAGTACGTGGAATACCCGTCATGAAATCAATGGATATCACATCCCACTTCCACTCCAGGACATCTAAGGGAAGTACCAATCCTGCCAGTACCTGGTGCTCCACCTTCACTTATTGACAGATGAGGCATCTCGAAACAAACTCTGCCACAACCTTCTTCATACCCGACCACTAGTGCTATCATCTGAGATCCTGGTACATCTTCGCCACTCTTGGATGCACTGCAAGAGGGTATGTGTGAAAATCCCTCACCACTTCCTCTTGCAGTGTAACTGGTACCATGGTACGTCCCCCGAAGAGGATAACGTGCTCTCCTCCTTCAGAAAATCCATCAGGCGCCTGCCCTGTGAAAATCTGATCACGTCACGTCTCACAGTCAAGGTCTCCATGCTATGCTTCTCTGACCCACTAATGTAGTGGAGGAGTGAATGTGAGGGACTATATGAAGGCTTCTCCATCTCTATCCACAAAGGATATCTACAAAGTGGATAACTTCTCTATCGCCTCTCCACGTAGCTAAATGCCCGATCTTCTGCTGAGAGCATCAGCCACAACGTTCCCCTTACCCGGAGTATAAGCTATCTCAAAATTATAGTCATGGAGGAACTCGAGCCATCATCATTGTCTATGGTTTAGGTCCTTCTTCAAGAAGAGTGTACCTGAGACTCTGGTGGTTAGAATAGACTATAAAGTGCTCACCCATCAGATAGTGTCACCACATCTTCAAGGTGAAGTCCACAACTACTAACTCCAGGACATGGGTAGCGTATTTCAGCTCGTGCTGCCTCAACTGTCGTGAACCATATACGATCACTGCCCACTCCTACATCATGACAAACCTAAGTCTGGTCCCTAATGCATCGCAGAAAACTACGTACCCTACACCCTCATCTCGTAGCCTCAAGATGGGCGCACTGATCAATCTATGTCTCAACTCTTGAAAGCTCTACTGACATCTATCTGACCACACGAAGGGTTTCCCCTTATTCGTCAAAGCTGAAAGCGGTGATGCAACTCTAGGGAAGTCTGGCACAAATCTCTGATAGTACCCCGCCAGACCTAGGAAACTCTGCACCTTCGTCATGCTCCTGGGTGGCTCCCAAGCTAGTACTACCTTGATATTCGTAGGATCCATAGAAACTCCCACCTCCGAGATGACGTGCCCCAAGAAGTGATCCTCTCGAATCCAGAACTGGCACATCGATAGCTTACCATAAAGCTGGTGCTCTTAGAGTGTGTCTAGTAAAACTTGCAAGTGGTAGGCTTTCTCCTCCTCAGTAGTCGATTAAATTAGTATGTCGTCGATGAAGACTACTACAAAACGATCAAGGTAAGGCTGGAAGATACTATTCATGAGACTCATGAACACTTCTAGTGCATTGGTTACTCCAAAGGGCATAACCAAGAACTTGTAGTGGCCATACCGACACTTGAAGGCCATCTTTTGCATATCATTGTCTCGAACTCTGAGCTGATGATAGCCTGACCCGAGGTCTATCTTCGAGATCCATCGTGCTTCCTTGAGATAATCAAAGAGGTCATCAATCCTTGGGAGTGGGTACTTGTTCTTTACGGTCACCTGATTTAGGTGACGGTAGTAGACACATAGTCGTAAGCTCCCAGCCACCTTCCTGGAGAATAAAATTGGAGATGCCCAGGGTGAAACACTGGGTCAGATGAATCCCTTTCCCTGTAAGTCCTCTAGCTGTACCCACATCTCACGAAACTCAGTGGGAGATATCCGATATGATGTAGTAGATATCAGTCATGTCCCGGGGTATAGGTCAATGTAAAAATCTACCTCTATGTGAGGAGGTAGTCCTGGAACATCACGAGGGAAAATGTTCGCATACTAATCCACCACAATAGGAAAACGTGGTCTTCGCACATCAACCGCTCCGAGGATGAGACTATCCAACTGATGTGTGATCAGCTGCCTTCTCCTCTACGTAAGTCCATCCTGTACTGCAAAGGCTCCCTTCTCACCGGTGAAGGTGAACCTACTCCCATTTATGCAGACACCCCACACTTTACTCCTAATACAGTTGATCTGGGCAAGGAATGTAGATAACCAGACCATACCCAAGATGATAGCGTAAGGCCTTGACGCCGCTACAAGAAGATCCCAGCCGAAGATCTCACCTCCTAGAGTAAGCTCACACTGTCGGCACTAGTGCGTAATCATCGATTCTGCCCCTGTAGGAGTCTCTAGCCGTAAGGATCAAGCCAATGGCTCTGTCAGAATCTCTGAGCTTTGAAAAAGGGCATCGACAATAAAATAATGACTCGCTCTTGACTCTATAAGAACTGAAGAAGTGGTGGAGTAGACACAAATTGTACCTCGAATCATCTTAGGTGAGCCGTGGTCATAATCTTCCACTGCCTAGAGTTGAGCCTGCCTCTTTCCGCCATCTCCCTGTGGTCGGGGTGGACCTCCTGGTGGTGGTGGTGGTGGTAGATCCTCGAAGCGTCGTCCACCACCTACTGCTTGGCCAACTCCTCTGCCTCGTCCGCCTGCTCTCTGCGGACCGCCACGGTTAAACCTCTGCCTCTGGCTGGGTGGTCCCTCAACCATCTGCTGCTCCTCTGCATGGCGGGTCGGGTAGTCATGAGCCATGTGGCCATGCCTATTGCATGAAAATCCCTTCCTGCCTCTCGTATGACTAGCTCTGCTATGTGTGCCCCACACATCCGAAACAGTATCCTAAGGTCTCCCACCTGATGGCCTGGTCCTCTTGGACCTCTGCGACATCTATCTACTGGCAGAAATAGAAGACTCCGCTATATGTCACCCTTTTGTGGGTCTCACTACTGGCATCAGCTCAGCAAGAGAACTCTCCACCAGAAGGGCTCGCTCCAGTACTCCTGCCTGTGTCAGAATGCTGAGGGAGATCAACGGATCACTGATCTCATGCCTCAATCCCTACTCTATGGTCCGGGACTGGAAGAATGGTTCTCGTACCATGTTCGTGGAGTAGCATGAGAGGTCAGTAAATCTCACCGAGTACTGGGCTACTGACATGCTTCTCCACCGTAGCTGTAGTAACTTCAGGATGCGCACCGCACGGAGGGTGGCTGGAACAAACTCCGAGCAGAAGAGGCTCTCGAATTCTGTCCAAAGTAGAGATGGCTCGTCATGCACTTTGAACATTAGGCTCCACAATCTACCTACTACTGGGTGTAGGAGACTCATGGGAAGGAACACAATAAGGTCTGCTGGTGTCCCTACCAATCTGAAGAATCTGAATATAGCCTCCAGCCAATCCTCGGCTGCCTGAGGGTCTGTTTCTCTGTGGAACCTGGCCGTCCTCTGTCACTGAAACTCATGCAATGCACTCAGGAGGCATGCACTCTCTACTTCTAGGGCTGGTGGTATCAGTGGCCCAGTGGGTAGAGGTACCGCTAGTGCCTCTGCTGTGATGGGGCCCTGCACCGAGTCCTCGTCGCTCGGTGGGCTACCATCCCACACGTAAATAGGAACCCTAGATGGTAGCCTTCATGGGGCCATCCTGAGAAGAAATAGGTGCGCCATGGTTAGTACAATATACCTGGTGAGCTGACACAAAGTAATCACAAATAAAACTTTTGAAACACACATGCAATCAATGTTTTCGTGTACTGAGTTTGAAATCAGAATTCAGAGTCCTGTTGTATGGATATGTCAGCCGCCACACCAACACTAGACTCCCTAGAGTGATAAACACACTCAATACCCTTAACAATATTTCTATACAGAGAAGAAATTATCAGATTCTTGAGTTCTGTGGTAGAATCGACTCATCTGATACCAATTTGTCATGACCCATCCTTGGGGCCCGTGTCGTGACTACCCCAATCCCGTCTTCCATAGGTTAGGGGCTGGCGACTAGCACCAAAGGTGTAAATCCTGGAAAAAAGGGAAGGCATTGCCTTTATAAAAGTAAACAAACATAATAGAGTCCGCAAGCTGGAGTAAACACAAAGTAAACCGAGTACAAAAGTAAGTGCTGGAATGTAAATGGGCCAGTATACAAACCCATCTAAAAGTATAGTACAACTGAGAAAGAAAGTATAACTACTGAGAAGTTAAGAAGCAACCATGAGTCTTCCTCCTAGAATCCCACCAGAAGGGTTGGTACAAATAGTCTTGTTGGTACCTTAGGTCCGTCTGTCCGCTCCGTGTACGTCCCGACAGGTGTTCCACCTATGGATACTGTCCAGCTCCACAAGCCACGACCACGATCAGTGATTTCCTTCATCAGCAACCAACACAACATAGTGCGGCCAATGCCCGTGCAGGGGTGAGTATAACGATACTCAATAGGGACCCCGAGACCCCCGAAGGTCTCCCAGAATCCACAATGGTTAAACCACAATGGAAAGATACAATCTTCAAGTATCAACCAAATATACTTAGGTATATGCCCATACATATACCTAAGTCATCAATCTCAGTACAACTCCATCTTCCGAGCCCAAACATAACCAGTCCACAAAGGAATGAAGTCAATCATACCAATGATAATGATTGAAAGTCAAGAATCCGCTCACACATGTATACTACTCACAAAGAGGGGTGTAGATGATTAGATGTAGCCTCTGAATCATCTCCTCTACCAAAACCATGTAGGATCCAAGTACAGAAGTCATCGCTGCCGAACCCACGTAGGATCCAAGTACAATAATCATCACTGACGAACCCACGTAGGATCCAAGTACTATCGTCTTTGCTACCGAACCCATGGAGGATCCATGTACAGTGGTCCTCGCTGCTGAACCCACGTAGGATCTAAGTACAGTCGTCATCGTCCTCGCAGTCGCAGTCGCAGCCAGCTCTAGGGTTCCTGCACACAGCGTACTCGATTATGGGAGGGTCTGATCCATGAGTAAAAGGTGGTCGATACATCAACTATCATGAAGTACCGAGTTGATGTATGCCGATGTTTCGTCTCATCAAAAGGAACTCAACGCGATAGATGGAACGTCACACGGATGCCCGGTTGGGGAGATATTGGGTATTTCGTTCGAGGGGCCCAGTTGAAAATATGCTAATTCCAAAACTGGACGTTTACTAAAGTTGCCCATAACTCACTTAGAGTATCACAAAAGGGCCGTCTCTTCGAAAGAGTCCCAGTGCCGCAGACGACGCGTCAAACGGACACGCGTTCATTATGTTATTCACATTTAATTGAATAACGGGCCCGACCCGTTTAGCCTAGTGGGCCGACGGGTTGGGTTAACCCAGTTTGATGGGTCCGACCCAGCATGGGTGTGAGACTAGTCTGAAGGAAAAATGAAACTCGGCCCAAAGGGACTTGGCCTGGCCTAAAGTGGCGCGGCCCGGCCCGGTGGGGCGTGGCCCGGCTCGGCCTGGCACGGCCCGGTCCGGTGCGGCTCGACTAGGCGCACGGCCCGGCTGGCTCGACCGGCTGGTCGAGAGGCTTAGCCTAAGGCCAAGCGGTTCCAGGGGGCATGACCCCCGTTTGTCCACACTGGAGACGCCAAGCGGCACCGCCCTTCCCCGAACTGGACGACTAGGTCGGTCGGCCTTCTGGCGCAGCAGCCCACACAGGTGGGCCACCGGTCTTCCAGTGCAGTGCCCTCCTGGCGTCGTGGTCCAACTCCACCTGGCCAGCTGATGGGCCAGACGATTCCTCAGCGCGGTGCCCTCCTTGCACAATAGTTTTCCTCTTCCCAGCCAGCCGGTTCTTCCACCGAAGCGGCCCCCAATGCGGGCCACAGTTATTCCCACACAACCAGCGCGACGACGCTGGCTTCCATCGCCATAGTTCCGGCACGGCACGACGCTGGCTTCCTTCACCATATTTCCATCATGGAACGATGATGCCGTTCTTCCCCCACCTTCGGTCGCCAATTCCAAAAGATAATGTTCCAGTGGAGGGTCATCGGGCCATTTTCATTCGGCACGCGCCCTCCGCGTTAGTTGGTAACACATAAATGTGAATGAAAAAGGTTCACGAAGCACAAAGAAACAATTTTATTTTCAATAAAATTGAAATAATTCACCATACCTCAACAATTTATGATGAAAGTCAGTGTTGTGGTAGATGACATCACGCGGTGAGGATTCGTAGACATCAACAGAGAGCATCTGAGGAGAAAGTTGTGTCTCCCCACTTTTCGAGGATAAGAGAAGGGAAAGTGCGTTGTCATTGGCGAGTTTCCCCATGTCGGTGACTCCTCCCTTGTCGTGGAGGAAGAAGAAATTATTGGAAGAATGAGGTGCATTCTTCACTGAGAGGAAAGGTGTTTGTCAGAGAAGGGCCATTCTTCATTGAGGAAGATGTTATTCAAAACTCTAGAGTTCTCCCCCAAATCCTCCCACACAACAATTGCCAACCCAAAATAAAATAAGGCTTCTCCTTATTTTATTTAATCATGCCATTCATTTCAGAATTTAAAAATATAACACTTAATTAATTCAATTGAAGAGGTTCAGCAATTAATTAAGGTGTGTGTTGGACAGAATTAAAGAGGGGGAGAGAGAGAGGAAGTGGAAAGGTTACTCAATTAAATTCACAGGGTTTCCAACATTTAACAAATGAGTTTAATGGAGGGTTTTGAGTGGTTTAGGGAAGATCAAGGGTTTAGGTCACGTGTGGGCCCCACCCCAAAAATATCCTCCCATCAGAGTTTATGTGGGTGTAGGCCCCACCTTCAACTCCCCTTGAGAGGAATTAACCACCAACCATATAAATAAAATTGGGCCACCAATTTTATTTATTTTAAACTAAATACCCAAAAATTAATTCTCAACCTGCTTAAAACGAAACTGTGGTAAAGGTCCCCTTAACAAATTTCTGGCGCTGAGAGTTCATCGGAGCCCTTGGATTTTGATTCCGAGAAACGGTTCAAAAGATATAAAATCCCACACGTTCGTTTACTGAACGTACCCGAGATAAACTTCGGATATTGCTTCCAGACACACCGGGTCTCGGAATCAAGTGTCGTTAGAAGCCACAGACTCGTAAAATTTCAATGTATTTAAGAAAAAATTTTCCTTGAAATTTACGGTTCTCTAAAGTTTATAACATAAGAATATGTTTATAATGAGAATAATAAAATCTAGAATAAAAAAAATCATGTTATTATAAAAATAAGTCATGTATCAGCTCCAATACATCATAACATTATAGATAAAGATATGTGCATCATGCCCATGAATAACATAATGGACAAAGATAATCATTTCATGCCCACAATAAATGATATCAAGATATATATAGAATTACCTAATTTATTGGTGGGACTGTCTAATTTTATACCAACCCATAATATCATAATATTTTATATATATGTGTACCAAATAGAAATCAAATCATATATGAGGCATAAACATGGGATAACTTATGAAAACGAATTTGGTTTTACAAACATGCTATAAATCATAATCATATGAATCAGAAAAATTATTTTTAAGAAAATAAGGTGTTAAGGAATATTAAAAATTATAAATTTAATAATGAATCATTTTTCATGAATATTGATCTCAATTGAAGGGTGTTTTTTAATAAATTTAAATAAGTAGGCATTAAAATGAGCTTTTATAACAATGATTTAAGAATTGGGTAGATAAAAATTTAAGAATATAAGAGCATTGGGTTTTATTCAATAAATTAAATTAAGAAAATATTTTATTTAAAATAATCAGTATTTTTAGAAAACATAATTGATTGTATCTTTTAATATAGTGAAATACGAAAAAGAAATCTGAAAGAGTGAAGTTCCCTTTTATTGGGTTTAGTTTAATCAAGAGATTAAAAATAAGAAAATAAAAAAATACAAATATTTAAAAAAGGAAACTAAAATTTTGAGTATATAAATTAAATATATTATTAAAATATATAAAAATAATATTTTTATAAAAGAGAGATAAATAGAGATAGAGGGAGAGAGAAAGAGAGAGAACTTAACCAAAAAGAATAAAGGTGGCTAGGGGTTCCCTTATCTCAAGTGCTGACTTATTTGTATTCTCATATAGTCACTAAAATATTTTAATAAAATATTTCAATTTCATAATAAAAAAATTATAATTTTTATCTCATCAATAAAAATACATTTATTATCATATTATATTATATTATTAGATTAATATAGCTATTGATGATTGTTTGGGATTATTGGGAAAACATCTAAAACATTCATTTGGTTATAAGGGAATTGTAATAGATGTTTTCAAATAGTTAAATAATATCTATAGTTTTAAATATACAAATTATTCATTATTATAGTATCATATAATGCAAATAGTTTAATAGATGGTCTATAATGGATCTAAATTAGGAAATAAATCTCAGTTCAATCGTTTCAAAAGACTAAAATAAGAATGACTGTTTATTTTTAATATTATTAATATGTCACATATTTATCATTCCATAATATTAATAATTTATACAATATGATTTTCATTTATGAATCCCATTTTTATGACCATACATTTAAGGAGGAATTGGTTGATTCATAAGATACACCATATTGGCTGTTAAAACCGAAGATGATGGAATATATGTTATAATCATCTTTGAAGTGGTTTTTTTGAATTAATAGAATATATAAATAATATAAAAATATAATAATTCCATTATGGAATGATATTTTATTATTATTAGTAAGATTAATATGAAGAAATAAAAATAATGGAATTGATTTGTTATAAATTAGAATACACACATTCCTCATTGAGATGACACATTTGGAATACACATTAAGGATTAATGGATGGATATATTTATTCAAAAAAAACATTAAAAAAATTATAGATATTAATTAAGGAAATATGTTTTGTAAGTGAATACAAATGGGTGAAGAGTAGGGTATTTTTAGGTGAATGAGAGAGTTTTTTCCAAAAAATATTGATTAATATATCAATTTTGGTCAAGACTATGAATAATACTGATAATATTGAATATGTATAGTAATTAATATGAATGTGGTTGATATTATTATTGTTTACCTCTTTCATACAATATCAATTTTTTTCCATGTAATTACCTTTTTATAAAATATCACATTTTACCATAACTCATTATTCACTTAGGTATTTCACTATTTATAAATTTTTTAAAAAACCTCACTCATCTCTAATTTCTACATAATGATTCAAAAATGAAATCCATTTCTAAAAAATAATTTTAAAAATTAGTTAATATTAATATATATTTATTTTATAAAACATAACGTTTTATTAAATATTATAAAACAAGTTTTAAAAAATTCATACCAATACTTACATTTTAGTACAATTTGAGTAATTATTTCATAGAATATATATATATATATATATATATATATAATCTTTATTAATTGATGTGAAAGATAATTTTGAAGTATAATTTATCATTTACCATAACAATTATTTTATCTTTCCAATGGTGTTGTTACTATTCTAATGTCCATGTAAATATTCTAAGGATAATTTTTGTAATGGTCATATAATTTTACACAACAAATAATTTCTTTTTATTTTCATCATTATTCATTCACACATATTTTGGAAATATTATTTATACTTTATTTTAAAAATTCCAATTATAATATTTTTAAATTTATGTGGATTGTTTATTCATTATATGTAACAAATATATGAATAAAATAAAACAATGTTTATTTTTGGTATAGTCTACAAGTGATTCATTTTTACTGTAACTCACACAAATATATCAAGTAAGAAAATTTCATATAGATATATCTAGTTCATTATATCAATAAATAATGTCTAAGAAATGATATCGACTATATAAATTTTATGTGATGTAATGTTTTTCAATATGAACTCATATGGGGTTCATGGATCTTATGAAAAATTGTTTTTATCAAGATATTGTTTTATTCTTAGTGATTTTCGTAGAATATGTCTTTTTTACTCCAAAACATGGGCGTAACATGGAAGACATCAATAGATTTTTTATCTATCACTACAAGAGGATAAACACTATGTTGAGATCACAAAGTTCTATTACCAAATCAAAGATATTATGTTCTTATAGACTTTTGTATCTAAGTATTATATCTTTGAACCCCATGATTTTTTATGATTCCATGCATTGAAACCAATCACGTAATAAAAATTTGTGAATATTATTTAATATTTATTCAAAATTTCTCTAAAATTTCAGGGATGATGAGGGATGTAACCATGAAAGAGTAAAGACTATGTAAGACAACTGATGTGAGACTGATTTTTAATATATGTTGGGTAGTTAAAGTTTTTCCTCTATCTTGATCTTACAAGAGGTAGGTAAGAGTTATTATATATATAGTGGTACATCAATTATTACCTTTGGAGGAGTGTTGATATAGGAGGATGAGGTAGTAATTTAAGGTTCTTGAAATCATTGGATGAAGAAAATAAATAAACACTATATTATTTAGAGTTAGAGGTTTTGGTAAACGATCTCAAATATTAGCACTATTATTTATTTAGATAATGGTTCAAGGTTTACACTAACTAAAAATGATTAAGGTAAAAAATTTACTTGTTAGATTTGAATCTCAGATAATGAGACAATTAATGTTAATAAAATATTTTTTTCTTTGAGATGGTGTATACCAAATGGAAGGGTAACAGACCTTATAACGTTCTGGATTGGAAGGAACCTTCATAGACAGTTCAGAAGTTTAAAGTGAAATGTCAGCTTTTGTGTATCATCTTCAATTTGTACCATAAAATGATATATAACCATATAATGGAAGTGTATTCAACTATTTATAGTGACCAATACATTCTGTACATAAATATTACTTTTTTTATGAATATCCAATACATATCATTATGGTCATTTTAAGAACCATTAATGTTTATTATTGTTTTACACCAGATACCAAAACATATTATTTTATGAAATTTCATTAACATCCACCTCAATGATCTTCCCACATCATACAATTTTTGTATATAACCTATATAAAACCATTTTAATAATGTTGGGAATGTTAACATAATAATGGGTGAGCTCATATGCTCAATAAGGGTAAATAAGGGAGATATCAATGATCCCTTAAACATAAAATGGGTAAAAGGGTATGTGAACATGATCTTGACAATTGAAAATGACACCATATATATCAATGATCATAATCATAAGTCATGGAATAAATATTTATAGTTAATAAGACCTTAATAATAAATAAATCAAATAACTTGAGTCATGAGAGAATAATGTTGAGAAAACACATAATTTTGTGGCATACACCTTTGACAGGAAAATAATTTCCTTAGTCGAGGATCATTTCCCTGACTATCATATTGGATTGGGTTCACTCCATATTCCATCGTATCCATAGTCATGGTTCACTACCAATAATATCATTATGGATTATCTTCACTCTTCATTAATCAATATCTTTATTCAAGATTCACTTATTATACTATCATAAGGAGAAAATTATCTTAATGAATTTGGTTCACACCCCATTCCAGTTCTTATTATCTCATGAGATATCCGTATTTACCTAACACATTATATTATTATATAATTTTAGTCCCACATGTAACATAATCATAATACATTCATTTTTGTTCTAAAAGATCAAAAAAACATTAATCATATATCCTAACCCACAAAAAATAAATGAGTTTCATAAATATTTCAACATTTCATCACAACAAAACCTATAGAAAATAAATGAGTTTTATAAACATATTATCATCATAACCACAAACCATATGGAAAAATAATAATTGTAATATCATTGGATAATTTCTATAGTAGATCTTAAGAATCATAGAAATATGTAATCTTAGATAAAATTCCAATAAAATATCACATGGAATTGTTATTAAAAGAAATATACTTTTCATTTTTAAAATCACATATTTAAGATAAAAAAATTTACAAAATATTATGGAAGAAATTTATTTGAAGAGAACCATGGAAAATAGTAATGTAAGATTCAAATCATTTAGTAGTATTGATGGTGGTAAATTCAATTCATGTCATGTAAGTAAAAAAAAGATTCCTTTCACATGTTTTGTAAAAATTCAATAACACCTCATTATGAAAATTAAAAAAAAAATTCTATAATTTTTTTTGTAAAAAATATTGGAAAAAAATAAATATAAAAAATAATAGGATAATATTAAAAAAAATTGAAAACTTTTTTAGTAAATATGGATATGGAATAAAAATGGTTTTTGACCGAAGAGGGAAATATAATCAGTTTTCTTAAAAAATATATTTTTTAGCATACTGATTTTTTAAATAGTGGAAATTGAAATTAAAACATATAAAATCTTTAAAAAACCATGTGAAACTAAAATTAATTGGATTATTGAGTGATAATTATTAAAATACTATCATAAAAAACCTCATAAAAAATAATCCCCATAAATTAGGAGACTGTAACAAAGATAACTTACCTCAAGTTAAAGTTACTTTGAAAGTGCTCAAGTATCTTTTATAAAAAAATTTAGTTTATTATAATTATATAATAGAAGAATTTACATAACTATAATACCATATATTATCCTATTATAACATTGAAACACCCATTTATTAGTAATTATTTTTTAATGTTGTTATTTCTAGGTGTTAACTGTTTAATTTTTCATGGATGTTTCAATTAGGCAATTATTGTACCGGAACATTGATCGTATTTCCATAATATAAAAATTCAAATCATAATATAAATATCATAGTATATATATATATATATTCTAAGTTACCCCTAAAAGGTGTATATATAAACATGATTTATTTAATTTTAGGAGACTATATGTCATACACACACATGAACACTATTTTATCATTTCAATTGACGGAGAAAAAATTGTTAAAAAATAATTCCACATTATATAATAACCTATATACTCATTATGGTTATCCTTATTTCCATCCATGTAACAAAAATGGAAAATCAATCTTAATCCTTTTTAGAGGAGGTAGGCTGCATGCACGCACGAGCGATGTTATCGTTTTTCCAACAGATTTGAATGTGAGAATGTATATATGATTTGATAATTATATATTAATAATTAATTAATAAATATAATATATAAGAATTAATCCCGTCATAATAAACATCCAATATTGATGGTGATATAAAATGAATTGTATCACTACATGGTGGTGGTTGTCCACTCGTACACATGAGGGATAATTTCTATTACCATATGGCAGAATAAAGAATGGATAATAACGGTTAAATAATAACAATAAATTTTTATTATATTTATTATAATTAATATATTATTTTTTATAAATATTAATGATTTATAGGAGTAATTAGAATAAATAAATTGAAAGAGGTCAGGTAAGATGATTATCTCTTCTACGGTTGGAACCTTTTAGATAACTTATTAAGGACCCTTGGAATCGTCCTTCATGAATATAAGAATATATAATTTGTTTATAGGTTATTTTATAATAGAAATTATTAGGTTATGGTTGAACTAAATGACTCAATGAGGTGTAAAGAAAAGATAGAAGGGGTTTCCTTTTACCGGGGGAAAAAATACTACAAATTTTATAAAAGATTCAAATATAATTAATGTATTTCTCTAGTATAAGGATTACGAATTAAAATTAATCCAAATAAAAATAGGTTATGGTCTCAAAATCATCATCAAATAAAATTTAGATATTTTTGGGTTAAATTTTAAACTATATCTTTTGGGTTAACCCATTCATTAACATTTTTAACCTTAATTGTGGTAACGACTTTTGAATCTTGATGGCATATAATTTTAATTAAAAGGTAATAGTTGGATTTTAAAACAATAATGAATTATATTTTCAACCATTTTTAATCATAATTTTACTCATTCAGGTTTTTATGTCTTTTATATAATTTAATAATATATTATTTTTCATAAAATATCAATGAAGTCATTTAGGACACTATTCATTTACATTGACTATATGGTCATTAAGATAATTTTGTAACATGAATGTAAGCTTTGAAACCATCTATTATAAGAAATTTTTATTAAACAATTCATAGAACATAATAATTCACACAAATTGAATTAATTTTAATATTTTTAAATAATTTATTTTATTTTTCATTAATTGAATAAATACTGTTTTGTTGTTCTATAAGCATTAAATATAACTTTTAAATCATGAATAATTATAAATAAATTCCTGTGATAAAAAAATTAATTCATCATAAAAACCAGAATTTATAATTAAAATCAACCTCTTTTTATCCTTATAAAAATTATTAGTGTTATTAAAGTCAATAGAGTGATATTTTTTATTTATCCCTTTCCTAAAATATTATAATGGTCATAGTCCAAGAAAAATAGCACTAAGTGGAAATATTTTTTAGAATTGGATAATAATGGTCAAAATATACCCATAAAATTGGATAAAGAAAAGAATCATAGAAATTTTAGGCCTTGTTCCAACGTTTTATATCTATTTTACATGTTCTACCCTTACAAAGGTGACATGAATTTAATAAGGTTACCATTCAGAATGGAAAAAATAAAAGGGTCATATTTACCAAATTTAATCTTATTGGTTAAAAAATATGGGTTCCATTTTTTAATATTTAATTCATAAAATCTAAAGAAATTCATTTTATAATAACTGTAAAAAACTCAACTAAACCATTTCGGGAAAAAATCATATTTAATCACAAAACTAGATTTATTCATATTCCACACATAATATAAAAATTTACATAAATAATAAAAAAAATTTATTACATTTATTATATTTTAATTTCATTAAAATAATTTATCCATATAGATTAATTTAAATAAATTAAATTAAAACACATTATTTTAATAAAAAATATATTTCAGAAAAACATATCTAATTTCTTATAATTTTTTTATTGTCATTTCTAAACAATTGTTATTTTGTGAATTTATTTTATAAATATATAAAAAATATTTTTTAGTAAATATTTAATCCCAATTAGTACCTCCCAATCCAACAAATTGGAAATAACTATCACATTAAATAATTATATTTCAAAAGTATAAAATGGTTCATTTAAAATTGGAGTTACATATACAGAAATCTATTAGTGAAATAAAATTTATTTATAGTGAAACATATCATATAAGACTATGGTGTTAAATTATACCCACTTAAAATTATTTCTCACCAAAAATTATATTACTTTGATACAAAAAAATAAAGATATCTCTATTCCACCACATACTCATATTCCCAAATAGTTTTTTTAATTTTTTTATTCCTCTAGGAAAAATTAATTAGGAGAGTAGTAATGTTTTATTATAATTTATCTCCAGGATCCGAGATTTCTACCAGTTTTTATTTATAAGAAATATCATTTTCTAGAGGTAAAAACTTTGAGTTTGTTACATGTGAAGGGTTAGTTGTGTATTTATTTAGGAGAGATACGTGAAACACATCGTGACCTTGAGATAGATTTAGAAGTATTTACAAACAATAAGATACCATCCCGATATGTTGAAGAATATCAAATGCACTAATAAATATAAGGATTAAACAACCCTTATATTTGGAAATGTTAACCTTTTATATATAGAAATTCATAGTAATACCTTATCAACAACTTCAAGTTTCATATTTCACCAAAGATTACCATCATAACTTTTTGATTGACTCTAAGATGTGTTGACATACTGATGAATGGCACTAACATTATCTTTCATTTTGACATCTAGATTAGGTACATATGGCTATATTTCTCTAGAATCATCTCAACACATTATTGTTATACACTTCTTTCAATAGATGGCTTTTTAAGGAGCTATCTAAATTTTCTATTGGAATTTATTATTGTAACAAAACTTGACTAGAGGAAGGTTTCAATCCAAACCACCACTAAAATACATAGAACAAGAACATATCATAATCTAGGAGGTTATAAAAATTCTATTAGAAAAACCAAATATATGTGGATGATCAAAATTTCTGAAATATTACTCATAATTTATAGAAAAATGAATATTTTGGTAGAACTTCTTGGAAAACCTATAATATCGGTAAGATAAAATAGAATATTGTATTATATGTAATATAAACACTTTCTTTATGTATACTCTATAAATTATATCAATAGAGAAATATTTTTTGATAGAAATTAAGTGTGGTAACTTTGTAATGGAACTTACTATAACTGAAATAACATTATGACCTTTATATGTTTTGGGAGTCTGGAAAAAGAATCATTTGTGATGTTTTACCATTTTCATTTTGTTAGGGTAATGGGTATAAAATCCCCTTATACATTTATCTCTCATCCTCCACTTTTTACATACCATGAACCACATTACATACTCTAAACTATCTCACTTCCTGTTGTCCCACCATAAATACCCTTTCATATCTCAAAACTATTCATGCATCTTGGATGAAAAGAGAATGTTGAATTGTGAGCTTCATAAAAAAAATCCTTCTTTAAATATACTATGTAATGAACTTATAATATGTTACCAAAAAAATATCATTCAATCATAATAAAGGATGAACTTAGGAACATTTCTAACCTTATTTTGTAGCTCCACAACACCCTTTTACACCTCTTTAATCTTCATTTTAATATATGGTTGAACAAAAATTTGAGAAAGATTGGATTCCTCCCATTCTATCAATATTTCCAAATATATCCTTTTAAAATCATTAATTATTTGATCTTTTTTTTATCCTTATCTTAAATAATCTAGCATGAACCTCATGAAATAATGCATTTTCCACCTTTTTCAATTCCCTAGGGATATATTGTATTCAACATTCATAATCATTAATCAAATCTATACATCTTCTTTAGAATATATTAAACTCATTCTAAGTGAATATATACTTTTAAAATTTTATTATCAGTATATATTTCACACATTTATTTGTAAAGATAATACCTCCGTATTTTAAATGAAAATATTACTATAACTAAATTGAAATCCCATGTTTAGTTTTTTTTCTTACAAACCATCAATTATCACGAGGAATAATCCATCACAATATTATTATATAAGAGGGTGAATCATAGTCAATTCACTGATGTATCAATCTAGATCATAAACCATTCTCCATTTTATGACAGTGTAGGAAGTGGAATACTAGATAATGTTCTTTTCAGTTCCATGAATGTTACCTCACATTCATCTTTCCAATGATGATTTTATCCCTTAAAATTTAACTTAGTTGTCAGATTAGATCATAGTGGTTGGTCTATTCCAACATTCAATATCATCAATCATTTATGGATCCACCAATATACCATTTATTGAGGTTATATGACCAAAAAATGAAACTCTCTATCACTAAAATTTATAGTTGTTAAATTTTTCCTGTTGATTCTCCTTCTTTACGAATGTCAGTAAAATCATAAACTGTTATTCATTATCTATACATTAAATCCATGATGATAGTGTAGTAATTAGTAAGACCAAATTACATCACCCTAAATTCACAGTGTCCATACCATTCATGGAATGTTATCTTTAGTATACCCTCCTTCTTGACCCTCAATTGATAACCTTGATAATGAAGTTCAATCTTGTAAAATTATTAGGCCCCATGCAGTTGATCAAACATGTCATAAATATCAGGTAAAGGATAATTATTCTTGATAGTGATCTCATTAAGTTCCCAAAAATCATTTCAGATTCTCATTGATCTATATATATTCATAAAAAATAATAAGTTCACTACATAGTGATTCCCTTGGCCAAATGAATCCATTATCAATATTATCATGGATTTTATTCATTAAATCATAATACTCAATCATTTATATTACAAATTAAGTCATTGAATTAACTGTAGCACTAGGTATGTGTTCTATTTAAAAATAAATATCATGATTAAGAGGAAGACCAGGAAACTATTCTAGATATACGGCAATAAAATATCATAAAATTAGTATATCTTTGAAGTTGAGTATCTCCCAAACCATTTCAGAAAAACATACATTTTGAGTTTGAATCATGACCCATATAATGGATTTAATTTCAATTTCAATTTAATATCTACCATCACATTGATATAAAATCATAGGTTGGTTTGAAATATAAAACATGACTTCTCATACTCATCAATTTATGTTGTATTTAGGTTAACAAATCTAATAAAATACTAATAAAACATAAAATTCAAATAGAGAGGGAATACAAATAATTATAGGAAGCACATTTCCACAATTTTTAGTCATATTAGAATAAAAAAAATTAAGATGAGTCCACAATAACACCAAGAAATTTCAATTCTAACTCAATATCTAAATGTTGAGGATATGAATTAATATTTTTAAAAATTTTGATTATATAATTCAATTCCTTTAATTAATCTCAACTGAGTTACTTAAATATTTGAACGTACCTATTGCCACCTCAAAGACATTATTCTGTCTTTGATCCCATGCTATAACCAAAAAATTTAGAATGAAAATCAAGCATTATTAATTAGAGTGATAAATCCTAAAAAATCATTCAAGTAATGTATAAATCATGATCCATTCTTCTCAATATATGGAACCATAGGTTTAACCTAGGTTATCCAGGGTCGTTAACAAAACATTTCGATGTTATCCTATACTTAGAATAATTTCCAGGGTTTTCACGAATGTTTTCCCATCCAAATTTCAAAAGCTTACTAAACCTTGCTCTTATATGAACTCTAGTGACCCATACATTTCATTAATAAATATTAAACTTTTTAAGATGAATATTCAATACATAACATTACAATATATGCTATAACTGTAAAGGTTTAGTATCTATGTAGACTAAATGAACAATCTTATTATTTCTCAAAATATTTTAAAAATATCCCTTAAAATATTTCTATTAATACAATACTTAAAACATTTCATTATAACAATGGGAAAGGAAATATAAATAATGATGGGGTCAAATGCTCAAAAAGATAAAAAAAGTGAGATATTAATGATATCATAAACAAAACATGAGTATAAGTGCATGATAACATGAGATTAACATTTGAAAATCAAACCTTGCATATCACATTTCATAATCTTGATTCATGAAATAAATATTGGATGTTCAAAATTAAGGAATCATAAAGTAATAAAATATCATAATCTTTTAGAGCTTTCTATTTTCATAAGAAATAAATTTATGGAATACACATAAGTATAGAAAGTATTTATTTAATTAGGTAAGCCTTCCAAGATAACCGTAGTGGATTGGGTTCAAGTATCATTCCATAATATCCATAGTTAAGGTTCACTCACAAGGGTATCATAGTGGATTGGGTTCACAACCCATTCTATTATATCCATAGGCAATATTCACTCCCAATATTATCATAGTGGATAGAGTCCTTACTAAATTGGGTTAACATCCCATTCTAACCATTATTATATCAGGACATACCCATATTAACCCAATTAATTGTAGAACTATATAATTTTTTTTACATGCATAACATATTTACAATCCATATATTTGTGCTCTAGAATATTAGAAAACATTAATCATATATCATAACCCATATAATGGAAATGGGTTACATAATCATTTCAATAATTCATCATAACACAACCCATGTAAATTAAATAAGTTTCATAATCATCTCATCATTTTAAATACAAACCATATGTATAATGAATAAAGGTGGTATCATTGGACCATATCCCTAGTAAATAATAAGTAACATAAAATAATTTCATCATAGATGATAATTCCTTTAAAAAATCACATGGAATATTTCTTTAAAAAATAATCTTTTTATTTTTGAAATCAATTCATTAAAATATAAAAACTTCAAAAATATTATAGAAATGTTTTTCTATTAAATGAACCATGGAACTATATAAGGTAATATTCAATGAATTTATTGGTCATTCTGGAGGACTTTCTATTCATTCCATTTATTTAAAAATAAATATTCCTTTCAACTTTTTGGTAAAAAGTAAAAAGTACCTCATTTTGAAAAATATATGAAGATTCATTTTAAAACATTTTATAAAAATTTAATAATGGGTGAAAATAAATTTATTCAATAATAGTAAAATATTAAAAAATTATTAATTTTTCTTTAGAAAACTTATACATGGAAAAATAGTATTTTTTCCAAAGAGAGAAATAAATTCGGTCATCTGAAAAAAAAATTATTTTGGCCTTATGTGTTCTTAAATAGAGTCAAATTAATAGAGAACATATAAAATCCAAAATAATTATAGCACAAGAATAATTATCTGATTCTTGAGAGATACATCATAAAATTTCCTCATCAAAATCTTGATCGTAAACAATCCTGATAAACAAAGAGATTGTAATTTAAATCCCTTACCTCAAGTTTGTGTTTCTTCAAAAGTAATCTAAACATAGGTACACAAAATTTAAATATGTTATAGTTATATTAAAAATCATGGAAATAATTATAATATCATGTATTATTCAATTGTAACGTTTAAACACATATTTATTAAATATTTTAGAACCCACTTATTAATAATAATTTAGTAATATCATTATTTCTAGTTGTTAGTTGTCTCATTTTTCATGAATGTTTCAATTATGAGTTTATAATCCTTGAACATTGATCATTATTCCCTAAAATAAAAATTGTTAATCATAATATAAATATCATTTATCTATTCTATAATGACTCAATTTTCTATAGTTTTATCCTTTAATATATATATATATATACATATATGGATTTTCCAAAGAGTTGGTCATCTGTTTTGGGTGTCGAGTGGCCCTTGAATTAATATACTAAAAATATAATTATACATTAAATTATGAGAACACATATATTAAGAACAAATGGATTTTAATATTGATCATGACCTTGTATGAAAAATCTAAGATTATAGTTTTTTTTAGAATGCAAGTTTTACCTTAGGCCCAACATAGTTTTGGCATGTTTTGAGAATTCAGTTGAGGGAAGCCATTAGTGGGTGTCTTATGTAAAATTAATTAATAAATTTAAATAATTTAATGAAATGAACTAAAACCAAATAAACTCTCTTTATTTATCTAAATATATATATATTATTTTTACAAATATAAAAGGTCAACCATATAACCAGGGATGACTGTAGAAGAGAAACACAATGCTTTGTTGGCATTGGTAATTTGGGGACATGGATCAAGGACAACGATTAAGGAGAATCATGAGATTACTGAAGAGCATTGATACACATTCACCTTCTTAATTAGATAAAATTTTCTTCACCAGTGATTGAATATTCTTTAAGGTAAGTCTCATTATTTTTTTGGGTTTCCACCCATTGAAATAATTTTGAATCATTGATTTTATATTTTCATATATTTTACGATTTCAGATCTTCACATGAGCCTAGTTTTAATTATTATTGTTTTTCCTAGTTGTTAGTATCCTCAGTACCCCTAAAACAACTTTTGTTTCCATAATATGTAATCATTTCAAAGGATAAAATCATCCAATGATGATCCAAATTTGTTATTGTGGTTTTCTCACTATCATTCTTTGTGTTCTTCTTCATTAGATCATGGGGTAAAAAATTATACATTTTGAGGTTGAATTTGAGTGTGATCAAATCTTATGATTCATGAGTGATATGAAAAAAGCTTATGGATCAATGTTTTTTGGATGTATTGAGATGAGTTTTAGGATATGGGAGATAACATCATGGATCAGAACCCCTAAACGGTGATGGAGGCATAACATATATGACATGGGTTACCAGATATCTGATTTCCAACCATCGTATGTCAGAAATCAAAAATTAAAGATCCCATTAATTTCTAGTAGTTTTGGGTGAGTGAAAATATATAAAGGGTATAATAATTCATGGATATATAATACACATGAATACATGATTCACTGTCTATGAAAAATGCGATGAAACAACTTGTATCCTAGAGGAATACTTGTAGTGTATCTCAGTTTATCACAATGGAAAGAACAATGAATAAGTTAAATATAACATTCTATGTTATTGGGCTTATATTTATTGTGAAACTACCTTATAATACTTGAATTTATTCAATGGTACACAACCTGGACCTATATTGTGTAGGCATGCCATGCCCCCCTAGGGACATTCTATATGGTGGCACATATCTAGATGAACTTTGTACTGTGAGAAAATTCTTAAGACCCTAGGTGAACATACATTCCGTGTACCACTAATGACATTCCATATGGATCATCATGTCTTTAAAAGATATTTCTATTGAATGAGACACCTATAAAGTAGATGAGGTTACCCACTATGTGACCTTGCGTACATGTTGTATACTTTTCCTTTGAATATATATCTTGAGTGTGTCCTTCATGGGGACACAGATATAGTCCCTTGAGTAGCATATCATGATTACTTTTCCAAGTAGGATATGATGGTTTCCATCATATTGTAATCATGGATATGGAAAGAGGTATTTGTAGAGATAATATTCTTCTACTGACACTTGGATTATATAAGTGATCAAGTTTGGTCATTAGAGAGATATAAGGGTTGGTACTCCCCTATTGCATAAGGGAAATAATCCTCTACACTATTTTTATAGCTATTTTTTATACTCCCACATTATAAAAAGGGTTCCCATATTTTATAAATGGAGTGGTAATCCACCATAAATGTGTTTTCAAGGGTATGTGTCCTTTACTAAAGACAGTTCCCCCACATACATGGAGTGTAGTAGTATGAAGTGGGATGTCTACTCTAATTCTTGGGAGGTTTCATGTGGTGCTGGGAATATTATATGGGAAATTTTTATTTAAAGGAATAATAATAATCATTATTATATATATTTTCAAATGGATGTTATTTTTTTATCCTTTTGGGCTTATTTTGAGCATATATGATATTGGTTTTTTCAAATGCCTTTATTTATGGGTTGACTTGATTAGTTTTTATTCTATTACTTCTCTCTATATTTTCAATGAATCCTAATAGCTATATATATACTCACCCCTTCATGGGATATTCCCACATGTGTCTTTCATTATGAAGATAATAGGAATATTTGTGGTGACTTCATTAGACCTAGTATTAGAGAAGCATAACAGTATTGGATGTTCAGAATGAATTTAGTGGTTACCCTTAAAGATTGTGAGTTGGGAGCTCTTAATTCTTCCACTTTCATTGTATTTTTTATTTAGGGACTTATTTTTTTGGTTTGGTGTGTATTTATAACCTTTATATATTTTGTATTATCTTGATGTAATAAGATTTATTTCTGGTAGGTAATTGCACTCATTGATTACAGTCTAGATGTTTCATCTTTTATCATATCTCTAAAAAATTACATGGAGCTAGTTGTGTGAATTCATATATGTAATTTAGTATAATTCCTCACATTTCAATTATATATACACCCAATTTTTGTAGCTAGTCCATAGCCTATTGGAGGTGGGATTGGGGTGTTACCCATTGGTTACTACCATCCTGGTTGGGGTTCTGGTGGGTCGGGTCACGATAATGTCGTATAATAGGTGTTTTTTCCATAGGTCATTTTTTATAGTTTTACATATCATGAGGATTGGTTGGGGAACTTAGGGAAAATATATTAGAGTGTCTCATGTTTTTCTATCAGGCCAGGTATCCCGATGATGGTGTAGCGGCGATGTATCAACATAGAGGGACTAAGACAACCTATTTGTTGACTCAACATGCTGAGGTATTAGTTTACAGGAAACCAATGGTACATTAATTGTAGTAGATTGGGTATTTTTATTTTCTTATACTTTTTGAGTAATCTCCCCATGTACACTTATCTATCCATGGTTAATCTTATTATCTTTTTTGGATTCATTTATGATGAAATCCTTCATGAATACCAATACCAGGTCATGATCATGACTAGTTGTGTGATGATGCATCATTTTATGGAACCATTCATGATGTGTTTCCTCTAGGAGAGAATAAATTAGTACTTCAACCTAATGGTAAAATAATGGTTCCATATCTAATGGTATATGAAGATGATTGAATGCATTTTAGTAAACCAATTGGTCCAATATGTTAGAATAGTTATTTGAATAGGATTAGTGAATTACATGATTTCATGAAATGGAGACCACTTGGGTGTTATGGTGATATAGACCCTCAAGTAGTAGAGGACAAGGTAGAGGTAGGGGATTGAGTTTTCTACCTTGTTCAAACCTCACCAGATCAGATGGTATTTCTTGAAACTAGTGTTCGTCATGGGGTTGTGGAGCACTTTTGGTGTTTGATTAATCAGTCTCATGATGAGACAAATCCATCAAGGATAGAGTTAAAAAAATATGTTCCATGACTAGTATTTAACTCAAATAATGTACTCTGTTTATATTTAGGAGATTATTAAGATGTATCTGAGTGAAATTTCAATTATTGAGTACACCTCATGGTTCAACAGCCTCATGTACTACTATCTAGATATGGTGTATGATGGATAATTTTGGGTAAGTAAGCTTGAGTAGGGTTTTCATAGAGAAATTTGAGCTAGCATACTCTCCAAAACAATTCCCACTTATATGGGAGTTCTAGAGGGGGATTTGGTTATAGAATAATTTTTATTTGACTGACAATGGATGGATAGGTCCAGCAATAGACATCATAGGGGTGGTTTTTATTTAGTGGATAGTAGCCTTCAGTCATTAGGGTATCAACATTGGACGCATACATATGTCTAAACTAAGACATGTGTATCTATGAACATGGTTTTAAGTAGAGGATCCAATCATCATGGATAGGGTCTATGCATTACTTGTGATATGTGAGGTAGCATGGATTGTGATAACTCAACTCTTCATTATTTATATAGTGGATATTAAATGGAAACACCTCCATGGAAAATACAATATCATGGTCAAATATTGCATTGTTTTGGGTAGGGAGGCCACCAGATAGGTGGTACTAATAGAGGAGTAGGTTAAGCTCTAGTGGGAGGTGATACTAGTGGGGGATGATGCTAAGATTTACTCCATCCACCACCACTAGGTGGACCCATGATAGGATTAGAGGGAAAGCGACCACCAGTGTGTCCAGTTATTGGCTATAGAGGGTTATGATCAGGATTTTTATGATATTATTCATGGTACAATCTATGTCTTATCTACTCCATCTCTAATACTTATAGACATAGGATTGAGTCACTCATTTATCTCCATATCCCTTATATGAGTTATAGAGCTTCCGGTTATGTTTTTATCCAAATAATAGTGGATAAAGGTTCTTATCGTGAGTAAATACTATATATTATAGATATGCCAACAGTTCAAGTTGTCGCAGGGTGGAGAGTTTCTCATGATACTTCTTGGTCATTATTATGAAACCATTTTAATTATATACTAGGTATGTACTAGTTATCCGTAGTGTATTACCATATATAGTGTCATCGTAAGAGAGTTATATTTCTTCATATATATGAGATGAGATTTTATATAATGGAAAAGAGGGATCTAATGAATGAGAACATGGATATCTTTAGAAGGAAACTACAACGAATCACCCATTAGTTGAAAATGGTATCCCTTGGTGCAGTGGGATATTAAAGTATTCAGATTCCAATGGTAGTGAAGGATTATATGGGGGTATTTATTAAAAATGTTTTGGGGCTAATTCCTAGGTTCTATATTTATTCCATTATCTACTTTCACCACTAGTAAATCACCTAAATTTTATGATTCATATCAGATAGTCCCTACCGAGCTCATGGAGATGAAGGTGCAGTTGGTAGACCTTCAAGAGAATGTATTTTTAGACCTAGTGTGTCAACCTGGGAAGATCCAGTTTTTTTCGTGAAAAAGGTGGATGGGAGTTCAAGGTTTGTTTTATTATCATCTCATGAATTAGGTGGCAGTCAAGAAGAATCACCCCTTACTGAGGATTGAAGAACTATTCAACCTGTTGAAACGTGTGAGTTAGTTTTCAAATATCAATCTCAGTTCGGACTAATATCTATTAATGGTTTATGAGGATGATACTCCGATGATAGTATTCTAATGTCACTATGAGAATTATTATTTCCAGTTGATTCCTTTCAATGTGACTAATTTCCCTTCCATGTTCATGGATGTTATGAACATAATCTTCCATCCATACTTGGACCAATTCATAGTTGACTTTATTAATAACATTCTCTTATAGTATTCCTTAGAGGAGGTATACATAGTGAATTTTTGGATAGTCATAAACCTAAATTTGCATAACTAAATTTACAGTAATCACTCAATGTTTCATTATTATATCTAAGTGGCTTTCTATTTTGTGTATTTCATCTCTGAGCATTTTGTAACTATGGATTTTTTGAATATTGATGTAGTGTGTTTGTCCAAGGGGACAACTCAAGAGGGGGGGGGGGAATTGATTTTATAAATAAAATTTTAACCTAAATATGAATTATAAACTAAATCATGTAATATATAAATTATATCAAAATTAAATTAAATAATATAAATATATTATTTTATATATAAAAAATATTAAAAAAATATTAACGAAAACTTAGTTAAAATATGTTTATATTTAGTAAATTTTTAAACAGATTTACGTATTTCAAACATGTTATATAAAAGAAAATAATTTCAACTATCAAAGTATTTTTTTTATATTGTTGAGAAAAATAAAATAGATATGTATTCAAGAAACATATAAAATATACATCAGAAATAAAATAATATATTTATTAACAAAATGATACCCAGTCCTCTCCACTCAGAAATCACCCACTACTAATAATTTTATTATAAAATAAACTGGCCAATAACCAGGATTGATATTTACACAATAGAACACATGGTTTTCCAATCTAAATATCCTCTTACACCATTATTTATTGGATAAATTAAAAATAATTAAAAAAGAGAGTTTATTTTACTCTCTAGTTCAGCATAGGATCTGGTACTAAAAGACATATAATATCCAACACACACATCTCAAAAGTAAGAAAACAATATGAGATAATTGAAATAATTTAGTGCAATAGAGTATGTTTTTTCAGTTTTTCTACATGATATTCTGCACTTATAATTTTCATATTTCTATTTAGATTTGATGCACAATGATGTTCATATGTTCTCTATCAAGTGAGAAAAGAGATTGAAATTTTAATAGAATGGATCAATGGTTCTACTTTTTTTATTCATGAAAAGTTCAATGTTTTTAAGTCACATGTCTCTCTATATATAATACATTTTATTACACATTTTTTATTCCTTTAGATATTTTTAAATAATTTCTCTCTAGAAATTATAAGTGAAATAATCACCATTGAATATCCTTATACTTTGGATGGAAATTAGGCCTCAATAATTTCTTCTAATAGGAATTTAATTCTACAAAAAAGTAGTTGTCTTAATATATTTAAAAATATACTAATATAATACATTCCATTATAAACAGTCATTTTAAATGATTCCACATCAGTATCCATGGCATATTAAATACAATGTTGATTATTTTATAGGTTCTATGGTAGAACAGATGAACCTATGATCATTCATTTGTTCTTGTAGTTGATTGAATTATACTTATAGTAGGTCCAATACTTTATTAATTCAAGACTATTGACCATAGTCTCTTAACATATTCTTATTGTTGATTTTTTCACTATGAATAAAATTCTATATTCCACAAAAATTCACATTCATTTGGACATAAAGTCGCATGGTTACTTGTGTGGTTGATCCAACGGTATGATGATACATCTATGGTTGATTTTTATGCATGCGTTTGATCCATTTGTTTGATAAAATTCTGGATCAAGTCGGAATCTTATATTAAAACATGTGTTTGATTAGTTCTTATTATGATTGATTGATTCTGTTGTCATATATTCATTATGTTTATCAAGTGGTTGTGAATACGATGAATATATCTTACGGTCAAATCCAGAAATAGCAAAATTTACATTTTTTTTGAAAATTAATTAACTTCCATAAAAAATAAAATAGAATATAAATATTATAAACATGATATCTGATTATTAATCAAAGGAATTGATGTACTTAGCCAAAAATCTCCCCCTTTTGAAAATAATGAATCATGACATAAATAATTATCTATGGGATTAAATATTATAATCTATTATAGTTTACTCATATGAAAAAATATGAAATAATTTATTTAAAATAAATTTATGAAAAAATTTTACTCCCCCTTTGTGATTATTAAAATGAATTCATAAAGGGAGGAAGAGTGATTCTAAAATTAACATAAATAAAAAAACAAAAAAAATAAATGAAATAAATAGAAGAATAAAGATATATTTTGATTAATTGTCGTAAATGTGTGTAAAGACCCTATCAGAGTCCAATCAGAATCCCAATCCTTAGAAACTATATGGGTAAAAGTGTCCTTTCAGTTTCCATCAATAGTTACATAATTAGGAGTAGGTGGAGGCTTGGGAATGTGAGTAGATATAGGAATGGATATACCCCCTGTAACATGAATGACATTTCTATGGTATTGGGAAAGAGTGATTCCAAAAGGCCCAATAGGATATATAGGTTACATAGAGGTTAGAATAGATACAACAGTTGAGGGTTGGGAATGAGAGGTACGGTTTTATGGAAATGGAAGACCAAGAGGTTCTATCATAGAGTCATTAGAAACATATATATAAGTCTCTAAAATCCTTATGATATCATCCACATATCATGTTACATGTTTCATAACATTAAGAAACTCATATTTCTCTAACATGATCTTATTAAATAGAGGACTCATCCCCAATAAATTATCTATAACATATTTAAAAGTATATTTCAGAGGTGGAATATTCAATACTATTATATGTTCTATAGTTATCTCATTTTTACGTAGTCAAAAAATTGTTATTTCATCTATTATCTCTTATAGTGTATTACAAATTTCTATGTGGGGATGGTTTATGGGGTACGAAAATTGATAGTAACCATATTGTGCAAAATGAGGGACTCTTAGAAAATCATCTAAAAAGGTGGAAGTAAATATGAATTATTGAACATCAATGACTTTTCAAATTGCAACCTCATAATATTTCGATTCAAACACCATATTTAGATAAAAACCCTTTACTATGAATGTATATAATTTTTTATTTTCATCTATGAATCAATTGGTCCAGTCTTGATGAAGATCCTCTCTCTGTAGTGGGTATTACTAGATATAAACCATTCAAAAAAACTTCTCTATCAGAGACTACTTCACATTTAAATAGACTCAACTTTTAATACTTTCTTGACTTATATTAACTGAATTTCGATATACATGCTGATTAAAGAGAATTTCATTGAAGGATATCTTTAACTAAACTGTACGTGATGAGGGTTTTCAATTCAATAAGTATTGGTATTCGAATAAAGGATTGAGAAATAAGGTTAGAAAATAGTGTTTGGTAGAGGTTAGAAGTGGTTAAATAATTATATTATAATTTTACATTTGATTAATTTAAGGATTTCCTTTTAAAATAATTCATGGGAAATAATAATAAAAATTAAATACATTTTTAACCATATGATATAATTTTAAAAAATATATCTTAAGTTAACACTTGATAATAGAAGAAAATACACTCACAAACACACATATATATTTGTGCATGCCTACAAAAAATATTGAATAAAATATTAAAATATTTATAAAAAATATTTTATGAAAAACTAATCATTCCTAATACATGTTTGACATAATTAATTATCACAATATTTATTGGTTTGGAAAAAATGTGAGAACGATTTTATTCGATCAAAATAAATTTAGGATTCATATAAACCTTTTATAAATGATCTCTAATAAATGATAAAATATATCAATATTCATAGTTCTTAAGTGAGATGTCAAATTTTTATAACTGTTTATATCACTTATATTTTCAAAATTTATGGTGAAATTAATGAATTGATAACCATAGTCAAATAATGTGTGTGTATTCCATAGAATCTCTACACAAAAACTACATGTAACTATGTACTGAGCTATAGTAGTGGATAATGTAAATGATTTTTTTTTTCATATTACACAACGAAAATAAATAATTTCCCAAAATATGACATGTTCTAGAGGTTTTCTTTATATCAGACATACAACCAAAAAAATAAGCATCCATATATCAGACTAAATATAGGAATGAAACCCTATCAACCATCCCATTCTCAGATAATTTCAAGGAAACTGAGTTGGATGGTGCCCCCACATTTCGAGTCCTAAAATAAATACAGACGACTCCTATAGAATTGATGACATGTGGGGAGGTAGTATAGTTCTGATACCTAGGGTATTTTTTATTTAGAATTCACAACACACTTTGGATATAGACACTCCCTCCAGGCCAAATCAATGGAAATAATAACTGGCCTTCATTTATGCAGACTATAGAACATTGATCTAGTAGCTTTGGAATCATATTCTATTATCATACACAATTAAATACATGGAACAAGTACTATAAATTGGTCAATATCTGAAGTTATCAAAAGGTTCATTAGTTTTATGAACAACCATATGAATGTGCTTCAAACTTGTTAAGAGGGTAATTAGGTTTCATATCATCTTACCTCCATGTTGGTCAAAGGGTCATGTGTCGCATGATTCCTAAACTCGGACTCCTTGACACTTGAGTGTGTGAATCTCTTGAGAGGGCATGCTCTTGGGATCCATTATTTTAGGAAGACATATTTTTATATTTTGGGTTTTTTCTTAATTGTAAATACTTCCAAACATTTATCAAATAAATATATGATAATGATGATGTCCTTTGGGATAAAACAATAGAAAATTTTCAGTATTCGTAAGTTATTTAGAAATAATTTTAACAACATTTAAATGATATTTTTTTAGTTTTTTATTAAATATATTCACAGATACACACAATAAACATAATATTAGGTTGGCTATAAGTTATGTATAATAGAATTCTTATTGTACATCAATAAGTAATTTTATCTATTGACTTTCTAGTTTCACCATGATCTAACTTACATATTTTACTAATGTTAGTATCACTAATTTTAGTTATATTCGAGAGAAAATGTTCTAAATGATCCATTGTGTAGTTGATATTATTTTAAAAAATTCAATTTTTTAAAAATTTGATATCCAAGTAAATATTTTAACTTACCCACTAAACTCATTTCATATTCCTTATTCAAAATTTTGTAAAATTCAATACACAATGTTTTTTGGATGATCCAAAAATAATATCATCAATATATATTTAAACTACAAAACATCCTTTGATTTTATTTTTATAAATAATGTATGGTCAAAAAAATCTTTTATAAAACCATTTTAAATAAGAAAAGTTTTGAGCCTATCATACCATGCTATAAGATATTATTTTAAACCATAAAATTGATTTTTTTAATTTGAAAATATGAATTAAAAATGAGCGTTTTGAAGTCCAGAAGGTTTTTCAATAAATATATCCTCAATAATGTCAACATTTTGGAATGAAATATTGACATACATTTTATATAACATGAAATAATGATGTACAGTATATGAAAGAAGTATTTTTATGGCGTAAATTCTATCTAATGGTGAAAAGGTTTTTACATAGTCAATACCTTATTCATAACTATAACCTTCAGAAACCAATATAGATTTGTTTCTATGATTGTCCATAACTATAGAAACATGATTTTATACACCCACTTAGTGTAATCAGTTATAAAGTATTGAGTACTACCCACTAATTCCCATTCCATGTTCCTTTAAAACTAGTATAATTTATCCTTTATTTCCATTTTAAAAGGATCCTAATTTATTATTTAAATTATGTTATTAGGTTGAATATGTGACAAGAAGGATTGTTGTTTAAACTGGTTTCTTTATGATGATCTAGTTTGAGATTCTATATCTATATTTTCCAACTGTAGCATATAAAGGGTGGTCATTAAGGATTCCAAAAGATATAACGACAGAATTACTGGATACTTTATTTTATTCAATTGATTCAAGAAGATATTAATGACCTATTATAGGTGATTTATCTAGTAAATCCATAGAAAGATAAGAAGTTATAGGGTTATTATTGATATTTATATTCTATATATGATCGTCAGTATTTTCTAAATAATGCTTCGAATCATGTTAATATGTATATTTAAAATTTAAATGATGAGTTTCTTCCTAAATTTTATACTTATTATTAAATACCCTATAATATTTACTATTGGATGAATATTTAGGAAATTTTTTTCACATATTTTTGTTCGAAAATACTCCAGATTCTCTTTTATTTTAAGAATATGTTTTTCACATCCCATAACCATAAAGTAATTTACTTTTTTTATTATACCATTCCATAATTAATATGGAGACTTATTCATGAAATTTAATATAATAATTATGTTAATTATAAATTTTTTATTTTGATTAGATTAATCTCATAGATATAAATGAGTTTAATATTCACTGAGCATTATTCTATTGATTTCATGAATATTCTTACTTCTTCTATCAACATCACAATTTTTTGAGGCGTTCAAGGTATATAATTTTTTAGTATAACCATATTGTGAGAAAAGATATTGAAATTCTTGATTCTTAAATTCTTGGCCATGAACAGTTCTCACGGTCTTTATGGTAATTTCACTTTGATTCTATATAGATTTAGCATATATGGAAAACTGAAAGAAGCTTCACTTTTACAGGTAAAATAATACCCATGTATAAGTTCAATAATCAGAAACTATAACATAAGAATAAAGTTTCCTAATAAAATTTAACCTCTAGATGGTAAAAATAAATCCATGTGAACCAATTCTATTAGTTTAGAGGAAGAAACAACTTACTTTGGTTTGAACAATATTCTATGTTTTTTTCCCTTTTTAGAGGTATCCCACACTTTATCTTTAAGAAAATATAGCTTAGGTAGATATTTGACTAATCCTATATTGGTTATCTATCTAAGTGATTATATATTGAAATGGAATATTTTTTATTCCATAGGCAATATTCTCTATTAAAATCACTCAAACAAGAAATATTTTGATACAATAATGAATATTAATTAATTGTAAAAACATTATCATTTCTTAAATAAGTAAATTCCAAATATTTATTAGAGTATATTTATTACAAGAATTATTTTAAAATGTCACCTTAAAAAAATTATTACATGATTGATAAATTCTGAGAATATTAAAATTTAAACCATTAGTAAATTAATCTTTATAGATAATCTCAGATTCAAAGATACCAATTTTTCTATGTAAAATGATATTTCCTATTTCATTTTCAACAAAAGTGACATTCCAACAAACAAATTTTATAAGTTTTTTAAATCATTAATTGTATATCATCATATATAAGGGACATAAAATATCTAGATACCATATATTATTACCATATCTCTTTAAATATTTCTCCATTAGTAAATTAAATACATATTGATTTTCATACCAAGAACAATTTGGGTTTAGATAGGTTAACAATAGAGACTTTTGGAATCTATTTTTTGTTTTGAAGGATATATAGAAATAGTTTTAATAGATTAAGAATGAAAATACAATTTTGGTGAAAAATAATATTATTTGACTGTTGTGTTGGAAGATTTTGAAGTATAGAGAAATTCTATCTTGTAAATTCTACTATGTCTAGGTTTGTAACCAATCCAAATGGTATACTTGGGTGTATATTATTTACCAAGAAAGTTAGTAATTGGTTATATACCATTTTTAAATATTTTTATTTCATAGTTAAGTTAAACAATGTACATTTTTGGTTCATTATTTTTCTTTAATAAAATATTACTCTTTTATTTATCCACTGAAAAATCGGATTTAAAATAACTAGTTGAAGCATGTTTCTTCTCATTTATTTATATATATCTTTAAGTTCATTGAATTATTACTCCATAATATTAAATTATTATTGTAATTAATCATTATTAATTTCATAATCATAATTAATATAAGAAGAAATTGAAGGTCTATTACAGACACTACTTATAGGTCATAGATTAGCTTTTACATTCATATCATACCAGCTTTAATATGAGTAACTAGAGACATCCTCATATGCACTACAGGTAGACTTCATTTCTCCTTTTAATATTTTAACCTTATCATTATAATTCCTTTCGTATTTAATCTTCCAATAGTTATCTTTTAAGTGTCTTTTAATTTTCATTTTTAACAGGTGAACTCATTATATGAGTCATCCTTTTTCCAATATTCCTCAAATTCCCTCTCCTGTGATACTTTCATTTGTTATTTGAATTTTAAAAAACATTATTCAATTTTAGAACTTAGTAAACCTTGTACCTATATGATTCATGGATTCATCAATTTTATTATCACCTTCACTTCCACTTATACTGTCATCCCCAATAACCACATTTTCTTTTGAATTTACTTCTTTAAATGAAAAAGTTTTATTTTAGTTCATCATCATCACTGTTTACTATAATATCTTATTTTTACCTTATGATATTTCTAATGATTTACTTTATCGATCATGTGATGAAAATGCATGATTATCTGATTAAAACTACAGTACCTTTGTGTCAATCTAGTATACCTCACATTATTCTCCACATGTGAGCCTTTTTATTCATTCTTTGTCTAAGTGTAATAAAAGTGTTTACGATTTCATTGAACCTAAGACAAATTTCAAAAAATATATTAATCTACTTTCAATATAAATGTGCCATGCTTAATAGTATATATATATATATATATATAAACTCATTTATTTCACATTATATGCACCTTCATGGGATATAGAGAGAGTATAAAATCTATAAAAATCATTTGCACATGAAGATATTTTATTAACTTTTTATTTACCAAAATCATAAAATGAAAGCTTCATAGTTTTTTTTGTTTAAATAATAACTAAAAATAATATTAATAAACCATTATTTTCGAGTAGTTCTTGGCTTCTCATATTTATCTTCTGTAGATCTCGAAGTAAAAAAACTCATACTCTAAAGATGGATTTTCATTTTGATTTTCCATTGAGAATATTTTTTTATTATAAAAATGGAATATAGCTTACCTTCTATTATAATGTATTATAAAATAGAAATTAAATAAATCATGAAAAAAATTGATTAGAATAAATAGTTCTTAAAGATAATAATATTATCTAATAAAAAATGTTGTTCCTAGTGGAAATCTCAATAGGGGGTGAATTGAATTTGTAATTAAAATTTATATATAAAAATCATTTATAAAATATATCTGATAACATATAAAATAAATCATATATAACTAAAATAAGTGAAATATATAATTCTATATTTCAAAAAGTTTTTCTGAAGTTTTACAAAAAATCTATTAAAAGTAGTTTAAAACCCCTTTACGTTTTGAAATATATTTACTAATATCAAATACTATATATATATCACAAATTAATGTTAACAATCAAGTCATTATTTTTTATATTGCTTTTAAAATTTAAACATATTAAAAAATAGATAAAAACAAACCATTGTAATAAAATAAGATGTTTAGACTCAAGCCGAGACCCAGTCCTCCACACTTGGAAATAAATTAATACAAATTAAATTATTATAAAATAAATTTATCCATAATCAAGATCTTTTTTGACACAAAATAATACATGGTTGTAAAGGAAACAAAACTTCCTATTTCATTCATCATCGTAGAAATAGATACATAAATAAAAGAGAGAGTAAATTTCAATGTCCAGTACAACACAGTATATGATTCTGAATGATAAATAGCATACATCACACCTAGATAATAAGTAATAAAAACAGAGTGAGAGAAATGAAATAATTCAATTTTAAGTAATAGGTCATTTTTTTGTTCTTAAAGAGATTCTTTTCTTCAGATTTACTTTTATCGATTTGGAATTGAAGTGTGAAGACATTATGATTTTATTTAACGTGTTGTCGAATATCCTTTGATAATAGAGTCACCAATGTTCAAAGAATATATTAATAGTTCATCTTTTTCATTATTGAGAAATTTAATGTTTTTGAGTTACATGTATCTCTTTATATCATAACATTAATGGAACCATTTTTTCTATATTCGGTTTTCCTTCTTTAAAAAATCACTGTTAGCTGAAAATAACTATTAAACATCATCGTTAAGGATCCTTGTACTTTGATAAGAAATAAGGATTTAAGTGAATGATTATGGCCAGCATTTAATTATGCTAATAAAATTTGTTGGTGTAATATACTTAAAAATATAATAATATAATACATACAACTATAAATGTCCATTTTAAATAGAGCCACATCAACATCTATAGTCGCTTCATTAATTTTTAATTCTTTGATAGTTTTACCATAGATCACTTGTATATATGGTTGATCCATTTTTTTATAATCGATATGTTTTACTTTAGATCATTCCAATAATTTTTTAATTTGAGACAATTGACCATGGTTCTTTCACATAGTCTTGTGGTGGATTTTTTTACATTAAAAAAATTCCATATTCCACATATGATTAATTTCATTTCTCTATACTATCACAAGGTTACTCATGCAGCTGATAAAATAGTGTGATAATAAATATATAGTGAATCTATTAGGATTGTAGTTGATTAATTTATTTGAAAAAATTCTTGATCCTGAGGTTCGATTAAATTACATTTTCTAGTCAATTGGTTTCCCATATGATCGATAAAATACTATTTCATATATTTATTATGATTTAAATGATGGTCATGAAGTTGATGCATATTTTTTACAGTCTGTTCCATACATAAAAAAATTTATATTCTTTTCCTTAAAATGAATTAAATTTTTATAAAAGATAAAATGTTTTTGGAATATCATGAACATGATTTGAGGTTATTAAAGTATGGAATTATTGGAAAAATTCAGTTCATTGGTTTTTCAGAAACATCTACGATCATGTAATAATTGAAAAGTTTCCATTGGTTGTTATGGATATATAAGTGTAATGTGGAATAACATTCTAGGATTGAGTCCACTTTGGCATCATTGACATAGAAATGGCTATCATGTTCCAAGACTGAGAAGTGTGAGAGAACCTTTGATAAGATGAGACACAGGTAGACTAGTGCACCTATTTTGAGACTACCAGAGGAGGGTGTGGAGTATGTAGTGTTTTGATATTCCATTAGATCTGGGATCAGATTCATTTTGATGTAGATTAAGGAAATGATCACTTATGAGTTGAGGAATTTGAGACGCCATAAGAAGAATAAGGTGATTCATTACATATATTCAGTAGTGGTAGTATTCCCTTTTAACATGTTGATGAATTATCTTCTATGTGAGCATTTCATCACATAATCAGGGCCCTAGAGTCTTATTTACATCATCACCTTGTGAAATCTTAAGTTGATATAGATATTTTTTACAATGATTCTTTAGGAGTATAAATTTGAGATATTATAAATTATAGGAAAGGGAAATGGTGTGGAAGATTCCCTTAGTAAGAAATTCCATTATCTCTTAGTGAAGGTTGTTTTGAGATGTTATCACCATTATAATTAACCCTAGTATAAGAGAGGGGTATATATTACCTGTATTCAATGGTGATGAATCCACTAATTCGACTACATGTGAGAGATTCCCAGTTGGATGATGTTGAATGTGATGTTTCTCATGACTAGATATCATCAAGATATGAAACATATATATTTTATAAATGAGGGGTGTATGAAATCTTCATTGAGGTATGATGGTATATTTTTTCACATTTCACGAGGAGTTTTTCACAGAGCTTCATACCTCCAACATGATTGTACATCTGAGTGTTGAAAATATGAATATGGACTTTCAATCATAGTTTTAGTGGGATATCATGAGATAGAGCATTAAAAAAAAATGTCTTCCTGTCCCGCATGCTAATAGATAATGTCTAAACAATATGTTTGATTAGGTTTTAATCATCCCATTTTGATCTCGTAATGGAAGTGGGAAGAAAAATTGTTGAATTTTTATACGAATTTCATAGACAATGGTAGTTGATGTTTCTATATTGGTGATTTTTGACTGAAATAATAGGACAACACACTTTATTTATACTATAGAGAAATGTTCTGTTGAAATTTGAATGTGATATTACATACAAGATATTATATATCCTTTTGGTGTACCCTTGATAATTATTTCTATGTGTGATAGTTGGTTTAGACAACATTTTTAGGGGTATGGTGGAGGATTTTAGGACATATTTATGGATGAACACAGTGTTTCACCCCATGATATAAGGATAGACCATACAAACCATTTATGTTTTTGAGGACATATTGTGATCTTATGGGTTTAAGTCGATGTCTAGAGGATCACTTTCCATTGGTGGAGTTTCTTATAATAACAACTATTACTCTACTACTGAAAAGTAACATTTCAAGGCCCCATATGGAAACCATATAAGTCACCATCATGATATAATGAGATTAGAGAGATATATATTATTATCCAAAGGTGGTGAAGATAGTGATACAGAAGGTTTAGGTGATATTTGACTGTTTGAAGATAGCCTAAAGTTGAAAAAATATATTACATGGACATATTTAATAGGTCTTAATTGATTAAGTAAATAGAATTTTTTTTCCTTATAGACTCCACATGATAAGTTTTCTATACAGTTTTATGTGTTAGAAATCTCTCCCTGAGGTACATCGGGTCATTCTAGATCCTACATAGGGTTGGAGGGGGGTTTTATCACTTGTCCTTGTTCTTGTAGTTGCAATAAGTACATGAAGCCTTCTATGTGTCTTAGATAAGGAGATAAGTTCAAAAAACATCAGACATCATTGACTTGGGAATGTTGGACATCAAGGATAGAGTCAACTTATTAGAGTAAATGGTGGAAATCTAAAATCGAAAGGAGAAGATCTTGCATGTGCATACCATTTCTCTAGTTCAAGTTCTTTGGAAGCATGTGAGAATGCATGCGATCTCCTAGAAATATGATAAATAGAAATGGTATTAGTATTCCCACCTTTTTTTATTATTCTTTTTATGTTGAAAATTATTCAAAGAGGGGAGAATATAATTACTCCAATTTTTATAGTCTGATCCATTATATATATATATATATATATATATATCGATTTTTCCTAAGAGTTGGAGAGGGGTTCTTGGTGTTCCAGGACCTAGGAATTAATATATTGAAATTTTTAATATAAATTAATGAATGCAAACTTATTTTTTTACAATAAATTGTTTTATGATTGATCAGGACAATGGTGGGGAAATTTTAGACAATAGTTGATATTCTTGAATAACGTGTTTAACTTAGGCATGTCATGGTGTTTTTCAGTGTCAGGTGTTTGGTTTAGTGCAGTCATTGGGGGTTCATTAAGTATACTTAATTAATTACTTTAATTAATTTAAATTAATGGACTAAAACCTAATTCCCTCACTATATATATGTCATTATGAAAAATCACATGGTTTAGATGTATAACCCTTAGATATTAGAGAGTGTAAATAGAGAGATCTATTGGTGTTATAATCTGTGGATCATGTATAAATGAAAATTATTAAGGGGAATTGTGAGATCAATGGGGAAAATAATGATACCTTCAAATAACTCTCCTATGTAAATGTTATTCTCTAATGATAAATCCTACCTTGAGGCTGGGTTCATAAATTTATAAATTTTCACCCTTTGAATTAATTTCCAATCACATAATTCATATTTAATTATTTTTTTCTGATTTTTTTCATTGTATGGGATTTGATTTAATTAGATTTCTTGAAACTAATATCTCATATCCTCAAAAACATTGATTCCATCTATATTAATATAATTTTTAGTAGTTGGAAAAGACCATATTATCCAATGATGACCACACATCATTCTTGTGATTTTCAAACAATCTTTCTTCTTGTTTTTCATTTTTGGCGCATGGGGTTGATCATTTTATGTTTCTATGATCGATTTGAGTGAAAAAAAACCCATTAATCTATGAAATATGAATGAAGAAAGAAAGATCAATGTTTTTTGATGGATTGATATGGGTTAGGGGATACATAATATGGAATCATAGAACAGGACCCCCAAACAGAGATGGAGGTGGAACAACTACAACTTGGGAGACCTGAGAACAAATTTTCAGCAATTAGAGGATGAAGATAGGAAAATAGACACACCCCCATTCATTTTAGGGAATGTTTCCCAGAAAATTGATGTGAATGGTGGAGGAATTATCCAATATATAATTGATCCATGGTAGTTTCTCATGATAAAATGAGATATTTTAGATAAATAGTGGAATCTTTGAACAAATTATGGAGCACACTTGAAAATGGGTAAGAATTCAGGAAGTTCCCATATATCGGGTTTTCTTATCTAGAAGAATTGAGTAAGGATCCTTTTAAAAACAAGTATATCCATGGAAAATAACTATTAATGGATATTGATACATGATTTTGGAACATATAAATATAATTTACAATATTTACATAATAATAAAAGAGATTTTATATTGTGTAAAAAGAGAGAAAGAGTAACCTGGAGGAATAATGGATGTTTGGGTAGAATCCAATACCTTATGTCTGAAACGATTCTACACATGATCATAATGTCCTAGATAATTAAATTTGATTAATTAATTAATAAGCCTATAAAACTTTATACAATTCTCTACATTATTATAACCTTATTAAGTTCATTTATAACCTTTTTTACGTTTTAATACATTCAATTTCATCGTTTTGGAGCACTAGTTTCCTTGTTCTTCCTGATCAGTTTAGTTGAATATGTTTATGGAAAGTAATGTATAATGAGGATATATTTGTATAATTGAACTTCTATTTTATTAATAAACTTAAAAAATATTAAATAATTATTTATAAGTGAAGATGATTCATTAGATAAATAATTAATGATAATCATTTAGATTAAGTTAGTGTTTTTGGTCATAATGATATCATTCTATTTTATAAATTAACAAAATTTGAAAAAATGATTATATAACATTACCTAAGATATAATATATATATTATAATATTTTTAAACAATTACAATTCTTTCATGACCATCCATGTATAAAGAATTGAATAATGAAACCACGTTGTCCCTAAAAGTGGTAAATCGACACCTCAAGAACAATGTCTTCATTCATTAAATAAAAGAGTGAGGAGAATATATTTTTTGAATAAATATTCCATAAACCTGAAAAAATTCAATTATATGTAAGGTAATGAACATATTATATCGTTTGAATCTGGGGAGGTGAGGAGAAAAAAAGAAATGAATGGAACATGAACGAAAATTAAGATAGAAGGATGAGGGGTTTACCTCTTGATTAATTCTTCTTGAGAATCTCTATAGGGGATTAATTTTGGTCATTATTTAAGACCAAAATATTACTGATCTTTGGTATATTTTTGGAAAGATTATTGGGAAGAATATATAATATACTCAAATAGTGATAGGTGTGAGTATAATAGGTTTTGAGGGGTGGTATTTATAGTGTAGTTGGGTGTTTTCTCATTATTTTACTCAATGTTTTATTATTATTCTTAAGACAGTCAATATTGTTTATTATTGAGACTAAATATAGTAATAAGAACATTTGAGTTCAAAACAACTATTCTTGCATCAACCATGACTTTTTGAATAGTGTATTTATATCATAATGTATATATTTCTTAAATTACTATATTTTACTATTCACAAAATTGAAGTATTTCAAAAAATTCTGAAAATTTCACAGTAAACATTTTAATACATGTAAAATTGAAAAATGATCTGCTTTTATGAAAATATTTTTAAAAATATGATAAATAATATTTTTTGATTAAAATAATCATTTACATGGAAAATATAGATTTTAAAATTAAAAACTCTTTTATAACATTTTGAGAAATTAATTATGGTGTCATAAAATTATCTCATAATCATAAAGAATGAAAATATTAATTTAGAAATAATTCTTATGAAAATTAATTTTATTTTAAATTATTAAATTATTAAAAATTTGTAATTACATAACCATGATCTACCAAAATACCAATACATAATTAGTAATTTTTAAAATATTTATTTACTTACACTATGAAATAATTATATCATAATGGAACTAATAAGATTTATAAATTTAATTTATACATTCATTGGTGTAGTTACTAGTCAATTGGAAAATTTACTATTTATAAAAGTTACATTACTATAAAAATGGTCAAGTTACTATTTCATCGGTATAGGTTCCTCAACTTCTATAGATACTTCTTATTACATTCATTTATCATTTATAATGCTTGTATTGGTTTTCATTTGTTTATACCATATGAAAAAATTATAATATGAAAATTTAAATAGATAAATCTTTGTGCCATTACATTCTTTTCCCTTATGAAATTTTTCCCTTAAAATTTTACTTTATATTTTACGCAAAAAATTGGTGTGGGAATTTTTCCTTCATCGCTTCCTCCGATTCCCATATTTTATGTTGATACTTATGATTCTAACATTGTCATTTAACCAATTGTGTAGTCTTGTTGAAAATAACTTTATCTCAATGATCCAATATCTTCATTGGATGTTCCTTGTAAGAAAGATGATTTTCCAACTATACCACCTCAAAATTCATTACATGTGAGGGATATGGTATGCACTTCCTTAAGAAGGATACATGGAATACAACATGTACTTTATACGTGCTTAGTATAAATGCCAATTGATATGCTACAACAGAAATAAAATCAAGGATCTCAAAGGGGCCTATGTACATGGTAATTATCTTCCCTTTCATCTCGAATCCCATGACCCTCCTCCATGGAGATATGTAGAGGAATACTACGTCTTCGACTATAAATTCTATGTCTCGTCAATGATTTTCGGCATAGCTCTTTTGTAAATTCGAGTTTCCTTAATGTGTTGATGATTTTTTTTCACCTTCTCCACTATGTTTTCATCCATTTCAGGTCTTATAAGATTATATTCACCATTATCATCCCAAAATATCGGTTATATAAACCTTTTCTAATAATGGGATTCATATGGACCCATTTGGATGCTTGAGTGGAATCAATTATTGTTATAGGATTTGACCAGTGGAAGATGCTGGTCCCATACTTCTTTGAAGTCCATAGAAGATTTTCTCAACATGTCTTACAGTTTCTTAATAGTATGATAAGATTAGTCTTCAGTATGAGGATGACATGCCATATTGAGGTTCAACTCATGCATAGATCATGTTTGAGACATTTCCAGAACATGAAGGTGAATCTTAGATCTTAGTTTTATATAGAAGATAGTGGTACTTCATGAATCCTTATCACTTTTTTGATGTATATCAGTTCAACATTATCTAACGAGAAGTCCTCTCAAATTACGATAAATTGATCTATCCTTTTAAGATGATCCATAACAACCCATATAACATTGTTTCCTCTGGATAAAATGACAATGTCCATGGTGATGTTTTCTTAATTCCATGTTGGTGTGGGTAATGGTTGCATCAGACCATACTTTTTATTTTTATCCTTCACTAGATGACATACCTAACACGTATATTTATATACAACGATCTCATTTTCCAGACTATCCCACCATAGGTTTTACTAGATATCTTAATACATCTTTTTTATCCATTGTTGAATAGAAAAGGTTGATATTTGTGCATCATTTAGAAGATCCTTATTTATATCTAGATTAGATGGTATACATAATCATGACCCAAATCTTACATCTCCATCCTTATTGATCTTGAACTCTGAGGATAATGCCTCTAGATTTTCCACATAAACATTATAGGTGCTTACTCTAGATCATACATGTGATAATTTTTATCGTGTATTTTAAACTTCCATGAGGCTTAAGATATCAATTTGTCATTTTGAATAAGTACACAACATTTTTCCCTTTTTGAATCATCACAGTAGACCACAAAGAGTTATCCACTTACTAGGAGTGTGAGTACTTGTGTAGTGATAAGCCTCTTTTTGAGCTCTCTAAAATCATTCTTCAAATTCCTAATTCTGAAAAAACATCACTCACTTCTATGTCATGTTGTTTTTGGGGTTTGAAAATCATGATAAGTTCATCAATAAAATTCGGTAATACCTAACTAGACTAAGAATGTTTCAGATCTTCATTAGAGATGTTGGCATAGGCCACTCTAAAAATTTTCTTTTCCTTAGAAGGGTATACATACATTCCTTTACTAGTTATAACATGCCCAAAGAATGATTCTTCCTCCACATATAACTCAAATTTACAATAGTTTTCATTGAGTTTCACCATTTGAAATTTCTTCAATATAGTATTCTATTGCTCTTCATGTTCCTCATTTCATTGGGAGTATATCAGAATATCATCAATAAAGAATAACAAAATTTTGTTAAAGTAATTTCTAAACAAACTATTAATTAAATACATGTTTTTATGGAAAAATAGTGGGTCCAAAGTGCATCACTATGAATTCTTAGTGTTCAAACCTCATTGAAAAGGAAGCATTGAGAATATCTTCTAACCTCACATTTATTTGGTGATATCATGACTGAAGGTCCACCTTAGAGAAATAAATGGACCCATGTAACTGATTTAACAAGTAATATATCCATGGAAGGGGATAAATTTTATTTATCATGTTTTTATTTATCTCATGAAAATAAATTAATAGGTGCATTGATCTATCCTTATTTAGGACAAAGAGGATTGGCCCACCCCATGGTGAAGCAATCGAGTGTATAAAACCCAAGTCTTGATTCTCTTTTAATTTTTTATCTATTCCAGTTAAAAGGTGGAAATTATATAAGGTTTCTATGAAATAAAAATTTATCCAAGAATAAGTTCAATTGAGAACTAAATCTCTTGGTTTGGAAGAAGATGAGAAATTTTTTTAGGGAAAACATCGATTTAATACCTCATACTGGGAATATCTTTGAGCATAATCATCTCCATTGTTTCAATAATTTGAGAGTGATGTGATTTATCATATGGATGTAATATCCATATTTGAGATGATGATTCTTATGGAGATTAATCTTCACTCTTATACTTGTAATCAATTGGGGGATTTTGTTGGGATTTGAATTGTGATATTATTTTCTCAATAGTGGATTTTGGATTTTTATAGAGATATCCAATCCATTAGGAAAATTGAATCAAAGTATACCAAAGGGTGTAAAATAATATTTTATTGGATTATCAATCAAAACTAATTATCTAGGGAGGAGTTATGTACTTTGTATTCTAAAATTGCACCATTGGCTATTCTAACAGATAACTCAACCTCCAAATTTTGAGGTGGTGTTTGAATAGTTAAAATAAACATGCATGATATTAGAGAATGTGTAGAAATAGAATGAAATAGTATGTTTACTATTATTGAATGAATTACTAGTGTTCCTATCACCACATCATTGTCCGACTCCACATCAGTGGCAGTGATAGAATAATCCCATCCTTTTGGACTTGGAGGTTTTTTTGATTACCTCAGAAAACCAATGTCTTATGGAATTGGTTGAAAAAATTTCCATGTTCTTTGCATTTGAAATAATTCACTAATGGTTGAGCGTTGATATGAAAATTCCATTCTTCATATACAATGGTGGGATTATTTATATACCTTTGTAAATTCTTATCCATATGCCTCATTCTTCCACCTTGGAATCATTTCCTGGTTCCTATTAGACAGTTCCCAGGATGCTTCTTCCCACAGTTCTGAAATGTTGGATATTTTATCTTCTTTATATCATGGGGTTTAATTTATAATGAATCCATAATAGAATCCATTTTATCCATTTTTCATTAGGTCTATGAGACCATTGAGATACTCCAATCTCCATTTCAATCTTGAGGGAATAAAAGGAAATTCCCTCATAACTGTCGAAGTCTATAACCACTAACTATTTTTTTATAGTCGGATTTAGTTCACTAAGGAATAAATCCACCTTTCTTTGAATGTTCATGAAACATTTGGGGCCATAAAATGAAATACTTGGGAATTTTACTTCATATTCCCCAAGAGAATCATCTTTCTTTTGCTTACGTATGAGGAAATTTCTTTCCATCTTGTGGTGGAGGGTTAAGGGAATGTATGTATTGATTTTTCTTCTTTAATCCCTCCCAATAAATTAAATAAATTTCCTATTTTGGTATTTTATTTTTGATATATTTCCACCACTGATCAACTTCCACATTAAAACGATAGAACTCAAGAAAAACATTCTATTATTATGAGTATTAGAGGATAGAGAATATGTTTTCAATGGAGTGAATCCACTACTCTATGAGGGGGGGTCATAATATCCTGTAAACATGGGAGGCTATTATCTCATGATGTATTCAACATCAACTTTCTCTCTCTTAGGAGAAAGAGGGTGTTCGATGTGATTCAAGTTATTATTCATAACTTGAGCAAGTTGAATAAGTGTTGTCATGAATTGTTTTGAACCTGTTTCCATCATATTTGGTATATCATTAGGGATATCATCACAATTCCTATAAAATTTATTTTTGGCATGAATTATTCTATTTCCCACCATTAAAGAAAAAAATAAGGTGAAATTTGAGGGATTGTATAATTTTCCAATAATAATAAATATGAATCATTAAAAATAATAGGATTAACTATTAATGGGAATTTATATACTAACGTTTGATTCCATGTGTTTTAATCTAGGTTATATAAGACTTGTTTCCAAAAAATACTCTTATAAACATTTTCCCCTTAATAATGGTTCATAATGAGCTTATGAATTTACCAAATCATATATTTTAGAGCGTCAATACATGTACGATTTAAGGACCATTTTCTTGAACTAGGTTACACTATGTTTGGCTCAGAACACATTGTAAGAGTTGTCACTCCAATGTACATATGTGCTAGAACCACGTCCGCTTGTAGTATACATATAAGGATTTATTTTCTTGGTATACCACTTACTCTACACTTACCAAAATTTTGGAAAGATTTCTAATACTTAGTCTTATCCCTAGGGTTCTCACTAATGTTATCTATTCCTAGTCTCCAAAATTGACTAATTTTTTTTTCTAAAACCAACTATAGAGACACAATAATTTTACAGATATCAATACATGATTTAAGTATAATTAAACACCAAATTACAAGCTAAGGATCCTAAATCCTACTGTATTGGAAGACTAGGTAAAAAACAGAAAACCTGGGGCTAAATAAGAAATATATATTTTTTATCATCCACTATGTGATCCAAACTACCTTTGATACCTTACAACTACATATGAATACTTGAGGATAACATGAACAAAAGCATGAGCTAAAAACCAAGTAAGGGAAAAATAATAGCACATGGGTTAGAAGGAATAAAATAATAATATAAAAAGGCATGGAACAAGATTAATCATAAAGAATAATAAAATGTGATCTTAAAATAATTGATTTATAGTAATGTGGTGGAAATATAATCAATAAATTTACCACAAGTCAGTGCTTGTTGCTAATACTAGAGCACGAGTCAAGGATAACACCCAAAACCGTTTCACATAACGTCTAATGAGACTAAAATTTACCCAAATTATTTGATATTATTTTGGAATACCCATAATATCATGTTCAAGAATATGTGTTCCAAATGAAGAATCACACAGATTGAATCAAATGTTAAATTAAGGGTTACCCATGGAATAAATTAGACATCATAATCATGTTATAAAGCATTACAATTGTGCATATTATAAAATTGTCCATGAATAAATTAATTAAATCATACATGTAATTTCATAAACTAATATAGGCATAGATAATTATTAGTGATATCAAACTGAAGTTATAACATGCTAAAAATATCATTTAAGAAACTTTAAAATTAAACCATTTTGGTGTGGTTTGAAAATTTTAATGAGCATTTAAATTAGAAAAGGGAGTAATATTTTATATAAAACAAGAATTTTACCAAGGATATTTTTCATGATATAATTAATGATTTTATAAAAATAATTTTTTATTAAAACATATTATAGAGAACACTTGAAAATGGGAAAGAATTTGGGAAGTCCCACTAAATCGGGCTACCTTATGGGGAATAATTTAGTAGATAACCATTTAAAAACATGTTTATACATGAAAAAAATGATAAATGCTTCTTTATTCATGATACTGGGATATATAAATTTTTTATAATATTTACAAAAATAATAATTTGGAATTTCATTTGGGTAAAATGAGGAAAAGAGTAACTTGAAGGAATAATGGAGGTTCGGGTAGAATCCCTTACCTTATGCCTAAAACGATTTTGTAGGTGAACTTAATGTCCTTTAAAATAACATTAGATTAATTAATTAATAATTATAGAACCCTTTATACAGAAATTTTATTTTTATACCGTTAATAAGTTCATTTATGAATATTTTTATGGGTTATGTGATTTAATTTCATCATTTTTGAGTGTTAGTTTCCTTGTTTTTCATGACCAGTTTACTTGTAAAAATATATGGAAAATAATTTCAAATGAGGAAAGTTGTCCAAAATGAAAATTTTATTTTATTAATGAACATATAGATCAAAAAACCGCATTTTTTACATAAGTGAGTATGATTGATTAAAGAAATCATTAATGATAATGAATTTAATGAATTTATTTTTTTTCTATCAGAAAAAAACTCATTTTTTTTATAAATTAATACCATGTGTAAAAAAATGATTATATAAAATTAAATAATATATTGTAAATATATTATAATATGTTTCAACAATAGAAATTATTTCTTAACTAGCCTTGAATATGGGTTTTAATGATAAAATCTTGTCATCCAAGAAGGTGGTAAATCGTCACCACGTGGACGATGTTTTTAATCTTAAAATGAAAGAGGACAAGATATTTAATTAATAATTATTCCACAAACATGATAGAATTACATTATATTTATGTTAATAGAGTTATCATATCATTAGGATTATGGGTGGTTGGGAGAGAAAATAAAGATAAAGGAACATGAAATGAAATTAAGTGAAATGGAACAAGGTTTTACCTCGTGATCCCTTCTTCTTAAGAATCTCCTCAGGGGATTGGTTTTGGTCTTTTGTTAAGACCAGAAGATAATTTAAAAGGATTATAGGGTTGAGAATAGTATTGGGAAGAATATAGTCAAGGCTCAAGGCTTGAGAGGTGTGAGGAGAAGAGGTGGTGAGGGGTTGTATTTTTAGTGGAGAAGAGGTGTGTTTTCTCATTATTTTACTCATTATTTTATTATTTTTTCTCAGGATAAATAATAGTTTTGATTCAAGAGAATAAATATAGTAATTAGATAATGTGATTTCAAACTAATTTTTATTACATAATATAAGAATCTATTAATAGTTTATTTAACATATAAGGTTTATATAACATAAATTTATATATTTTACTATTCACCAAAAGATTCAAGTATTTGAGAAAAATAACAAAAATTCAATTTAACCATTTCTGGACATGTATAATTCATAAATGAACTCAATTTTTTTAAAATAATTTTCTAATTTTGAGAAATATAAATTTTAATTAAAATTATCATTTACATGGGAAATAATGATTTTAAAATAAAATCTGGTTTTATTATATTTTTAAATATTAATTATGGTCCTATAAAATTATCACATAAACATAAGGCATAAAATTTTTTATTTATGAATACATTTTTTGAAATAAAAATCTTCTATGTTATTAAATTAAAAAAAATTAATTAATTATTTGGTACATAAAAAAATACCCACAATTAATTAATAATTTTAAAAATATATATTTATATGTAGTATGGTATAATTATATAATATTTTCCCTCATAATATGGATACATTTTATTTATAGTTTCATTGGTGTCATTACTATTCAATTATCTGGTTTACAATTTATAAGGGTCACATTACTATTCGAAAGGTTAAGTAACTATTTCATCAGTATATGTTCCTTAACTTTTAGAAATTTTTTTTATTTTATTCATTAATCATTAATAAAGCTTTTATTGTGTTTTCCATGTGTTTATACCATTTGAAATATTTATAATAAGGGTAATTTATATAGATAAAACTTTGGTTCATCACAACGTCATTGTCCGCATGAGAAAAATCCTCTAATGCTTTTTCCAATGGCTATACAATAGTACCATGGTTTTGAGCGTAACCAAGAAATTATAACATGATATTCTATTTAATGACTCTCCAATCAAACCATTATCAAAACTAATTTAAATATCTCATGTAATTATTTTTTTCATTTTTGCATCTGCTATGACATTTTCAGAGACAACATGAACTTAAAAAGGTCATTTTTCACCTAGGGTAAAAACCTCACTATGTACTCAATGGTTTTTTCATATTTATAATATTTTCATCCATTTAGAAGATGTTATTATTTTTTAGGGAAGCTATGTGTGATTTTGGTTTAATAAATTTTATATATTTCAATAATTTATTTTACGCTCATCGATCCTCAGAATCATACAACATCTCTAAATATTCTTTAAAAAATAATCCATTTATTATCCAAAAAAGAATAAATAAAAAATTTGAGTCAGTATATTCTCACCAACTTGGGGATTTACATACAAAAAATATAATACATGGGTTACAAAAAGAGATGTGGGTACTGAGCACGAATCAAAGCATCCCACTCCTAGGATCCCTAGTAAAGATTCTCGTGCTACAACCAAACACATTATAAAGTAATCAATCACCCACGAAGGATCCTCTCATTCTGATCCACAATCTCTTTAGGGATGTTAGTAATGGTAGATCGATTCTCAAGATTCATATTTCCCAAATATAAAATTTGTGATGGGTCATACACATATGTCCTCAACCATGAAATTTGGAAGGCATCATGCACTCGGTATAACTACAGAGGTACAGATAAGCAGTACACAACCTCTCTCAATATACAATTTATATGGAAAGGATCAATGGACCTTGTATATAGTTGTTCCCTAACCAAATCTATGTAATCCACATTGAGGTGAAACACATTGGAACACATGACCTCCTTTCTCAAACTCCAAAGGCCTCCTTCATATATTAGCATAATAATTATGATAGGTCTATGTAGTATTCATCTTTTCTTAGATTATTTGTATATTTTTAGAAGTTTCTCACACCAAATCTAGTCCCATGAGTGCTAACTCTACAGGGTGAGTCTTTAAAAGTGGGGACCTATAGGGTTTCCCATTCAATTCCCTGAATTCTTAAATAATGATGGTGGAATGATATCTATTTTTGTATGAAGAATCCAACTTAGATAGGTCATCCTCCCAAAAATGGACAAAGTTTATCATGAAATCTCATAGCCTGTCCTCTAGAAACTAAATGGTCTTCCCAGTATGGAAATCCGTTTATGGGCCAAACTATATTATTAAGCATAAATAAGTCCCAATATCCTCAGGTAATCCCTTTCAAAATTTGGATGTGAAGAGAGAATCACAATTAGAGACAACCATTTATTGAACTCTGTACAGTCAGTGTATCTCATACACATAGAGGTGTCCCAATCTCTCTATTGAACTATACTACTTAATTTATAAGAAGTATTATTACATGGTGAGTCTATCTACAATCTCCTAGATGGAATCATTTACCATGGATTTATATGGAAATCCCATCACTAAGTATATATATTTACTATCCCACTTCCATTATGGAACCTCAAGGGGTTAATCTAAACCTTCTAGAACATGGTTTTGAACCATCACATGACTTCAAGTCAGTCATAGAGAGAAAATCTCTACAACTACATTCTTTCCATATATCCTCCTGAACAGATGTCAGAGGTCTCAGTACATAATTTCCACAACTTTATATACATCAAAATAAGATATATTAAACTCCATCAGAACCTTCTACCACAACATCAATAGTACCATCAAACATCCTTTGAAAAGTGTGACATGTTACCCACCTTTATAAAATTCAATAAGAGTGTGTCCAGTTGATATCTGAGTATGTAGGGTCTCAAAGTCGATATACCCTAGATGTATCTCCCTCTATCAATACAAGATAGTATGGGTGAACACCATCTAATTAAGTTATGATTCTCTTTCTCCAACCATAAATGAAAATAGAAATGAGTCAAACTACTTTGAAACCTCCCTCAAAAACTATGAAGTGGTTCCCATGTTGAGAGAATATACTACCACATTCCACTTCAATGGAGTATATAATATTTTGAATTCATAATCATTGAGATAATATATCCATAACCTCTGTCTCAAGTTGATATCCTTTAGAGGAAAGATATACTTGAGACTCCTGTGATAAGAGTAGATGATAAACTACTCTCCCATCAGATAGTGGAAACACATATTTAGTGTAAATACTAAATACATTATCTCATGATCATGGTTATAATAGTTCTACTCATGTGGTCCCACCTGATGTGAACCAGATATAATCACCACTTTCATCTGTATTCGAACACAACCAATACAGGTTCCTAATGTACCATAGAGGATTACATTACCTGACGCCATCCTCTTGAAATATCCAGATGGAAGCGCCTATCAAACCATTCATTAGAAAATAAAATGTATGATGGAACCTTACTATCTACAATAATGGATACCCATTTTGGGGTGAAATCTATCATGGGTGGATCTTAGAATTACACTATCTTGACCTTGGATGGGTCCACTTCCACACCATCTACTGGGAAAACTTGTCCCAGAAAGTGGTCTACCTAAATCTAGAATATGATATTTGAGATCTTTCCATAAATCTGGTGCTCTCACAGTACATCTAAAACCATCCTCATGTGTCTCGCCTTCTCCTCCTTGGATGTCGATTAGACAAGGATATCATCAGTGAAGACTACCACAAACCAGTTTAAGAAAGGATAAAAGATAAAAAACCATGTGTCCCATGAATAATGATCGGTTGTTCATTACACAAAAGGGAATCACCAAGAACTCATAGTGACCATAGTTGAATCTAAATTCCATCAACAATATATCCTCATACTGTACTCATAGCCGGTGATAGCATGACCTATGATCAACCTTCGAGAAAAATTTAACCCATGTCAAATGATTAAAAAATTGCTCAAACCTTAGTATTTGATACTTGTTCTTCATGGTCACATAGATCAAGCACTGGTAGTCCACACATATCCTCAAGATACCTTTATCCTTCTTGGTGAACAAAACTGGGTCTTCCCAAGTTGAAAGACATGGTCTCATAAATCCATTCACCTACAAGTCCTTTAACTACACCCCCAACTCGTGAAGCTCCATGTGAACCATCTGATATGATGGAAAAGAAATCAGTTCTATACCATTCTATAGATACATGCAGAATTCTATATCTCAGGGGGAGGTAAACGTGAAACATCATTGGGAAATTTAACCTCATACTATACTGCTATTGAAAGAAATTGGGAACTCATAACATCTAAAACACCATGTGCAAGTCAAAATAACTAAAAGTAAATCAGTTGCACCCTCCTAATAATGACTCCATATTGGGCTTTCAAGGTTTCTTTTCCATTAATAAAGGATAACCTAGATCCATCACTATAGACACACCACATCCTTCACCTGAAAAATTTAATCTAGGAATGAAACATGTATAGCTAGTACATACCTAAGATGAATTCATAAGGGTTCATTGATTCTACAATGAGATCCCAAGCATTCCTCTTGCCTCTAATAGTCATGTATTACTATTGGAATAAGTCTATGATCCCCGAGTCTTCACTAGTAGGAGTCCCCATGTGTAAGGGTCAATCGAATGGGTAAACTAGAATCTCTATTTATTGTTCAAGGTATGTGTAAATAAAGGAATGGATTCTACCAAGTTCTAATAGTACCATTACTAAAGATTAATTTTTTTTATCATACATAGAATCATTCCTAGATCCAATTGTTCATAATCTTTGACCACAAGTAGATTTCCACACCCCTATCCTCCAACTCCCTGAGACTACCATTGACCTCCTAATGGTGGTGATTGTAATAATTAAAAAGCATAAAAAACATCTTAATTCTCTCTTAGATCCTCTTAAAAATTCCCCATCAAGAGAAAAATCTGACTCTAACTGTTTCATATACCTCAATGGACCATCTATGATATATCTTTCAGTTGTATAACGAGACAAACAAATTTTTGCATGATGTACACTACCATCACACGAGTAACACCATATCTCTCCAAGATGACTGGACCCACCGTGTGAGGCCTGAACAACAAATGATCTATCTTGGGACCTCCACTTGAAATTTATTACATTTACAGGTCCCTGAGACTAATGTAGGATCCCTACTATGGAGGTCACAACTCCTACATTCCTGATACTGGAAACCACTGGATGTATCTTCTCCCATAAGATACACTCAACCAAAAATCCGTCTATAGCTCCCCATCATAGGTGGTGATGAATATAGGGATAAAACCTACCCTAATGTCTGTACATATACTTCTTCTAAATGTCCGAGACCTAAAGAAGTAGTCAGGAACCATATCCATCAAGTACATAGAGAGGTTTGTGAACCTCAATGAATAATCAATAACTATCGTGTTTCCTTTTTAGAGCTACAAAATATCCTAGAAACTTATAATGCTCAAAATACACTATGAGAACTCGTATATGAAAAGGAAATCAATCTGTTTCCTTGAAAGATTCACCTCATCATAATATTAGGTCCCCAAACCCCTTGGTTGTTTTGATTAGTCATGAAGAAGGTTGGCTACCAGGACCACCATCTGATCCGTTAGTGCCCTGACTAAAGAAAAAATATGATAACTGCCTCATTTTAGTCACTATATGCCTATGGGCTAAGCTCTCTATAGAACATAATGAGTCTCTGTAACAGGAACTGATGATGTTCTCTTACCCTCTACACCTCATCCATTGGTAATATGGGTACCACGTACTACTATATGGGTGGTGGTATAGCTGGATCACAACATAGAGGTAAAATCTTGGGAACTAGTCCCTATTTCAATTCTATATCACTGAGGGGATCATCCAAATTATTGTGATGCTGAATCTTATCTAACATATTTCATAGAGGAATCTTGAAAAAACCAGACAACCCATGGTCAATGATTATATTCGGAGAGATAACACAAGAAGGACATGGAAACCAGAAACCATTACTATATGTTGTATGTACCATTGGTTTCCCTCTAATCAGTTTTATCATGTGCCATATCGAAAAGTAGGTGATCAGATTCGTGGTGTATGGATACATCAGCTACCATACAAATAGTAGAGTCCATGTCTTAAAATCTAAATTGAAAACACTTAACACTATGTCCCGAAACCTATCTCACAGACTCTAGTCCTAAATTAGAACTGTACAACTATGATACCACTCAGTCAAAAACCGTCCCAATGGGGCCTATTCCAAGACTCCCCAAGCTCACATCTTATAGGCCATGGGATGATGACTAACATCAAGTAGGAATATCTATAATATGATAGGCCTTTTCCTAAGTACATGTTAACACACACACACATCACCAAGCCTATAGAATGTTGAAATGTAATAACAAATGAAAAATCTATCATGAATACATATAAATAACAAAATGAAAGTACAATAAGAAGTAAATGATAGAATATTGGTCCAAATACCATCAAATAACAAAGAGTTTTAAAACAAGTCCATCCTAAATGTAAAACTAAGACTATTATCAATGTACCATAGGTACAGACCTCGGTGTTTCCAGTATCGCTAAGAACCATTTGGTCCTCCATCATGGAATATTTTAAAGGGTAAATTGTATGATCCAGACACAATACATATGGGGAAATCTGATGAAGGTTTGTGTATAAAAATTCTTTGTAGGACACCTGAAAACCACAAATAATATAATAATGGAAATACAATATGCTCTACATAGGGTATGTCTGCAACAAATATGGAAAGAATATCTATATATAATCAACAAATACGCAAATTCTAGAGGTAAGTCACAACACTAGTATGGTAGTAGGGAATTGAAACTCGATGATTACCCAAAGCACTTATACGAGACACACATTTCAGAATTTGATAGCACTGATGATTTTAATCCAAGAGGATTCCCTTCATAGGTCTCACTATTAGAAGTAAATTCTGATAGTATAAAGTGATATGATACATAGATGAGGATCACACCAATGTCCATGGGGTGATACCCAAAAAATCAATCTGGTTTAACAAACTTTGTATAGGATCAACACCTACATATTGTTGGTTAGGACGATACCAATAACTCCACCTAGGGAATAATGATTAATAGAGAGGATCTCACTCCAGGCCTCCCAAAGGTATTCCAACAACTGAATCCAAGAATTCATGTTTAATGGATCATTGTCTTAGGTGTGGGAGATGATTACATATTAATCCATAGGAAATAGGATAAGAAAAAAACATCTTAAAAAAACTTTTTTATGATATAGAGAATAAGGTCTCCAATCCATGTTTAAAAAGGTATTAAATGTTTAGAAGTGGTTACAGACTGTGTCCCTTGTCCCTGAGTCCTGTTTGTGTAAACTACTAGTGCGTAAATCCATTCCCATATCTGTTTTCAATTACATGGTGTAGTAAATTCCTAAGTACTCTACCTATGTTCCGGTACATAACATAGTGAGTGTTATTATCCATGACCTGTCCATGTAGGTGAGTACAAGGTGTGCTCCACCCCATGTACCCAAACCCATGTCTGTGTACCCCTAAGGTACATTCTAAGTCTCTAGGGAGGGACCACATGTCATATGATAGGGGACACATGCTATGTAATACATAACATTCTCCGAAATTCTTGAAGTTGTATAGTGGGGACCACATGATTTATACCTCTGACTTATCAATTGTATAACACATAATTTTATCGATCAAAATATATGGTTTCGTGTGTATTATTTAGTTCTTTGTCTACTAATACTATCGTTACTCTCTGATAAAATAATGTGGGAATCCTCATCTGAGTGTCTCCATTGATGAATAAAAACCTACAGACCATATAGCCTCTTAGAAGACCATTTTGAATAGTGTTCCACATTTTGTGATGAAGAAAATGAAATCTAAGTATCTATATCATCTGATACAATGTTTTATCCATTATCACACAACCTTCATGTCATTTTGATCTCAGATATACAATTTCATATCATTGTTCTATGAAAGGGGTTCACAATGATCAATTCATTGGGATATTATGAACTATAAACACATCAAATAATGCTTATGAGGAATGAAGAATCAGGGAAGAAAAGTGCAAGAATAATTAAGAGAAGAATACCATGGTCGATTTCTCTATTGACCTAGATTCATTTCCATGAGAATAATAATGAACAAATAAAAAAAACATTTTAATTCTTGTGTAATAACCCCACAAGAAAACCCATCCCACAGGGAGATCGATCCATGAATCAATATGTTCATTGATTTCTTTCCATTCATCATAGGAACTAATAATGATGAAGAAGTAAAATAAAGAAACCATACTACCTCGATTCAGATTAATCATTGATAAATAATGGTGTTTCATTGTGATCTTTGGTGAGATCCATTGAATATGTTTCATATCAATCATTGATCCTTGACCAATCACCATTTATGTGATAGAAATCCTCTAATTCTCTCTCTAACAACACTTAAATAGTTATAGGGTTATGACAGTAACCCTAAAATTCTAACATAACTGTCTATTTAAAGGATTTAAAAAATTTGAATCAATGTATAGAATGTATAGAATTTATTTAGTTATTTTATTCATTTTTTCTCCCATGATGACTTTTCATCAAACGACAAACAAAGACAATTTCTATGTGATTCTTAGCATAAAATTTTCATTATAATCTTAATAAAACCCTTGTAAATATAATGTGTGAACATATTTATAAGATTTTCCTCTTTTTTAGGAATAATTCACATATGTGGTATTTAATTGATTTCAACAATATATTCTGGGTATATCATCCCTCAGAATTGCACACTGCCAAAACACCTATTCTAAAAAATAATGCACATAATATTAACAAATTAATACCTGGAAAGTATAAATCTTTAGAAAAAATGGATTTGATATTTTGAATACTTATGTAATATTATGTAATCTTTTCAATTTTTTTAGTTATAAAAATATTTTACCCATGTAAAAGTTAGTCACCATGGTAAATGCTAAAATAATGTTAAGGTGTTAAATCAAGTGGTAAAGACCTAAAATAACATTGAAAGCTATCCTAAAATGGGTTTATAATGGATTTATCGGCCACCCAACATATTATCTCCATTATTTTTTAAAATTGGATCTTATTCTTTGGAAATGTATTTTATTTTAATATTAAGTATTCGTATATACAAAAAACTAGAACTCATATCAGTTATAAAAAATATCCCTCCAACACCCCTTAAAAAATTCACCAAAATTCAAATTCTCACCCATAATACATATTATCTTATTCCCTAAAAATAATCTCACATTTTTGGAATATTTTATGACTTATATATTTCTCAAACATCTTAAAAATACAATAGTTTTACATGAGGAGGTACATTTTTTTCTTTCTTAGTAATAATTTATTGTAATATATTTCATTAATAACCATCATCCATATCTTCTAAATTTTCTTTTTTCTATTTAATAGAATAAAAAATAGCATTATTCTTTTTTTAAGGATGATATTATAATAAAATCACTTCATAATAATACAAATTCATTTATTAATGCGTGTTCTTGTTTCGGTCAATTTAACCGACTATATAAACAATGAAATCTTTTTTTTTCAGGGAAGGTTATAGAAACATAATGAAATTATTGATATTATATATAAAATTAAATTATTTTTTTAGTTATTTAATGGTATTATTAATATTTAAATTGATTATTATTATACCACATTTATTTGTTAAATTTTTTTATTATATGCATGTTATAGATTTCATTTTCAAGAATCATACCATGAACCCCCAGGGAGTAAAATTGAAAATTAATGAACCATTATAATGATTATATTGTAGTACCATTTCTTTTATAGATATGTTTAACTACTGATAAAGAAATGATAACATAGAAAATTATATCAAAACAGATAAGGAACGATCAAAAATTTTAACATTGGTGATTAACACTAACTAAAAATATAAAATTACTTTTTAATTAATGAATAAGAAATATTAATATAAAATTTAATAAATATTAATAAGGTTATAAAAAAGAATTTTAATGTTAATATGAAAATTATATGGTATTCTAGAGTATGTTTGAACAATAAGGAATTCATGGTAAGGGTTTTATTGACTCAAATCTCATTTCATTATGTCATAAACATTATTTCATGACTAATATCCTATGTTTCTTTTATTTTTCAATTTTTTATTATATTTTGAAATTTATCCGTATCAGTACATAAATCACACCTTTAAATCAAAATATTATTGGTCAATTAATTACAATCTCCATAAAAATATGATATTGTTAAGAATAATTCTCATATTTTCTAATAGTATATATTTCATTGTATATATATTTTAAGATGTTTCAAAAATAATATTAAATATAATTAAATGATAATTTTATTTTATTTTACAAAAACATTTTCTGTCATTAATTATATTAATTAAATCTTTATAATTATTTTCTCTCATTTAATTTATGTATTTCATTTCAAGAGGGTGAAAATAATATCATTTTTAATATTTACCCCATGAGCATATTTTATAGATTTTATAATAATTTTTGTTATTGAATATTTATAGTCAACATTTTATGGTTTTATAAAATAATTTATATACCAATTTTTTTTAGAGATACTCATTTAAAAAAAGGAGTTTAATAATTTAGAAGAAAAAATGATGTGATTTCATTTCATTGAAGAATCCTTTTATCTCACACTACATATTTCTAATTATTCACTTAATTTATTCTCAATATTTCTATATTTTTATTTTTTTGAGAATTAAGGTATTAAAATTAATCTATTTTTGCACTACAAATTTATTTATCAAGTATCATTTCTGTTTGTTTTTATAATCCTGTTACAAAAATTTTTAAAAAAATATTTTGCATGAATATTCCTTTTATCTTCCAAAATACCCACCTATTATCATACAATTTTCATGGTCATAATAAAAATTAATTTAAAATATAACATTTATATTGAGTATTGGGTATCAACTGATCTACTCTTGATGTCATATTATGTGATAATATTTGAAGATGACATTAAAACCATTTTCATTCAATGGTGATTTCATAAAATGTTGTACGATTGATTCATGTGAATCAAATTTATATATTTTATAATTATAAAATTGTTGGTTCAAATATAGATCTCAATTGAATTATTTTAATAATTTTATCTCACGATATAACCATGTTATGATTGTGAATTATTTTTTTCTCACATATGTTTGACTTGATTATGATTATCTTTGAGAAAATACATATGAATGTGTATGATTATTGTTACCTTTGAAAAAATCATTATACATCGACATTATTTTGGTTAATTATTTTAAATTTTTTTGGATTTTGTATGTTTATATTTATTCGACATACCAATGTTATACCGTATTCTAATTTTAAGCTTTTATGGTTCATGATTATATTTATATGTTTTAAAACCATTTTACTCCTATTATAATTCCATGATGATATATTTAGAACCCCGTATTCATATTATTGGATCAATTCTGTTTATTCTCATATTATGACTATTAATTATTATTTTAGTATACTTTTAATAAGTTATTTATACCTTATTTATACCTTACATTGATTTTATGATATATCTATTTATGGATTATTGATATGTTTTCCCTTACCGAGCATTTCAGATCACTTCATCATTTATTTCCCATTTCTAGGGAAATATACACAGGATTATGAATATAATGAATTATTATGTAGATATTTTGTGGGAGATTTTGATGTAATAACTGGTAAATTTTTTTTAGAACATAACCCAAAATAAAAAACCATTTTGTTCTATGATTGTGTGAATTATTATGGGATGTAATGTTTAAATTATGAAATTGATATAAAATATACCCCTATTTAGCTTAGACCATATCTGTGGGTATTAAAAATATTTCTAGGGATACCTAATATTATTAGAATGTTTTTGTTCAAAAAATAGAGGTTTCGTTGTGTAAAAAATTATAAGATTTATTTTCAAATTCATATAGTTATTTATTATGACTTTGTTAATATATTATTTTATATTATAATTTGTATTCTATTTTGTTTTACTAAATGGATGAGTCAAGGAGTAACTGAGTTAAAAAATTGTGTAAAGGACCATATAGTTGCTTCCTAACATAACTAACCTAATGGGATGAGAGAAAGAGTGAAGGCCTTTATGAAAATTCTCAATTAGGATATTAATAATAAAATAACAATATTGAGGTCTTGAAAAATCTAATGAAGTAGAAATATAAATTGAATTCTTCTTGAGGAAACATCCACCTTCCATTAGTGGGTTTTTAAATACACTAGTTTCAATTAAACATATTAATTTAATATAAAATATATTTTTTATTCTCTAGTGCCAGGACAATGAAAAAATTTGTTTAATCCATTTATTTATTGAATTTTGAAGTTAACTGATGGTATATTATGATTAATAATATAGAAAAAATAAATAAGTAGACTTATTTGGAATGGGAGGTTTTTATGAAAATACTCATTATTAATTATTTTCCCTTTAATATTCACAGAAATGGAAAAATAAGTCCTACATTTGAAAAAAATCGGATAAATCAATTGGTACTTATAAATTTATATTCGTGAGACTAACATATTAAGACAATTGTATAATTATTTTCCCATAATGAAACATTTACTATTTATTTTGTTGCCTAAAACCAAGACGTCAAAAAACAATTAGCTATAACATACTTTGGTAGATATGAGAAAATGTATTTATCTTTACAAAAGGGGGAGATATAAACTGAATAATCTCATTATTACCATGTATTTTGAGACACGATAAGAAAAATAGAGACTCATGGAAGCATGGATGACGATCAAATAGAGGGAAAAAAGTCAACCTTCTACATACCATAAGATGGGAGTCTGCAAATCAAAAATTTATTAAAATGGTCTGAAATGTTCATAAAGTGTGGAAGGGTTAGTCATCCTGGTCAAGATCATCAAAGTGGGATGCAAAGGCTGGTCAATAAAATTGAGGACAAAAAAGTACCATTTAATTCACCATATACACTTATATAATTCAAATTCATGGATTGTAGAAATTATGTGAATCAATACATAAATATATAGTCTAATGAGAAAAATAGGAATCAATAACCTACAAGACCAATGGAACATTGATTTACCCATGTAATCACTATGAATAATGTGAACGATGGTAATTAATTGATTAATAGAACACATATTATCCACTATATATAAGAAAATATCTAATTTAATTTTGATTCTATAAATTCATTCATATCATATAATTTTTTTAATAATTTAGATTCAACACCTTAATATTTGGATATTAAATTTTTAGTTTAAAACACCTCAAAATGAAATGATTTCATATAAGGTATATAAATATTCTCTAATTATGTTTTGTGGGTGGATACCTCCAAAAAATCGAATACTTTTTCCCATTGTATAATATTATGTAATATTGGGAATTAATTAGTACTCCTTACATTGGGATCATATCAATTTTTGGAATAAGGAAATATCATTTCATATCAGAAATGATCATATTATCAAATATCAATTTAAGGAATATTGTGAAGTCTTATTAGAATTAAATTATTTAATACAGGTCTTGTTACACTACAACAATGGATACTAAAATCAAATGGTTGGGTTAGAACTTGTCATTCAAGACATGATAATCATAAGAGATTATTTCAATTTATTCCCTAATGGAATTATTTATCATCCTCCAAAATTAGAGGGAGATTTTAATTAATCTAATACTTAGATCCATGCTTATATCTTAGAGTCCTTATTTAATAGGCCTTTTGGAATTATAATAATTTAAGAATAAATTTTTGGGAAACCTTAACAGGTGTATTTAAAAAATAATAACTCATCCTAGGGTGTACCATTCCCCCTTTTAAAAAATACGGATGGATCATTGTGAATTTTCATTGATTGTCATGATATTAACAAAATCATAACCAAAAAACGTTTTCTATACCCCATATTGATGATCTTTTTGATAAAATTTTTGCGGATCAATACGTTATGATAGTAGATCATCAATATAGATACTATAAATTAAGGGTAATGATATATGATATACTCAAGAAAATATTACTAAAAAGATATGGTCACAAAGAATTAATAGTAATGGATTTCAAACATAAAAAATTTCAATAAATTTTCATGAATAGGTTGAAAGTTGTAATTAGATATTATCTTAATAAATTTTTAGTTTTTTTATTGATGATATCCTATTATATTCTAAGATAAGGATATAACATGAAGAGAATTTAAGGATTATTCTGAAGTCATTACAAAAGGATAAAATGTATTACATGTTCAAGAAGTGTGAATTTTAGATTTTTAATGTACCATTCTAGGGTAATGTAATAATATTTGAGGGTATATATTTAGACCCTTCAAATATATAATTGGTTTATCAATTATCCGGACCATCCACTATGATACATATCCATATATTTCCTAGTTAATATGGATATTATCAAAATTTAATGTTACTTTTATAATGATATTCATATCCTCCAACCTAGTTAATAAAAAGTGTACTAATGTTATTATGGATAAAAGAATGTGAATAAAAGATTAAAGGAACTAAATAATAGGTTGGTCACAATACCTTTAAAAACATTACCATGCAATGTAGAAGGGTTTATCATATTTAGTGATTCTTCATGGACTGGATTGGGATGTGTTATTATAAAAAATTACATGGTATTAGCATATTCCTATTGTTACTAAAGGATCATGAGAAAAATTACCCCATACATTATCCATAGCTAGATGATGTAATATTTGTATTAATGATTTGGTGAAATTATCTCTATAGTGAAAAGTGTGATATATTTAAAAATATATATATATTCACACAAAAGGAGTCTAATATGTGACCAAGGAGATAAATGGAGTTGAAAAATATTTTGATTTGTACCTATAATAACATCTTGGGAAGGCAAGAAATAGGGAAAAGACACTATTTAAAAATGGTTATGCTACTATATTCTTGATGTGGATTGAAAGGGACCTAACATTTTTGGATATTAAAAGGATGGATATATAGATCCTAAAGGAATGAATAAAATCTTACATTTACAAAATTATTTTTCAACTATATATCTCTATAATGATTAAGGATGTCCAGAATATTGATATGGAGATATAAAAGAAAGTAAGGAGTGTAAAATGTTGTTACCATATTCTATAATACCTAAACCCATATTTTGATCATTATTTGGTTAGGTTTAATTTATGGTTGTTTCTGGTGGAGTTTTTTTAAATATTTTAATGTTTCTAGGATGTGCACGGATAGGGCATAGTATTCTCAAACAGTGCACCCTTTTATTAAAAACTTCTAAAACCAAGGTAGTGAGGATATTCATGATTTTTCACATAGAATAAAAAGCCTCGCACCCACCTAGTAGAAACCGTGTAACAAAAAATGGGGTACATGGCTAGGGAAAACCATTTTTATAACCTTGTAACTCTTCCCAGGAAACTATGAGTACAATAAATAATTAATTTGGAACTTATTTCAAAAAACCCAAAACCATTGTTCATGGTGCCCCACAAACCTATTTTGACCTATTACGATTTATTCTCTAGGGGAGCTCCCAAGATGTCATTTTATCCCCTCTAAACTCCAAGATATTTCAATCAAATCTATTTAAATGAAATTTGATATCTTCCTAGTAAGTTTCCTCTTCTCGATATTTTTCTCGCACTCTCTCCTCTTTACTCTATAGGGTTTTATAATTCTCTATGTTTTTTGAAGATCAAATCCCTGCTGTTTGAAATCTTGATTGTAGGTTTGATTCCTAGATCTTCATTACTGACATTATTTTAGGGTGCATCCCGATTAGGGCTTGATGTTTTGATATCTCGTGATCTAGAGGTAGGTGGTTTCGTTACGATGTAAAATTTTGATTGAGCCAAATTGATTGATTTAAATTCAAATGTTTTATTTTAATTAAATTGAATGATATAAGTGAAATTTATTTTTGTTAGTTGATTAAAAAATAAATTACATTGAATTTGGGATATGAAAATGGATTCAGAAGAATTTCAAGAAACCCCCAATTCCATTGAATGTGGGTGTGTTTTGATGATATATGGATTTTTATATTAAAATGTGGAATTTAAATTTGGAATTTGAATTGTGAAATTGATTTGACGAAATTTAATTCAAAATTGTTTTTGATAAAACTGTATTGAAAGGATTTGGATAGAAACCAATTGGTTTATCCTAAAAAGGAATTATTTTATTATAGTCCCATTTTGGTTTTTAATGGATTTTTTTAATTGATGTGGATTAAAGTCCCATTTTTTATTTTTAATGATTTTTTTTGTATTTGATATGGATTAAAGTCCCATTTTGGATTTTAATGGATTTTTTATTTGATATGGTATAATGTGATGAATTTTATTTAAAAAAGTATTAAATTAAATCTTATATAATTGTTGGTTATTAGAGAACAAGAAAACCTAAGTAGATTGTGAGATATTCATGATAACACTCAACAATTCACAACACTAACAAATAATATATAGCCAGTCACATCTCCAACAGATTGGTGATGAGTACTCTCTGGTCAATATCATAGGGATGTGTGTACACATATTTCTATGATAAATATTTGAGTGTGAGAGAGTCCCATAGCCTGGAAGTATCGTACCTTTTAGTAGAGAACCATGTTGTTCATTTTTATTTTAAATATATGATTTTTTTTAAATTTAATTAATCATGACTTGCGAGTTTATATAAAAGGTCGTATATAAAATGTTTATCAAGAAATTATTTAGAATTTTTTTCCATCATTAAATTGGAAACATTGGTTTTTTTAAATATTCATATAAAATTCCATGTATGTTTATTTAAAATTGAAATATTTCTTTGGTTAATTAAAGGTGGAATCATTTTATAGAATAATTGGTGAGACCCTACTGGGATTTTATCTCACACACTACCTATTCCTTAAGGTATTTGTTCATTTCCTTATTCCAATATTGAGAAAGGGTAAGGTTTCACCAGGAGGTGGTAATGGTTGTTTATGAATGGGCATAGATAATTGTGTCTGCTGGGACTACAGTTTTTATCGAATTGTTCTTATATATTGTGTTGTACTTTATGAAACATCTACCTATTTTACTTCAATTGCACTATTCCATGTGGATTTTTTCCTTTTATGCATACTGAATTATTTATCTTCATTCTGGTGTGCTTGAGGTAAATTTATTCCCACATTTATATTGAATGATGCTGAGTTCTAGTTGCCAATCCATGTTGATTGGGAAGTCCCTTTGGGCCAGGTTAGGACAGTCTCAGTTATCATGTTACCAGGGTACCCAATACGGTTTATGAAAAAGATACATCATAGGTGTATGTTTTTTATCTTTCCTTGATGTCAGTATGAATTTGTGTAATCTTGTCAGGACATAGGAGTTATCTGAGATTGATTTCCTGAACACATTTCACTGAAATTAGCTTTAAGTCACCAGGTGTGGTCTAAGAGTGTCATCTTGAGGATTAGTTCTAGTATTTTCTATGATTTTTATTTTCATAGATTTAATGAAGATTCATGTTTTTTGATATATTAGGATTAATTTCCCATGTTTCTTATTTTTAGTGTTAATCTAATGTCTTCAATGTAATGATGTTTTTTAGCTTCATGCCTCTGAGAAGTCATGAAAATTGGATCCAGGATGCATCTACGGATGAAACAAAGTGAGAAAATACTTCTGTGGACTTGAGTCATGTTCAGGTGATTGTGCATACTGTCTATGCTATGGGACAAGAACCAACAAAAATACCCATTTAGTATCCAACAGTGGAACTTTAAATTCATTATTTACATAATCATTCTTAAAAGTTCCTTATAAAGAAAACACTATCATTGAAAGTATCTAATAATCCTCAAGAGGCTAAGTAAGGAACGATAATTATAGAATAGTTTTCTGAGTTCATGGGGAAACAAGACAAAATCATGGAGAAGTGTGTCACTTTAATGTAGGATGGACCGAGATGTAGATGGTGGGACATGATGGTGATGGTGAAGAAACACGAGGGACTATAGTGGGAATACATCAAAGTTATTTTCACTAACCAATTATAACAAGATTTGATGTTGTTTTCCAAGGCTATAGACTTTTTAAAAATTATATAACAAGAATGGACTATGAAAGAGTATGCACACCATTTTTTTGAGATGCTAAAGTTTTCACATGAGACAGTATTGAATGGGAAGATGAAGACTCGATGGTTCGTTCTAGGACAATAATTTGATATTTTTTATTAGGGTTCCTTATTGAATATTCCTTCCCATAATGATGTTATAGATTGATAATTGATGGTTTAAATTGACTTGTATGAAAAGTATAGGTTAATAGATGTTCCTTTAATCCTAGTGGAATTGTGAGTTCTTATAATGGTGAAAGTAATCATGGTGATTCTTAGGGTGCTTCTCAGTAATAGGGTTCTTCTAGACCTTCTGCAGTGCCTATAAGATCCCATTTGATTTGTTCCTAGTATTGATATCAAGGGAATACTAAGAAGGTTTACACAGAGGTTCCCAAGAAATATGGCCATGTGGATTATCAGGTCACCTATAGTAGTTCTTCCATTTCTTGTATGCTCTTCAAAGTGGAACCAGAACAACAGTCCCTTATAAAATTTTTGTACAATCACATGATTCATGAATAAAGGAATTCAATCCTTAGGAATCTAGAATGAAGATTCTTCACACAGTCAAGGAGTCTCTAGAGGAAGCAGATACGGGTCCAGTGACTGTGAGAGGTACCATCGCTATAACCTTTTCATTATTGACTTTTTTTTTATTTGATATTGTTTCATCTCATTTATTTATTTCAACTCGTACTATTAATCTGCTGAATCTTTCTATGGATATTTTTTCCTTATAAGATAGATATTATTGCACCCCTTGGAATGAAGAGAGAGTAGGGTCTCCATAAACCAGATAGTTTTTTATGATTATCATATATCAAGATTACTTGTGATTTTCTGGTTCACATCATGAATCCTCTTGATGTCATATTTTAGATGGATTGGATTATTACCAATAAATCATGAATTTATTATCATCTTCGATGGGTGTACATAACTACACCAAATTATTTATGTCATATATTTCAAAGAAAATGGGAACCTTGGTTGAGGAGAGAAGAACCCAATTATCCAATGTTCGGGAAAGTTATATTTGTGTTTTCTTTTGATCTGGAGGGGAATATTTTTGTTGTGATATCTCTGTGGTTGTCATGTTTTCTGACATTTTCCGTTTTTAATTCTTTGGTTTTCCACCTCTAAGGAAGCTAGAGTTTTCTATCGGTTTAGTTCCTGGTGTTCTACCAATGGCTATTACTTTTTACCACATGGAACCACATAAAATTAAAGAGTTAAAGACTCAGCTTGATGATCAGTTAGAGAAAGGATTTGTCTACCTGAGTGTGTCACCTAGTGTGGAGATTGTTCTCTTTCTTATGAAAGATGATGGGTCACTTCAAATTTTTTTTGATTACTAATAAAAAAAAGAGTTACATTAAGTAAAAAACATCCATTTCCTCATATTTGTAATTTTTTTGAGCAATTGAATGGGGCAAATTTCTTCTCGAAGAATGATCTTTAAATTGGTTACCATCAGTTAGGGATAATAAACCCAACATTCAAAAAACCTCCTTTTTGAGAAAGTATGGCCATTATGGGTAACTTTTCATGAAATTTGGTCTAACCATTCCTCCTATAGTATTTATTTATTTAATGAATACGATTTTATAGGAGGATAATGACACTCTTTTCATAGTCTTTGTGGATGAAATCCTCGTTTGCTCCATTTCTAGGAATAATCATTTACATCATTAGAGAGTAGTTCTAGAATTTTTTAGAAATCAACAATATTATTCCCAGATGTTGAAATTTGTTTTATGGATCCAGTAAGTGTCTTTATTGGGACACATTATGTTGAGACATGGTATTTCTGTTGATCCTAAAAAGGTAAAGGCTGTTAGGACATGGGTAAAACAACAATTTATTTTCAGATTTGTAGCTTTTTGAGTTAAGTTGGGTATTATTGATTGTTTATAAAGAACTTATCAAATTTAGATTCTATGATTAATTCTATAACTTTTAGGGGATTAATGTTTGTTTGAGATAAATAATGATAGAATTATTTTGTTAAGATGAAATATCTTTTGACTACGGTGCATGTTTTGACACTCCTAGAGTCTGAATAAGGCTATATGGCCTTTTGTGATGCACAATGTTCTTGTTTGGGATGAATTATTTTATAGGGTGATCTTGTTGTTTCTTATGGATCTCATCAGATGAGACTGTGTGAGATTCATTATCCAAACCATGACCATGAAATCACAGCTGTGATGCACATAATCAAGAGTTGGAAACATAATCTTTCTTGAGAAAGGTTTAACATGCTTTCAAACCATAAGAGATTCATTTATATATTATTTAATTAATATATTAATTTCTACTAGATGGTTGGGGTGGAATACCTAAAAATATTTGACAATGATTTCACTTAAACTATGGAGAAATGTAATGTAGTTGTAGATTCCTTGAGTAGGACGTTTTTTACCTTGACCCTAAAAGAATATTTAAAAGAGTCAAACATGATGGATCTTTTTTGAAAAGTTTTATATTGGTGTCTGAGAATCAAGGGCTATGGTTTCGATGGAAAGTGTTCATTTTACTTCCTCTATACTCAAGATGTTTCTTCAGGAACAATAAACTGATGATGTGTTCTATTTCTTTAGATACTCTCTTTATGATGGGGAGACCATTTATGAGTGGTCATTCTCCATAGAGGAAATTCTATGATTTTAGAATCATGTTATTGTTCCATTACCGATAAGGATTGATGTGGTTGGGAACTTCCGTAGTGCCCAATGAGAAGTGCACCCACGAACTAAAATGATGTCCTATTACATGTAATTTCACTCTGGTGGCCTCATTTGAGATAGGAAATTGATGAATTCTCTATCATTTTTATACATTACAACAGGTCAAGGGTGATAACAAAAAACCTTTGGCCTTTCTGTAGCCACATCCTATCTCAACGTGGATGTGGGATGAGATCTCTATGGACATTGTGGTTGGGTATGCACATAACTAGAGAAGGAATAACGAGATATGGTTTGTGATCAATAACCTAACTAAATCTGTACACTTTTTACCCATTCTTGATATTTTTTTGAGTGATTGGGAAATATGTATGTGAAAGATATCATTTATTTTTAAAGAGTTTCATATTCTATAGTGTCTGATTGGGATCCTTGAATTACTTATCTCTTTTGGAGAGACCTTCATGAGGCACTGGGATCTTTGATTTGATTGAGTATGACATTCCATCCACAATCAAATGGATTGATATAAGGAGATATACAGACTATTGAATATAGGCTTCCTACTTGTGTAGTCGATGTTTGTTGTGATTAGGATGACTATCTCGGGCTATTTGAGTTTTCTTGTAACAATTTTTATCTATCTACAATCATAATGGATCCTTTTGTGGACTTTTATAGACAAAATTTTAGATCTCTATTTTATTGGTAAGATATTGGTGATAGTTACTCAGTTAGACTGAGCATGGTTTAATAGACGTTAAAAATTATCTAGTTGATTCTTCATAGGATTTTGATAGAACAAAGTTGGTATAGATCTTATGTTGATCATCATCGTAGATTGTTGTAATTTTAAGTAGGTGATCACAGGTTCTTGATTTTTTCACCTCATTTGGGTCATCAATGGCTTGGGAGGGAAGAGAATCTTGATCCTTATTTTGTGGGACCATTTGAGTTTGTTGAGAAGGTGGTAAAATTGTAATACCACTTATTACTACCACTAATTTTTACATCAATACACAATGTTTCCAATTTATATCATCTATAGGAGTATATATTTTATCCATATAATGTTTGGAGAAGGAGTGACCAAGATATCAAACCTTATTTATCCATGATTCAGAATCCTATTTGGATAGTTAACTATGAAACAAATGTAATTAGTGGGAGGCTGATATCAATGGTTTTAGTTCTATGGAATCATGGTTCTGGTACTTATGATATACGAGAGAGGGACGTTCTGATGAGAGAGTAATGACATATTATTTTTGGCATAGAAACTTATTAGTTGGATTTACGGGGACATAAAGATTCTATAGTGGGGAGGTTTTTACAACCAATTACAATTTTATAGTAATCCTAAACCCCTATTTTAATTTTAATTTATTTCGGATTCTATTAGGGTTTTTCATGTGGAAATTTTGGAAATACTAAATGTTTTCAGGCTGTAAATAGTTGGCACATGGTATTCCCAAATTGTGAAACCTAGTAGTGAAAAGTAATGCAGTGAGGATTTCCATAGTTAGTTCATGGTTTGAAATATTGGGATCCTTCCTATTAAAAACCATGGACATAGACCAAAGGGGGAAAACTAGGGAACATGGATTATCAAATCGTGTGGCCCTGTATAGGAAACTATGAGTGCAAAAAATAATAAATCTGAAAATTATTTTAAAAATCCCAAAATATTCATTTCAAGTGCTCGACGAACATATTTCTTTATATTATGATTTATTATTCCAGTGGATCTCCAAATATTCGATTTTTATCCCTCGACCACCCTATATAAGTGGATTGGTGCACGTAAAATGACGTTCAATCTCTTAGTAGTATGTTTCCTCTTCCTGATCTCTTTCTCCCACTCTCTCTGATTTCCTCCATAGGGTTTTAATGATCTCCATGTTGTCGAAGTATCTAATCCATTTTATTTAGGATCTTGAATATATTTTTGATTCTATAATCATCAATATCGATGTTTTTCATTGGAGTCCTCTGATTAGGGCTTGATGTTTTTAGATCTTATTATCCTAAGGCATGTGGTTCTGTTATGATGGATGGGATTAATTAACTCTAAATTTATTGATTTAAATTAAATTTTTTAATTTAATTTAAATTTATTCATATAAATGAAATTTCTTTCTATTTCTTGATTTCAAACACAATTTTGTTGAATTGGGGATTTGAAATTGGATTTTTTATGAATTGGGTAAAAATACTAATTCCATTGAATTGGGGTGTATTGTGAAATTTGATGGAAATTTCTTAAATTAAACTATGAAAAAAAATTGTGGAAAATGAATTATGAAATTGATTGGATTAAATAGATTTTAAATTGGTATTTGAGAAAAATTTCTTGAAATAATTTTGATAGGAAGCCAATGGTTTTATCATGAAAATGCATGATTTATTAAATACATGTTTTTGGTTTTAAATAGAATGTTTTCATATTTGAAGTAGGATATTGGGTTGAATTGTATTTTAAGAAGTCTTAAATTAAATTTACCATTATTGATTGTATTTAGAAAACATGAAATCCTAGGTAGTTAGTGTGTTATTCAATACATAACTCTACTTTTAGCGACACTAAAAAAACATATATAGTCGGTCACAACCCCAATGGGATGGTGATGGGTCCTCTCTAGTTATGACCAACGGGACATGTGTGTATATATTTCCATGATAACTATTTGAGTGTGAGGGATTCTCATAGGTTGTAACTATAATTCCTTTTGGAACATGACCATGTTTATCATTATTTTAATTTGAAATATATTCCATTTTTTGGTAAATTAAGTTATTCATACATATTGAATTTATATAAATTTATTTATATACAATTTTTATCAATCCATTTTTTAGAAAATGTTTCCATCATTAAATTGTAAATAATGATTTCTTGTCAATATTATTTTTAAATGCCATGCCTATTTGATAAAAATTGACAGGATATTTATTTAATTAAATGTGGAATATATTTATGGGATACATGGTGAGACCATAATGGTATTTTTTCACACACCATATCTATGACTTTGGGTGTGTATAGATTACCTTATTCTAGGTTTGAGAAAGGGTAAGGCACCCCTATTAGGTTGAATTAATTGTTGATTCTTAGTATTGGATAATTGGGTCAACTAAGAATTAGATTTTTATCCTATTTTTATTGTTCATTGAGTTTTACTTTTGGATATTTATTCATGTTGGACTTATTGTAGACTTCTCCCTGTGGAGTTTTCCTTCTACGAAAACAGAATCGTTTATATTTTTTCCATCGTTTTTATAGAAAATTAATTCAATATATCATATTTTATGATACCATATTCTATTCTCCAACACATGGGGATTGGGAATGACTTTTAGGATATTTCAGGACCAAATATATTATTGGGTTACCTAGGTACTAGGGGATCTTCGTGACAAGAAGTATTTTGGAGTTTACCTTTGACAATAATAGTGTTATAAGACTTGAGAAATGAATATGTGTCCCTTAAAATGTCTAATTAATTATGGATCTATTAAATGATTAATATAACTCATATATCTCTATACATTTAGGAATAACATAGATTTATAGAAATCTTAATAAAAATATTTGGTTGGAAAACATAAAAATGCAGATTTTGGAGTACAAATCATGACCCTTGGTATGACATCAAGTGTAGGAATAAAATTATAAATCTACGTGGTTATTGTAACCATTATCGTAATGTAGAACTAAACCATAGTGAATGATATGTAAGGTAAAAATTAGTTATAATCCCATGATTTATATTTCATATATTTTCAATTATTATTTTTTATCCATAATAATTTTACTATTTGAGTTTTAGTGTAGGGATAATGAATATTTTTCATTAATTATTGTTTTGTTTTTATATCTTTTTTAATATTATGAGGGATAATTAATTCCATTTTCATGATTTTAACATCTCATGAGGTATTTTAATGAATTCTATAATAAATAATTCATTTTTACAACCATATTTCCTAGGATGAATATTTAGGACTACATATAATGATAAATACTTATCTCAATAAATAATCATATGAAGTAGTTAATATATAAATTATTATTGAGTCACATTATGGTTGTTAAGTGTTTTTATAGTTTCACATATGAAATATAGGGATTAATTCACTATGATTATAATGTATTGAAACCCAAATTTGAAATATAGTGAGAAGATGACATTAGTTTTATTCACTGTGTGAGGACACAATTCTAAAAAATATTTAATTTAACTATAAAAAGATGTGTTTAGGTAATCATGTAATGATCTATCACCAATGTTAAAATTATTATTAAAGTAAATATTTTTTGTTACATTTTCATTCCTAAAATAAAAATTCATCAATTTTTTTCATCCATAAAAAATATCAAAAAATGTATCATAAATAATTTTGGATTTGGGCATGCTTTAGATAAAACCTAGGGTTTCCAATATACCACATTACCGAGTTATATTAATTCTATTTTTGTGGTCTTACGATTTCCCAGATCATAAATCAAAAAACCCTACTGTGGAAGAAATATTCATCTTACTCAGTTTTCTATACTATGGATAGATTGGTTTTATTTATTTATTTTAATTTTTAAAAGTTCAGATGTTTTTTATATATAATTCAATAAGAAAATGATGCATTATTAAAATTCATCCAAATATATTAGAAATAATTTTAATGAACTCATAATTATGGTTGAAAAATTATACAAGATCAATTTTAATATTGTTATTCAAAAATGAATATTAAAGATGTATATATTGAATATTTTTATTTATAATGTTAACTAAAACTACAAAAATATGTATATCATTATATATTAGGAGATAACTCAATTTTCTGTCCACAAATATGTACAACCACCATCATGAAAAATCCTATTGTACTTGAGATAACACCAAACATTGTTGAATTGTTGAAGATGATCATTATTGAACAATATACCAATTTTAAAGACCATTTAATTTATCATGGTACCAAAATAAAATAGATCAATTCATGAATTTTAATTTTTTTGCTACAGTATGAAAATATAAGAAGTGTCTATTGGAGTATTAGGTTTTGTTATGAAACAAAAAATAAGAATCTTATAATATTTTTTTTAAAAAATTGTTAAAGGATAAAAAAAGCTTGAATAAAATCATTTAATTATTAACCCACCCAAATAAAAATTTACAGACTCAATACAAGCAAGAAACCAATTAAACTATATATAATTTGAGAAATATAAAAAAATCAGGAGGAATAATCGTTAAATATTTCATGAGATGAAATAAAACAAAATCAAACCATTATTGACATAAATATCCTAACAATATTTCTTCTTACTCTAGATTACCATAATGAGTCTAAAAATTGTATGTTTTATTGTAAAGATAGTGATACATATGTAGATAAATATTAAGTAATTATCATTGAGGAATATAAAAAAGATGATGAATAATTGATATGTTATAAGAAAATTTATTCTCAAGTTGAAATAAAAGAACCAATTCCTTGAATGTATTATCATCACACATTAAACTATAGATTTCCTTTAAATGAAGTGAATGGATAGGAACCTTGCATATTATTTCTATTATCACTGTACTAGACTGACTGAAGATTAGACTTGTTTTATAAATAACACATAATGAAAATTGAGAAACCAAAAGGGTCACCCAACTAAAATGCTTAAATAAACCACACCAAGTTTAAAACATAACTTAATCCTACTCAAGGTGTTCTTCCTAAGTAATTTCTAGGAGATTGTGGTTACATGTATGTCTGTACCATCATTTATAAGGTATTTGAAGTGTTATTTTAGTTTATCCCAAGTTTTTTTGTACTCCTATTTATTGATCATACCTTCATTGAATACTCATAGTAGTATAAGATACTAATTATAAATCTATGAAATCTATTCATAGTTAATGATTTTTTGTATCCATATTCCCATCATCTTGTTTCCTTCCAATAGCGGGGAATTAATCACAAGAACCTATTCCATTATTTATTCTTTTGTGTTCAGTATTAGCTCTAGAGATTTCTCATAAACTAAAACTATCTACCACTACTAACCAGGTAGAATAAACATAAGATAAATTCCCCATAAACTATAGCCTCAACCATATTATCTTTTCCAAGATCTTTGGAATCATCTTCCACCACCCAATCTTTTGACAATTTGTTAGATCCGGTGTCCACTAGAAGTGGAAAGATGGAATACTACTTTCAACCCTTCCTATTTCCCTTATGAACCTTATAATTCCATTTACTAAGAATCTCTCTACAATGAAGATATTATGCAGTATCTTCTGAAAACTATCCGTATAAGGCCCCAGCCTAAAACCTTACTTAATCTTGAGTTATTACAAGATTACACCTTAAGGATCTTTTCAAGTTTAGAGTTTTAGAGAATTAGATCATGAAACATGCATTACATTCCACATTTAAAAAAAGTGGTTACATAAAAGACAGTATTCATTCTTCCCATCAATGGAATCATATTTAAAATAAAACACGGATTCTTTCTTGACCCATCCTTGACACTATCATCACATCATGTACCTTTCCCTTGACCTGTGAAAAACATTTCAAAAACTTGGGATGAGCATAAAAAGCTCAGTAAGGGTTATAAAAAAATATGGAAACGAAACATGAGTTCATATATACATAAGAATGAAATCATAATTTACCCATAAAACATAGGCACTTTAATATACCTCATCAAATCATGAATAAATCATAGAAATCACAAGACATAAAAGGTAACTTGAGGCATTCAGAACATTCTTACATAGGGAGTAACCCTCTTGGTTACGTTTGGAATACCCATCACAGTATATTCCCTAAATCTCTTCGGAGAAACCTTAACGTTTCACTCCTTCGCGTTACCCAATGAATTGGAGAGATATATCAGGCTCACCCGCCCTTAGTTTATCAAGGAACCACCCATCTTCACAATAATTCCCAAGAACCATAACATAATCGTATCACATAAAACATGCATAAAAGAAACATAACATTTCCAAATTTCAATCACAAGATATCAATAAAACACATTGATATAATAAAAACATTATGAAAACCATTTTCAATACCAAAATAAAAGAAAAGTAAAACATGGTATTTATTTTTCTTTTAAAAAGAAGGTATGGCTTGTAGAGGAAGCTGAAACTCAAGTAATAGTCACAAAGGCGGAGAAGTCGTTGTCGCCGCATACGTACGACAAAAACATTCCCTTTTGTCGTTTAATAAAAACTTCGTATAAATAATATTACTTTTGAATAAATGTAAAAGTCAAAGGGGTTTATACACCATATAAAAGAAGGTTGTGTATAAAACAGAATATGCCTCAATGAAAGGAGATTGAGACGAAGTCCCTTACAAAGACGGTATCCTTGGTTTAAAGATAAATCAATTACATAATTATGTGTGACAAAAGAATACACCAAATCTAAGTGGATATTAAGTGTAAAATAATCAAAGGTCATTCACACATATTCAAAGGATGACATATTCAATAACTACAGGTTGAACCCAAAGAAATCGAAATTGGGTTAAGAAGTTCCATTGACAGCCTAACGGCGTCACATCAAAATGAGTTGATGAGAGATAAAAAAGGGTATCTCATCACTTGGACATAAAATTTACATCAATAAGGATATATGAGAACATATCCCAACATAACAATATGTAAATTAAAATACCCAACAAAAGAAGTCTTTTAAAAAGAGGAGGGCGAAAGGTTCCCTTACAGACATGGGTATCTTTCGAAACATACTCCCCGTGAAAGAAGGACAATACAACATTGATGTAAATACTCATAAATGAAATAATATTACACAATGAGTAAAATAATGGTCAGTACATACACCACTCAAAGGAAATTGTGTCAAATGTAGCATAAATCTCAACGGAATAAAAGTGAGATGAAAAATCCCTTACGAAAACTCGGCAGCCTAACGACGCCACTTAAAACTTCCAAAAATGGATTGATGAGATAAAATAGGGTATCTCATAACATTAAAATAAAATTTACATCAATAGGAATATAAAATAACATCCCCCATCATAACAAAGAGGATCTTAAAAGAAGTGACATAAAGGAGGGTACTTAAAGAGAATGAGAGATGTTAGATCTCTTACGAAAATTCGGCAGCCTAACGGCGCCACTCAAAACTTCCAGAATGGATTGATGAGAGAGAATAGGTTCTCTCATCATATGAACATAAAACTTATAGTAAGAGTAATATAAAATAACATCCCAATCACAAAAATATGGGCTTATAAGGAATGACATAAAAGAGTGTACTTAAAAAGAAAGGGAGGAGTAGGATCCCTTACCTCAGGTCCGACTTGACTCGATCATTCATTAATCTCCTGAATAATAACCTTGAGTTAATTTATACTTGATTAAGAAACTTTTTAAAGCCTATTATTCCTTTTATATAACTTATTTCCATGTTATAAACATTATTTAATCATTAAGTTAATAATTTTTGTTTTGTCGATATTTGGTTCTTAAGTCGAAAGTGGACTTCTTACAATTACATGTTGTTCGTGGGGTCAAAGGTTCCTTATATCCAGAATGAAATTCCTGATTTGGATATCATATATATCATATATATACAGCATATACATGTATTTATAATGTCACATAATCATTTAGAGGAATGAAATAAAATGCACCGTTCATGGAGACGGTAAGCCGTACGTACGCATGAACGCTACTTTCATTTCTATGTCATATTAATGGAATTAAAACTACATGAGAGGTATGTATATATTAATTACAGAATTATATTAATAATTTAGATGTAAAATACATCATACATATCCAATATATATATGTACTCATAATAATACATTACATTTGGGGATAAGAAATGAAATGCACCGTTCATGGAGACGGTAAGCCGTACGTACGCATGAACGCAACTTTCATTTCTATCTCATAATTTAATGGAAAGAAAATAATAATGATATAAATGTATATTATAATTCCATTATAACATCATCTATAATAACTTTAAATCAATCCTTTATACGTCCCACATATGACATTAATGAATCACATCACTTTGAGGGGGCGGTAGTCCGCACTTCCTTAAATGAAGATATCGCATTACCCATAATGGAATCCATAAAAATATGCCATAAATGGAAAATATAGAAGATTAAGTAAAACATAAACATATTATATATCATATATAAGTATAGTGTTATCTTAATGGCCACCTTTTAAGGTGTTAAAATAATGTTGAACATTCATCATTTCGGGAGGCAGAAATTTTCCATCCATGGAAACAGTATGTTCTTTAACCATTAGATGTATGTGTGTGTAAGTGAAGCTAGAATATTTCTTATAACAACATCCTATTATAATTAAGATACTGGATTTGTTACAAAAGAAATGAATAAAAAGAGTTTAGGGGGTTGGAGAAGCAAAACAAAACAAAAGGACTCAAGTGAAGACATTACCTTAAAATTGGGTAACTCCTTGTGGTTTGAGCTCAAAGGCTTCTTTGGGAAGAATTATGCCCAAATATAGGCTTCAAGGAGTAAGAGAGAGATGTGGAGAGACAAAATGGGAAGGTTTTTTCCGAGCCAAAGGCATTGTAAGTGTGGGTAAGGAGGTAGAGGTGGGGGCCTTTTATAAGAGGAGAGGAGGGGCACTCTTGGAAAGTAAGCAAATGTTACTTTATTTGAAAATGAGATTCAGATTTAAAAGGTCCCAAATTGGTATAATTCGTGGATAAGGTGATAAGGGTTCTAAATCCACCCATCTGATAGGTTTTGGACATGTTTAGGGCTTAGATTTTACTTTATCTTTCCATTTTATTTGAATCATTAAATAATGAGGTCATCGATGCATCATCATGATGTCATAAATAATTTAATTTATTTAATTTATAAAAATTATAAAAAAATACTATGATGTAGGAAATATTATTAGCTTTCCGATTAATATTTGTAGTCTAAAATATCATTTATGTAGACAAAATTAAAAATTCTTTTCTTAGGTGATACCTTCTTTGTTACATTTAACATTCTTTAAAACATAAAAAGATAAAAAGTCACTTCCTCACAAAAGTGATTCCATGGGGCCCCCATGTTTGGCACAAGGAATCCCATGGTCGGCCATGAGACAACCAGTAGCCTTTGGGAACACGTTGCAGTCATTTTTCATTATTATGATATTATTTTATTATCTTTTACTACCTGATTACTCATTAATCAAGATAATTAAAGATAATTACCGTCGTTGCTATCCATAATGTCCAAAAACAAAAGAGTCTTAATTACATAATTTTGACCTTCTGATTCCAAATAGGTAATCCATTTTACCAAATTCCAAACACATAAATTGTAATAATTAATTTAAAAAAACTTCCCGTTGTCAAAACAAATAGCGGGTTTTTTGGAAACAATATTTATGAAAAGTTTGGCACTTGTTTATGCATAATTCCAAAGTGAAATTAATCTCAATGACCATCATTTAATTACATGGTAAAAATATATTCTAATTACACTTTAAAAAAAATTAAAAATATAATATAACCATACAATTAAATTATATGAAAAAGTAGTTTTGATGTAAAATGCAGTATTTTTCACTATTCATTGGAAAATGAACATTGTCAGAAAAATACCAAATATTATCCCAAGGTAAATTTAAATGTCCCAATCATAAATAATATATTTTTTTTGAAAAATAGTGCTTATAAAATTGCAAAAAGTTTCATTTAATAAAAATGGTTTGCCATCAAAAGGTAGTAAAACAATCTTTTAAAAATACTAGTGTATTCAATGCTTAAGATGGGATTCATTTGTATTTTAAGCATCTAAAATTTATTGGATAAAAGTAAAAACATTTATCAAACATATATAATAATATTTTAGTTATACTTATTCATTACTAAAAACACAACGGCTACGTGTTAACTACCATTTAAAATAATATTACTTTATTATTAGAGTGCAACATATGATTTCAAAGGCACTCGTTGTTGGGTATTGGGTAAGCCATCGAGCATAGCGTTCCCTTTAAATTAATATTGACATTTTATTCACAAATAGGGATAAATATAAAAATGTCATATTCTTTATTTACCTGGGGTGTTACATCCTTCCCCCCTTTTGGGAATTGCGTCCTCGCAATTTTAAAATTGAGCTTGGAAACATGCTTGAAAGTCCCACATCGGAACAAGAGTCGGTAAAACAATCACTTTAAAATAAAGGAAGATAAGTATAGAGGTCACCCGAGTTAACCCATACTAGGATTACAAGTATGAAAATATAGACATGGTGGAAAAAACAAAGGGTCATGTTCTGATGGAGAGTGATAGAAAACATGTTTAGGAGAAAGTTAACCATAAGAAAATCACAAACTTGTGATGGGTTAAACGGTATTCGATTCCCCAGTAGGAAAAGTTAATAGACAAAATTATTATTTTAAGTTACTTTTTATTGAGGAACTTATTTATAAGGAAACATAATCACTTATCATGTTGACTTTCAACTTTTATTAGATTCCTTACACAAACTCATATTTTCTCCAAAGGACGAGTATTTAGGAAGACTTGTTCACATTAAGAGTACTATAATCAATTTCTATAGAATCACCTAATCCACAATAGATAACTATAAACTTCCCATGTCTTTAGACTCTAACCAAAACCAAAACCAAAAAGGTTAGTACAAGATCAGATAATCCAGAAAAAGATAACACTTTATAAAAAGAAAATCTATTCTTATTCTCCAAAATTTGTCCAACAAAACCCAAAGTTCAACGAGGACCATTCGATAAACAATTTTTCAATAAAATTCTTCAAAGTAAACCAAACTAATATTTAAACCCAAATATTTGAAGGATTTAGTCACATAGTCTTCCATGTTAAATCGTAACATTTATCTCCAAACAACATCAGTTGCTCTTAATGTCTCGTATTGAAAAGTAATTAACCTAATCACATATCCTCAATGATAGGTTAATAAATTTACATAGATAACCCAAAATAAACTTAATCTTAATTCATAAAATCATCTAACTAAAAAGAATCAGTCAAACTAACCAGGGACTTCACGTAGTCCAGTGGTAGATGATTTATACTAGTCGCACTTTGGTTGTGGGTTCGATTCCCGCAGCTTTGTCCGACGCGACGGGTTATCACACGGTCTGCGTGTTGTCCTTTTTCCAAAACTATATAATTCTCAAATCATTCCCAAAAAGAGATAAAATCATCAAAAATAACCATAACATAATTTAACCAAAATTTAATCTCATTCCTTTCACTTCCATCATAACATATAGTAACCCATAATTACCTCAAAAGTACGGATCATATAAACCCAAATGGTTCTTTATAACTATGTCCACAAAAGAACAGATAACTATTCCTTGAATAAAATTTTCATATATTAAACGTCAAGGTTACACATACTATAAAAAGTATTCTAATGTAACCCCATCATCAAAAGAGACTTAACACTCTTAAGAATTTCACCATAACTCTTGAAGCCCTTATATGTTGACTTTTTACTCATTCAACATTCTTCATGATCCATTAACCTTTCCTTTCCAACTTATTCTGAAATACTTCTTTCCTACAAACAAAATCATGAATCATATCCTAAGATTCCAAAATAGGGAAACAAAAGTTATGAAATAATACATACCTTTGATTGGTTAGTTTCAGTTTCTTCATCCTCAATCGGAAAGGCATTAGGTATTGGTAAACGAACATTTGTACGATCTTGGTGATCCCATTCATGAAACTTCTTTATAGGACATGTGTTTGCATAATGACCATGCACAAAACATTTAAAACATTCAATTGATCCCTCAGAAATAACTTCTTTCCCTTTCCTCGAGTCAACTGGATGCTTCCTTTTTCCATGGCAGGTTCTTGCTTTATGACCTTCATTTCCACATCTAAATCATATTTCTGTCCCTTTGAAACATTTTCCTAGGTGTTTCCTTCCACATTTTGACACATAGGTTTTTAAACACAATTACCTTTATGATTATTACCTGTACTTCCGTAGGTATTTGTTTCTCGCATATATGATGCCTTAGAGAAATCACCAAGGTTTAGGTGGTCAATCATGACTCCAGATAGTTGGTTGAGGATAATCACAAGAGTTCTCATTGCAGCTCCCATATCATTCAGTTGCTTGATCAGAAAATTGTCAGAGTTTCCTTCATATCCACTATTACTTTGGTGCCTGCTAGATCCATCCATTTACTAAAACCAAAAAGGCCAGTGTGAGTATATCAACAAAACCATCATTTACTAATGAGGAAGATAAACACTAAGATAAACTTACTCATTAACTTTAGCTAAAACTAGCACTCTTTCTGAATTCCTAACCATTATGGTAATGTCACTTATGATTAAATAATAACCTAACCTCTAAAGCTATCTAAACCGACCTCTGATACCAACTATAAGGCCCCAGCGTTAAACCTTACTTAATCTTGAGTTATTACAAGATTACACCTTGAGGATCTTTTCAGGTTTAGAGTTGTAGAGAATTAGATCATGAAACTTTCAATACATTCCACATTTAAACAAAGTGGTTACATAAAAGACAGTATTCATTCTTCCCATCAACGGAAAAATATTTAAAATAAAACACGGATTATTTCTTGACCCATCCTTGACACTATCATCACATCATGTACCTTTCCCTTGACCTGTGAAAAACATTTCAAAAACTTGGGATGAGCATAAAAAGCTCAGTAAGGGTTATAAAAAAATATGGAAAGGAAACATGAGTTCATATATACATAAGAATGAAATCATACTTTACCCATAAAACATAGGCACATTAACATACCTCATCAAATCATGAATAAATCATATAAATCATAAGACATAAAAGGTAACTTGAGGCATTCAGAACATTCTTACGTAGGGAGTAACCCTCTTGGTTACGTTTGGAAAACCCATCACAGTATATTCCCTAAATCTCTTCGAAGAAACCTTAACGTTTCACTCCTTCATGTTACCCAATGCATTGGAGAGCTATATCAGACTCACCGGCCCTTAGTTTATCACAGAACCACCTATCTTCATAATAATTCCCAAGGACCATAACATAATCGTATCACATAAAACATGCATAAAGGAAACATAACATTTCCACATTTAAATCACAAGATATCAATACAACACATTGATATAATAAAAACATTATGAAAACCATTTTCAAAACCAAAAGAAAAGAAAAGTAAAACATGGTATTTATTTTTCTTTTAAAAAGAAGGTATGGCTTGTAGAGTAAGCCGAAACTCAAGTAATAGTCACGATGGCAGAGAAGTCGTTGTCGCCGCATATGTACCAAAAAACATTCCCTTTTGTCATTTAATAAACACTTAGTATAAAAAATATTCCTTTTGAATAAACGTAAAATCCAAAGGGGTTTATACACCCTATAAAATAAGGTTGTGTATAAAACATAATATTCCTCAATAAAAGGAGATTGAGATGAAGTCCCTTACAAAGACGGTATCCTTGGTTTAAGGATAAATCAATTACATAATTATGTGTGACAAACGAATACACCAAATATAAGTGGATATTATGTGTAAAATAATCGAAGGTAATTCACACATATTCAAAGGATGACATATTCAATAACTACTTGTTGAACCCAAAGAAATCGAAATTGGGTTAAGAAGTTCCCTTGACAACGTAACGGCGTCACATCAAAATGAGTTGATGAGAGATAAAAAAAGGGTATCTCATCACTTGGACATAATATTTACATCCATAAGGATATATGAGAACATATCCCAACATAAAAATATGTAAATTAGAATACCCAACAAAAGAAGTCTTTTAAAAAGAAGAGGGTGAAAGGTTCCCTTACCAACATGGGTATCTTTCGAAACATACTCTCCGTGAAAGAAGGACAATAAAACATTGATGTAAATCCTCATAAATGAAAGAATATTACAAAATGAGTAAAATAATGGTTAGTACATAAACCACTCAATGGAAATTTTGGAAAATGTAGCATAAATCTCACAGGAATAAAAGTGAGATGAAAAATCCCTTACGAAAACTCGGCAGCCTAACAACGCCACTTAAAACATCGAAAAATGGATTGATGAGATCAAATAGGCTATCTCATCACATTAAAATAAAATTTATAGCAAGAGTAATATAAAATAACATCCCCCATCATAACAAATAAGAGCTTAAAAGAAGTGACATAAAGGAGAGTACCTAAATAGAAAGAGATAGGTTAGATCTCTTACGAAAATTCGGCAGCCTAACGACGCCACTAAAAACTTTCAAAATGTATTGATGAGAGAGAATATGGTCTCTCATCATATGAACAAAAAAATAACAGTAATATTAATATAAAATAACATCCCAATCACAAGAAAGATGATCTTAGAAGGAATGACATAAAAGAGTGTACTTAAAAAGAAAGAGCGGATTAGGATCCCTTACCTCGGGTCTGACTTGACTCGATCATTCTTTAATCTCCTGAATAATAAACTTGAGTTAATTTATACATGATTAAGAACCTTTATCAATCTTATTATTCCTTTTATATAACTTATTTCCATGTTATAAACATTATGTAATCATTAAGTTAATAATGTTTGTTTTGTCGATATTTGGTTCTTAAGTCGAAAGTGGACTTCTTACAATTACATGTTGTTAGTGGGGTCAAAGGTTCTTTATATCCAGAATGAAATTCCTGATTTGGATATCAAATATATCATATATATCCAGCATATACATGTATTTATAATATCACATAATCTTTTAGAGGAAAGAAATGAAATGCACCGTTCATGGAGACGGTAAGCCGTACGTACGCATGAACGCTACTTTCATTTATATGTCATATTTATGGAATTAAAACTATATGATAGGTATTTATATTTTAATTCCATAATTATATTAATCATTTAGATGTAAAATACGTAATATATATCCATTATATATATGTACTCATAATAATACATTACATTTGGGGATAAGAAATGAAATGCACCGTTCATGGAGATGATAAGCCGTACATACGCATGAACGCTACTTTCATTTCTATCTCATAATTTAATGGAAATAAAATAATAATTAAATAAAGTTATATTATAATTCCAGTATAAAATCATATATAATAACTTTAAATCCATCCTTTATACATCCCACATATGGCATTAACAAATCACATCACTTTGTGGGGGCGGTAGTCCGCACTTCCTTAAATGAAGATATCGCGTTTACCCATAATGGAAACCATAAAGGTATTCCATAAATGAAAAATAAAGAAGCTTAAGTAAAACATAAACATATTATGTATCATATATAAGTATAGTTTCATCTTAATGGCCACCTTTGAAGGTGTTAAAAGAATGTTGAACAATCATCATTTCGGGAGGCAGAAATTTTCCATCCACGGAAACAGTATGTTCTTTAACCATTAGATGTAGGTGTGTGTAAGTGTAGATCGAATACTTCGTATAACAACATACTATTATATTGAAGATACTGTAGTTGTTACAAAAGAAATTAATAAAAAGAGTTTAGGGGGTTGAAGAAGCAAAATAAAACAAAAGGACTCAAGTGAAGACATTACCTTAAAATCGGGTAACTCCCTTTGGTTTGAGCTCAAAGGCTTCCTTGGGAAGCCTTCTGCCCAAAGTGAGGCTTCAAGAAGTAATAGAGGTATGTGTAGAGACAAAATGGGTAGGGGTTGGACGAGCCAAAGGCTTTGGAAGTGTGGGTAAGGAGGTAGAGGTGGGGGCCTTTTATAAGAGAAGAGGAGGGGCACTCTTGGAAAGTAAGCAAATGTTACTTTATTTGAAAATGAGTTTCGGATTTAAAAGGTCCCACATTGATATAATTAGTGGATACGGTGATAAGGGTTCGAAATAAACCCATCCAATAGGTTTTGGACATATGTAGGTCTTAGATTTTACATTATATTTCCATTTTATTTAAATTGTTAAATAATGAGGTCATCGCTGCATCATCATGATGTCATAAATAATTTAATTTATTTAATGTCTAAAAATTTTCAAAAAAATACTATGATGTAGGAAATCTTTTTATATTTACAATGAATATTTATAGTCCAAAATATAATTTATGTAGGAAAAATTAAAAATATTTTACTTAGGTGATACCTTCTTCGTTACAATTAACATTCTTTAAAAAAAAAGATAAAACGTCACTTCCTGACAAATGTGATTCCATGGGGCCCCCAAGTTTGGTACAAGGCATCCCATGGTCGGCCATGAGACAACCAGTAGCCTTAGAGCACATTTTCATTATTATGATATTATTTTATTATCTTTAACTACCTGATTACTCATTAATCAAGCTAATTAAAGATAATTACCGTCGTTACTGTTCATAATGTCCAAAAACAATAGAGTATTAATTATATAATTTGGACCTTATGATTAAAAATATGTAATCCATTTTACCAAATTACAAACACATAAATTGCAATAATTAATTTAAAAAAACATCCAGTTGTCAAAACAAATAGCGGGTTTTTTGGAAACAATATTTATGAAAAGTTTGGCACTTGATTATGCATAATTTCAAAGTGAAATTAATCCCAATGACCATAATTGAATTACATGGTAAAATTATATTCTAATTACACTTTAAAAAAAATTAAAAAGATAATATAACCATATAATTAAATTATATGAAAAAGCAGTTTTGAGGTAAAATGTTGTATTTTTCACTATTCATTGAAAAATGAACATTGTCAGAAAAATACCAAAAATTAACCCAAGGTAAATTTCAATGTCCCAATCATAAATAATATATTTATTTTGAAAAATAGATCTAATAAAATTGTCAAAATTTTGATTTAAAAAAATGGGTTTCCATCAAAAGGTAGTAAAACAATCTTTTAAAAATACTAGTGTATTCAATGCTTAAGATGTGATTCATTTGTATTTTAAGCCTCTAAACTTTATTGGATAAAAGTAAAAACATTTATCAAACATATATAATCATATTTTAGTTATTTCTATTCATTATTGACAATACAACGACTATGTGTTAACTACCATTTAAAATAATATTACTTTATTATTAGAGTGCAAAATATGACTTCAAAGGAACTCGTTGTTGGGTATTGGGTAAGCCATCGAGCATAGAGTTCCCTATAATTAATATTTACATTTTATTCACAAATAGGGATAAATATAAAAATTTCATATTCTTTATTTACCTAGGGTGTTACATCCTTCCCCCCTTTTGGGAATTGCGTCCTCATAATTTTAAAATTGAGCTTGGAAACATCCTTGAAAGTCCCACATTGGAACAAGAGTCGGTAAAATAATCACTTTAAAATAAAGGAAGATAAGTACAGAGGTCACCCGAGTTAACCCATACTATGATTACAAGTATGAAAATATGGACATGGAGGAAAAAACAAAGGGCCATGCTCTGATGGAGAGTGATAGAAAACATGTTTAGGAAAAAAGTTAACCACAAGAAAATCACAAACTTGTGATGGGTTAAACGGTATTCGATTCCCCAGTAGGAAAGGTTAATAGACAAAATTATTGTTTTAAGTTACTTTTTATTGAGGAATTTATTCATAAGGAAACATAGTAACTTATCATGTTGACTTTCAACTTTTATTAGATTCCTTACACAAACTCATATTTTCTCCAAAAGACGAGTATTTAGGAAGACTTGTTCACATTAAGAGTACTATAATCAATTTATAGAGAATCACCTAATCCACAATAGAGAACTATATACTTCCCATGTCTTTAGACTCTATCCAAAACCAAAACCAAAAAGGTTAGTACAAGATCAGATAATCTAGAAAAAGATAACCCTTTATAAATAGAAAATCTATTCTTATTCTCCAAAATTTGTCCAACAAAACCCAAACTTCAACGAGGACCATTCGATAAAAAATTTGTCCATAAAATTCTTCAATGTAAACCAAACTAAGATTTAAACCCAAATATTTGATGGATTTAGTCACATAGTCTTCCAAGTTAAATCGTAACATTTATCTCCCAACAACATCAGTTGCTCTTAATGTCTCATATTGAAAAGTAATTAACCTAATCACATATCCTCAATTATAAGTTAATAAATTTCGATAGATAACCCAAAATCAACTTAATTTTAATTCATAAAATCATCTAACTAAAAATAATCAGTCAAACTAACCAGGGGCTTCACGTAGTCCAGTGGTAGGCGATAAATACCAGTCACACTTTGGTTGTGGGTTTGATTCCCACAGCTTTGTCCGACACGACGGGTTGTCACACGGTCTGCGTGTTGTCCTTTTTCCAAAACTATATAATTCTCAAATCATTCCCAAAAAGAGATAAAATCATAAAAAATAACCATAACATAATTTAACCAAAATGTAATCTCATGCCTTTCACTTCCATCATAACATATAGTAACTCATAATTACCTCAAAAGTACGGATCATATAAACCCAAATGGTTCTTTATAACTATGTCCAAAAAAGAACCGATAACTATTCCTTGAATAAAATTTTCATATATTAAACATCAGGGTTACACATACTATAAAAAGTCTTCCAATGTAACCCCATCATCAAAAGAGACTTAACACTCTTAAGAATTTCACCATAACTCTTGAAGCCCTTATATGTTGACTTTTTACTCATTCAACATTCTTCATGATCCTTTAACCATTCCTTTCCAACTTATTCTGAAATAATTCTTTCCTACGAACAAAATCATGAATCATATCCTAAGATTCCAAAATAGGAAAACCGAAGTTATGAAATAATCCATACCTTTGATTGGTCAGTGTCAGTGTCTTCATCCTCAATCGGAAAGGCATTAGGTATTGGTAAACGAACATTTGTACGATCTTGGTGATCCCATTCACGAATCTTCTTCATAGGACATGTGTTTGCATAATGACCATGCACACCACATTTAAACCATTCAATTGATCCCTTAGAAAGAACTTCTTTCCCTTTCCTCGAGTCAACTGGATGCTTCCTTTTTCCATGGCAGGTTCTTTTCTTTATGACCTTCATTTCCACATCTATCGCATATTGCTGTCCCTTTGAAACATTTTCCTAGGTGTTTCTTTCCACATCTTTGACACATAGGTTTTTGAACACAATTACCTTTATGATTATTACCTGTACTTCCGTAGGGATTTGTTTCTTGCATATATGATGCCTTAGAGAAATCACCAAGGTTTAGGTGGTCAATCATGACTCCAGATATTTGGTTGAGGATAATCACAAGAGTTCTCATTGCAGCTCCCATATCATTCAGTTGCCTGCTCAAAAAACTGTCACAATTTCCTTCATATCCACTGTTACTTTGGTGCCTGCCAGATCCATCCATTTACTAAAACCAAAAAGGTCAGTGTGAGTATATCAACAAAACCATAATTTTCTAATGACGAAGATAAACACTAAGATATACTTACTCATTCACTTTAGCTAAAACTAGTACTCTTTCTGAATTCCTAACCATTATGGTATTGTAACTTATGCTTAAAGAATACCCTAACCTCTAAAGTTATCTAAACCGACCTCTGATACCAACTATAAGGCCCCAGCCTTAAACCTTACTTAATCTTGAGTTATTACAAAATTACACCTTGAGGATCTTTTCAGGTTTAGATTTTTAGAGAATTAGATCATGAAACTTGCATTACATTCTACATTTAAACAAAGTGGTTACATAAAAGACAGTATTCATTCTTCCCATCAACGGAAACATATTTAAAATAAAACAAGAATTATTTATTGACCCATCCTTGACACTATCATCACATCATGTATCTTTCCCTTGACCTGTGAAAAACATTTCAAAAACTTGGGATGAGCATAAAAATCTCAGTAAGGGTTATAAAAAAAATATGGAAAGGAAACATGAGTTCATATATACATAAGAATGAAATCATACATTACCCATAAAACATAGGCACTTTAACATACCTCATCAAATCATGAATAAATCATAGAAATCATAAGACATAAAAGGTAACTTGAGGCATTCATAACATTCTTACGTAGGGAGTAACCCTCTTGGTTACGTTTGGAATACCCATCACAATATATTCCCTAAATCTCTTCGGAGAAACCTTAACGTTTCACTCCTTCGCATTACCCAATGCATTGGAGAGCTATATCGGGATCACCCGCCCTTAGTTTATCACGGAACCACCCATATTCATAATAATTCCCAAGAACCATAACATAATTATATCACATAAAACTTGCATAAAGGAAACATAAAATTTCCACATTTCAATCACAAGATATCAATACAACACATTGATATAAAAAAATCATTATGAAAACCATTTTCAATACCAAAATAAAAGAAAATTAAAACATGGTATTTACTTTTCTTTTAAAAATAAGGCATGTCTTGTAGAGGAAGCCAAAACTCAAGTAATAGTCACGACAGCGGAGAAGTCGTTGTCGCCGCATACGTACGAAAAAAACATTCCCTTTTGTTGTTTAAAAAACACTTAGTATAAAAAATATTCCTTTTGAATAAACGTAAAAGTCAAAGGGTTTTATACACCGTATAAAAGAAGGTTGTGTATAAAACAGAATATGCCTCAATGAAAGGAGATTGAGACGAAGTCCCTTACAAATACGGTATCCTTGGATTAAAGATAAATCAATTACATAATCATATGTGACAAACGAATACACCAAATATAAGTGGATATTAAGTGTAAAATAATCAAAGGTCATTCACACATATTCAAAGGATGACATATTCAATAACTACATGTTGAACCCAAAGAAATCGAAATTGGGTTAAGAACTTCCCTTGACAGCCTAACGACGTCACATCAAAATGAGTTGATGAGAGATAAAAAAAGGCTATCTCATCACTTGGACATAAAATTTACATCAATAAGGATATATGATAAAATATACCAATATAAAAATATGTAAATTTAAAGACCCAACAAAAGAAGTCATTTAAAAAGAGGAGGGTGAAATGTTCCCTTACCGACATGGGTATCTTTCGAAACATACTCCCCATGAAAGAAGGACAATACAACATTGATGTAAATACTCATAAATGAAAGAATATTACACAATGATTAAATAATGGTCAGTACATAAACCACTCAAAGGAAATTGTGGAAAATGTAGCATAAATCTCACAAGAATAAAAGTGAGATGAAAAATCCCTTACGAAAACTCGACAGCCTAACGACGCCACTTACAACTTCCAAAAATGGATTGATGAGATTAAATAGGGTATCTCATCACATTAAAATAAAATGTACAGTAATAGGAATATAAAAGAACATCCCCCATCATAACAAAGAGGAGCTTAAAAGAAGTGACATAAAGGAGAGTACTTAAAGAGAAAGAGAGAGGTTAGATCTCTTACGAAAATTCGGCAGCCTAATGGGGCCACTCAAAACATCCAAAATGGATTGATGAGAGAGAATAGGGTCTCTCATAATATGAACATAAAAATTACAGTAAGAGTAATATGAAAGAACATCGCAATCCCAAGAAAGATGAGCTTATAAGGAATGACATAAAAGAGTGTACTTAAAAAGAAAGAGAGGAGTAGGATCCCTTACATCGGGTCCGACTTGACTCGATCGTTCTTTAATCTCCTGAATAATAAACTTGAGCTAATTTATACATGATTAATAACCTTATAAAAGCTTATTATTCCTTTAATATAACTTATTTCCATGTTATAAACATTATGTAATCATTATGTTAATAATGTTTGTTTTGTCGATATTTGGTTCTTAAGTCAAAAGTGGACTTCTAACGATTACATGTTGTTCGTGGGGTCAAAGGTTCTTTATATCCAGAATGACATTCCTGATTTGGATATCATATATATCATATATATCCAGAATACACATGTATTTATAATATCACATAATCATTTAGAAGAAAGAAATGAAATGCACCGTTCATGGAGACGGTAAGCCGTACGTACGCATGAACGCTACTTTCATTTCTATGTCATATTAATGGAATTAAAACTATATGAGAGGTATGTATATTTTAATTCCAGAATTATATTAATCATTTAGATGTAACATAAATCATATATATCCATTATATATATGTACAAATAATAATACATTACATTTGGTGATAAGAAATGAAATGCACCCTTCATGGAGAGGGTAAGCCGTACGTACGCATGAACGCTACTTTCATTTCTATCTCATACATTAATGGAAAGAAAATAATAATGATATAAAGTTATATTATAATTCCAGTATAAAATCATATATAATAACTTTAAATCCATCCTTTATACGTCCCACATATGGCATTAACGAATCACATCACTTTGAGGGGGCGGTAGTCCGCACTTCCTTAAATAAAGATATCGCGTTTACCCATAATGGAAACCATAAAGGTATGCCATAAATGAAAAATACAGAAGATTAAGTAAAAAATAAACATATTATATATCATATATAAGTATAGTGTCATCTTAATGGCCACCTTTGAAGGTGTTAAAAGAATGTTGAACAATCATCGTTTCGGGAGACAGAAATTTGCCATCGACGGAAACAGTATGTTCTTTAACCATTAGATGTAGGTGTGTGTAAGTTCAGCTCGAATAAATCTTATAAAAACATCCTAGTATATATAAGATACTATATTTGTTACAAAAGAAATGAATAAAAAGTGTTTAGGGGGTTGGAGAATCAAAATAATACAAAAGGACTCAAGTGAAGACATTACCTTAAAATCGGGTAACTCCCTTTGGTTTGAGCTCAAAGGCTTCCTTGGGAAGAATTCTTTCCAAAGTGAGGCTTCAAGGAGTAATAGAGAGATGTGGAGAGACAAAATGGGCAGGGGTGGCCGAGCCAAAGGCTTTGGAAGTGTGGGTAATGAGGTAGAGGGGGGGCCTTTTATAAGAGGAGAGAAGGGGCACTCTTGGAAAGTAATCAAATGTTACTTTATTTGAAAATGAGTTTCGGATTTAAAAGGTCCCAAATTAATATAATTTGTGGATAAGGTGATAAGGGTTCTAAATCCACCCATAAAATAGGTTTTGGACATGTGTAGGTCTTATATGTTACATTATCTTTACATTTTTTTTAAATCGTTAAATAATGAGGTCATCGCTACATCATCATGATGTCATAAATAATTTAATTTATTTAATGTCTTAAAATTATAAAAAAATACTATGATTTAGGAAATCTTTTTAGATTTCCAATTAATATATATAGTTCAAAATATCATTTATGTAGACAAAATTAAAAATATTTTACTTAGGTGATACCTTCTTTGTTACATTTAACATTCTTTAAAAAATAAAAAGATAAAAAGTCACTTCCTCACAAAAGTGATTCCATGGGGATCCCAAGTTTGGCACAAGGCATCCCATGGTCGGCCATGAGACAACTAGTAGCATTAGGACACATGTTGTGGTCATTTATCATTATTATGATATTATTTTATTATATTTAACTATCTGATTACTCATTAATCAAGATAATTAAAGATAATTACCGTCGTTACTATTCATAATGTCCAAAAACAAAAGAGTCTTAATTACATAATTTGGACCTTCTGATTCCAAATATTTAATCCATTTTACCAAATTCCAATCACATAAATTTAAATAATTAATTTAAAAAAAACTTCACATTGTCAAAACAAATAGCGGGTTTTTTGGAAACAATATTTATGAAAAGTTTGGCACTTGTTTATGCATAATTCCAAAGTGAAATTAATCCCAATGACCATAATTTAATTACATGGTAAAAATATATTCTAATTAAACTTTAAAAAAAATTAAAAAGATAAAATAACCATATAATTAAATTATATGAAAAAGCAGTTTTGATGTAAAATGCAGTATTTTTCACTATTCATTGAAAAATGAACATTGTCAGAAAAATACCAAAAATTAACCCAAGGTAAATTTCAATGTCCCAATCATAAATAATATATTTATTTTGAAAAATAAAGCTTATAAAATTGTCAAAAGTTTGATTTTAAAAAATGGTTTGCCATCAAAAGGTAGTAAAACAATCTTTTAAAAATACTAGTGTATTCAATGCTCAAGATGGGATTCATTTGTATTTTAAGTCTCTAAAATTTATTGGATAAAAGTAAAAACATTTATCAAACATATATAATCATATTTTAGTTATTTCTATTCATTACTGACAATACAACGGCTATGTGTTAACTACCATTTATAATAATATTACTTTATTATTAGAGTGTAACATATGATTTCAAAGGAACTCGTTGTTTGGTATTGGGTAAGCCATCGAGCATAGAGTTCCCTTTAAATTAATATTGAAATTTTATTCAAAAATAGGGATAAATATAAAAATGTCATATTCTTTATTTACCTGGGGTGTTACAGTCCGTAAGACTGATCACTATATTCTCCCCAGGGCATTCTTGCTTGTCATTGGAGTCCTATGTACAAGCTACATGGAACGACCCTCCACTCTCCAACCCTTTGAATCTATTTCATAGATTAATAGTTGGAAATTCCTTCCTCATAGAGAACCTGATCAGATACTCACCCCACATAACCTTCTCTTCACCATTTCCACCGGATGGAACACCCTCCCGTACCTCATTTGACACTAACATAAGGTACAAAAAAGACCAAGTTTCATGATCTCCCACTCTTCCTCTAGATCCCAAACAAAAAATTACTATATTCACTATACTAGAATATTATTATTTAAAATTAAAAAGAAAATAAATAATTATTAAATTTATTTATACATAGGGATGTCTATTAGAGATTTATTGTAGCTTTATTTAGAGAGTTGTTCACTTGGATAGATAATGGATAAATCATAATTTATTGGTATAAATTAAGAAAACCATAATCACCATCATATTTTGTAAAAGTCATTAAATACTTCCTTGAAATAGATAGTAAATAAAATTATTCTTTGGATACTGACAAAAATTTGTTAATTTTAAATTCTATTTTTAATTATTTTTTACTTTATTTTTTAAATATACAAAAACTCTTGTTTTTTTATTTAATGTAAAAATTTATTCTTGAAGGAAAATAGCGGATTAAATTTCATAAATATTATCAATAAAAAATAATTGAAGTGATAACATTCTTCCTAGCTTTCCAAAATGGATATCTCATTAGTTCATCTTTAAACATGATATCAATTAATTTTGTTTCTTATATATAACTAATACGAATAAAAATTAGTTCTATTTAGGAAAATTGAAAAATTATTTATATGGGATGGAAAAATTATTTTATCATTAATTAGTAAATTTACCTTGTTTAATTTTTTTTTATATCTTTATATTTTCTTTTTTGCTTAATTTTTTATTTTTTTGTATATTGTTTAATAAAATAGAAATTAATTTAATTTCTATTTTCATTATTAATCACCAAGTAATTTCAGTAGAATTATTTGATTTAAACTATGATTATTAATCATATGTTTTAAATTTTTTGGATTTAATTTTATCATATTTGAATCATTTTTTATTAATTTTGTATATAAATTTCCATGTGTGGCTACCCAATATGTACCATGTAGTCATTAGTGATATTTTAAATATTTTTCATGTATTATTTATGTTTTCCCATTAATTTGATAGTTTTGATACATCCAATATATTTTATAACTGTATGTTCCCTATTAGAAAAAAATAGTTTTTGATAATTACTTTTTAAGGATTTAAAGAATTTATTTATTCTTGCATTATAAAATCATTAAGACCAACTTAATAATATTTACTCCTATTTTAATCCCATATAATCCCTGGAAATCCCTAGAGATGATCCATATTTCAGAAAAATTTATCTTTACCTACGAATATGTTAGTTATTTTTATTTATTAAATTTCAATCTATGTTTGTGGGAAGGGAGAGTCTTTCTTCTTGGAATTTAAGGGAAGAAGATTATATTATTTAAATACGATATTGGTAGGTTTTTCAATTATATAAAGAGGAAAGTTGTATAATATTATTTATGAAAATTCCAATTTCTCAAATTCATATTTTTTCAATTAAAAAGAAACAAATAAAATTATATAAAATATTAATAAAAGTTGTGAAACATATAGACAAGAGAGAATAAATATTGATTATATTAGTTTGATTTGTAGGAAATTTTTAAAAAATAAAATTGTATTGCGATTTGTGATACATTATTTAAAGGGAATTAGGGAGATATTTTTTCGTTAAGCTATGAATTCTAATAACGGATTGTATATAAAGAGTATACCCACCACATTGATATTTTAACATTTTATATTTACTTCCCACCACACATAATCCCGAAAAAAATATATCTTTGTTCTTGATATTGAAATAATATTTTATTTATGTAACTAAAAATATAAGGGTTATAACATAACTATGGTAGGAATGCATGCTCTTGAAAATGAAGAAAAAATTCTATATATTTTCTGTTGCGAAAAGTGAGAAAATATTCTTAGCTGTTTAGTTTCCAATGAAACTTGTATTTAAAGAAAAATTTAAAATTAATGTATAATTGATTGATTATATGTCATTTAATAATATATAAAATGGAATCATGATAAATATTGTATAATAAGGATTATTTAGGATAGTTATTTTTTTACTTCTATGTCTAAATTTTATTTTTGTGTTTAATTTCTGGAGTTCATTTATTATTTTTACCCAATAGTAAAAAAATAATAATGTTTTGGGAATTGATATAGGAAGTATATTTCTGATTTTAATTTTTATTCTGTCACGACCTGTCCTTGGGGCCCGTACCATGACTACCCCAAGCCCGCCTTCTATAGGCCATGGGCTGGCGACTAGCACCAAAGGCGTTAATCCTAGTAAAAAGGAAACACATTGCCTTTATAAAAGTAAACAACCACAATAGAGAACGCAAGCTGGAGGAATCATAAAGTAAACTGACTACAAAATTAAGTGCTGGAAAGTAAATGGGCCAGTATACAAACTCAACTGAACGTACTGTACAACAGAGAAAGAAATTACAACAGCTGAAAAGTAAAGCAGCAACCACGAGTTGTCCTCCGGGAATCCCACCAGAAGGGTGGGTACAGATAGTCTCATCAGTACCTTGGGTCGGTATGTCCACTTCATGTACATCCCGCCAGGTGGTCCACCTCCGGATATCGTCCAACTCCACAAGCCTCGACCACGATCAGTGTTGTCCGTTGTTTGCAACAAACACAATGTAGTCCAGGCAATGCCCGTCCACGGCTGAGTGTAATGATACTCATTAGGGATCCCGAGACCCCCCAAGGTCTCCCAGAATCCAAAAGGATTAAACAACAAAGGAAAGATACAATCAAGAAGTATCAACCAACTCTACTTAGGTATATTCCTATACATATACCTAAGTCATCAATCTCAGTACGGATCCAACTTCTGAGCCCATGCACAACCAGTCCACACAGGAAAGAAGTCAATCATACCAATGATAATGATTGAATGTCAAGACTCCGCTCACACAGGTATACTACTCACGAAGAGGGGTGGAGATGATTAGATGTAGCCTCTAAATCATCTCTTCTGCCGATCCCACGTAGGATCCAAGTACAGAAGTCGTCGCTACCGAACCCACGTAGGATCCAAGTACAGTAATCATCGCTGCCGAACCCACATAGGATCCAAGTACAATCGTCAACACTACTGAACCCACGGAGGATCCATGTATAGTCGTCCTTGCTGCCGAACACATGTAATATCTAAGTACAATCGTTATCGTCCTCGCAGTCGTAGTCGCAACCAGCTCTAGGGTTCCCGCACACAGCGTACTCGATTCCGGGAGGGTCCGCTCCACGAGAAAAAGGGGGATCGATACATTAGCTGTCACGATGTTTAGAGGTTATGTATCCCAAAGTTCTGTCTCATAAAAAGGAACTCAATGTGACAGACGACGCGTCAAATGGAAGCCAGGTCTGAGAGCTATTGGCTTTTCCGTTCCAGGGGCCCGGTTGAAAATATGCTCGTTCCAAACCCGGCCATTTACCAATGTTTTCCAAAACTCACTTAGAGTATCACCAATGTACCATCTCGTTGAAAGAGTCCCAGTGCTGTAGACGATGCGTCGAACAGAGGTACGGACTATAAGTTATTCACGTTTAAGTGAATAACAGGCCCGACCCATTCAGCCCAGTGGGCCGACGGGTCGGGTTAGCCCAATTTGACGGGTCTGACCCGGTAGGGGTGTTAGACCGGTCAAAAGGAAAAAATTTAACTTGGCCCAAAGGGATTTTGCCTGGCCCGAAGTGGTGCGGCCCGGCCTTGCATGGACTGGCCCGGCTGGGCGCCCTGCTCGGCTAGCTCGGCCTAAGGCCGAGCAGTTTTGAGGCGGGGGGGGGGGGGGGGGGGCACCCCCCCTCCTGTCTGTCAACACCAGTAGAACCACCCTTCCCCGAAATGGCTGGCTAGACTAGCCGACCTTCTGGAACACGTGGTCCGCACTGGCGGGCTGCCGGTCTTCCAGCGCGGCACCCTCCTGGCACCGCGGTCCAGCTCTGCCCGGCCTGCCGGTTCCTTAGTGCGGCGCCCTCCTGGTGCTGCGGTTCGCCTATACCCGGCCGGCCGACAGGCCGGCCGGTACATATGCCAAAGCACCCCGCGATGTGGGTCGCGATTCTTCCCACAAAACTGGCACGACGACGCTGAATTCCTTCGCCATATTTCTGGCACGTCGCAACGGCACCATTCTTCCCCCTCCTCTGGTCGCCAATTCCAAAAGATAAAGTTTCAACAGAGGGTCGCCAGGCCGTGTTCGTTCGGCCCTCTCCCTCTACATTAGTTGGTAACACATAGCAATGAATGAACAAGGTTCACGATGCACAACCAAACAATTTTATTTTCAATAAAATTGAAACAATTCATCGTACCTCAATAATTTATGAAGAACGTCGGCATCGCGGTAGACGGCGTCACGAGGTGAGGATTCGTAGACGTCGATGGGGAGCATCCAAGGATAAAGCGGTGTCTCCCCACTTGTCGCGAAGAAGAGAATGGAAAGTGTGTTGTCATTGTTGAGTTTCCCCACTTCGGTGTCTCCTCCCTTGTCGTGGAGGAGGAAGAAAATATTGGAGGAACAAGGTGCATTCTTCGCTGAGAAGAAAGGTCTTTGTCAGAGAAGGAATGTTCTTCGTTGAGGAAGATGTTCTTCAAAACTCTAGAGTTCTCACCCAAATCCTCCCACACAACAATTTCCAACCCAAAATATAATAAGGCTTCTCCTTATTTTATTTAATCTTTCCATGCATTTCAAAATTCAAAAATCAAACACTTAATTAATTCAATTGAAGAGGTTCGACAATTAATTAAGGTGGGTGTTGGCTAGAATTAAATAGGGAGAGAGAGAGGTAGTGGAAAGGTTACTCAATTAAATTCAAGGGGTTTCCAATATTAAACAAAGGAGTTTAATGGGGGGGGGGGGGTTTGAGGGGTTTAGGGATGATCAAGGGTTTAGGTCACGTGTGGGCCTCACCCCACAAATATCCTCCCATGAGAGGTTATGTGGGTGTGGGCCCCACCTTCCACTCCCCTTTATAGGAATTAACCACCAACCATATAAATATAATTGCGCCACCAAATTTATTTATTTTAAACTAAATCCCAAAAAATTAATTCTCAACCTGATTAAAACACAACTGCGGTAAAGGTACCCTTAAGAAATTACCGGCGCTGCAAGTTCATCGGTGCACTTGGATTTTGATTCCAAGCACTGGTTCAAAAGATAGAAAAACCCACTTGTTCGTTTACAGAATGTACCCAAGCTAAACTCCGTATATTGATTCCAGACACACCAGGGCTCGGAATCAAGTGCCGTTAGAAGCCACAGACTCGTAAAATTCCAAAGTATTTAAGAAAAACATTTCCATGAAATTTCAGGGTCTTTACTTTACTCACACCTCATGGCATTACATCCCCGTAAAGCTATATCATAAACTAGGGAAACAAATGAGGGTATTGTGCACGTATCTGAGCCTCCCACTCTATTTTCTCTCATGGAGGATCCCATGTAGCCAATGAATGCGCACAAGAGGAATCGACTGTCCATGTAGGACCTGATCCTATTGATCCTCGATCTCTACCAGAACCTTTGCAAAAGTCTCCCCATCATCGACGTCCAGCTCCCCATGATCAATGATGTGAGTTGGGTCATGCATGTATCTCCTCAGATGACATAAGTGGAAGATGTCGTGCACCCGGTGCAACTGATGTGGAAGGGCTAGGCAGTAAGCCACCTCACCTACCCTGCTGAGGACCTGGAGTGGTCTGATGAAGTGTGGAGATAACTTTCCGCCCTAGCCAAATCTCTATAATCTACGTCGAGGTGAGACCTATAAGAAAACGTGGTCGCCATCCTCAAAGTCCAGTGGTCTCTGTCTCCTATCAACATAGGACTTATGTCTGCTCTGTGTAGTCATCATCCACTCCTGGATGATCTTCACCCTATTCGTCGTAGCCCGAACCATCTCTTGTCCTACGAGTGCGGACTCCCCAAGGTCAGTTCAGCACAGAGGTGATCTGCAAGGTTGGCAGTATAATGCCTCGTATGGTGCCATCCCGATGGTGGAGTGGTAGCTTTTGTTGTACGCAAACTCCACCAGGGGTAGGTGATCCTCCCAACTGCGACCAATGTCATGGACACATGCATGGAGCATGTCCTCATGTTTCTGAATGGTCATCTCCATCTGGCCATCCGTCTGAAGTTGAAAGGTGGTGCTCAGGCATAGCTGCGTCCCAAATTCCTCCTGCAACCCCTTCCAAAACCGGGAAGTAAAGCGAGCATCTTGATCGGAGATGATAGATGATGTCACACCATGAAGACATACGATCTCTTGAATGTAGAGGCTTACCACGCTCTCCACTGAGCCCTTCTCTCTGATAGGTAGGAAGTGGGATGACATGGTGAGTTAGTCGACAATCACCTTGATGGAGTCGTGTCCTCTAGAATTACGTGGAAGCCCTATCACGAAATCCATGGATATCCCATCCCACTTCCACTCCAGGATCTCTTAGGGCTGCACTAAGCCTGCCGGTACCTGGTTCTCTGCCTTCACTTGCTGGCAAGTGAGGCATCGTGAAATGAACTCTGCCACAACATTCATCATACCCAGCCACCAGTGCTGTCGTATGAGATCCTGGTACATCATCGCCACTTCTGGATGTACCATAAGATGGTAAGTGTGAAACTCCCTCAGCACTTCCTCCTGCAATGCCACTGGTACCATGATACGTCCCATGAAGAGGATTATGTGATCTTCTCCTTCAGAAAATCCATCAGGAGCCTGCCCTATGGAAATCTGAGAACGTCGCGTCTCACAGTAAACGTCCCCACACTGTGCTTCTCTGAACAACTGATGTAGTGGAGGAGTGACTGTGAGGGACTATAAGAATGATTCCCCATCTCTATCCACGAAGGATATCTTCAAAGAGGATAACTGCTCCGTCGCCTCTCCAAGTAGCTGAATGCCCAATCTCATGCTGAGATCATCAGCCACAATGTTCCCCTTCCGAAGAGTATAGAATATCTCAACGCCGTAGTACTGTAGGAACTCAGTACATCGCCACTGTCTTTGGTTCAGTTCCATCTGCGAGAAGATTTACCAATGACTATGGTGGTAAGAATAGACAATAAAGTGCTCACCCATCAGATAGTTCCACCATATCTTCAAGGTGAAGACCAAAACTACTAACTCCAGGTCATGGGTAGTGTAGTTCTTCTCATGCTGCCTCAACTGTCATGAACCATAGGCGATCACTTCCCTCTTCTTCATAAGGAGACACCCAAGTCCGGTCACTGATACATCGCAGTAAACTATGTACCCTACGCCCTCCTCTGGTAGCCTCAAGATGGGGGCACTGGTCAATCTCTATCTCAGCTCTTGAAAGATCTACTGACATATATCTGACCACAAGAAGGGTTTCCCCTTCTTTGTCAAAGCTGAAAGTGGTGTTGTAACTCTAGAGAAGTCTTTCACAAATCTCCGATAGTACCCAGCCAGACATAGTAAACTCCGCACCCCTGTCATGCTCCTGGAAGGCTCCCAAGCTAGTACTGCCTCGATCTTCACAGGATCCAAAGAAACTCCCGCCTCCGAGATGACGTTCCTCAAGAAATGAACCTCTCAAATACAAAACTAGAACTTCGAGAGCTTACCATAAAGGTGGTTCTCTCGGAGTGTGTCCAGTACAACCCGCAAATGGTAGGCGTGCTCCTCCTCAGTAGTCGAGTAAATAAGTATGTCGTCGATGAAGACTACGACAAAACGATCAAGGTAAAGATGGAAGATCCTGTTTATGAGACTCATCCACACTTCTGGAGCATTGGTTACACCAAAGGGAATAACCAAGAACTAGTAGTGGCCACACCGACACCTGAAGGCTATCTTCTGCACATCATCGTCTCGAACTCTGAGATGATGATAGCCTGACCTTATGTCTATCTTTGACAACCATCATGATCCCTTGACTTGATCAAAGAGGTCATCAATCCTCGGGAGTGGGTACTTGTTGTTTATGGTCAGCTGATTCAGGCGACAGTAGTCGACACATAGTCGTATTCTCCCATCCGACTTCTTGGAGAATAAAATAGGACAAGCCCAGGGTGAAACACTGGATCGGATAAATACCTTTCCCTATAAGTCCTCTAGTTGTACCCGTAGCTCACGAAGCTCGGTGGGAGCCATCCAATATGCTGGAGTGGATATCGGTGTATTCCCGGGGTACAGGTCAATGTAGAAATCTACCTCTCTGCGAGGAGGTAGTCTTGGAACGTCATCAGGGAAAACGTCCGCATACTAATCCACCACAATAGGAAAACTCGGTCTCCGTACATCAACTGCTCTAAGGATGAGACTAGACAACTGATCTGTGATCGGCTACCCTCTCCTCTGCATAAGTCCATCCTGCACTGCAAAGGATCCCTTTTCACCGGTGAAGGTGAACCTGCTCCCATCTGTGCGGACACACCACACATTTCAACTAATACAATTGATATGGGCATGGACTGTAGATAAATAGTCTATACCTAAGATGACGTCTTAAGGCCTCGACGCCACTATAAGAAGATCCCAGCCAAAGCTCTCGCATCCTATATTAAACTCACACTTCCGGCACCAGTGTGTATTCGTCGAGTCTACTCCCGTAAGAGTCTCTAGAAGTAAGGATCAATCCAATGGCTCACTCAGAATCTCCAATATCCGAACAAGTGCAGAAAAAATAAACAATTGACTCGCTCTTATGTCTATAAGAACTGCAGCAAAGGTGGAGTTGACACAGATAGTACCTCGAATCATCTCAGGTGAGCCATGGTTGTAAGCCTCCACTACCTGTAGCTGAGCCTGCCTCTGTCCGCCAGCTCCCTGTGGTCGGGGTCGTCCTCATGGTGGTTGTGGTGGAGCCTAGAAGTGTCATCCACCACATGCTGCTCGGCCATCTCCTTTGCCTCGTTCTCCTACTCCCTGCGGACCGCCACGGTCGAACCTCTGCCTCTGCCTAGGTGGTCCATCAACTATCTGCTACTCCTCTGCATGGAGGGTAGGGAAGTCACAAGCCATGTGGCCCTGCCCGCTGGATTCATAGCACTGCCTACCTCTCGTATGACTGGCTCTTCTGCGTGTGCCCCGCACATCCGAACCAGTATCCTGAGGTCGCCCAGCTGATGGCCTGGTCGGTTTGAACCTCTACGGAATCTGTCTACTACTTGCTGTAGAAGACTCCACTATGTGTCGCCCTGTGGTGTGTCTCCCAATTGGCATCTACTCAGAAAGAAAACTCTCAACAAGAAAGGCTCACTCAAGTACTCCTGCCTACGTCAGAATGCTGAGGGAGATCATCGAAGCCCTGATCTCATGCCTCAATCCCTACTCGAAGGTCTAGGCCGGAAGAATGGATCTCATTCCATGTCCGTGGAGTAGCACAAGAGGTCAGTAAATCTCACCGAGTACTGGGCTACTGACATGCTACCCTACCGTAGCTGTAGTAACTCTTGGATGCACACCGCACGAAGGGTGGCTGGAACAAACTCAAAGTGGAAGATTCTCTCAAAGTCCATCCAATGAAGAGATGCCCCGTCGTGCACCTGGAGCATCAGGCTCCACCATCTACCTGCTAGTAAGTGTAGGATACTCACAGCAAGGATCACCATAAGGTTTGCTGGGGTCCCTACCAATCTGAAGACTCTGATGATAGCCTCCATCCAATCCTTGGCTGCCTGAGGGTCCGTCTCTCCATGGAACCTGGGTGACCTCTGTTGCTGAAACTCATACAACACACTTAGGCATAATATAGTCTCCGCTGTTGGGGCCAATGGTATCGGTGGCCCAACAGGTTGAGGTACCGCTGGTGCCTCTACTATAATGGGGCCCTACACCGAGGCCTCATCGCTCGGTGGACTGCCATCCCGCACGTAACTAGGAACCCTAGCTGGCTACCTTCGTGGGGCCATCCTGAGAAGAAACAGGTGCTCCACGTTTAGTAAAGTATACCTAGTGAACTGAAACAAAGTAATCACAAATAAAACCTATGAAACACACATGCAATCAATGTTTTTGTGCACTGATTCAGAAATTAGAAGTCAAGGTCCTGGTGTATGGATACGTCGGCTGCTGCCCCAACATTGGACTCCCTATACTGATAACCACACTCAATACCCTTAACACTATTGCTCCACAGAGAAGAAATTATCAGAGTCCTGAGTTTTGCGGCATAACTGACTCCTATGATACCAATTTGTCATGACCCATCCTTGGGGCCCGTTCCGTGACTACCCCATGCCCGCCTTCCATAGGCCAGGGGCTGGCGACTAGCACCAAAGGTGTAAATCACAGTAAAATTGGAAGGCATTGCCTTTATAAAAGTAAACAAACACAACAGAGTACAAAAGCTGGAGTAAAAAAAAAGTAAACTGAGTACAAAAGTAAGTGCAGGAAAGTAAATGGGCCAGTATACAAACCCAAATGAAAGTACAGTACAAATGAGAAAGAATGTTCAATAGCTGAAAAGTGAAGCAGCAACCACAAGTCATCCTTCAGAAATCCAACTAGAAGGGTGGGTACGGATAGTCTCATCGGTACCTCAGGTCCGTCAATCCGCTTCGTGTACGTCCCGCCAGGTGGTCCACCTCCGGATACCGTCCATCTCCACAAGCCTCGACCACGATCTGTGATGTCTTTTTTCTGCAACTAACACAATGTAGGGCGGGAAATGCCCGTGTAGGGGTGAGTATAACGCTACTCAGTAGGGACCACGAGACAGCCGAAGGTCTCCCAGAATCAACAAAGGTTAAACCAAAAAGGAATGATAAAAACACAAAGTATCAACCAACTATACTTAGGTATATGCCCATACATATACCTAAGTCATCAATCTCAGTATGACTCCATCTTCTGAGCCCATGCACAACCAGCCCACACAGGAAAGAAGTCAATCATTCCAATGATAATGATTGAAAGTCAAGACTCAGCTCAACAGGTATACTACTCATGAAGAGGGGTGGGGATGATTAGATGTAGCCTCTGAATCATCTCCTCTGCCAAACCCACATAGGATCCAAGTACAGAAGTTGTCACTTCCGAACCCACGTAGGATCCAAGTACAGTAACCATCGCTGTCGAACCCACGTATGATCCAAGTACAGTTTTCATCACTGCCAAACCCATGGAGGATCCATATATAGTCGTCCTCGCAGCTGAACCCACTTAGGATCTAAGTATAGTCATCATCGTCCTTGCAGTCATAGTCGCAACCAGCTCTAGGGTTCCCGCACACAATGTACTCGATTTCAGGAGGGTCTTCTCCATGATTAAAAGGGGGTCGATACATCAACGTCCACGAATTCTAGAGTTGATGTATCCTGATGTTCGTTCTCGTCAAAAGAAACTCAACGTGACAGACTGTGCGTCAAACAGATGCCCGGTCGGAGAGATATTGGTTTTTCCGTTCCAGGGGCCCGATTGATAATATGCTCATTCCAAACCCACCCGTTTATGAATGTTTTCCAAAAATCACTTGGAGTACCAAAAATGGACCGTCTCGTCGAAAGAGTCCCAGTGCCACAGACGACGCGTCGAACGGGCGCGCGATCTTTATGTTATTCACGTTTAAGTGAATAACGGGCCCGACCCGTCTAGACCAGTGGGCCAATGGGTTGGGTTAACATAGTTTGACGGGTTTGACCCAGCTGGGGTGTAGGACCGGTCCGAAGGAAAAATTCAACTCGGTCTGAAGGGACTCGGCCTGTCCTGAAGTGGCGTGGCGCGACACGACGGGGTGCGGCACGGCCCGGCCCGACGCAGCCCGACCCGGCAAGCCCCAACTGGGCGCGCGACCCGACTGGCAAGGCCTAAGGCCGAGCAGTTCTGAGGGGGGGGGGGGGGGGGCGTCTGTCGGCACCAGTGGCGAAAAGCGGCGTCGCCCTTCCCCGAACTGACCGGCTAGGCCGGCTGGCCTTCTTGCACACGCGTACAACATGGGAGGGCCACCGGTCTTCCAGTGCGACGCCCTCCTCGCGCCGTGGTCCAACTCTGCTCGGTCGACCGATAGGCTGGCCAGTTCCTCTGCGTAGCACCCTCTTGGCATTGTGGTTCGCCTCCGCCCGGCCGGCCAACGGGCCTTACGGTTCTTCTACCGAAGCGGCCCGCGATGCGGGCTGCGGTTCTCCCCACACTACAGGCGCGATAGTGCCGACTTCCTTCACCATATTTACGACACAGCACGACAGCACCGTTCTTCCCCCACCTCCGGTCTCCAATTCCAAAAGATAATGTTCCAGCTGAGGGTCGTTGGTCCTTGTTCGTTTAGCCCACGCCCTCCACATTAGTTGGTAACACATATCCATGAATGAACAAGTTTCACCAAGCACAACCATACAATTTTATTATCAATAAAATTGAAACAATTCACCCTACCTCAACAATTTAAGACGAACGACGGCATCGCGGTAGACGATGTCGTGAGGTGAGGATTCATAGATGTCGACGAAGAGAATCCAAGGAGAAAGAAGTTTCCCACTACTTTTCGAAGAGAAGAGAATGGAAAGTGTGTTGTCGTTGGTGAGTTTCCACATGTCGGTTTCTCCTCCCTTGTCGTGGAGGAAGAAGAAAAGGTTGGAGGAACAGTGAGCATTCTTCGCTGAGAGGAAAGGTATTTGTCAGAGAAGAACCATTCTTCTTTTAGGAAGATGTTTTTCAAAACTCTAGAGTTCTCCCCCAAATCCTCCCACACAACAATTGCCAACCCCCAAAAAAATAAGGCTTCTCCTTATTTTATTTAATCTTTCCATGCATTTCAAAATTCAAAAATCAAACACTAAATTAATTCAATTGAAGAGGTTCAACCATTAATTAAGTTGTCTGTTGGATAGAATTAAAGAGGGAGAGAGAGAGGAAGTTGAAAGGTAACTTAATTATATTCAAGGGGTTTCCAACATTAATAAAAAGAGTTTAATGGGGGGGGTTGAGGGGTTTAGGGAAGATCAAGGGTTTAGGTCACGTGTGGGCCCCACCCCAAAAATATCATCCCATGGGAGGTTATGTGCATGTGGGCCCCACGTTCAACTCCACTTGAGAGGAATTAACCACCAACCATATAAATAAAATTATGCCACAAATTTTATTTATTTTAATGTAAATCCCCAAAAATTTATTATCAACCCGCATTAAACGCAACCACGATAAATGTCCCCTTAAGCAATTATCGGTGCTGCGAGTTCATCAGTGCCCTCAGATTTCGATTCCGAGCACCGGTTCAAAAGATAGAAAAACCCACTCGTTCGTTTACTAAACGTACCCGAGCTACACTTCGGATATTGATTCCGGACACATCGGGCCTCAGAATCAAGTGTCGTTAGAAGCCACAGAATCGTAAAATTCTAATGTATTTAAGAAAAAAATTTCCTTGAAATTTTCAGGTCTTTACATATTCCATGATATATTAATACCCATTTAATAGAAAATATTTAGAATTAATCCAAAATTTTAATTTTTCATTCATTTGTAGTAATTTAAATTTCATAATTAATTTTAGGGAATTGAAAGAAAGAAATACATTAGGAAATTTTTTAAAGGACCCATTTTTTATTTTCATTATATAATTTATGATCATAATTTCATAATTAGAAAAAAATAGAATTGAGAGAAATGTTCTGGAATTCAATATTAATGATTCATGTATCTGACATTATTAAATATGAAATTGAGGATTCATTTTCGACGATAGGATATATAAGTGATCTTTTTATTTGAAGTTAATATATTTAAGATAGTTATAAGTGTTCATATATATATATATGTTTGAGATATTTCAAAACTCATTGAAGGTGATAAAAAATATCATAATTCATAACATAGTGGAAAACATATATTATAAGAAGGAAAAAATTATTCAAAGATAGTAACACAATTCACACATAAAAATTATGGGATCTGAAAAAAAGATATAGAATTATTTATTTCTATGACACCATAATTATTTATTTAATAGGTATATATCAACAAATCTATTTTATATAAGAAAATTAGGATCCTACCACGACACTCTATTTCTAGAAAATAATGTTTATAAAATGTATTATTAATTTTGAAAATTTGGATTGTCTATGATGATATAAGTGATTGATAAATTGGGCCAAGATAAAAATTACATAAATAACTAATTAATATCTTGATTTAAACAATACATATCATAAATAGTTTCAAAACTTAAGGACCTAAAGGTTCAATTTCTAGAAGATGAACTATATAAACATCTTATTTTATAACACTTGAAAACATTTTTCAATAATCATACCCATATTGACCCTTTATATACATCTCTAATTAATTAATCATCATGATTACATAGGGATTTGGAACATAATAAATGTATGAGATAAGATTCTTAGTAATTGAAAAATATATAATAATGTGTTAGATCATAAAATTGATGGATAATTTGATGGAGACATTAATATCCTACTAAAAGATCTAAAAACCATATATTATAATCATAAAACATGTTAGAGAAACATAAGATCATAAAAAGTGTGTTAATGATTCATAAAATATATATCCTAGATGAAAACACTTATCCATAACTACATATATTTTTATCATGACATATATGTGAGGAATACATTAAAAATCGGAAGTAATGATGAAAAATTGGAATTTCATGAAACTAAAATGCATCTTGAAAATGTAAAATATCATTATAAACAATATGGAAATGTGTAAAAACAAAAATAATTATAAAAATGTTGTGAGAAAACCCATAATTCCCATTCCTATGTGAATGAACTCATTTTCCCCATATTATAATTTTAGAAAACCCATCATTCCCATTCCCATTTGAATGAACTCATTATGTTCATGTCTTATTTTCTCCAAAGATATAAACAAAAACTAATGCATTGGATAGAAATATAAGACCCCACCCATAATCTTCCATACATATGTGTGATGATTTGATCATTAAAATATCTTAATGATACCATAAAAAAATAAAGGGTTTATAAATTATTTATATGAAAAACAATCAATTTTCATAAAGAAATAATAGAACGAAAATGTGTTTCATAAAACATACAAATGGTGTAAAATGGATTCATGAATTTAATCATTTGGGATTGAATTTTTTTACCCAAAATAGTCAAATAATAAAATCTGATATAGGGTGAAACATGAAACATAAACCAATTAAAGATGAATCCTTTTAAAATTGGACAGAAACCTACATAAGAGTCTTCTTAATTTTTTTTATTAATATCATATTAAAAATGATGATATTTATATATATCATTCAATAAATAACTTCTTTGAAAATGAATAGTGGACATATGAAATCATTAATTAAAAAATTCCATTCATAATACATTAATATGAAACAATACATATCATAAAATTTGAATTCTAAGTGAATTATATAAAATGATGATAAGGAAAATCATTTGAAATGTTTCAAAACACCATTATTGAGAATCCACATCATTAACAGGATAATAATATATTTTATTTAAATTAAATAATGTGCAACAAAAGGATAGTTTGGATAAAAAATTTTGTTTCTATTTAGGAAAGGATAAAATTGATGGGAATTAAAAACCAGGAAATTGAATTAATAATGACTATAATTAATGGGAATTCTTCTTAAAATAATAATTTTAATGAATATATGGAAACAACAAGGAAGAATAATTTCGATTGAGACATTATTTCCCAAAAAAAATAATGTGTAAATAAAATATATCATCATCATATGTTAGAATATATCAATCATAAAAGTTAATAGACAACGATGTTTGATTATGATCAGCAAAAATCATTTGGTAATGAAATCCAATTATCTTTATACTCACATAGTCAAATTCACTATAGTTTCCTATAAAAACATAACGATAATAATATAGAATTTAAAAAACATATTCATAATTAAAATATATTTTTAGTTTCTATTTATAATCATTATATATGTATATCTGTTAGTTTTTAATTAAATGTAATGTTGGTTGTTTATATTTTTGATCATTTTTAGTAGTTTTTTGGGAATAGTGTATTTATTCATTATTACCCCAATATTCATAATTTTATGATCAATAATGTTACTATAATAGATATCTTCTAAGATAAATAATATTTAAATTTACATTCATGGGTAATTTAGTACATATAATAGACAATGATATTATCAATGACCAATTTTATATGATTTTAAACCTATAATGTTAGTTTTCTTAATGAATGAGTTAAATATTAATAAATTATTAATAAAAAAATTCACTATTTAAATATTTATATTATGTTATAAAATTAATTATGTTTTTATAATCATCCATGATATAATTTCATATTATTATTTTAGTAGATAGTCAACCCGACCCAATATTGAAAACACCAAGGTTATTAATGATTATGAGGTTATTTATATATAATATCACTACACCATAATCATATATATGTCACTAAATTTTATTAGTGTGAAAGATCAGAATTAGAAATGGAGATGATTACAAAGTAATGGATATGTAAATATTAAATAATTGGATTAGATGATTATTCCTCTTAGTTTGTTGGTTTTAAATGATTAAAATAAAGACAATAATTTTTTAATAAAATAATTAATAGTATAAGGTACATTATCCTTTAATCTCATTAAATTGGGTTCCTATGGGGTTGGTGGTACCAAGAAGTAGATCATATGTGGAATTAAGGGATTTAAGCTAATGTTTTAGCTAAAGAGAAGGATTATGGTGTGGAGGTTCATGTTATTCCATGGAGTACAGTCTGAAGATGGGAATCTAATAGAAAATAATAAATTTATCATTGATGTACAATGGGTATCCTTGTATTTTCATTCCATTTCTGGGCCCCTATTCCATTTTGGATGGGTTATAGTGTATAATCAGGGGACATAAATTTTAGTGGATCTTCTTTTTTTGGGTCACTACACTATGGATGTAAGTCACAACATAGTCTCCTTAATGAGGATTTTAATTTAATGGTTCAATGGTTCCTTTACTCCATTGTTATTTTATAATAATATAATATATTTTGTGTGGAAAATACCATGTTTATATGAATTGTATTTGAATTTAAATAATTGGTGTCTTCTCTTAAATTATGCCATAGTTTTATCATGTCTCTTCAACTTTGTGTCGTGAAATAGGGAAATGCACCATGGTAATATAATTTCTAGTTTAACTATAAATTCATGAATCCCTATAGAACATTAATTTCTCCAAAATTATCCTCATTAACCTTAAGTACCCAGGAGGTATGTTTCAATGATATTTGAATCCCAATTGATCGGATTCAACCCCGTCCTTCTATAGTTTGATCTATGGTGATCAGAGGTGAGTATTACCTATTTCTCTTTGTGGTTATTCTCTATTTGGTACTATTTCCTTGCATTATAAATTTCCAACATTTTATGGATATTATCCATCATTCACATGGAGTTTATTTTTTTCCTATTAGCATGGTCATGGAATGACATCCTTTGAAGGATATTTATTCTTTATTGGAGAGGAGATCAAAGATCTCTGTTGTTTATGAATTATGTTTTAAAAATGTTAAAATCCTTGTCTTTTGGGATTCATTTATTCTCTTTATTTTTATGTAAAATTATTATGTTACAATTATTTATCTCATTGAGTAACTTTGTAATTAACCATAATTAATATTGAACCAAAATTTAAGAAACAAATTGGTTTTGGGTTGTACTAATCATATGTGTTTATGTCATGTTGATGACTTTCCACTTTATTTACAAGATAGTTTGATATATTTTCTTAATTTATGCATTATAATATTAATTATGCTTTTATATTGGATAAATATTGTAAATATGGTAATTCTTGTTAATTAAATAATAAAAAGGAATGTTTAATTACTACTATTCATCTTGTAACACATGAAAATAGAAGTTACGCTTCAATCATAATTAAGAAATAAAATTACATTTATATTTGATGTATCAATTTTACTGTGGTTATTACATCTGGTAGTTGAAATAGGTAATTCATGGCGATAATGAATTTTTCATTGGATAAATATACTTTTTTTGGGTCCAAATGATCCCATTTTCTTATGGTGGATGGATTCCTTGGTTGTACATCCTAACATACCTATTAACTAATTGTCATTTTATTTATGCATTGTGAGATTTCTAGGGATTATAAAACCTTCAATGCATTATGATATGAGCCTAGGATATCTAATTGTTTAATGATGAATGATTGGGGATACCCATTTTTTATTGGGCTTGGAACCAAATATGGAATTATGGATAATGATATGAATAGTGGAATCGATGATGACATTGAGATTCAGGGAATATGTTGAAGATGAAATATCTCATTGTTAATTACTCCGGAATATGGGATGTATGTTGTTAATAATATTTCATTAATGTCCATAAAACCAATTATCATATTTCTACATTCCTTTCCAATCTACATAATGCGGTAGGATCATGTTCTGTTCATCATTTATATTAGATTTGGTTGAGTCCCATATTACCTATAATTATGGAATGGTAATTCTAAATATTTTATCATATGGGTAAGGAATCTTAACAGATCATTGAAATTATGATAAATCTTAAAAAACATTGGATTATGTTTTATTACTCCAAAAGGGAATAAAATTTCTTTGGTAATTAATGTAAAATGAAATATTCCTATTAATAAATAATTTAATTTTTTTGAATTGATTATGTTTTTATATGATATATAGTCCTAAGTGGTGTTAGTTGGGTGTCTTAGTAATGATAGAAACAATAGAGGTTAAGGTTAGGTAGTATTCAATAATGTGTCTTTTGAGTTATTTATATAATCTTTATATTATATGCTTCTTAAGATACCCCACCCATGTTCATAGGGAGATTAATTCCAGTGGACAATATAGACATTTTTATAAAGATGAGATATGTGGGTATTTATTTGGGTCAATGAAAAGATACATTAGTTTGAAGGATGGATTTTTACATTTTTCATGAAGAAAAATTGAAGACTTGTCAAAAGAATGATTAATAATGAACTTTTGACCCTCTCTAAAAACTAAATTATTTTCAATCCCATCGGCTAGATATTTGGATTCATGACAAATTTGATTGATAGAGAAACTTTTTTCGAAAAAGTTAACACAGTTTTCTGTTAACATCCCGGAGAGATGGATCAAAACCATCTTACTGGATGGCATAATAGTGGTAGAGTCACATTCAATCAAAATATTACTATATGTATATTATGTATAGGCTATAACAGATTGAGGTATATTATATGGTGTACGTGATGTGTTGGAGCCATATTAATTACATGGTTACTATTTTGTGATGATTTGGAAGATGAGGTTATGAGAAACATGGGGTGAATTTTAGTATAAAATTTATTTTGACACATATTCCTTATTTAGAGAGACATGGCTCAAGATGTGCAATGTTGTGAAAGAGTAGAAAACTAGTGGACATTTTATAGCCAATAACCCTTATTTGATAATGTTTTGGATATTATATTTTTTTCTAAGTGATATTTAGTGAGAGATATATGTTGATGATTATAACATAGCACACCATATGTGGTGAAGAGTAAAAAAATAATTGTTTATTCACTCAGATTGGGTATGATTTCATTATCTTCTGAAAGACTTACTACTGTGACTATCCTATTGAGTATAATTTTAATTATCACACTAATTATATATAAAGTATTTTTCATCTCTAGAGGAGATATTTGGTGATTGAGATGGACATTAATAGAGGTAGGAGTTGTTCAGGAGCGGTTTAGGCATTGAGGTACTTATCGAGGACTTTATATTGGTACTTATAGTTTTTATGGTAGTTTTTTTGGTTTGTGTGACTTAAAAAGATTATTTTGGGATCCTTAATCATCCTTGAGAAAAATTTATTTCAGGGTATCATCTTATCTCCCATTAATCTTATTCTTCGTATATATTAATGACTCCAATTAGTGTGTACAATATACTCTCTTTGTTTTTTGTTAACTAGTAAAATATTTGAAGCGTGTTTCAGGAATAATTATCTCACTTGACTCATTACCATCCTAGGTGTGTTACTAATAGATGGATGGGTTCATGAATTAGTGGTATCGAAGGTGAGGATGAGGGATAATATAGAGTTTAGAGGTAGTAATTGTGGGGATTACATGGATTGGTAGGGAAATGATTTCATTTGAACTTTGTATGTGAAGTAAATAAGGTATAACTGCAAGGATATGTGTATTTATGCCCTCCTATGATCTAATTTAAGGATATATAAGTTTACTAAGCCTACTAAGAGAAGTTATATGTATTGTGGGGTAAAGACCAAGTAAAGGATCATGCATCATTCTTGTTCATGGATGTGTTTGAAATGGGTAGACCATGTGATTATATTGATCCATAGTTAAATAACTAATATTTAATATTATATATTTTAGGATTAAGTGTCTTGTATATTTTGTTTATTATATGTAGGTCTTTGGGTTGATATCCCTATCAGGTTCTCACTGAAGTTGTCTTCTAGGATATGATCAAATATCAACATGGGGATGAGTTTGGAAATGATGAAACATTAAAGAGGAAACTGTGAGAGTTTTAGTTCTAGATTCTGTAGAAGAATGGGAGATAGTTTTCTTATTTAGTATAGATATCTTGTTAGAGGAGGTAGATACAACCTTCAGTTCGATCCATGCATGGAAGGAGTACAATGTCTTATTGGTGGTGATGATGATGAGTGGGTAATTTAAGTAGTGGGGTTTCTTCATCCTCATTGACCACCATGAGATATTTTCCATGATCAAATTTTAGATGAGTTTCTTAATTTGACCAAAAAATGCATAAAACTATTAGGAGCTTCTTAACCATTATTATAATACCCATAAATTTGTTTTATGATGATTATTATGAAATTAATGGGGATTTAAATAACCATAAGTGTTATTTCTTTCATTGGGATATGGATTTAATTGTTACTACAGAGGTTAGGGTTTTAGGTTACAATCTCACTTTTTATAGAAATTTTTTATGATTAAGTTTACGATGAAAATTATTATCGTCTGGAACACAATAAAATCTGGAATATTCTTATACTTAATATATTTCTTAAAATTAATTGTTTTCTTTTGGTTTTAACACTCTTTATGAACTCAATATATTTAAGAATATTTTTATGGAAGATCAACATTATTTCTCTCATTGGTTAAAACACCTTTTTCTTCAATATCCATGTTTTCTAAAAAAATTAAGGATATTTTTTAAAATTATACTAATATTTTTAAAGACTTTTTTCCTATTATTTACTTTTCAAAAAATGTTTGAAATGTAATATTCCTGTCATTTTCACAGCAAGATAATTTTTATATTTTTAAATAAATGTGATAGGAATATTTTATTTTAATTTATACGACATGAATTTAATTTTTTATCATCACCAACGATCAATAATTTAATGATATAGTATTATATTTCCAAGAATATTTTAAAATAAAATTATTTTACTAATAAATTTTGAGCTTTTTAGTATTTGAAATGTTATTTTCAGTGTGGAGTGCTTATTTTCCTGATGATTTTATCAATGATATTATGTTGTTATTTCTGTTCGTCGTGGAAAAAACCATTTTTGACTTATTATTAACTAGGGAAATGATCCATGTATATAAAATTTTTTATTTATTTTCATGTTTTATTTTTATGGTGAAAATATGTTTATGAAAAATATTTTATTTTTACTAATTATTCTATAATAAAATAATGAAATATTTATAATATATGTTTCATTTCCAGGAGATGAGGTGTGATGAAATTTTTATAAAACCCATATTATTTAAATATCACTAATATGATGAATGTTTTAAGATATTTTGGAAAAAATATATATTATTTTCATTATGATATATGTGGGCCCAGAATTATATATCCCTCCAATGAATTGGGTATGAATTTTTATCTCATTTGATAAATAGGATTGTAATAGGGGGCAGGCATAGTTCATTATGGGATTCTATTCACAATGTTAGTATTTTGAGCGAAAATTCACTACTATGAAGTTTTACGGGGTAAAAAAAATAAATTACGAAAGTATTTCTAGTGATCCATTAATACTAAATAAATTATTTTATATTCTTTTTGAATGAAAAATACATAGGTTTTTTCAAATTTTATACTCTCAGGGCCCATGTTATTTCAGTCCATTATGATTATTGTCTTATTAACAACTAATAAATTTTTAATGATGTAATATTTTGGTATATTATATACTATTTATGTTTTTTTAAAATGTAATTCTCAGGTTATCATACCATTATACTCTTGTTATGTTGATATATCCCTCATCCCTCCTTACTAAGCATCTAATCTCACTGTTTATTATGATTCCTCTTACCCAGATTAAGAAGAAAGGTAATAAGTATGTTATTTTTAAGAGGGGTTCTAGTTACTAATATTTTTTGTGGGAGATTATGTAGTATAATTATGAAATAGTTTCTATGAATCACTCTTTCCAAAGATAGTACCAAATTGGATTTGGGCATTGATCATTTTGTTAGATAAATAATATTCTTATAATAAGTTGTAATATAAATATATGATATGTATGGGTCGTTATACATGATAAGATAATGTTTCCCATGTGTTTTCCAGATGAATTATTTATAGAAGAGATGATGGATCCAAACACATGGAATTGGGGAGTGAGAGTGTAAAACTAGTGGGGAAGTGGTTTCAAGGTACCCATTTATATATGTATATATGTTAGCAATATTTTGGTTATATTTATTTGTGTTATTTAGAGAGAGAGAACAATCATGGGGATATAAAACAAGGAATATACCCATTTAGGTGACAAGTTAGTTTCATTTATTTACATAATTTAATTTATTATGATTCATAATCATTTTTATGAGATGTTTCTTGGTGGATCTTTGTATTTATACATGTTATACACACCCTCTGTATATCTAAATGGTTTCATAGTTAAATTGAAGCTGGTTGGTGATTATGTTGGGACTAATAGTTTGATGAGTTTTTTAAAAGCTGTTGTGGCTTCATGGTCACTACTAAGGATTTATCAAATTTGAAATTTTATTTTAGTTTTATCTAGTTATTTATGAAATCACATAATTTATTGGGATTAATTCTCTATTTATTATAAGGAGTTATTTTTAGGTTGTTATTATCTTACCTTTTACATCTCAAATCATTATTAGGAAAATAACACTTATGTATGTGATTATATAACTGTGGTGCTATTATCTAACCCATGGTCTAATTGTGGTGGTATTCAAGTGTAAAAATATCTCATTTTCCATTTCTATCCCATGATGGGTACCTTTGAATGGTGGGGGTTAGAGCATGTGACCTTGTAAGAATTTCAAAACATAAAATAATAAATATTCCATACCTTGTAAAAGAGGTGGAAAGATCTAATGTCTTAATTATGGTATAATTTATAGTGATAATTGACTCACACAATCAAAATTGGTCATGTTTTATAGATATTTAAATCATTAGATTGTAGTTTAACCTCATCATTTACCCATTTAACCCATATCATCATGATTAACTTTTAAAATGATGGCTATCCATTATGGAAAAAAATTCCATATAAAAAAATTTAAAATGATAATTACCAATATAAAAACCATTTAATCAAATTCATCATTAGATTTGGTAAAAACTAATTTTTAAAATAACCACGCAAAACAAAATAAAATATTTTTTTTTGAAAATTACCTTTATGCATAAAATAAATTTATTCATATTCACTATATAGTAAAAAACAAGTTGATATATTTTAAAATATTTAGTTGTATATAATATTTAAAACTTTAATTAAAATTATTTATAAATTTTGATTAATTTAATTTATTATGATAAAATATATTAAACACATAGCTTTTTAAAAAATATATCTCGTGTTAAAATCAAAAAAAAATTTATTTTTTTCTCACCAATTGAAAATCAAGGAATGAATGACAATTCATTTTTATAAATAATTAAAAAATATCTACCATATTTTTATACTAAAAAGAAAAAAAATATCTTTAAAAAAATTGTTTGATAAAATCATTAATTTTAAATGAAAAAATTTTCTTAGGAAAAGAAATTAAATAATGTATTAATTATCATTTATAAACTATTTAATGAATTTAATTATGTGATATTATTATCAATTACTTAAATTTTATCAATAATTAATATGTATAGCATTTCTAAATAGTATTAAATCTAAAAAATTCATAATTCAATAAAAGAAATCATAACAGTTTCTTTAGGAATAATGGTAACTTAAGTGAATTTTCCCCCTTTTACAAAATAATTTAATATTTCCATTTCATTTAAATTTTTATTAATGTTATTATTTTATATTTTTAATATGGAATTATTCCCTAAGGTTTGATGTTATGCATATCACAAGATACCAAAATCATGGAAATTATTAAAGAGAACATATATATATATACTGGAATCATAGCGTGTTATAATACCCTAGACACAAAATTTCCCAATATCTATACCTAGTAAACTATTAGAGGATAACATATATTTAAATCCTCACACAACCCATCCTAAATCATCTCATTTTACTTAGTTATATCAAACATAATGATCTACTAAAATAAAATCCCATAATGATCATGAATTCCTTATGACATGATCAGTATAAATTAACTTATACACCAGTCATAGTTGGCTATATCAAAAAGATATAAGAATATCAAGAGATATGATTTCACATGATGTCTCTTATAACTCATCAAATATTTTCATTTTTATAACATATTTTTCTATACAATCCTTAGTATTCTTTGAGAAACAAATATCCCCATTACCACACATCCCATGCTCTACAGATATAATTGACGCTCAAAGATACCCCAAATGGAAATCATACATATATTTTACTCTATGTACTAGTTAATTCAATTAATGATCTCACCATCACCTTGGAATTTAAAAGACCCATGGAATAAATCTCATGTTAATGTATCCATCTTATCACACTTCCTTATACTATGCAATTCATATGAGGAGTTACACCATATGAACATACTTATTGTAAACCAATTCCATTATTAATGAGATATTTATCCTTATCAGAACCCAATATCTTACTTTACCCTCTCTATGTGACACTAGTCTCACCCATGCAAAGTGATCACACAATTTCACACTCTAAACTACAAAATATATTTTAATTATCTAATAACCGTGGTCGATTATGATGTAATAGAAATATTCCCACTCTTTTACTCATATCACCCAATAAGATAAGTAATTGAAGGATATTAACATATCCTACAAAATATAATCCCATAGCCTCCAATATATATCATTACCCAAGGTAAAACAACTTGAAATTTATTTAACCACCTAACTATGGATAATATTAAGCCAATTTTAAGTTATTAAATGAATAGAGACCCATTTGAGGTCTATCTAGTTGGATTATATTTCTTGAATCATTGAGTCATAACCAATTCTCAAATCTATATTCTCCAATTCATGTGTAGAATGGATGCTCCACTCTAATGAGGATTCACCAAATCATATTACATGATGGAAATCTCATTTAATACCTAAATATAATTACCATACCTAAAACCCAAATGCACATGTAATAACATCACATAAAGAAATAAAACATTTTCATCAATATTAAAGATATAATATTATTAGATATTATAGGAGTAACAACCTCCAATACCATGGGTTAATCTTTAACTAATTACCTGATATCAGGAAATCATAGTAACTATCCCTAAAACAACATTTACACTTAACTATGATGCGATGAAACAAAATGATAAGGATCCTAGAGATTACCTTAGCCTTAACAGAGGGAATCCCTTACTAAAAATTGAATATCAATCCATCAAGATATAATGATTTGAGAGGCATATATATGGAGAGGCAAAGGAAAATTTAGAGATAGGGAAGGGAGTTGATGAGTTGGGTTTGATTGTCTTTAAAATAGGGATGAAATTATAGTTTAAATTATAAAAAAATTATTTAAAAAATTATAATTTTATTTAAAATATGAAAAGAACCCACTGGGTACCCAGTATGTGTCTATTGGGTACTCAGTGGCCACATAGTTGTCCATGGCCCAAATAAACCATAGCTGGTACCTGATGAAGCCCTACATGGTAAATGGTGTAGCGTAATACATTAAAATAATAACACTCCACTACCATTATATATTCCTATAGTTCATTTAGATTCCACTAAAACCCTTAATTAACATTACAGAATATCCAAGATATTTCTTAAAATTTTGCATTTCAATCCTAATGTCAGTTATCAAAACATTTCTTATTCCAAAATTATAGAAGTTCAATATTAATTTAAATATTCCAACCCATATTAATTCATTTAAATTTTTAAATACCATGAAAAAATTGTAATATTCGATAAATAGGTTGATCTGGTATTTTTATGATTTTCATCTCATGTCCCAGAATTCCAACGTCATGTTCCCCAAAAACAATGAAAAAGTCCAAAATAATTCTTTAATACCATTTATAATGACCCAATATAGATACTTATACAGTATATGAATTATACTTCCAATAACCCATTGAATTTTTCATAATCCCTAATGGTTGGGAACTAGTTCTATAGCTTAATAATTATCATCAATAAATGATTTATCTTTTTTGTGTATTTAAATAAGTCAATGATAAATTTTACCAAAAATATTGCATAACCCATGCACATGATGGATATAAAAATAACCTATGGAAACAAAACGGGGAGCCAATATGGTTTTGAAAATATATAATATAATATTTAACAATCCAGATAGTTCAATAATAACAATAACCAGTAGTAGATTAAAAATACAATAATTGATAAAAACTAAAAACATTTTATAATGAATCCAATATTAATAAACTAAGAATTGTTATATTCTATTTAAATCCTACATCAGACACCATTATATTTATCTCCCAAACATTTTGACAATCTCAATATACTGGGTTGAAACTAATATCCATCAATTATCTATGTACCTATATATACTTACAATACTAAAAGAGAAAAACAGTTCCACCAAAGTGAAAATGCAAGGTGTTAATATGGAGACTCGAAAAGGTACCACCAATGTATTCTCAACTAATAATGGAATGAATTAACTGCTAGAAATAAATGTGTGAATTAATTTATATAAATAATGAAAATCCATTTTCAAAATAGAAATCAGTGTATAATAGTAACATTTAGTAATGAGAAATACAAAGAAATAGTTGTCAGATAACTAACTCACAATATCAGGTGTGTCTATACTTTGTTACAAGTTCTATCCCAAATAATAATATATTTAGAATAAATATACCTAAAATGGAAGTAACAAACCATACCATAGTATGTGAAAACATTTATATTATTATTAGGAAATATTTCATCATGTCCCTTCTTGAATGGGGAATTTTTATACCGAATCAATGAATGATTTCATTCCGTCCAATAGTAGGAAATCTGTCAATAAATTGATTGAATATAATATTAATTAATATATACCAAAATCATATAAAAACTAAACACACACACACACACATAGATATATATATGAATCTATATAAAACTAACCATGATACTATAATGCAATATTTATGTATCACTTGTACCTGGAATAAATTATGTAAGGAATCAAAACAATTACCTTGATATGAAAAGTATTATTTAATGAAAGTAAAAAAATAATGAAAAAAACATCAAATAATCTGATAATAAATAGTATTAAAAATAAATATCATGGTATACAGATCACCAAATCAATAATTACATGAGAATAAAAAATATTATAAATTATTAAATGAAAAACCAAAGATGCATTCTATAAGATATACAAGGATTTCAGATTGAATCTAGTATTTAAGTTTAAAAAATCATTTATGGAAATTATTCATTGAAGAATATATTTATTTTTTATATTAAACTTTTAACCACAAAAAACTAGGAATATTTATATTAATGATTCATTTATTTTACCTAATAATTACAAATGACATATCCCCAATAAAATTTACTTACAACCATGAATCAAAAAATTTTAAATTTCCTAAGACCAATAATTCAGTTAATAATAAATAAGAACACTGAAACACAATAAATTATTAAAATATAGATATAACATATCTATAATCTCAGGGATAAATAAATCAATAAATAATGGAACCCAAGGGAAGATGACATTAATTCCATGAAAAATAGATAAAAAATATAATAAAAGACATAAAGTGAGGGCATACTCAACCCATGGGTAATGTGGTAAGAAATTAAAATCCAAAATTAAATAAATACCAGAATGATAAGTGAATTAAAGGACTAAATATGGAAATTATGATCAACCTCATCATGACCGAGATAGGCCCATAACCAACCTAATTCCTAAATTCACCTAGAAGTGCAACCCTTTATCCTTAGTACAGAGTTTAAAAATAAATCAAGTTAGAGTTCTTATGAAACTAGAATGATATAATAAAAATCCATAATATAAAAAAATATAAGATAAGGAAAATAATTACCAACTAAAATAATGAATAACTATAAAAAAAATGAAGGAATCAGTAAAAATTAGAAAAACTTGTAACACCCTATGAATTTTGTGAAATGGTTTTTTTCTAATAGATATAACCATTTCAAAATTTTTTGTTACATGAAATAATAATTTTGGGTTGCGTTGAAATTAAAAAATGAGTTTATATTACAGTACATTTAACACTATGTTTGGATTATGTAACACACAATACTGTGTTTAGCTTGTATTACACACAACACTGAGTTTAAACAAAACATGTTATAGAATTAAAATATGGTTATTTAATTTGGTATATATCACTTAACCATTGGAATGGATGGTATGGATATGATTAACTAAATATTGAAAATATTATTAAAAAATTTATATATAATGAATTATTTTTAAATTAATTAATCATAAGTTAATGTAAAAACTATACATAAATAATAGAAATTTTTTTCTAAAAATTATATTTTTTATTCAAATTTTTTTTATAACTCAATAAAATATAATATTTTGAATAATTTTAATGAAATTTATAGATTATATATAATTAATAAACCCTTTAACGTTCATATTACATGTTTTCTTGACAATATACCAGAATAATACATTTTTTTCATAAAAATAATATTATTCTAAAATTAGTTCTGTTGCCTTTTTAGGAATGATTATTTTATTAATAAATATTTACACTATGATAATGTCAATTTTATAAAATAAAAATAATTTTTTAAATCCTATTATTAATATTATCTTATGATGAATTTGTTGGATTTTCTGAGAAGTCATCAATTTTTGATAAATAGTGAATAATTATGGATTTGTTTTTCAAAAAACTCATATTCATTTAAATTATTTATACATATAAATTATATTAAAAATTGTTTTGAAGTTAAATTTGAAAAATTATAAATATATTAATCCAATTTAGGTTATTGGAATAAATTTCATTTGGAATTCTTCTATAAAATCATTGGAATCTTTTGATCATTTCCATTGAAAAACATAGTTTCTCATTATGTGCGAGGGATTAATTTTTAATTTATTTATTAAACTTATAGGATCGTAATTTGTAAAAATATATTGTATATTTAGAATAAAAATCACAATATTTATAATATAATTAGGATAAGCTATCTTTTTACCAAAAATAATATTGAATGCTGTAAAAATTAATTATTGTGATTAAGTTAAAAATGGGTTAAAAGGGGTTAATCTAAAAATATAAGGGCAAAAATGACTTATAAACTTTTATAAAACAACATTATGGCCATATTTAAACCATTAGAACACTAATATTCAATAACAGTATGTTTGATACTTTTGGGAAATATGAAAAACGTGGGAGCACTCAATTTTTTCAAAAATACCAAGTGTGATCTCTCCTCCACATATAAATGGAAACCCCTTATCATCCCTTATTCATAGATCTGGACAGATGTTTCTTAGTATATACCTCCAAAAATAACTTCCAAACATCCCTATACTCATTCGAGAAGCATTATTTTGGGATGAAATCCAACTTATGAAGAATTTTGTGCAAACCTAATGAGAGCACCTGAATAATAAGTAATGCGCTGTAATAAGAACATTTATTATATTTTTTATATACCATATAAAATTATTATAATAACATGAATATATGTTAAAATTATTATATTAAATATAATTATATAATTTTTTTATTATGTAAATGAACTGAAAACATCTCTACTTCATTGAATGGGCAACATAATCAATTATCATGTTTACGACAGACTACAGCCTCACAACCCAGGGTAATTATTTTCTCCATTACCACCTCTCAAGGATGGACATAATGATTTATTTATTGATTATATATTATATATATGATAAATATGATAAATATGATTTTATTATTAATCATTAATTATTATATCATAGGTAACTTCATGCTCTCCATTTTGTGGGAAATTGATAATGTTGCTTTTGTGTATGACATACTACCACCCTGTGAAGCCATGTGATTCATTAAAACATTACATAGAAGGTATTAAGGATGGTTTTAGTGAATGTATTTGATATATATGATATAAAATGATACTATTATTATAATAAAAATTATTTACTTTTCCTTCTTTCAATCATTCCTGAAAATGGAAACATTGTTCAAGTGTTCATAAGACCTAATGTTTTCATGAACAATGTAAATCATATACTATCACTATGGTTTATGGATATATATATATATACTAAATAAAAATTATAAATATATCATGGTTTAATTTTTAGATTCAATTAAAACATGATCAAAGTAAGAGGTCCAAAAAAAATCAAAACTTGTATGAAAACAAAGCTGTTATTGATCGAAATATGACATTAACATGTAATTGTAAATGAAATTGTAATACAAAGTCACAAGAAAATCATGTATAGTATGATATATATTTTTTTAATGAAAATATAATAAATATATATTTATTATATATTATTTTTTTGTACAACCAAAGTCATGACATAAGTTAATGGATTTCCATCTGAATTTTTTACTTATGTCAGACACATTCCATATCCTCCACATATTTATTTTATGTGATGTATCTACATTTAATTAATGTATTTCATTATTATTATCATTAAAAATATGGGAATTTAATTATCCTTATGAGGATCTATGTTTTATAAGGTTTACGGTTAAAACATTTCTAGGAGATAAGAGTTTTTTTCTCAATTTTACTTTTTTAAGCTGTAGGTTATGTTATGCACCTATATTATTTCACAAGGTTTTATAAATCCCTTTTGAAATTTAATATCATTTATTTATACATGATCATATTATTTTATGATTATTTTTTTGTATTCCTTCATGGGTTTTATGAATCAATGGTAGTAATGTGGTATTGATTTTAAGTTACAATATCATCTTTTAGTAAGATTGTTTATGATCATATTTATGATGATAATATCTTGTGATACGTATCTCAAGAAACTCATGAATTTTAATCTCCTATGGTAATAATGATATCTTCATGTAGTGGTAAAAGTTATACACCCTTTGGGACTTAAAATAATTAAGTAAATGTTTTTATTACAATCCGACTAAATTTCTCTCTTCGATTAGAAATATATTTTGATTCAAGGACATGTTTACAGAAAATGTTTCTAAAAATGATTTATTTCTATTTTTTAGTTTTGTAAAATAATATTTTACCCATATTTTAATTTTTTAAAAATATTTTAAAATTAATATTTAGTTTTTTTTATAAAACCCATTTGGATTGTACTGAAAATGTGAAATGAATATTTTTTAACATGAATGATATAAACACTATTTCTCTCCATGGTGACTGAGTAATTATATAAATATTCCAATAATTTTTTTAAAGTTATTCTAAAATTTTTACCATACTATTTTCAAAATATTTATATTTTAAATAAATGTTTTAAATATAAAGAAAAATCATTTTTAATTTTTTTTAAAATAGGTGAAAATATTTTCCACATGAAATGTTTTTAATGATTTTTAAAATCATAATTTATAGGATTTAAACGTTATTTTGGTGGAAAATGGGTTTTAAATTATTTTAGGTTTTAACAAGTGATTTTTAATGAGTGGTTATCTTCATTTAGAAATATTCAAATTCATCATTGAAAATAATTCTCCAAATATAATGACTTCCTTTGATATAATTTTGGATTTAATAAATTTAAAAGGCAAGGAAACCATTATAATTATTTCAATTAATGGTTTATGTTTTTTATTAAAATATTTTTATAAGACCCATTTATCTTCAATGGGTTATACCATCAAATAACATCTATGATACCAGTTTCATTTCACAGTTTATGCTATGATAAAATGAAAGAAATGATTGTAAAAACTATCTATTTTATATGGGTTATGATATGATGAAATGTTTATTAAACCCGATTCATTTCATGGGTTATTATATGGTGAATTATTTATGATCTTTTGAAACAAAAATGAATTATTTTCTTTATGTGATGCTGGTTAAAATATAACCAGTAATGATTATTAAATTATTAAAAAATATGGGTGAGACCTATATCTCCCGGAAATTTATTGGGTAAATAACTATATATCATGTTATTATAATGGGAAATAAGTATATGATCTTGATCCACTATGGATAACATGTGTGTCGTAATCTAGTATATTAAATAGGTGGGTCCTAATCCTTAATGGTAAAGTGGTTTGTTCTAATCCTATATAGGAAATATGAGTATCGTGATCCACTATATATAATGTAATGGTTGTTAACGTAGAAATATAGATTTATTATTTATTTATGAGGATACTACACATTTATAAAATGTGATTATGTTTTATGATTGATTTATGATAATTTATCACCTTTATGGTTCATGTTTTTAGGAATAGTGTAGTTTTATTCAATGAATCATATTTATGATCTATGATATGTATTGTTTAAACTTAATAAGTTATTCTCATTATCAAATAATCTTATACTTCTTATTATACATTCATATGATAGTAGATTTAAATCCCTTATATTAAACATTAAAAAACTTCTGATCTCACCCTTTCTTATGTTTTATTTCCCCATGTTTTAAAGAATGTTTTTAAGTAGGAGTACAAAAGGGGAAGATATTTATAGACTAAATTAAAGATAATTCACCATGTTAGAATATTATGTACTTAGTATCTGATGATTCCAACCTATTATAGTCCTTAGTTTTTTATGTCATTTATTTAATATTGATATAAATTGATGTAAAATCCATGTATAAGAATCCATTATCGATATTATTCGTATCAGAGGAATTATTTATTCAACATTAGAAAACCATTATGAGAGAAACTTAGTGATATTCCTAAGGATATTTCTATGAATATTTCTAAGGATGATTCAAGGTATAGAAAAATGTATCGTAATTTTGGTAATGGATAGTGTTTTTGGTTTACTGTGAATAGATATATGTTTGGACAACAAGTTGAGGTGGATACACAAAATATGTACCTAGGGATATCGATATGGAAAACGTTGTATTATGATAGATAAATTGGGAACTAGTGCATGAAAATAGAACATAATGTACACCTAGTATGGAAATCAAAGAGGATATACATTGTAAATTAAAAAACACTTTATGAACCATCATGAATGATTTAAACAGTTAATGATTTTTAATGACATAAGATAAAACAATTTTATCACAGATTAATAGTCATGAGTTATGATTTAGACATCATATATATTATTTTATTAATTATATAATTTCCCATTATGATCAAAATTTATTAAAATTTTCTTTTTGGTTTTAGTCAATAGAGGAATCCAGAAAGAACTCGGTTAACATTGAATATGATAGACATTTTTATGATTATAATCCAATGGGATGATAATTGGAGTTAAGGATATTGTGATTATTCTAACTCGTTTATCTTGGAAAATAATTATCCACGGTAACCATTACCAAATCGCAAACTCAAAAAAAAATAAGGATAGAGTTTCTTGAGAGTTAAGGTAGAGGGGACCGTAGAGTAAAGATGATACAGTTTCATATATATTGATAATTTGAGAAGAAGATCTATATGTAATATCTCATAGGAATGAGAAGACATTTTTTGTGTAAAGAAGAGGGGAATTGAGTAATTAATTGCCGAGGGAATATAAAAATGTTAAATTAATGAAATGGATGAGAATATTCGTATTCCAAGTAGATTATCAATGGATGAATACAGTAAACATGAAATTTATAGTAATTATGAAAACAGATTTCCATGGTGGAAAGAGTGTGAAGATAATCATCAAAGTTTTATGAGCAATGGTTACACTAAAAATGATAAAGAGACAATGAATGAAATATTAAAGGAAATAGATTTTAAGGAATACTACGAGGAATAATAGTTAATGGATTAAGGATGAGGTGGAATAATTGAATTATTTATATATTGGAATTCATGATTTAGGTTATATGAATATTTTTATATATATGGATTATTAGTACAGGGTTTTAATTAATTAGTTTAAAGAATATATAAAATGGGAATAATGGAAATGAAACATTATTTAATGGAATGGTGATAACCCTTAATATGTCATGGATGTTGAGATAATGTTATTTAAATAAATAGTTGTTGGTTTTGAATAAGACAATATAATAGTACAAATTACCTTGGAATTGATTTATGTTTTTTTGACAAATTGGTTTATGGTATCATTGATGGAGTTTTTCAAATTTTTGGATTTATGGAAATAATCCAAAAGTATATGTTTTATTTAATGAATAAATAATCCTACATATTGTTTTAAGGTTTTATTGTAACATCTTGATTTTTTAAATGGAAACACTAGGTTAGATACCATACATGATACGCCTCATCATGCTTAAGCGAACAAATAATTAATATTTAATGTTTCTATTAAAACCTAGGAATTAGAATTGATGTAATGAACAATATTAACTGAATTATGAAAATATGGTTTACACATGTATATATAATAAATTATTATCTCAAAAATTAATTATTAATGAATTTAAACACTTTTTAAAATAAAAAGAAATGTTTCTCTATAAATCTATTTAAATGTGCATAAGTGTGTTTTATATCAATAAGAAATCAATTCAAAATTATTTTATTATATCAATTATATATATATATATATATTACTAATTTTAATGTTTCACATTTATTATATGTGTTTTATATAAATTATATAAGAACAAATCCAATTTTATAAATAAAAGAAGTATTATTTTAAAGGCTGTTTTGAAGACTTTTGAAAAAAGGTCCTACTTTAATTGTAGTTTTTTTCACTGTAATATATTAATCTTGACAAAAATAAACTTATTATATGGAATAGGGACATCTAATTTTAATTTTAATAAATTTTGGGTATCATCTTGATAAAATTCATGTTTTTATGAATAGTGAAAATACTACATCTTAGTTTGAAAATAATTTTTTGTCTAATTTATTTAAGAGTATATTTGAAATGTGTTTATATTTTTAATTATATTAGGTTTTTGACAATTAATCAAAATTTAGTCATTAGAATTATTTTTATATTGAAATTTGATATAAAAATTTATTTAAAATTTGGTAGTCTTTTTACCTAAATTCTCGCCACATCTACAAGAATTTGGGTTAAACATAATCTATCCAAATCAATTAATTGAAATTTTAAAAATATATATACATGGTTTTAATAAGTATGAAAATTTTTATCTAATAGGATCAACTTAATTTTTTATTGAATAGATACATTATTATTTTATTTTTCCACAGTTAAATGAAAATTGAGTAATTAAAGGAAATAACAATATTATAATAATATAAAATTACCCTAAAACTTGTTGTGATTTCATTGGATGAGTGAATTTCAACCAAAATCAACCATTTTATGAAATGTTATCCAATTTAGGCCACTTGGGTAAGAATATGTCATTTATTATATTTTAATTAAATATAAGTTAAAAAGGTTATACTCTTATTTTTAATAAGAAAATCATATTAATATAGAGTTACTTAAAAGATAAATTAGAATATAAAAATTTATTTGAAATAAAAAATTTCTATATACAACATTATTATTTATTAATAATTTTTACATATTAAATAATTAAATTTATCTATGAAAAAATGATGATGCTGTAATATATTTGTTAAAATGAGAATCCAATAAATGATATAAATAATATTAAAATAAATAATATTTGAAAAATTTTATATCAGCCACTAATTTTATATATTATTACAAAATTCTATATATTAGTTAATGTTTTCTTTAAAAGGATCATGTTTTTATGATTTTTTAAAAATTCAAGCATATAATAATGTCAACATGTACAAAATTCATATCTTAATATATAAAATATTTTATTAATTGATATAATATTTATATGAAAAATATTATTCCAAATATTTGATATAAGTATAAAAATGTCATTAATGACTCATTAATTGGTCTTTTGGGATGTTATGGTAATTATTTTAACTCCTAAAGTGTAAATAACTTGATAAAATTGTAAGTGTTAAAAGGGGTTAAAATAAATAGATAAGGATTAAAAAATATTCAAAACACATATAATTTTTATTTTATAAAAGGTATATCATCATATATTACAAATAAATATGTTTTGTACTATTTGGATTTGAACATTAATTTATATTAATTTAATAGGTTTAAAATTCCAGGAGTTCCCTTACCCTCTCTAATAAAAGGCACTCTTATTGTATATTACATACACATCCAAAACCGTTTGGTTTGGAAACTCCCTCACCAAAACCATTCTTATAATACCTCCCCACATTCTAGAGGCAGTTTTTGGACAAAAAACCCTCTTTGTATGTATTTAGGTGTTATGAAATGTGATCATTTGAAGGGAAGGTATCATTTTTAATTATGTATTTTTGTTTTATTTTTTATTTATCATACCTCAAATATTATTCCACCATGATTAAATAATAACTACACTATCCTAAATATCTTAATATATTATCTTGTTAATATCACCACCTAAATCCTTCAACGATTCCATCAAATAAGAAATGAACTTTTCGTTCTTATGTAGAGCGTACTACCGCCTTGCGAACCGATATAGTTCATTTTTTACTATAATCTCTCAAGAATGGTTATAATGATTGAATACATATTTAGATATTATAATCATGAAATATTTATCATTATTATATAATATTATACCAATTATGTTCTTAAATTCCATGCATATAAAAATGATAATGTCATTTGTGCGTACGTGTGAACTATCACCTCCATGAATCGATTTGATTTGTTTTTTCCATCACATTATTTAAATTATTTATATAAGTATATTTAAATGATTAATATTATTTAAAAAATTTTATTATAATTCTAAAATGTGAAAATAATAATTATCATATTTCTATAATGATCAGTGAAAAATGGAAACGTTACTCACACGCACGTATGACCTACCATCTCCATGATTATAATGTTATATAATTTTCAAAACAATAATTAATGGATTTATTTAAAAGTATAATTAATATATAAATTTGATCATTATATCATAAATATTATTCACGATATAATGGAATTTTGACCACATTGACTATAGAAATCATAATATTTTCATTTTCGACTCTATTACTGAATACAGTCAAAACATCAAACATCAACATAAATAATTAATTAATTGTTATATGATGGTATTAATTTATAATAAATGAATAATAAATTTGAACCTCCGTCGTCGTTCTTCATGGCATTGATCCGCTCCCGTTAATATGTTTAAACGGAGTAGAGATAAACATGAATATAAAGCATGGATTAATTCCCCAAAATCATCCCAATGAAAACCCTCCCGCAAGAACGTACAGATCCAAGAATCAACTTGTTCGTGGTTGATTCACGTTCGTCGTTCAAATTAAAACATGGGGAAAAGAAATATCAAAACAACAACCCCTACCTTTTGAGAAGATCGATCATTGACGAAGAAGCTGTGCTGCTGTTTTCGTCGTGATCCTTTAATGTCGGTGCAACGATCCTTGGTTTTGATCCGTCGTCGTTCGTCGTCGATAATTTCTCCAATGCCTCACAGATTCGGTAGAGTTTCTTCTCAAGCATTGCCAACAATCAACAATTTGTTAATCCATTAAAAAGGGAAACACGTTGACATTTAATTACCCAACAACATTAATGATGTTGACATGCCATTTTTATGTTATTATGACGCGTCATTAATTTAGGAAATAGCTGCACCGTCGCCACACTGCAGTGGATGTTTCCTTAAAAAAATAAAATACACTGGTTAATTTATTTTATTTTATTTTACTTAAAACGTCTGAAAATTAACCATTTTCCCTCGACCCGCGCCGGTGGAGGTTAGCCTCATTCTCAGGTAGAATCGTCGTCTCGGACACAACGGTGCTCTCAGATTTTTAATCCGTGCATCCGTTTGGAAACTGCCACAACTGCGCACATGTGCCGACTCAATTAACTAAAAAAAAGTTCAAACCACCATTCCGGGCTCACTGGACCTCATAATGTCGTGTCGTCTTCACACCCAGTCTAAAAATAATTCCATATAATATTTAAAAAATAATAAACGGAAAATCGGAGACATTACATTCTCCCCACCTTGGGGCTTTACGTCCCCAAAAATCCAAAACAATGGCTACTAAAAAAGATGAGGGTACTCGGTACGGATCTGGGCCTCCCGCTCCCACGTGCTCTCCTGAAAATTCTCGTGCTACCATCAGACGCGCACTAAGGGAATCGATCGCCCACGAAGGATCCTCTTCTGCCGATCCTCGATCACTAATGGGTACTCAGCAAAGGTCAATCCATCCTCAATGTCCAGCTCACCCTAGTCGATGACGTGCGATGGGTCATGCACGTACCTCCTCAGCTACGACACGTGGAAGACATCATGTACTCGTTGTAACTGTGGTGGTAGAGCCAAGCGTTATTCCACCTCGCCAACTCTGCCCAGGATCTGGAATGATTCGATGAACCTCGTAGATATCTTCCCACCTCGGCCAAATCTCCGCATCCCACGTCGAGGTGAGACCCGAAGAAAAACGTGGTCTCCCTCCTCAAACTCCAGAGGCCTCCGTCGTCTGTTAGCATAAGACTTCTGTCGGCACTGTGCAGTCTTCATCCACTCCCGGATGATCTGCACCTTCTCTGTGGTAGTTCGCACTAACTCTGGACCCATGAGTGCTGACTCTACGGGGTCGGTCCAGCAAAGTGGTGACCGGAAGGGTCTCCCAAACAAAGCCTCGAACGGTGCCATGCCAATGGTGGAGTGGTAAATATTGTTGTACGCAAACTCCACCAGTGGTAGGTAGTCCTCCCAGCTGCGAAAAAATTCCAAGATACAGGCCTGCAACATATCCTCCAGAACCTGAATGGTCCTCTCTATCTGACCATCTTTCTGGGGATGAAACACTGTGCTCAAGCGTAGCTGAGTCCCAAAAGCCTCCTGCAATCCCTTCCACAACTAGGATGTGAAGCAGGCATCTCGGTCTGAGAATATTTTCGAGGGGACGCCATGAAGCCAAACTATCTCCTTTACATAGAGGAGTCTGAATCTCTCTACAGAACTCTTCTCCCTGATAGTGAGGAAGTGGGCCGACTTGTTGAGTCGTTCAATGACCTCCCAGACGGAACCATGCCCCTTGGACGTCTGTGGTATTCCTATCACGAAGTCCATCGCTATTCCATCCCACTTACACTCTGGAACTTCCAAGAGGTGAGCTAACCCTACTGGAACCTGGTGATCAGCCTTCACCTGCTGGCATGTGAGGCATCAAGAAACGAACTCTGCTACCGCCTTCTTCATGCCTGACCACCAGAACTGTCATCAGAGATCTTGGTAAATATTTTCCACTCCAGGATGTACCGCCCAAGGGGATGTATGAAACTCCATCAGGACCACCTCCTAGAATGCCACTGGTACAACAGTGCGTCCTCTAAAGAGAAGTACATGCTCCCCACCTTGCGAAAAACCATCAGGATCATGTCATGTTGTTAATTGAGCATGTAAATCCACACAGTCGACATCCCCAAGATGTGCCTCCATAACTTACTGTAAGAGTGGAGGGGTGACAACCATCGACTGTAGGTAGGATGTTACCTCACTCTCCATGAAGGATAACTGTAATGCGGCTAATTGTTGTGTCCCCTCACTCAACAGCTGTGAGCTCGACCTTCTGCTAAGAGTGTCGGCCACTTTGTTCCCCTTCCCAGGAGTATTGATGATCTCGAAATCATAGTCCTGGAGGAACTCTAGCAAATGCCTCTGCCTCAGATTTAGATCCTTCTGTGAGAAGATGTACTTGAGGCTCTTGTGGTCAGAGCAGACAATGAACCACTCGCCCATAAGGTAGTGTCGCCATATCATCAGTGAAAAGACTACCACTGCTAACTCAAGATCATGGCTCGCATAGTTCTGCTCATGCATACTAAACTGGCGCGAACCATAAGCAATCACCGCGTGCCACTGCATTAGGACACAGCCGAACCCGATCCCTGATGCGTCGCAGAAAACTATGTACTCGACACCCTCCTCTGGAAACCTCAAGACAAGGGTGCTCGTCAAACTCTGTCTTAGCTGCTCAAAATCATACATACACTTTTCGGTCCACACGAAGGGTTTCCCCTTCATAGTCAAGGCCGTCATCAGTGCTGATACCCGGGAGAAATCCGGGCTGAATCTCCAGAAATATCCTGCCAACCCAAGGAAGCTTCACACCTCTGTCACGCTCCGAGGTGGATCACATGCTAACACAGCCTCCACCTTGGCTGGGTCCATAGCTACTCCATCTACTGAGATGACATGTCCCAGAAAGTGGACCTGTTGAATCCAGAACTAACAATTCGAGAGCTTTCCATAAATCTGGTGCTCTCGGAGTACGTCCAGAACCATCCTGAAGTGTCTCGCGTGCTCCTCCTCTGACACCAAGTACACAAGGATGTCGTCGATGAAGACCACTACGAACCGGTCCAAGTACATCTGGAAGATCCGGTTCATCAACCCCATGAACACTGTGGGGGAGTTCTTCATGCCAAAGGGCATCACAAAGTACTCATAGTGACCGTAGAGACATCTGAAAGCCGTCTTTGGTATATCCTTATCCTGCACTCATAGCTGATGATAGCCTGGTCGAAGATCAATCTTCGAGAACCATTGATCCCCTCTTAGCTGATCGAAGAGGTAGTCAATTCTCGGCAGTGGATACTTGTTCTTCATCGTCACCTAGTTCAGGCACCGGTAATCCACGCACAACCTCAGACTTTTGTCTACCTTCTTGGAACACAAGACCAGGGACACCCAGGGTGAGACGCTTGGTCTCAAGAAAGCCTTTATCTACAAATCCTCCAACTGCACCCTCATCTCGCAAAGCTCCGTGGGAGCCATCCGATAATCCGATGAGGAAATCAGTGTCATCATGGGGTGTAAGTCGATGCAGAAGTCAATTTCTTGGTGGGGAGGTAACCCTGGAACAACTTCTGGAAAGACGTCCTCATACTCCGCCACCACTGCTGGGAACTGAGAGCTCATAACATCTACTGCTCTGAGGGTAAGGCTAGCCAACTCATGAGTGATCGGATGCACCCTCCTATGCATGAGCCCACTTTGTGCTGCCCTGGATTCCTTTTCTCCGACAAAGGAAAACCATGTTCCAACACGGCGGACACACCGTACTCTTCGCCTAAAACAGTCAATCTAGGAATGGACCGAAAATAACCAATCCATACCGAGAATGATGTCGTAAGGCCTCGACGCTAACACCAAGAGGTTCCAATAGAAAATCTCGCCTCTAAGTGTAAGATCACACTATCTACAGAGGTGAGTGATCATCGAGTCTCCTCCCGTAGGTGTCTCCAAGCGTAAGGATCGAGTCAAAGGTTCTACCGGAATCTCGAGGTTTTGTATAAGACATGTGGATATACGGGAATGACTGGAACCTATGTTTATGAGTACGGCAGCTAAGGTAGAAAAGACACAGATCGTACCTCGAATCATCCCTGGAGCCCCTAGGTCGTATGCCTTGATTGCATGCAATTGTCCATGTCCCTGTCCCCCAGCTCCCTGAGGCTGTTGCGGACCTCCTGGGGGTGGTGGTGGAAGTAAGTCGAAGCGTCTACCACTACATGCAGCTCTCCCTACTCCACTACCACATCCACCGCCTGGAGGATCTTCCTGCTCCATTATCTACCTCTGTCTCGGTGGCCCATCCACCACTTCCCTGCCAGCATCCCGATGTGTTGGGCAATCTCTAGCGAGATTCCCCTGACCATCGCATGCGTAGCATCGCTTCTCCCTAGGCTGACTGGATCCAGCCTGAGAGCCCTAGTTTGTCGATCCCCTGTCCTGGGTCCTCCTATGACTTATCCCACGTCCAGATCCCTACGTCTGACGTTGGCTCCCTGTTGCCGGTGTCTCTACACCTGTCTGCCTGCTGCTGACTGCTGGCGGCTGTCTCTGCTCTGCTAAGAAGCTCTCGATCACCAAGGCCTGCTCTAGCACTCCAGCATAGGTCGATATTCATAGAGGAACAACAGTAGCTCAGATGTCTTGTCATAGACCTTGCTCAAAGGTTCGAGCCCTGAAGTAATGATATCTAACCATATCCATTGAGTACCTGGCGAGGTTGGTGAACCTCGATGAATAGTCAGCCACTGTCATACTTCCCTACTGGAGCTGAAGAAGCTCATGGATGCGCAAAACCCTCAGCATAACTGGATAGAACTCCTCCCTGAAGAGTCGCTCAAACTCCGTCCATGAAAGAGTCTCCTCGTCATGAGTCTTCTTGGTCAGACTCCACCATCGTCTGGATGAACCCTGAAGAATTCTCACTCCTAGGATCACCATGTAGTCTGCTGGTGTCCTCACTATACGGAACTCTCTGGTCACCGCCTCAAGCTCGTCCTCAGCCGCATAAGGGTCGGGCTCACCTCGGAACCTGAGGGGGTCATCCTCGTGATCGTGCTGCTGAATCCTAGTGGGTACACATTGCGGAGGCATCCTGTAAAGAAACAATACGTGTCATGGTCAATGAATATATCTGGATAGCTGACACCAAGGATATGGAAGAAACAACTCATTCCTATATGATGCATGTACCTTTTATTTCCCCGAAACCAGTGTTTTCTTGAACCGGGTTGAAAATCAGGCTATCAGAGTCCTGGTGTTTGGATACGTCAACCACCACACCAACACTGGGGTCTCTGGCCTGAAAGACGAACACAAAACACTCAACACTTGTTGCCCCAACCAAACTCACAGACTCTTGGTCCTAAGGTAGAACCGACCACCTCTGATACCACTCTGTCAAGACCCGTCTTGGTAGGGCCCGCGCTGTGACTCCCCAAGCCAGCCTCCAATAGGCCAGGGGCTGGTGACTAGCCCCGAGTAGGCATATCACTAACATGGGAGTCATTGCCTAAGCACCTGTACACACACACATCTCCAAGCCCACAAATGATGAAATGTGAAACACTAAGGAACAAAAAATGCATGCATACAAGTAATCCCAACCAATATAGTATGGTGAAAGGTAGAGTACTGTAAAAGTAAACTGGGCCAGAATACAAGCCCACCAAAAGTAAGAGTCTGAAAAACTGCAAAGTCCAACCTGTAAGCACAAAGGTATTGGGACTGCTGCTCTTAGCTATAGGAATGCCTCGGCCTGTAGGAAACTCAGAAAGCTCGATCCTGTCCTGGTCCACCGTGGACTCTGTCAAAAGGCTGCTCGTCTACACAAGACACCAGACGTGAGAGCAAAGCCCATGCAGGGGTGAGTATAATAATACTCAGTAAAGGACCCCGAAAACCAAAAAGCAGTACAAAAAGTAAAGGTACAGTCGGCTATGCACAATATATGTTTACAGAACATATAAAACAAAATAGATATACTTAAAACGCAGACCCACGGTCTAGATACAAGTCACGCAACCGCATACCCCCACAAGGGATTCCATCCGAAGGTTCCGTGATGCGCTCGTTCTCGGAGAACACACTCCACGAGTCTTATAGTTCTGATGATGTCTGTCCGAGAAGTGATGTTCGTTGGGAATCATCATGATATATAGCGACACTCATTACGGGAGACACACTCCTGAGTGGAAGGGTTACGATAGGTAGAATCACTCATTACAGGAGAAACACTCCTGAGTGGGAAAGATATCGATACACAGATGAGGATCACTACCAGGTCCATGGCGGATACCGCGACTCATCCGTAATTCACCTGCTAGGTAGAGGATCAACGCTCGGTAAAGTTGGTCACGCCGGTGCCTGACTCTACCTAGGGTCTGGAATAGATAGAGGATCTCAATCCGGGCCTCTTGGATCGATTCCTGACACTATCACAGAAACTTCATACTAAAGGGATCAAAAACTGGTGTGAGGGAATGATGCCTGACCTTTATTGGAAAAGAAGAAGGGCACTAACCCAAACGAAATATGTTCAAGGCACGGAGAACAAAAGGACCATGCCGTTCTCCAAAAATTACACGGCGTGTAGAAATGATACGCGCCATGTTCTCTGACCACAAGTACTGCCCGCGTACAACGGCCCGTGTCGTGAGGCTGGAAATGTAGAAAACTTTATACACGGCGTGTAGTACGGAGTACACGCATTGTCTGGGTCACTGGGGCTGGCTCCGTGTACTCTGGCCATGTGCCTGTACACGGTCACCAACCCGTGTACCCCAACCCATGCAATAGGTACACGGGGTGACCTGCGATGGTGAACTCTCCTGGCCGGTTGAGGGAGTACACAATCGTTTACTCCATCCCGTTTCCATGTATCTCCGGAATACACGCCGAGCTCTGTGTAGCCGCCTTTGCTGAGTTGTACACGCCGTGGCGCCTGAAGCCGTGTAGAGCATCCCGTGTCCGTGTACCACCAGAAGTACATGCTGAGCTTTGGGGAAGGTCCAACATGCCGTGTGACCGGGGTCACACGCCATGTGATCCTTCTCTGACCCCGAAACCCTAGCCGCCATCATCAGAACTACACAGAGTGTTCTTCGGAAGTACACACCGTGTATTCTGGAAATTTCCCGAAATGCTGACCTCCGCCATCACAACTCCCGTGGTACTCCGGTCATTGATCCGACCGTCCGATCGCCATGAAACCTTTATGTCTTGGTCTCCCCGACGCCACGAAGCTGTTTCCATTGTTTTCGGGCCTCCGATCGGCTTCGAAAACATGATTGATCTTCCCGCACGAAGAACGCTCGAAGAACGCCCTTTCCGAGCTGGTCCGATTTGTCGACCGCCATCATCGCTGCACCTCGAAAAGAACGTTGCGATGTCGAACCTTCTGGTTGGGATCGTTGTGTCACAGAACGGATGTGCAACGATCCTTTGTTTGTTGCCCCGTAAATAACGCGAAGAACGCGCGGGGAAAGGAGGAAGAGATCCAAATAAAAAAATTGAGGAACGAACCTCCACCATCATTCGTCACGACGTTGATCCACTCCCGTTAATAGGTTTAAACGGAGAAGAGATCAACATGAATATAAATCATGGATTAATTCCCCAAAATCATCCCAAAGAAAACCCTCCCGCAAGAATGTACGGATCTGCGGATCAACTTGTTCGTGGTTGATCCGTGTTCGTTGTTAAAATTCAAATACGGGGAAAAGAAAAATCAAAACAACAACCCCTACCTTTTGAAAGGATTGATCGTTGAAGAAGAAGTCGTGCTGCCATTTTCATCGTGATCCTTCAATGCCAGCACAACGATCCTTTGTTTCGATCCATCGTTGTTCGTCGTCGAGAATTTCTCCAACGCTTTGCGGATTCAGAAGAGGTTCTTGTCAAGTGTTGCCAATGATCAACAATTGGTTAATCCTTTAAAAAGAGAAACAAGTTGACATTTAATTACGTGGAAGCATTAATGACGTTGACTTTCCATTTTGAAGTTATTCTGACGCGTCATTATTTTAGGAAATAGCTGCACCGTCGCCACGCAAGATAGGATTTTTCCTTAAAAAATAATTGAACTGGTTAATTTAATTTATTTTATTTTACTTAAAACGTCTGAAAATTAACCTTTTTCCCTCGACCCGTGCGGGTTGAGGATAGACTCATTCTCAGGTAGAATCATCGTCCTGGACGCAATAGTGCTCTCAAATTTTTAATCCAAGCATCCTTTTGGAAACTTCCACAACCGCGCACAAGTGCCGACTCACTTAACTAAAAAAAAGTTCAAACCACCATTATGGGATCACTGGACCTCAGAATGATGTGTCGTCTTCGCGCCCGGTCTCAAAATAATTCCATATAATATTTAAAAAATAATAAATGGAAAATACGAGACATTACATTATTCAAGGGACAAAATTATTCTTGAATACTCATAATTTAGAGAAAAATATGTGTTTGGTGGAATTTGATTAAGTGATGATACTCTACTTCCAAATAAGTATTTTTTTCTTTATTTTCATATTCTAGGTAGTAAAATAATTCATCAACCTTGGGAAAAGGACATTGAAGTAGAAAAAAAATGTTATCCACTTACATTTATCAAGGGAATTTTGAACCATCACATATTTATGGTATTGTGATGGTTATATTTCCCATGATCAAGTTCTATATTAATCTCGATTAGTCTCTTATAGTTAGTTTTATCTTCCATGTACATGTTTTCCTATATATATCACAACAATGTGTCGTGTAATGTGATCATCGTACTTCCCTTTATTTCATTTAAAGTGGTAGTTTTATTATTACCTTTTCCAATGTGGGATTTTAATAAATGCATTTTGAAAGGGCATAACATACATAGTAACAAAAAATTAAAATTGTGATGATTAAATTTAAAAAATGTGGGAGAATGAAAAATCCTGAGTTTTTAGAAGGAAACACTATATTTGATAGCATACATGATACGCCATGTCCAGCTTAAGTGAAACACTAAATAATATATAAATGTTACCATTAAAAGATAGAAATTAGAATGTAATGAATGAAAAATGTAAAATTTATTATGAAAATAGGATTTAAAAATTTATATATAATTAATTATTTGTTCAACAATTAATTATAAATTAATGTAAAACCATTTGAAAAGAAAAGGGAATGTTTTTCTGATGTGTTATTTATGACAACAAATAATAAAATCATACTTTTTGGATTATATTTGTGAAAGATATAAATATATTATATTCATTACAATTTTTCATAATTTTTTATGTGTTTTATATATATTATATAAGTATAAATCCAATTTTACAAATAAAAGAGGTATTTTTCAAAAAAGGCAGATTTGTTGTGTTTTAATGGTGAACCCATTTTAATCCTAGTTTTTTTATTTTTATAAAATATATTTAGCAAAATAAACATCGTATATTTATGTGGGACATTAAATTTTACATTGGATAATTTTTTCGTATTTTTTATAATAATAATTTTTAATGAATAGTGAAAAATACTACATTTTATATCAAAACTAATATTTAATTTAATTTACTTATTTCGATAATATATTTAATTTGATTTAAAGTTTAGTTAGATCTTTTTATTTATTCCAATTTATATATTGGGAATTTTTTTGTTGAAAATAGATACAAAATATTATTGAAAATTTTAAGGTCTCTTTTACATGCCTTCTCACCACATCTACGAAATTAGAGTTAAACATAATTTAGCACTTTCTATGAATTGAATATTGAATAAACGAACATGTATTATTGTAATTAGTATGAAATTTTTATTTAATAAGGTCAACATAATTTTTGGTGAATAATAACTTTATTATTTTATTTACTATAGATAAAGGTAAATCCTAAAATTAATGGTAAAAATAATATTATAATAATATAAAATTACCCTAACACTTGTCCTAATATTTTTGGATGACTGGTTTTCGAAAAAAATAAATCATAAGCAGAAATTATAATCATTTTACATCACTTTGGTTAAAATATGACATTTATTATATTTTATTTAAATACAAGTTAAGAATGTCATACTCATATTTATAAAAATTAAATCATTTTAAAATATTGTTATATAAAATATAATTTAGACTATAAATAGTAACTTTAAGTAATATATGATTATCTGCATCATGGTAACTTATTTATAATTTTAGACATTAAATAATTAATCTTAATTCTAACACAATGATGATGAAATAATAGATTTATTAAATGGAGAATCTAATAAATGATATTAATAATTTTAAAATAAATATAAATAAAGATATTACATTTTATACAAGAATTTTATTTATTAATTTATCATGTTATAGATAATTTAATGTAATTTTTTTAAATGAATAATGGTTTGATGATTTATCAAAATTCCACGTAATTAATAGTGTCAAAATCGACATAATTATTATATATTAAAATAAAAAATATTTAATTAAATGATATAAAATTTAGAAAAATATAAAATTTAGAAAAAAAGTTTATATAAATCTAAAAATCTCCATAATGAATCATTCATTAGTCTTTTGTCTTTTTTTTAATTAATTTAACTCTCAAAGTGTAAATTAATTGATAAAATGGTTAGAGTTAAGGATTAAAACAAAAAGATAACAACTAATAAATCGTTAAAAATTATAGTATTTTAACTGGATTAATATTATTCGGCATAAATTAATCATATATCCCAAATAAATCAGTTCTGGTCAATTTGAATTTGGAAATTAATTTATATTAATTCAATACTTTTTATAATTCCAAGAGTTCCCCTCCCCTATCCTATATAAAGTTAATCTTATTATTTATTAGTTACACTTAAAAAACCATTTTTTTCTTCCAAGACCTTCTCAAAACCCTTAATATAATTCCTACCCACATTAGAGAGGCCATATTTTATGAAAAAAGCATCTTTTGAGTTGTTAAGGTGTTAAGAAAGGTGTCTATGTGAAGGAAATTTAACATTTTTAACTAAGTATTCCTTTTTTTCATCTACATATTCCTTCAAATATTATTTCAAAATTACTAAATAATATCTATTGTATCCTAAATATAAAAATATTTTTTATATTAACATCATAACCAAAACAGTTCACTAATTCTATCAAATGGGAAATCAACTTTTCATTCGTGTGTATGGTGGACTACCGCCTCGCAAACCGATATTGTATATTTTTCACTGAAGTCTCTCAAGGATGGTTATAATGATGTAAGAAATGTTTATATATGATAATAATGACATATTTATTAGTATAACAGAATAATATTTCAATTACATTTTTACTTTATATGCACATAAAAATGATAACAACGTTCACGTGTAATTGTGAACTATCACCTCCACGAAGCAATGTGATTCATTTTTATTCACAACATATAATGTATGATTTATATAAGTTTATTTAAATGATTAATATTATTTTAATAATTTTATTATAAATTTGGAAAGATAAATAATAATTAACTTATATTCAAAATTATCAACAAAAATGGAAACATTACTCATGTGTACTTACGACCTACCTTCTCCAGGATTATACCATTGTTCATTTTTCATGACCATAATTAATCATTTAATTTAAAAGTAAAATAAATTTATAAAATTTATAGTTATGTGATGAATATTATTCTGTATCTGATGGTCTTATGACATCATGGACTGTTGACATCATACCAAGTCCATGTCCGAATCAAGTACCGAATATCATCAAAACATCAAACATGAACTTAAATAATTAAGTAGTTGGTATAACATGGAAAAAAGTTACATAAATGGAATAATAAAATTTAAAAATGATCTCAATAATGTAAATAATTAACTTAATTTTAGTATTCATGATGATAAATATTGTACACGATGAATCAGACTCAAGGTAAGGGACTCTAACTAAAATATCATTTTAAAGGTTTTAAATATTTAATAACATAAATCCTTCTATTTTGTGTCCATTTATTCAAATTGGTTTTTATTAATGTATTTATATATAAATTAATGTTTTAAATTTTTTTTTGTATATTTCAAATGTTTCAAAGTGTTATTGGACAATTTGATTAATTTTTTTTTAAATATTTAAGATGGTTTTTAAAAATGGATTGATTGTTTCAATAAATTTGAATGTTTTATAAAATTGAAAACATGAATTAAATATCTCACTTTCATGTCTCATTAATGTTTTTATTTATCCTTTATATTTTTACATTTTTATTTTCATATAATGTTATTCATTTTAATGTGAGCGACTTTGTAAAAAGGAAATGTTATTTGGAAGTGGAAATGTTATTTTTCTTTTATGATTATGTTATGTGTTATGATTATGATATGTTTAATGGGAATTATTTTTGAATAAGGGTGGTTCCTTGATAAAACAATGGTAGTTATGAAATTAATATCTTTCTAATCCATTGGGTAATGAGATAGGGTTAACTGATTGGGTTACTCCTAAAACATTTAGGGAATATACTGTGATGGGTATTCCAAATGTAACCATCAAGGTTACTCCCTATATATTCATGAAATATAAAATACTATAATGATAAAAATTCTAAAAGTTTCCTTTATGATTTATGTTTTCTATGTATTTTAACATTTTTTTATGATTTCATGAGGTACTGTAAAGGGTTTATTTTTTTGGGTCAAAATTATGATTTTGTGAAAAACGTTTCTTGAGATTAAAATATTATTGGAATAATAGTTTATTTCCTTCGATTATTCTCCTTAATGAGTTATTTTTTCTCATCCCAATTTATAATTTCTTTTCATAGGGTATAAGGATGGGTATGAGAAAATAGTATGTCAAAATTAATGTTATTATGATTTTTAAGAAGAATAAAAAATAATGTTTTATTTTAGAATGTGTTACTTTGTGAAAAAATAGAAAGTTAGGAGAAGCATATAATTTCTAATATTTTAGTTCTTATACAAAAATAAAATGTGATTTGAAAGTGGAAATTTTATTTTTCCATTATTCTTTTTTTAATTTTTATGATTGGGTTATGGTTATTGGCCATTTTTTATGAATACAAGTGGTTCCATGAAAAACTGAGGGTGGGTGAGCTTGAGTTAACTCTCATATAAATTGTGTAATTATACAGGGTTAACCAGTTGGGCTTCTCTTAAAAGGTTTGTGGAATACAAAGCAATGGGTATTGGAAATGTAATAGTTTGGGTTACTCACTATATATCCATAAAAGTTATATTCAATGAATGATATGGATTCCCCAAGTTACTTTTATGATTTATGATTTATATGGTGTTTTACAAGAATCTTGTAATTTCATGTGTTATAGCAAAGGGTTTATGTTTTATGGGTGATATATATTATTTTTTGAAAATGTTTTCATGAGTTAAAAATATTCCTAGATTAACAGTTTCTTTCATTCTTTTTTCCCCTTACTGAGATTTTTGTTCACATCCCATGTTTTAAAATAGTATTCACAGGGTATAAAGATGGGTATGAGAAATGATGATGTCAAGATCAATATTATGAGTATTTTTATTAAGAAAAATAAATCATGTTTAATTTTCTAACGATATACTTTGTGAAAAAATGGATTTTGATTAGAAGTTTGTACATTATAATATATGAGTTCTTATGTAATAGTTGTGGCCAAATTCTATAAAACTCTAAACGTGAAGAGATCCATAATGTTAATGAATGCAAATTCTTATCTAAAACTCAATATTATTTAATGATTACGTTTTGGTCCTTAGAGTTATAGTAATTTAGGTTATTTACATGTTTCAAGAGAATTGATGATGAATGCATTCACAAGTTTAGTATGTGATAATCAAGATCCACTTTATAGTGTATGGGAATTAATGATATGTTCATTTTGGAAATTTAGTTAAATTATTTAGAGTGTTTTCAATTTTAATCAAAAGGAAGGGTCATAAGTTTAACCACTTATGGAATGGCCTATGATGAAATTTTATTGTGGATTTATATATTGATGTATTACTTCACCATATGATGATTTATCCATATTTGATAAACCGTGCTAACTATTTTTTGGTGGTGATAAGTAAAGATATACAGAAGGACATATTATTCAATTTTTGTATAATATTATTCATTAGTTATTCAGTCAAAAAAATCTATTTATTTATTATAGTAAAATATGATGTTGAAATGGTACAAGGAACAACTGATGGATGATATTTTTCTTCTGAAATTAAATAAAATCAAATAAGTATATTGTAACACCCCGAGATTTTATGAAAAATATTCTTTTCATTAATGTATTGTGTTGTACGCTACACCAAAAGGAGCTTGCACAACACGCATCATTGACTTTCCTTGCATTACACGCAATCACGACATTCCTCGATAGCATGTGTAGTACGCGATACCGCGTTTCACTAAACAACGATATGCTATTAAAATATTATTAAAACTAGCCGTTATGAATAGTAATAACCACTTTTTGAAATTTTGTAAACTTTATTTTTCAAAATGGATTTCATTTTTGGATTCGGAATATCGAAATTAGCTTAGGGTGAAATTTTGGTACTTTTCAGATAACTTTCATATTCTAATGAATAGTGAAAATTACTAAATTTTAATTAAAAAGAACTTTTATAATAGAATTAATTAATAGTGATAAATTAATAATTTGAGTGGTTTTAAAGTATATTTAGAATACATTTATACAATTTAACACAATGTTGGTCATTGGATGTAATTTCACTTTTAAACCAGTCATAAACAAGTGTCAATCTTTTGATGGTTATTATCTCTTAAAAACACGCTATTTGTTTTGACGACGGGAATTAATTTTTAAATTAATTAATGCAACTAATATTTTTTGAATTTGGTAAAATAGACATCATTTTTTAGTTCATAATATCAAATATAGCTTAGGCCTAATTATTGGTATTTTTCTAGAAACATTCATTTTTTGATGAATAGTTAAACCACTAAGTGGTAGTTAAAAAAATGAATTTTTCATAAAACCTAATTTTACCACTTCTGTGAGTGGAATTTCAAAAATCCGAGAGACACGGTTGATGTCAGTAAGTAAAATGTGGTTCAATGAGATGAAAATAATTTTTTGGTGAATAGTAACTTTTTACTTTTTTTACCACAGTTAAAAGTAAATAGGGTAATTAAGGGTAAAAATGATATTATTATTACCCTAACACATGTCATAATTCTATTGGACAAGTGTAATTCAACCAAAAACAACCTTAGGAATAAAATATGACCATTTAGGCCCACTTGGATTAGATTAGGACATTTCTTATTAATTTATGTAAAGAAGGGTTAAAATAGTTAAAATCAATGTTTAATAAGTAAATAATTTTTAATATGGGGTTATACATAAGATAAATTCGACTATAAATATTCATTATAAATATAAAACGATTTCCTACATAATGGTATTTTATTTGTAATTTTTGACATTAAATAATTTAATTTATTTATGACACAACGATGATGCAGTAATTATTTTATTAATGAAATATTGAAATAATTAATGTTATAAATACCCAAATAAATATAATTTGAGACTTTTTAAGAACTAAACTAATTTTCTAGGTTAATATTACATGTTAGGATTGATTTAATTAACTTTGGTCGAATTAATCAGTTTGTTATGAGTTTCAAAAAAATCAACTATTGAATAGTGTCAAAATTGACATAAAATAGTTGTTAAAAAAAATATTATATTATTAATTGTTATTTTATTCCTAAAAATCTAAGGTTCGGCAAAATGACTTAGATAAGGTTATATATATTAATAAAACACAACTTTGGGGTCGCTTGGATGTATATGGTAAGTTTATTAACTATATAATATAAAAATACAAAGTGACATGGTAAATGTCAATCTAATTAACTAAGAGTTAAAACTAAATGATAAGGTTAATATAATGACCTAAACTTGTCTAAATTCTATTGGATTAGAGGATTTAGACCCATCCCCACCTTATCTTAGAAATAACTAAATTTGGAGCTATTTAAAACCGAACTTGACTTTATAATAAAATAATATTTTTAGTTATTCCAAAGATGCCCCTCTCCTCCCTTATAAAAGGGCACCTCCTCCCCCTCTTCCTCACACCACTTTGAGCCTTCAATCTCGGCCAAAACCTGCCAATTTCTTCTGTCCACTTCACTAGAAACATTCTAGAGGTTCTAGTCTTCTTCGAAGACCTATTTTAGTGCCCTAAAAGGAGGTCTCAAAGAAGCACTTCAAAGAAGAGGTAATGTCCGTTACCAATTCTTTCATCTCTATTTCTTCTTCCAATTCTTATTATAAGTTTGTTTCATTATGAAGTAATAACATCAGTATCAAACATATACTGATATGTTATTATATGTATGAAACAACCCTATTTCACCATCTATCCATCCTACGGAAAATGAAATCACCGCGCGTGCGTACGTACGAAATATCGTATCCAGGCCGTGGGGTAATCTATTTTCCACCACCACCTTACTTGGATGGGTATAACTGTGTAAATAATAACTATATATGATTATTTTAAAGTGATATTGATTCTGAAATAGTATACATACACTCCAATATAATTCCACGATCATGAGGACGATATCATCGCTCGTGCGTACGTACGGACTACCGTCTCGACGACGTGATGGGATTCATTCTCCACGTTAACCATTCATGAATGATTATAAAGTATATATAATAATTAATAATGAAATATATGACATAATAATGATTCTGTATTTATGTGTATATATATGTATTCCATCTACTTAATTCCATTCAACTCAATAAGGAAAAGAAAACAGCGTTCATGTGTACGTACGACCTACCGTCTCCATGAACGGTGTATTTCTTTCCATTTATCGATCTATTATATATATGTATATTCTGAATATATATTATATATAAATCATTTTTTATATTCTGTAATTACATAATCGTGATCTAAGTAATCATATGAATATTTACAAGTCAAAACACGGACGACAAATGAAATGATTTTACCCAAAACGCTCTTTAACATGGAATTTACTAAAGAACGGGTAATATAAAGTCTTAAGTGAACTATATATGATATCATAACAATGAGTATGATTCTGGAATAAGTCAATAACATTATTTAAATCATTATAAAGGATGGTTTGGACACTTACGAGGCAAATCGGACCTAAGGTAAGGGAAAATATCACAATCTCATTTTTTATCCGAGATTGTTTATACTTTGGTATTTACTAAGGTGTATTTTATCATCCACATCCATATTTCATCATTATGTAATATTGTTTCTATCCACCTATAATTTTCTAAATCCAATTTTACCCTTCAGAGAGTTTTTAGTAAAAGATATGAAAGGAATCTTTTGTCGTTTTGTTTTTCGTACGAGGTACTTTTTGACAGTTCTGACAAAAGTACGAGAAGAATGTTTTCTTTTAACTTATACGGCATGAATGGATTTTTAAAACATTATTTGCAAGAATATTCCCTTAGAAGTTTTCAAGTTAATTTTTAATCAACATATTTTAGTTAGAATTTTATGACATGTTGAGAAAGGAAATTTTTTTTGAAGTTGAAAGGATATTTTCCTCAAGAATGGAGTTCAAGTGTTTTATCAAAATTATTTTCCAACTAAGATAAAATCTGGTTCTGTTTCTATCCCTATTATTACATTGATTTGATTATGTTGTGATGGAATTATGTTTATTAATTCCTTTATCTTATATGAATTGTTTTATGATGTCACGATGTTTAAGATTCCCATTTTTATTACATGGGTTATGCTATGATGTATGGTTATGATTTTGTGGCACACATAAGAATGGCATCATTATGAGATGGGTGGGACCTATATCTCCCTCCAATTCATTGGGTAAAGATTTTATATCTCATGAGATAGACATGGCTGGAATGGTAGGTTATATCGGTTCAGTGAAATCGGACTGAAACGAGGGTGACTCAGTTCAGAAATGGACTTTGTCCACTAAGATAGTCTTGGAAATGAGTCTTGACTAATAAGATATGATTCTCTATGATTATTTTTGTATTCCAAAAAGTTTCATGTTTTATGTTATGATTATTGGGATTTCATTTCACTACTATGATTTATCCAATGTTATGAAATTATGCTCTCTTTTGCAGGTTATGATTTCCAAAATGTTATGTTCTTATGAAAATGATGTGATTGATATTTCTTTTATTTACCCTTACTGAGCATTTGAGCTCACCCTTTTATGTTTTCTTTTCCCCAGGTTATAAAGAAAGGTTTTAGGTAAAAAAGAAGATAATCTTTATGGGATATGTTGAAGATCTTTCACCACGATTAGAAGATTATATTCTGAGTTTCCAAAGACACTAAACTATTACGATCCTTGTGTGTGTGTTTTTGTTATGTAACAAGTATTCCGCAAAAGTAATGTAATGTCCATGTACGTCAAGCTTCGGGTCTCTACAGTTGGTATCAGAGGAAAAGTTTAGTCAAACTTTGGAAACTAGGATGCGAGAACTTTAGTGAGATCCCTAGAGATATTTCTAAGGTATGTCTAGGGATGTCCCTAAGGTTAAGTATAAGCATATGTTATAGTACTAGAATTACGGAAACCCAATATGATTAGATATTGAAGGTAATCCCCCTTTATTATATTGTTTTCCCTAGCATGATTTTTGCCTCTCACACTATTATTTTTGGGTTTTAGACGATGGATGGAACCCGAAGGAACCGTGTTGATCAATGCAATGGAAAATGCAATGATTGTTCTCCTGAACAAACAAATGTTATGGGATATGGAGTGAAAAATCTTATTGCTATACTTACACAAGCTATGAATCATTCTGGAATTCCAAATGAGCAGAGAAGGGAACAATATTCTATTGAGTCCTTTATGAGGCAACGCCCACCTTCTTTCAGTGGGTCTTGTGATCCACTTGTTGCTGAAAAATGGATCAGTACTACTGAAAAGATATTTTAAGTTCTTCAATGTTCTGAACATGATAAAGTCATCTTAGCAGTATATCGTTTGGAAGGTGAATCTAATCAATGGTGGAATCTTATCAAGAATACAAGGAAAAGAGATGAAATTGAGTCCATGGAATGGGATGAGTTCAAGAACAGATTTTTCAATACGTACTTCCCTCGTATTCTTCGAACAAAGATGGAGAAGGAGTTTATTGAACTAAAGAAAAAGGATGATGAATCTGTTGGTATATATGAAGAGAATTTTACAAGGCTTGCAAGGTATGCATCTGTATTTATCATCCAACCTGAAAGTAAAGTTGATCGATTCTTCAGTGGCTTAAAACCAAATCTTCGAAGGGCATTAGCTATAAGAGACTTCAGTAGCTATGACGAAATTGTGTGTTGTGCTATCAAGGTAGAAATGGAAGTTGGTATTACATATCCATCTCATAGTTTTGACAAGAAACTAAAGATGGAGTTCCAGGAGAAATCTCAGAATAATGGTGAAATGAAGATGAATGTTTCCTTATGCTCAAAGTGTGGAAAGAAGCATGGTGGAGATTGTCTTAAAGGGACAAGTAAATGTTTCAAATGTGGAAAGGAAGGTCATCGGGCATTTGAATGCCTCAATGATGGGAAGAAGATGTCTAATGATGCAAACAAAGGAAGGGATACACATAATGAACCTACTACACTTCAATGCTTCAAGTGCAAGGAAATGGGGCATTATGCTAATAAATGCCCTAATCCAAGGGTTAGTGATGATCGACATGAGCAACCACTTAAGGCAAAGGAAAAAGGTAAGTCACATGCGATCACCATTGGCGATGTTGAATATGACAACGATGTGGTGGAATGATTAAGTGTTTATGTAATGGGATTCCAGAATAGTGTTGTATATAGTATCGTGGAATATTGGAATATTTATGTTTTGGTCTATTGTGGTTTTCAATAATTTTATGGCATCGGTAACCATGAAAAGTGATTGAAATATTTTTGGAAAGAATATGATATGCACATAATGAAGGGATAAAGAGAATCTAATATGGTTGATAGTATTCATGAGCTCATGATTGATATAAGGACTAAGTGATATCATGGTTTGAGGATATAGAATTTTGAGGATTTTGGTATGTGGAATGTGTTAACTTTTAACTGCATTCATGTTTTCACTAAGGTTCAATTGGTATTCAAGAGAATACATGATTAAGGCCTTTGAATGTTTGGAATGTGACCAACAAGACATATCTTATGATATATGGGGATCAACGATGGTATTAAATCTCTGGTAATTGTTTTCACTATTATAGATAAGCCTAAAGATTAGAATGGATTATGTTGTACATAAGTTAGTATTGTTTAAGGATAGATGTTTGTCGATATTATTGATGGAATGTTATAGTAATATAGTTTTAGAAAAAGGACAACCTGCAGGACAGGCGACAACCCATCGCGTCGGACATGGCCGTGGGAATCGAACCCACAACAGAAGTGCGACTAGCCTTTATCTCCTATCACTGGCCTACGGGAAGTCCCTGTTTTGTAGAAACTATTTTTATTAAGCAGTATGATATATGAAGTATAAGTCCATTTTAGGAACTATATATGATTAATCTCACTATAGATGGACATATGTATTTTTTGATAACTTTTCTAACCTTTTGTTTGAGACAGATGGAATGAACCATCATTCTATCACATGATCTGTTAACACATCACGAATGAAAAATTCAACTTCCTTTCTTTAAGAGATGAAGTTGAAATTTTCCAAAGAATGACCAATGGTGAGACTATACCGAAATCATGAAAGTATTTCTTCTAATTCCAATTTCATCAACATTAGGGAAATGATCTTGAAAACCAAAAATGTTGTCCTAATTCGCTTATATCTCATGAATCAGATATTACCATAGATCATCACAAATTTATGGCTTTGTGATTACTGGCTTTTCCATAGCCATGTTCTCTACCACTCTATATCAGAACATGATGGTTAGATTTCTCTTCCATATCCATATTTTCACCTATGTAGAAACCCAGTGATTAGTTTATTTGGGTAACCATTACGTTTCATAATTTTGTTTTTAAAGATTGGTTTTGGTATTACTTTTTACAATGTGGGTTTCTATTAAAGAAACTTTCGAATAGTAAACCATTTATAACCCCGATGAATTTCGAGGGCGAAATTCATTTTAAGGGGGGTAGAATGTAACACCCCGAGATTTTATGAAAAATATTCTTTTCATTAATGTCTTGTGTTGTACGCTACACCAAAATGAGCTTGCACAACACGTATCCTTGACTTGCCTTGCATTACACGCAATCACGACATTCCTCGATAGCGTGTGTAGTACGCAATACCGCGTTTCACTAAACAACGATATGCTATTAAAAATATTATTAAAAGTAACTGTTATGAATAGTAATAACCACTTTTTGAAATTTTGTAAATTTTATTTTTCAAAATGGACTTCATTTTTGGATTCAGAATATCGAAATTAGCTTAGGGTGAATTTTTGGTACCTTCCGGATAACTTTCATATTCTGATGAATAGTGAAAATTACTAAATTTTAATGAAAAAGAATATTATTAATAGAAATAATTAATAGTGATAAATTATTAATTTGAGTGGTTTTAAAGAATATTTAGAATATATTTTTACAATTTAATACAATGTTGGTCATTGGGTTTAATTTCACATTTAAACCAGTCATAAACAAGTGTCAATCTTTTGATGGTTATTATCTCTTAAAAACACGCTATTTGTTTTGACGACGAGAATTAATTTTTAAATTAATTAATGCAACTAATATGTTTTTAATTTGGTAAAATAGACATCATTTTTGAGTTCATAATATCAAATATAGCTTAGGCCTAATTTTTGGTATTTTTCTGGAAACTTTCATTTTTTGATGAATAGTGAAACCACTAAGTGGTAGTTAAAAAAATAAAGTTTTCATAAAATTTAATTTTACCGCTTCTGTGAGTGGAATTTCAAAAATCCGAGAGACACGGTTGATTTCAGTAAGTAAAATGTGGTTCAATAAGATGAAAATAATTTTTTGGTGAATTGTAACTTTTTACTTTTTTTTACCACGGTTAAAAGTAAATTGGGTAATTAAGGGTAAAAATGATATTAGTTTTACCCTAACACCTATCCTAATTCAATTGGACAAGTGTAATTCGACCAAAAACAACCTTAGGAATTAAATATGACCATTTAGACCCACTTGGATTAGATTAGAACATTTATTATTAATTTATTTAAAGAAGGGTTTAAATAGTTAAAATCCAAGTTTAATAAGTAAATAATTTTTAATATGAGGTTATACATTAGATAAATTCTACTATAAATATTCATTAGAAATATAAAAATATTTCCTATATAATGGTATTTTATTTGTAATTTTTAGACATTAAATAATTTAATTTATTTATGACACAACGATGATGCAGTAATTATTTTATTAATGAAATATTGACATAATTGATGTTATAAATACCCAAATAAATATAATTTGAGACTTTTTATGAACTAAACGAATTTTATAGGTTAATATGACATGTTAGGCTTGATTTAATTAACTTTAGTCAAAGTAGTCATTCTGTTATGAGTTTCAAAAAAATCAACTATTGAATAGTTTCAAAATTGACATAAAATAGTTTTTAAAACAAATATTATATTTTTAATTGTTATTTTATTCCTAAAAATCTAAGGTTAGGCCAAATGACATAGATAAGGTTATATATATTAATAAAACACAACTTGGGGGTCTCTTGGATGTATATGTTATGTTTATTAACTATATAATATAAAAATATAAAGTGACATGGTAAATGTCAATCTAATTAACTAAGAGTTAAAACTCAAAGATAAGGATAATATAATGACCTAAACTTGTCTAAATTCTATTGGATGAGAGGATTTAGACCCATACCCACCTTATCTTCGAAATAACTCAATTTTGAGATATTTAAAACCGACCTTGACTTTATAATAAAATAATATTTTTAGTTATTTCAAAGGTTCCCCTCTCCTCCCTCATAAAAAGGGAACCTCCTCCCCCTCTTCCTCACACCACTTTGAGCCTTCAATATCGGCCAACCCCTACCAATATCTTCTCTCCACTTCCCTAGAAACATCCTAGAGGTTCTGGTCTTCTTCAATGACCTATTTTAGTGCCCTAAAAAGATGTCTCAAAGAAGCACTTCAAAGAAGAGGTAATGCCCATTACCAATTCTTTCATCTCTATTTCTTCTTCCACTTATTCTTATAAGGTTGTTTCATTATGAAGTAATAACATCAGTATCAATAATATAATGATTTTTTATTATATGTATGAAACAACCCTATTTCACCATCTATCCATCCTACAGAAAATGAAATCACCGCGCGTGCGTACGTACGGAATACCGTCTCCACACCGTAGTGTAATCTATTTTCCACCACCACCTTAATTGGATGGGTATAATGGTGTAAATAATAACTATATATGATTATTGTAAAGTGACATTGATTCTGAAATAGTATACATACACTCCAATACAATTCAACGATCATGAGGATGATATCATCGCTCGTACGTACGTACGGACTACCGTCTCCACGACGCGATGAGATTCATTCTCCACGTTAACCATTCATGAATTATTATAAAGTATATATAATAATTAATAATGAAATATATGACATAATAATTATTCTGCATTTATGTGTATATATATGTATTCCATCTACTTAATTCCATTCAACTCAATAAGGAAAAGAAAACAGCGTTCATGCGTACGTACGGCCTACCGTCTCCATGAACGGTGTATTTCTTTACATTTATAGATCTATTATATATATTTATATTCTGAATATATATTATATATAAATCATGTTTTATATTCTGGAATTATTTAATCATGATCTAAGTAATCATATGAATAATTAAAAGTCAAAACACAGATGACAAATGAAACGATTTTACCCAAAATGCTCTTTAACATGGAATTTACTAAAGAACGGGTAATATAAAGTCATAAGTGAACCATATATGATATCATAACAATGAGTATGATTCTGGAATAAGTAAATAACATTATTTAAATCATTATACAGGATGGTTCGGACACTTACGAGGCAAATCGGACCTAAGGTAAGGGAAAATATCACAATCTCATTTTTTATCCGAGATTATTTAGACTTTGGTTTTTACTAAGGTGTATTTTATCATCCACATCCATGTTTCCTCAATATGTAATATTGTTTCTATCAACCTATAATTGTTTAAATCCAATTTTACCCTTCGGAGATTTTTTAGTAAAAGATATGAAAGGAATATTTTGTCGTTTTTTTTTCGTACGAGGTACTTTTTGACTTTTCCGACAAAAGTACGAGAAGAATGTTTTCTTTTAACTTATACGGCATGAATGGATTTTTAAAACATTATTTCAAAGAATATTCCCTTAAAATTTTTCAAGTTTATTTTTAATCAACTTCTTTTAGTTAGATTTTTATGGCATGTTGAGAAAGGAAAAGTGTTTTTGAAGTTGAAAGGATATTTTCCTCAAGAATGGAGTTCAAGTGTTTTATCAAAATTATTTTCCATATAAGATAAAATAGGGTTCTGTTTCTATCCCTATTATTACATTGATTTGATTATGTTGTGATGGAATTATGTTTATGAATTCTTTTATCTTATATGAATTGTTTTATTATGTCACGATGTTTAAGATTCCCATTTTTATTACATGGGTTATGCTATGATGTATGGTTATGATTTTGTGGCACACATAAGAATGGAATAATTATGAGATGGGTGGGACCTACATCTCCCTCCAATGCATTGGGTAAAGATTTTATATCTCATGAGATAGACATGGCTGGAATGGTAGGTTATACCGGTTCAGTGAAACAGGACTGAAACGAGGGTGACTCGGTTCAGAAATGGACTTTGTCCACTAATATAGTCTTGGAAATGAGTCTTGACTAATAAGATATGATTCTCTATGATTATGTGTGTATACCAAAAAGTTTCATGTTTTATGTTATGATTATTGGGATTTCATTTCAATACTATGATTTATCCCATGTTATGAAATTATGCTCTCTTATGTAGGTTAAGATTTCCAAAATCTTATGTTCTTATGAAAATGTTGTGATTGATATTTCTTTTGTTTACCCTTACCGAGCCTTTGAGCTCACCCTTTTATGTTTTCTTTTCCCCAGGATATAAAGAAAGGTTTTAGATTAAAAAAAGAAGATCTTTATGGGAGATGTTGAAGATCTTTCACCACTATTAGAAGATTATATTCCGAGTTTCCAAAGACACTAAACTATTATGATCCTTGTGTGTGTGTTTTTGTTATGTACTAAGTATTCCTCAAAAGTAATGTAATGTCCATGTACGTCAAGCTTCGGGTCTCTACATATATCTTCTTTTGAAAATTCATCAAATTTAGTAAAAATATATTAAAATATATTTTTTTCTGTTATCATAATTTCTAATGATATCAATAACCTTTTTCATTACCTTTTTGGTTTATGGTTTTGTGGTTGTCAACATTTTAAGTATTAACTACTTTTATTTGATCAATGTAACAAAAAATAATTCTATCCATGAGACTTCATTATTATGTTTAGTTTATATAGTATAAATCACCTAAAATCACTTGGAGAACCTAATACAAAACATAAAAATTAATAATGAATTAAATGATAAGTATTTATAGAAGTTAAATAACCCATACCGATGAAATAACAACATGACATTTGAAATAGAAATATGACCCTTGGGAATAGTAAATAGGCTAAATGAATAGTAACTCCACCCATGTTTTTATAAATAATATTAAGAACCTTATAAATGAAATTATTCTATAATTATATCATAGAATAAGTAATAAAATATTTTAGCACTTACTAATTATGTTTTGGTATTTTTGTGATCCATAAATATATAATTTTAGTTATATAATTAATATAATGATTTAAAATAAAATTCATTTTTATAAAATGTATTTATAAATAAATATTTATTTGTCTTATGATTTTATATTAATTTAATGAGAACTAATTTAATTTTTCACGGTGTTATAAAATCTATTATAATTTTAAAAACTATATTTTTTGAGTAAATGATGATTTTAATTAAAAATTGAATTTATCACATATATAAAATTATTTTCATAAAATGGATTTCATTTTTGAATTCAAAATGTGGAAAAATATTTCGGGTGAAATTTAGGGTTTTTTCTAAAATACTAGAATTGTTAAAGAATAGTAAAATATCGTAATTTACAACATAAATATTTTATAAACTAAATACACTATTAAATGAGTCATGGATGTTATCAGAACCATTATATCTAAATTACCACAATTATTTTAATATATTTTATGATAATTCTCAAACTCTATATAGTCTTGGATTAAAATAATAAACAAATGAATAAAATATTCAAAAAACACCCCTCTCCACAACTATAAATACCACCACTCACAATCCCTTCTCCTAACACCTTAAAAGACTTGTGCATTGTCAAAACTTTTCCCAATACTATTTTAAATCCCCTCCTCCTTGTAAAATATCTCTCAGTCTCATCAATAAGAAAAACCGATTTCACTAAGGAGGATCTCAAGGAGGAGAATTCAAAAGGTAAAATCCTCATCATTTTCCTTAAAATATCTTTTCAAGTTATTTCCATTTATTAATCCCTCTTCACCTCCCCACATCCATATAGCCTGAAAAATGAATTAACATAAATTTAATTTAACTTTATTAATATAATGGAGTAAACCATGATCATTTCCCTTATACTCTCCATTTTTTTTCAAAAAATTAAAACATAGTCCGTGAGGGATTGTTTCATCGCCTTCAATGATGAGATGTTTAAATTTTCCTTCAATATATTCAATGATGTTCATGAAACCAAATTAATGGATGAAACATGACTTAATTTTCTTTATTATAACCTTTTCTATTCCGTGAATGTAACATATTTAAATAATACTAAAAGTTAAAACAAAATGAGTTTGTTAAGATACATAACCACCATAATAATCTAAAATATTTCCACCAAATGTCTTATCTAATGATTTATCCTCACACTACATAACCAAATTCTATATATTACCATTTGAGTTTTTTATTCTCATAAATAAAATATATCTCTAATTTGGTAGAATTAAACTCATTTTGTAAGACCTTCATTACATATAAAGTAGCAAAATGATTATGAAATCTAAGAAAACAAATTCTCCTAAATGATGAAATTAAACTCTATAACTCATCATAAATGATGTAAATGAACATAATAAAATTATACCAAATAAATTAAATTTATAAAAAGTTATATGTTATTTAATTAATGTATTTTATTGGATTATCCATGAAAATAGGGACTAATGAAGAACACATTCGAACATAAGGTATGGGATTCTACATGAACCTTCATTTTTTTCCTTCGGGTTGTTCTTTCACTATATTTACCACAATGTAATTCTTCATTAATTTTTCTATAGTTATACTATATTCGGTTTATATTTTTCAAACTCATAAATCTAGATCGTTTTATCTTTTTTTAAGATAATTACTTGTTTTACAAGGCTCCTTTTCAGTTACTCATGTTAAGAAAGCCAGATTAAACAGAATGTCTTAATTTCTCAATCATTTTAAAGAGCCATACATACTTTATTTTAAGAAACAATTATTTTTCAGAAATCACTACTTTTGTAATGAAAAAATATATTTGATCATTTTTTGTTTTCTATATTCCAATTTGACAAATGTAAATGATTCTTCCAAAATAATTCCTCTTACCAATGTAAAAGGGGTATTTATCCAATGAATTCCTCAATGATTTTATTAGATTATTTTCATATATTTCAATGACTATGCTAAATATAATGATTTATTGATATTTATCTCTTAATATTATCATGTAATTTATTTTATTAAATGATTTATGATCAGTTTGACTATGGTTGTTCTATCTTGATACCATTCACCATACTACATAAAATGTTTAGTGACCATTTTTATTTATTGGGGAATTTCATTTACATATCATATATATATGATAATTATGTTTAAAACCATTCACAATAGAAATTAATTGGATATAGTATATGAAGGGTGTGGCCCTCTGTATCCCCTTTACACGATGGTAGGTCTCATGAGACCAAACAAATGTAGACTTGGTTGTGGCCTTGCTCATTTTTAGATACAGTTTTAACCAAGCCCTAAATAATTTTAATAAATATTGGACAAGCCGTCGAAATTATTTATCAGATGTCTGTAATTATGAATTACTATAGTATGATATTATAAATTGATAAACCATTTGTTATTTGGCTAGTAGAATATCCATGATTAAGGTTAGTTCTCTTATGATCAGTTATAAAGATTTATTTAATTATATTTCATTAAAAACATATTATGATCATGTTTATTTTTAATGGAATGTGTTTTTAGTTATTCTCCACACCTAATGTTTAAGACTATGATAACTTTTTTTTTGTATTACTTAACCTTACTGATAATCCGATCTCACTCCTTTATTATGTTTGATTTTTCATCCTAAATGTGAAGATTAATATTGTGAAAGACTTGAGGGATTATCTAGGTTTTAGGGATGATTCCAAGGGAGTTGAAATATTTTATTTCCTTTCATGATGTAATGTAAATATTATGATTTTATCTAGTTTTCCAAATTTATAAAACTATTTGGTCCATCAAGATACATCTTACTCAATTAAATTATAGTGCAATAAAGTAAGGAACATGATTTGGGGTACTAGGGTCGAGGCCATTATAGTTGTGATTAAATGGAATTTATTAGAATACTAGGAAATTAGATTTAGAAAACATATATTAGGGAACCAAACCAGAAGATATAGTTTTAATATAAGAATAGAATAGAATCCTTGAATTATTGTAAGTCACATATTATGTGGAATTTTATATAAATACATAAATTTCTAGATACTAAAATTGTACAGAGATCTGGAATATGTGTACCTATAGGTAACAACTCTAACAAGGTGTCCCAGGAATGACTCTGGGAAATGTGTTACCTGAAAATGGGCCATTATGTGAATGTGGTTTGGAATTCATAGGTGATATTCCTAGGATAAGTCACATTTTATTTAAAAACAATTAGGAAGTATTTTAAAGTAAATATGTCCCAAAAGAAATCATATTTTTTATTATGAAATTATCTATGGAAAAAAAATCAATTTATGTTAAGGGAATCTATAGTTTGAGATTGTTCATTGTAATTCATAACCTACTCTCATGTATTCCATTATTTAAAAATAGGTTTTAATAGAAGGAATTGAAATCATATAAACAGACATATTCCATGTAGGGATTTACCTACTATATAAGATAATGACGTCTTTATTGGAGTTGTGATTGGTGATGAGAAACTTATAACTATTATGGGAGATATAGCTAATGTTATGAATAATAAACATAGATGTATTAAGAATCCTGATCCAAAATGTGGAGGAGAAATGTTAAATAGCATTATGAGATAATATCTTCCATCATTAAATGGGACTATAATACCATTTATAGCTGAGTAGTAGATAAGTTCTTCATAAATGAAATTTCATTCTTTAGGAAGTAATGAAAGGGAGAAGGTTGTCAAGGTAGTTTATTATCATTTTAGAGATAAAGATCAATGGTGGTCACTACTTCAAAAAAATGGTGGATGAATAAATTACAAATATAGAATGGATGGATTTTATGGAAAATATCATAGAAAAATATTTTCACATCGAATAATGAGAATATATGGAATTTAAATTCATAAATCTGAGGAAAAAGGAAAATGAAAATTTTTCCAACAATGATGCCAAATTTACAATATTAGCGAGGCATTCCCCAGACTGTATATGTAATCCAAGGAGAAATATAGATCAACTATTTTATGTTTTAAAACTATTCCACTAAAGGGAACTTGTATCCCAAATGTTCTAATCCTATGAAATATAGTCTCAGATGCTATCAAGATAGAAAAATAATTATCTAAGTATTATTTCATTAAGGGAATGAATGAGAAGTAGAGGCTGGAGAATGAATTAATAGATAAAGGTAATAATACAAAATTTTTGATTTTCAATATGTGATACTTGTGCAATGAAACATCCCAGATCTTACTTAAACGGAAAAGGTTTCTATTACATGTGTGGAGAAAAATTCCACCAATCCCTTTATTGTAATGGAAGGAAAAAATAAATCAATTATCAATGGTAAAATTGTAAATAGGATGAAAATTATTCAAATGATAGTTATATGCATTAAGGAAAATTTTCCATGAAAAGGCCAAGGGAGCAAGCTAACTTATGGAATTACAAATGATGAAGCTGATGTTCCTATTGATACAGTGGATGGTACTTTAATAATTTCACCAAACATAGACAATGATTTGTTTGATTTTGGATAATCTCATTCTTTTTTATCTTCCCGGTTTCTAAGAAATTTATACATTTCCATTTCCATTTAATACATGATATGTCTCACAAAACTCCAATGGAAAGTATCATTACAACAAACATGTGTCGATTTTTCCCCTTTATGAAACATAAAAGTTTTTTTTTATTTTATAACCATATAATTATAACCGTGATTTATTTTTATATAATACAAAGTATGAATTTTAATTTTTAATTTTGATATGAAAAAATATTGTAAGAAGGACGATGTTTTTTGAATGATTTATATTTCCTTGTATTTATTGAAGAAAAATAACCATTTGATTCTTATCTTGACGCACTCCATGTAGCTATACTAAATTTCATTCATGTGGAGGAATAAAATTTAATATCTACAGGTGAAGAAATAAATCTTCAATTTTAGAATGTACATATTGTGCAATAATAAGTTAATGTAATTCTAGATGATTTACCTAGACATCCTTCCGGGTGAGAAATTTAGTTTTAAATTGATTTAATTCCTACTACAAGCCCTGTATCTAACAATCCTTATAGAATGTCCACAATAGAATTAGTGGAGCTAAATAAAAAACTATGGTAGTTAATTTGTAAATTTTTTTTTTCTCCCCAAGTGTCTCTATATGGGAAGATCCTTATACATTCATTAATAAAGAAGATGTATATATGAGTATTTTCATTAACTATATGGAGATCAATGCTGTTATGATAAAGATAATGTATCTGCTCCCTCACATTGAAGATTTATTTGATCAAATTTAAAGAGGTAGATATTTTTCAGTGACTGATATTTTATTTGTTTATCATCAATTTCTTGTGAAGAAGGAAGATATTCCAAAAACGGAATTTTGAACCACGGTTGGACATTATAAGTTTACTGTATTTCCATTTTTGGACTGACTAATGGACCATCTATTTTGATGGATATAATGAATAGAGTTTTCAAAGAATATCTTGATAAATTTATTTAGAGTATTTATTGATGATATATTAATATATGTCAAATTATACAAAGATCATGAGAATCAGTTACAAATTATTTTGTATACTCTTAAAAAATGAGTTATATACAAAGTATAGAAAGTGTGACTTCTGACTTCAAACAATTTATTCTATTATCCATATTTTCTTTAAGGATGGAATATTAGTTTATCATTCATTGAAAAAAGTAGTTCAATAATGGAATATACCAACAAAAATAATATATGATATGTAGTTTTATTAGTTTAGCAGGTTATTATCGGTGTTTTTTTCCAAACATCCCCTGATTAACTAAATCATTAACCAAGATTTCTCAAAAATGGATTAATTTCATATGGAGAAAAGGATGTGAATAATTTAAGAGGAGATTATCGAATTCCCCAATATTGAATCTACCATGAGGAAATGGTGGATTTGTGATTTATAGTGCTTTGTTAAAGAAAGGACCAGGGAGTCTCCTTATATAGAATGGTAGAGTTATTTCCCATGCATCAAGGCAGTTAAAAATTTATTAAAAAAACAATATAACTCATTATCTTTATTTAGCGACTAAAATATATTCACTAAAAATATTAATAAACAATATCTATCGAGAAATAAGTGAGATATATTCTTACCACAAGAGTTTCAAATAAATATTCTCGTAGAAAGAAACCACAACGAGGAAAAGGTGATGGATAGAGCTACTCAAGGATTATGATTGTTCAATACTCTACCACTCTAGGATGGTGAATAAGGAAGAAGATGAATTGAAAAGGAATGATCATGGAGTTTTGAACAAAATGAGGATTGACAAGGACTGTGTGTACATGGATCAAGAAAGGATGGGTCAGGGAATTATCAAATAAAGAGAAAAATAATCACTTTTTCAATTGGATTACCAACCTTATATATTACAAAATATTAAAAGTTATCAATTTGGTGATGAGAATATCAAAAATAAAAATAAATCTATGAATTATGGGAAGATGAAAAACATCACGTATGAGAGTGGAATTCTGAAATTTGGGAAGCGGATTTGTGTTCTCTCTATGCCCGACCTAAAAATGGAGTTAATGGATGATTCTAATAGATCTATTTTCTCTATATACCCTGGTAGAACTATGATTAACCTAGATCATATGGGACATTTCTTGTATGATAATAAGAAACATGAAATTTATGACTATGTATGAGAATATTTAGTCTGTCAATAAGTGAAGGCTGAAAGATAAAATCATAGAGGAGTCATGTATCCTCTACCTATTCCATTATGGAAATGGGATGAAATCACCAGGTATTATGTTACCAAATTACCAAAAATCCCTAGAATGAATGATGCAAATATGGGAATTATTGATCAACTTAACAAATATGCACATTTCTTCAATATAAGGGAGGATTTATTACTTGTATGATTTACATGTCTCTATATTAATGATGTCCTAAGACTTTATAGATCACCTATATAAATTGTATCTCAACAAGATCCATGTTTTAGATTGAAATTCAAGAAATATAATTTGCAATATTTTTATGTTAATCTTTATTTGAGTACGGATTTTCCCCCTCAAACTAACGAGCAGTCAAAAAGGATGATAAAATCTTTTGAAGACATGTTTAGATCATTCTCAATTGAATTTCAATGTGTGTGGGATCATTATTTACCTCTGGTAGTGTTTTCATATAATAATAGTTTATATTCAAGTATTCAAATGGAACAGTATGAAACATTTTTTGGAAAGTTATTTTTGTACAACATCTTGTTGGGTAATGATGGTGAAAAGAAACTTGTAGTCCTAGAGCTTGTATTGGAAACAAAAATGAAGGTAAATACTATTCAAAAACATATCAGATCATATCAATGTAAAAAAAGATCTATGATGACAATCTAATGATGTATTTGAAATATCATGTGGTAGATCACATTTGTATTCTTAGTATCTCCTTGTAAGAGTTTTATAAGATTTGGGAGGAATGTGAAATTGATCCCTAGGTACATTGGTCCTTTTGAAATTCTAGAGAGGATTGAAGCTATGGAAAATCATTTGGAAATTCAACCTAGACTATTTAAAGAACACAATGTCTTCAATATCTCATTTTAATAATGTACATGCTAGAACCAACACATGTCCTCACATATGAAGGAATAGAATCGGAATAAGATTTATCGTACTATAAATATCCTATCTAGATTCTGGACACTAATGAATAGGTATTGAGGAATTGGATGAATTGAATGGTAATGTTACATTGGAAAAATTATAACGTTGAATAGGTGATGTGGGAGCCTAAGGAACATGTGATGAAGAACTACCAATAATTATTTATGAGGAGAGAATCTAAAAATTTCAATGATGAAATTTTTGTAGGAGTAGAGAATGTAATGGCCCAAAATTATATTAATGAGATTTCTTTATTATGATTAATTCTTATAGTATGTATCAAATAAAATCCATTAGAGAACAAAATAAAAACCTTATAAATATTGAATCAATGAAATGATAGGTATTTCTTGATGTTAAAGAACCTATACCATTGAAATAGTGACTTTACATTAGGAATAGTAATATCACCCTCATGAAATGTAAATCAGTTTAATGAATAGTAACCTCACCCATGTTTTTAGAAATATTATAAATGTATGTATGATATAATTATATCATAGTATTATTAAGTGAATATTTAAGAAAATACTAATTATGTGTTGGTATTTTTTTTAGAAAAAAATATTTGATTATTGTTTTGTGATTAAGAAAATTATTTAAATGAAAATTCATTTTCTTAAAATGTATTCATAAATCCGTATATTTTTCTTATTATTATAGGATAATTTAATGAAACTTTATTTAATTTCTCAGAGTGTTTTTAAAGTAGTTATAATTTTAAAAAATGTATTTTTTTCGGTACATTATGTTTTTAACTAAAAATTAAATATCTCATATTTATAAAATTATTTTCATAAAATTGAGATCATTTTTTAATTATAAACACTGATAAATAGTCTGGGTTATGTTTTTGTTATTTTTATAAAATACTATAATTTTTTGGTGAATAGTAAAATAGTGTAAATTATGTTAGAAATACATTATAAGCTGAATAAGATATTTCTTGATTCCTGGTAGATATATGAACCATAATCTTGAATTTATGTTCATTATTTTAATACATTTTGTGACAATTCTCAAACTATTCCTAGTATTTTCAACACCCCGACCCCAGTTACCTAGAGTTGATGCATTGTTACATAACAATGGCATGATCTCACGGGATCAAATCCCAAAATAGGGATCAGTTTAGTAGCTTTGGAAGTACTAGTTACATTCATAAGTTTTACATTAAATTATAAAATGAAAAAAAACAACCATATCTTTATTGACCACATTCATATCCCTTATACTATCCCTATGGGTAAATCATAATATACTTCTTCAATCATGAGAAAAATAAAACATAGAAAGGGGTGAGCTCAAATGCTCAGTAATGAAAACAATATAGCAGAAACATTCATAAATAAGCATAAACATTTAAGGAAATGTATAATACTACAACATAAGGCTTTTAAACATACACTTTTTCATAATATGGCCAATATAAATCAAAAAAATTAATTTAGTTATTCACATTCTTATTTTACTAGTAAAATAATCAAATGCAATATCAATATCCAATTTCATAATGATGGAATGCATAATTCTAGACTTTATAACCACATAGTCAAAGCCATGTACCAAGACTACAAAAAAGATTTTGTCAAGGCTTTGATCCAAGACACTACTTTTCCGCATTAGACCTAACGATGCATCGAGGAGATATAGCTGGATCCACTCGTCACTTACTATGTCCAATGCATTCCTCATATGAAAAGGTTTAAACATAGCATAAACATTCATTTTTAAAATATCATACAAAATGTAAATACTTTATCCATAAAACATGAATGGTAAAAAAATAACACATGCACAGTCAAACATATCACAAAACCTTCGACACAATATGGATGTCTTGGATCATAATAAATCAACTTCAAACAAGCTTAAAGTACATCAAAGGATGTTGACAGAGATGAAATCAAAACACTTTTAGAGATATATATCTTTCTATTTTGAATTCATTTAAATGTCACATAATTATAAAAGAAAATATTTATTTTGAAAATATTATTATAATAATGTATGTGAAGCTTGGATGATGTTGTAATGGTGGAAAATATCCGCACTTACCATATATGTTAAAAAAAAGTTATTCTTACCTTAATTTTTTAGAAAAGGTCATAAAGTACATTGTTTGGAAAATGAAGGAAAGATTACTTTCAAAATATTTATGATAAAATAAGGGTATAAATGAATTTAACCAATAGTCTATTAAATTGTGTAAATTTTTTGACTTAAAGTTTTAAGAAAACACGGATGTGGATGATAAAGTGGTCCCTATAGATACATACGTATTAACAAACTCGAATAAGTAAAGAGATTGTAGAATTAACCATTATCATTTACACTTCCTTAGTTGATGGTATGTTAAACTCTTGTATAATAGTTAAAAAATTGTTATTAAATTATACAAGAAATATATACATAAATATTATATCATATATGACCCTTTAATATTTCATTGTTAATAGTATTTCAGTAGTATCATCGTATCAGGTGTTAACGAATTCATTTTCCATTAAATTCTTGGATAGATAAGCCATTTTTTTATGTATAGAATGTATTTTATTCATTTAAAGAATGATATTATGTTCATAAAAATTATATTTAATCATAAAATAAAAATTATTCTTGAATGATTACGATGGGGAATGAGTCTTATCACATTCATGGGGACGGTAATCCGTACGTACACACTACCAACAATATCATTATATTAATGGTGAAACCATATGTAATTAGATGTTATATCATATATAAAGAATAATTAATATTTTATATTTATTATTTACGTCATTTATACTAATTATTATACCCATACAAATAAATAAGTGTTTGAATAATAAACTACACCGCGATGTGAAGACGGTAAGCCGTACGCACACACGTATGGTGAATTTGACATTTATAGGACGGATAGAATAATGAAAATGGTTGTAACATATTTATAATAACATAAAATTATGTATAAGGTACCAGAGTTAGTATTTTTCTTTGGAAACCACAAAGAAATAGGATGTGGAAGAAGAAAAGAACTTGAAAGAGGGTGGTAAAATTATTACCTCTTCTACAGGTGTTATTGAGGTGATCCAAAGGGCTCTATAGGTTGGATTTATAGTCAAAGTAAGGCCTATAAATTGATGTGAGGGAATTTGGGAGGATATTTAGGAAGGTGTTGTCTGAGACAAATTGCTTTGGAGGTGTGAAATTATGAGAAGGGGAATTACTCTTTTATAAAAGAGGTGAGGGTCACTTTAGGAAAAGCTTGAAATATTATTTTATAATAAAATCATTTTTGGTTTCTAATGTCGCTGAAATTATTTTTTTCGAGGTTAAGGTGGGGATGGGTCAAAAAACCCTAAACAAATATGTTATATATAAGTTTAGGTCACCATATTAACCTTATCTTTTAGATTTAACTACTAGTTAAATAGTTTAACATTTACCATGTCTCTTTGTATTTTTATGTTATATGGTTAATAGACTTACTATAAACAAACAAGAGAACCCCATGTTGTTCATTATTAATATATATAACCTCTTCTAAGTCATTTTTTTGATCCATATATTTTTAGGAATATTATATCAATTAATAATATAGTATTTTTTTTAAAAACTCAATTATGGAAATTTTGACACTATTTAGTATTTGATTTTTTAAAAGACATAAAAACTTTATAACTTTGATTAAAATTTAATTAATCAACTGTAAAATGTCATATTAATCTATAAAATTAGTGTCATTAATCAGAAGTCCCAATTTACATTTATTTGGATACTTATAAAATCAATTATTTTAATATTTCCTTAATTAGTTAATTACTACATCATCATTGTATCATAATTAAGTTAAATTATTTAATGTATAAAAATTATAAATAAAATACATATAAGTAGGAAATATTTTAATATATCTAATGAATATTTATAGTTGAATTTATATCATGTGTTACCCTATATTAAATTTTTTTTATTTATCAAACTTTGAATTTTAAACTTTTAACTCTTCTTTAAATAAAATAATAATAAATGTCATAATCTAATACAAGTGAACCAAAAGGATCATATTTTATTCTTAAGGTTGTTTTTGGACGAATTATTTTTATCCAATAGACTTAGGACATGTGTTAGGGTAATCAAAAATTCATTTTTACCTTTAATTACCCTATTTACTTTTAACTGTGGTAAATAAAAATCAAAAGTTAATGTTCACTAAAAATTATTTTCATATTATTGAGCCACATTTTACTTACTAATATTATCCGCGTCTCTCAGATTTTTGAAATTCAACTCACAGAAGTGGTAAAATTAATTTTTTTTGTCAAATTTTCAAATGCTCCTAGATGGTGGGTAACAGACTGTAAAATGTTCAATAAAATTTTATATATCTAAACTTATTATTAAATGACTTCAATGAATTACATTGAATATATATATATATATATACTATGTATCTGTTTTGACCTAAAAAAATTCAAATAATATAAAAAATTATTTAAACAAAAGTCATCTGTAAACAATAACATAGTGTTTTTCACATTTCAAAAAAAATTGAAATTTTTCAGAAAAAGACCAAAAACTCACCCTAAGGTAATTTTGATATTACAAATTCAAAAATGTAGTCCATTTTGAAAAATTAAATTTATAAAATTTTAAAAAGTGGGTATTACTATTCATAATGGCTAGTTTGATTGGTCTTGGTTTGTTGAAACGTTATGTTACATACAACGCAGGATACTTCATTATTCAAAGGGAAACGTAACGTGGAATCTTGGGGTGTTACCTTCTCTCCTCCTTAAAATAATTTCTTCCTCTAAATTTCTATAACATTAATGCATAAAATGATTCGGGTGGTTCATTATCATAGGTTCCTTAGGATCCCATGTTTCCTCTTCCATCTTATGTTTTCTACATAGAACTTTTACCAGACGAGTTATCCTTTTTCTCAGCACTTGTTATCTGGTATCAAGAATTTTGACAGGCTCTTGACAATAAGACAGATTAGGTTCCATTTTAATTTCCTCATAATTGAGTACATGCATTGGGTCAGGCATGTATTTTCTCAATAGTGATACGTAGAACATATTATGAACTTTGGAGATACTTGGAGGAATTTCCAACTGATAAGATACAACTCCAATTCATCATAGAATTTCTAAAGGTCCAATGTACCTGGGACTCAATTTAGCCTTCTTATAGAAACATATATCATGCTTCCATGGAGATAACTTCAAGAAAATATGGTCTCCTACTTGAAATTACAAATCTTTCCTTTAGTTATCGGCATAGATCTTTTTCCTACATTGGTATTCTTTGATGTGGGTTTGGATAATCTTCACTTTTTCCATTGTTTCCTCAATATGTTCTGGCCCTATGAGTTTTCATTCACCAACATCATCCCAAAAAGTTGGTGTGAGAAATCTCTTTCCATATAAATCTTCTTATGGTGTCATCTGAATACATTATTGGAAGATATTATAATAGGAAAATTCTACCATAGGTAAATATTGATCCCACATACCATGAAAGTCAAGAGAACAAGATCTCTACATGAATTCAAAGGATTGAATTGTCTATTTTGATTGTCCATAAATTTGAGGGTGGTAGGCAGTGCACAAATGAAGTTCATTATCCAGGGCCTTCTGAAGACATTTCTAGAATCTTGATGTAAAATGGGGATCATGGTCAGAAATAATAAATAAGGCTACACCATGAAGTCTTACTACTTCATTAATATATAGTCTTTCCAGACTTTCAAGTGGTAAATATTCTCTTATATCAAGAAAATGAGCTGACTTGGTATGACGATCATCAATGACCCATATTTCATCATTCCTTCTAGGAGTATTTTGTATCCCCTTGAAAAATTCCATTGTAATATCATCCCATTTACACTCAGGTACATGAAGAGGTTGCATGAATCTTCTATGATGTTGTCTTCCAGCTTTCACTTGTTGAAAAACCATACATCTTGACATGAAATCAGCAATCTCCCTCTTCATATTGTCCCACCAAAAATATTCCTTCAAATATTTATACATCTTGGTACTACTATGGTGTATTGAGAAATTGGAGCTATGAGAATCATCCAAAAATTACCTTATTAGATCAGGTATGTTAGGAACACCAATTATCTCCCCCAATTTCAAAATTCCATCTTTATATATGATGTCATTCAATCTCCCATCATTCACAACATTAATCTTCTTTTGAAAATCATCATCATCAGTCTGAGAAATATTTATCCTTTCTAGTAAATATGGTTTGGGAACCATTTGAAAAGGTATTGATGTTTCACCTTCCTTGGTTATTACCATATCCATCTTTACTAGATCAATGAAAATATGATCCATTTCAACTCTCATCTTGTTCAAAACTCAATGACCCTTTCTACTCAAAGAATCTTCCAACTTATTTGCCTTCCCCGGGTGGTAGTGTATAGTGTAATCATAATACTTGAGTAGTTCAAGTCATTGACTTTGCCTCAAGTTGATTTCTTTTAGTGAGAAAATATACTTCAAACTCTTATGATCAGTATAAATCTCACATTTTTCACCATAGTGATATTTTCTCCATATATTCAAAGAAAAAAGTATAGATGATAACTAAAGATAATGATTAGGATATTTTTTCTCATGTATTTTTAGCTATCATGATGTATAGGTAATAACACTATCATTCTTCATAAGGAAACAAAAAAAAGTTCTTTCTTTGAAGCCTCACTATAAATAACAAACCCATCATTCCTAATGGTAGAGTCATGAAAAGAGGATTTACTAATATACTCTTTCGTTCTTCAAAACATTCTTCACAATCTTTTTACCAAAAAAATATAACCCCTTTACATGTGAGATTAGTTAATGGGTTAGCCAACTGGGAAAAAATCTGGATGAAATGTCAATAATAACATGCTAAACCAATAAAACTACATAACTCAGTTATACTCATTGGTGTTGTCCATTCATGGATTTCCTTGGTCTTTGAATGATAAACAGAGATTCCATCCTTAAAGAAAATATGGAAATGAAATTAAATCTCTTGAATCCATAATTCACACTTTTAAAACTTCCCATAAAATTCATTTCTTCTGAGGGTTTTCAGAATAGTGCACATGTTATTTTCATGGTCCTCATATCTTTTTGAGTATACTATGATATCATCAATAAATACCACTAAAATCCATCAAGATATTCCTTGAAAACACTATTCATTAGATCTTTAAATACAAAGGGTGAATTAGTCAATCCAATAGGCATTACTGTAAACTCATAATGTCCATACCTGGTTCAAAATGATGTTTTTGGAATGTCTTCCTTCTTTAAAAACAATTGATGATATCCAGATCAAAGGAAAACCTTTGAAAAATATTGAGCTCCATGAAGTTGGTCGAATAAATCATCAATGTGAGGTAGGGGATACATGATCATTGATGTTATAGCATTGACCTCTCTATAGTCAATACACAACCACGTAGATCCATCATTCTTCTTAAAAAAAGGATAGGAGATTCCCATGGAGAAACACTAGGGTGAATAAATTTCTTGTTACTCAAATACACTTTTTTTTAAAGGTTGGGGATTAAGACTCATTTTATTGTTAAGGCAATGAAAAGACCTCTTTTTACTGGGTAGGGGGAGGCCATTTACATAGCACAAAGGCCCAGTGGGCATGTAGCCCATTACATTGCCCGTAGGCCCAACTTTTTGGCCTAAGACCTATTCTGTGAATAGTAACGTAGCTGCTATAGTACCCACCGCCACTACAGTGCCCTGTAGCCGCTACAGTATCTTGCGGCTGCTACAGTACCCGCCGATCTATAGTACCACCACTGCTACAGTACCACTACAGTACTACTATAGTAACCTGCACCCCATGGGTTTTGAACCCCAATTTTTTAGGTGGGATTACGGGGTGGTTACCACTAAGCCAAACTCCAACTACATTACTCAATTACACTAGTTGTTTATTTAGTTCCACTAATTCCATAGTGTTCATTCTATAAGGGGTCTTCTATATTGGCTTTGAACAAGAAATTAAATAAATGGAAAACTCAATTTCTCATTCTGGATGATGTCCTGGTAAATCCTCTGGAAACACATCAACATATTCTTGCACAATATGTACGTCCTATATTCGAACATACTTTTTCCTACCCATAGTTATTTCATTGTCTTCTTCCCCAATAATTTAATTTAGAAGTGCTACTAGGGGTGGATCCAGATAAGAATCATGTGGTGACATTTCTGCTCTAAAGATAAGGAACTTTTTATCATCATAAAATATTTTAACCTCCTTTTTAGAATAAATTGTCGCATCATGGTTCAAAATCCAATCCATTCTGAGGATTATATCAAATTCAATCATGGGTATGATGACGAGATCAGTAGATAAAGAACATTTATATTCTCTATTGGGAACTGATTCACAAAAAATTATTGGGATGATACTTTCCAAAGGTGTTTTGACTGAAAACTCCCTTGTTAATTCAAATTTAAAATATCTATTTTTTTAGAAAACTGGGAAGATATGATATAATGAGATGATCTAGAATCAAATAAAGCATTGTCTAAAATTGAGGAAACCATTAAATTACCTACCACTACCTCTTTCAGAGCATCAACCTTAATTGTAGTGATCAAATAAGATTGGCCTTTCTCCCTTGTCCTTTTCTAAGGTAAGATCCCAAGGAGCTTAGGACATTCATTGGCATAATGCCCCTTTTCTCTACAATTTTACCATTCAACATTATCATCCTCTTTCTTCCCTTTTCAATCACGTGCTTGTTGGCCTTTTTCACCACCCTTGTAACAGACTCTGATTTCCATCAGGTATGTACCAGGGTGATTATTCCCACATTTACCACATGATGGATATTAAACATTTCCCTTCTCCCCCATATTTTCATTTCCATAGTGTTCATATGATCTATTTTTCTCTTGATTTTCTTTAATGTCGTAGAACTTATAGAATTCCTTTTCTATCTTGATAGGACATGAGACAAATCTTCATATGATGGGAAGGATTTTGAGACTAATTCTAAATGGAGAAATGGTTTTAACACATCAATGAATAGATCAATCTTACTCCATGTCTTAAGTATATAATTTTCTGCATGCCTTTCTAACCTAGTATTGTTAGCCTCATACTTTGTGACAAGCTCATCCTCCTTTTTCATCAGACTCAGAAATTTTCATTCCATATCCACTCAATGGTCAAGAGGAATGTATTTTTATATGAAAATATCTTTAGACTTCCACCATTACATTTTTAATATTTCTTCATCTTCTTTTGTGTTCTGTATTAATGACCACCATTGAACTGCATCTCCCATGAGGTGATAGGCTGCAATGAAAACTTTTTCCCTTTCGCTACTACCCAAAGAATAAAATATTTTCACTAAAGAATTTATCCATTTCTCATCTACTAATGGATTTTTACTCCCATTAGATGTTCCTTGTTGTTGCCTCAGGAAAAAGTTTAACATTGATCCTCTACTTTGTGGATCAGGGTGCTCCATACGGGTTTTGTTATTATTCATAACCAGAGTGATTTGTCCCATTATGGTGATAAGATGATCAACACTAGTTTCATCACCAGATCCACTATAATTATCTTGAGTAGGAGGTAAATCCCTACATGGATTACGTCTGTTGATACAGTTTCCATTCCTTCCACTAGGATCCATTTATAAACAATGTCATACAATAGATTAGTTTATGAATCGCAATAAATAATTACAAACCTGTAAAACACTTAACATAAATTTAACAGTTTATGGATATAATCCATAACAATAAAAAAAAATTCTTTGACTAGGTATAAAATCATAAATCCTTCATAATGGTTTCTAATGAAAATGTGAATTATCCTATGCATATCCCCCAAGAGTGTCGTAACCAAAAGTGCAGTAAGCCCCATCTTCATCCACCAATTCTCATTTGAGTCTAGATCAAAGCAGGTTTTTCAGATTTTACACCAAGGTACATCTGGGCCAGAGCTGCCTCTACCTGCTCATATCCAAATAGGGATGTATTGCTTGGAAAACTCACAAAATCATTACGTTACCAAAATTCTAGGAAGTCCCACTAAATTAATCCTCAAAGTCTATCTGAGGTTAACATTATCTAATCAGAATTTTTCTAAATAAATCTTATAAGGGCTGTAATAATCATTCCCTGATACCAACTGTAATGTCTCAACCCTAGTTATCCATATTTGGTGTGTTATTACATAACATTGTCATGATCACATGGGATAAAATCCTGATTGACCAATCGGTTTAGTAGCCTTGGAAGTACTAGATACATTCATAAGTTTTACATTATATTATAAAATAAAAAACCACAACAAAATTGTCTACATTGACCACATTCATATCCCTTATACTATCCCAGTAGGTCAGTCAAAATATACTTCTTCACTTCATATGAAAAAATAAAACATGGAAAGGGGTGAGCTCCGATGCTCTGTAAGGATAACAATATTGTGGAAACATTCATAAATAAGCATAAAAATTTAAAGAAATGTATAAGAATAAAACATAAGCCTTTTAAACATAAAAATATACATAATATGGCCAATATAAATCAAATAATTCCATTTACATATTCACATGGATATTATATTAGTCAAAAAATCACATGCAATATCAATAGTCAATTTCATAATGATGGAACACATAATGTCAGACTTATAACCACATAGTCGTGGCCTTATGCCAAGACTAGAAACAAGATATTTTGATGGCCTTGTGAAAAGAAACTACATTTTCTCATGAGACATACCGATGCATCGAGGAGCTATAGTGGGCTCCACCCGTCACTTAAAAACTCCAATGCATTCCTCATATGAAAAGGTTTAAACATAACATAAAAATTCGTTTTAAAACTAGCATAAGAAATCTCAATAATTTATCCATAAATCATGAATTGTTTAAAAATAACACATTAATATTAAAAAAAATTACAAAACCTTAAATACAATATATATGTTTTGAATAATAACAAATCAACATCAAACAAGCTTAAAATACCTCAAAGGATGTTGACCTAGTTGAAATTAAAAACATTTTTAGAGAAATATCTATTTCTATTTTAAAATATTTTAAATGTGATATAATTAAAAAATATAACATGTATTTTAAAAATATTTTTATAATATTGTATAATATGCTTCAATGATGTTATAACAACAGAATATATCCGCACCCACTGTATAAGTTAAAAAAAGTCATTATTACCTTAATTTTGTAGAAAAGTTCATAAAGTACCTTGTTGGGAAAATGACAGAAAGATTTCTTTAAAAACATATATGGTCAAATAAGGGTATGAATGACCTTATCACATATTATCGTATATAGATAAAATGTATTGAATTATATTTTTAAGAAAACACGAATGCGAATGATAAAGAGGTCCTAGTAGATACTTACATATTAACAACCACAAATAAGTAAAGAGATTATAGAATTAAACCATACCTTGTACTTTTCATTAGTCAATGGTATGTGAAAAGCTTGTATAATAGTTAAAACATTGTTATTTAATTATAAAATAACTATATACATAAATATGATATCATATATGATCCTCTAATATTGCTTTGTTAATAATATTTCTGTAGTATCATCGTTTCAGGTGTTAATTGACTCGTTTTCCTTTATATGCTTAGTTACGCAAGCCATTTTTGAAATGGATAGGATGTATTTGATTTATATAAATAATTATATTAATTTCATAAACAATATTTTTAATCATAAAATGATCTTTATTCTTGAATTATTATGATGGGGAATGAGTCTTATTGCGTTCGTGGAGACGGTAATCCGTAGGTATGCATGAGCAACAATATAATTAAATTGATGGTGAAATCATTTGTAATTGGATGGTATATCATATATATAGAATCATTAACATGTTAGATATATTATTTAAATAATTTATACTCATTATTCTACCCATCCATATAATTATGTGTTTGAATAACAAACTACACCACGACGTGAAGATAGTAAGCTATATGTACACACGTATGGTGACTTTGTCATTTATATGATGGATAAAACAATAAATGTAGTTGTACCATATTTATAATAACATAAGAGTATGTAGAAGGTATTGGATTTATTATTATTTTATGGAAAAAACAATGAAAGAAGAAGTGGAAGAAGAAAATTACATGAAAGAGGGTGGTGATATTATTACCTCTTCTTCGGGTGTTTCCTATTGAGTGGATCAAAAGGGAATATTAGGTTGGATTTATGATAAAAGTAAGCACTCTAGGATGATGTGAGGGAAGTTGAGAGGATATTTGAGCAGGGTTTGGATGAGACAAATGGATTTGGAGGTGTGAAATTAAGTGAAGGGAAAGTTCCCTTTTATAATAGAGGAGGGGGCCACTTTTGGAAAATCTTGAAATATTACTTTATAATAAAACCGTTTTCAATTTATAATGGCCCCAAAATGATTCTTTTAGACGATAAGGTAGGGATGGGTATAAATCCTCTCAAACAATAGGTTTTAGACATGTTTAGGTCACCATATTAACCTTATCTTTTTTATTTAACTCTTACTTAAATAGCATGATATTTACCATGTCTCTTTGTATTTTTAAATTATATGGTTAATAAACATACATTAAACTACAAAGGTAACCCTAGGTGGTTAATTATTAATATATATAACATTATATAATTCTTTTGGAAAATCCTTAAATTTTTAGGAATATTATATCAATTAATAATATAGTATTTGTTTTTAAAAACTCAAAATTTCAATTTTGACACTATTTACTAATTTATTTTTTGAAAGCCATAAAAACTGTATCACATAGAATAAAATTTATTTAATTGACCATAACATGCCATATTGACCTATAAAATTAGTTGAATACATCAGAAGCCTCAATTTACATTTATTTTTATATTTATAATATCAATTATTTTAATATTTTATTAATAAGGTAATTACTGTGTCATCATCGTGTCAAAAATAAATTAAAATATTTAATGTCTTAAAATTATAAATAAAATACCATTATTTAGAAAATATTTTTAAAATTATAATGAATATTTATACTTGAATTTATATTGTGTTCAACCCAATAAAAAAATGGTTTAGTTATTAAACATTGAATTTAACACTTTTAACTCTTCTTTAAATAAAATAATAATAAATGTATGAATCTAATCCATGTGGACCAAAAGGATCATATTTTATTCCTAATGTAGTTTTTCGTTGAATTACCTTTATTCAATAGAATTAGGACATGTGTTTGGGTAAAAATAATATAATTTTTACCTTTAATTACCCTATTTACTCTTAATTCTGGTAAATAAAAGTCAAAAGTTACTATTCACCAAAAAATCTTTTCATCTTATTGAACCACATTTTACTTACTGATATTAACAATGTCTCTCATATTTTTTAAATTCAACACTGAAAAGTGGTAAAATTATGTTTAATACCAATTTTTAAATGCTTCTAGAAGGAGGGTAAAAGACGGTAAAATGTTTAACAAAATATTATATATCTAAACTTATTATAAAATGACATCAATGAATTACATTGTACATATATAGGTATTATGTATATAGTTAGACCTCAAAAAAGTAAAATAAAATAACCAATTATTTAAATAAAATGTTAGCTTTAAACAATAACACAATGTTTTTCACTATTCATTAAAAATTGAATGTTTTCAGAAAATACCAAAAATTCACCCAAAGATAATTTTTTATTCTGAATCCAAAAATGAATTCCATTTTGAAAAGTAAAATTTATCATATTTCAAAAAGTGGGTATTACTATTCATAATGGCTTGTTGGATTTGTCCTGGTGTGTTATAACTCCATGCTGCGTATGACGAAAGCTACTGTATTATTCAAAGGGAAACATAGCGTGGAAGCTTGGGTTGTTACAGTATTGGGCTAAAATAATAGAAACATGAATAAATTAATTAAAACACACCCCTCTCCTCCATAATAAATACCACCCCTTACCACACCTTATCCACACACCTTTTATGCTTTGACCCTTATCAAATTTCAACCCAATAATCATTTCAAGACACCACCTCATTCCTAGGAGATCTTGGTCTCATTAAAAGACAAGAAAAATTTCCCTATGGAGGTTCTTAGGGAGGATAATTGAAGATGGAAAATCCTATTCCTTTTATTTATAATTTATTTTTATGTTATTTTATTTTATTAATCCTTTATAACCTCCCCTTTTCGAAACATAATGAAAATATAGTACCATACATTTAATGTTATTTTATTATGCTAATTCAATAAACCATATTAAATCCCCCTCTCCTATCCCTTTTGATCTAAACATGGAAACGTCATCTGTGAGGTGTTGTTTCACTGCCTTTAATGAAGACATGTTTTCATTTTCCATCATTTTCTTCAAGGATATTCGTGAAACTATTATAATTGTTGAAAAAACTGTAATATTTTTTATTATAACACTTTTTAGGCTTTGGATGTTAAAATTTATGTATTAGGGAATGATAAAACAAAACAACATCATTATGATCAATAACCACTGTAATAATCTAAACGATTATCACTAAATGTATTTTATAATGATTCATCTTAATACCATATAAACAAATGATAAATATAACCTTTTAAAATTATTTAATTTCATAAATAACATCTAATTCCAATTATAGAGAATTATTTAAATTTTATATGAACTTAATTACATGTAAACATGCGAAATGATCATGAAAACTAGGAAAATGAATGCTCCCAAATGATTAAATTAAAATATATAACTCATCAAAAAATGATATATATGAATGTAATAAAATTATTCCACATAAATTAAATTTATAATAGGTTATTATTTAATAATGTATTTGATTTAATTTTATTATCTAGGACATTAAGGGAAAGTAAAGAACATATTCAAACATAAGGTAAGGGATTCTACCCAAACGTTCATTTTTCCATTCATGTTATTCATTCATAATCTTTAACCCAATGGAATGTTTATTTATTTTTGGTGTACTGATTATATATTATGTATTTGTGTAAAAAACTCATATATCCAGATCATTTCATCTTTTTTATGGTAATTAGATTTTCTACATGGTTTCCTTCTCAATTCTTCCTGATACACAATCTCGATTAAATGGAATATCTTGATGTCTTAACAATTTTTACTAACCATCTGTAATCTATTTTAAAATTCCATTATTATTATAAAATATATAATTTTGTAATGAAAAATAATATTTTTTTATTTTTGGATTTCTATTATGAATTATGAAAAATATAAATGAGTTTTTCAAAAAAAAAACTATTTTTTCAATGTAAAAGGTTTATTTCTCCCATAAATCTCTTGATGATTTTATTAGAGTATTTTCATTTATTTCAACACATATACATAATTTTATTATTTATTGAGATTTATCTCTGATGATTATAATCAATCCTATTTTATTAAATGGTTTAAAACATGTTTGACTGTGGATGTTCTATCTTGAGACCATTCACCATACTACTAAGAATAGTTACTGATCAGGTTTACAAATTGGGGAATTTTATTTTCATATCCTATATATATGTTTCTTATGTTTAAACCCAATAATATGAAAAATTAATTGGACCTGTTATGTGACATGTTGGGATCTCTATATCCCTTGATGCATTGGTAGGTGCCATGATAAAAAATAGATATGGACTTTGCTGAGGCCCCCATCATTAGATATGATTTTTCCAAGGCTTAAATCACTTTCATAAGTCTTGGCGAAGGCCTCACCGATACATATCACATGTTTGGAATTATGAAATCTCTCATTATTATATTATTTATTGATGAACACGTGATACATGACTAGTATAATTTCCTTGATTAAGGTTCATTCTCTTATGATCAGTTATATTGCATTATTTTCTCATCCTTCATTCATGTCATATTATGCTCAAGTTTATTTTAAAATTCACCTAATTTTAGTTGTTTACCATGCTTATTTTTTATGTTTATGGTAACTTCTACATTATTACCTACCCTAATTGATCATATGAGATCACTCCTTTCTTATGTTCTATTTTTTGCCTAGGATGAGAAGTTATATTTTATGAATGAATTTTATGGATAATCAAGGAGTTATGGATTTTTCCTATGGTATTTCTATATTGTATTTTCATTCATGCTTAAATGTAAATATTATGTTTGTATCTAGTTTTAAAAAACTACTAAACTGTTTGATCCCTAGGGATGTGACATCCTTATTTAAATGGTAATGTAATAAATTAAGACACCTAATCTGGGCTACTAGAGTTAGGGTATTTACAATCAATTACATATACCACTATTTATAATTATCTTTTATTTTCTCCCATTTTCAAATCCACACTTTCCACCAATGTTATCATGTGTGGAAAAAATTTTATGAGTGACTTTAAGTAACCTTTTTGTTTCAAACATTTCCATTTTTGGGTGGTTTTACTATACAATTTTATGATATGGGTTTCTATGAAGAAATTTTCATATGATAATTTCTTTGGTGAAATTCATTTTAAGGGAGGTATAATATAACACTCGATGATTTTGTTAAATTATTTTTATAAAATATATGTAATCTTTTACACATTTTGTGTGACACAAAAAAAATTATTTTTTCTTGTATTACAAGTAACACTGAGTTTATCTTGTAGTAACTGCAACATTATGTTTTCATTTCATTACACACAAGCCCAAGTTTATTTATCTTTTTACATAACGTTAGGTTTAAATGAAACATATCATACAGTTAAAATGTTATTATTTAATATGATATTTACAACCTAATCATGGGAATGAAGGGTCTGAATATGATTAAATAAATTATTAAAACATATTTTACACATGTTTATATAATGAGGTAATTTGAAACGAATTAATTATAAATGTGAATAAAAACTATTTAATGATAAAGGAAATATTTTTCAATGAAAATTATTTTTTATGACGAAAATTTTGTTTTTCCTAAATAGAATAATCAAACCATATTTGGTGAATTATTTTAATGAAATTTATATATTAGATATACTCAATTAAATATTTAACATTCATATTATGTTTTTTTATTGAAAAGTTATAGGAATACATGAAATTTTATGATTAATAAATATATTTATCTAAAGGGAAGTTATTTATAATTTTTATGGGGAACTAATTTTAAAACTAAATTATTCCACTTATAAATAAATAAATTAATTTTTTTTATGAAATCCAAATTTTAAAATTATATTAGGGTGAATATTTTGGATTTTTATGAACAATTCCATTTTTTATTAATACTGAAAAATACTGAATTTTAATTGAATATTATATTATTATTTTCCTTATTTATAACATTAAATTATTTTATAAATTGTTTTTAAAGTTAAATTATTTCATTAATACATTAATTAACCCATGTTTTCATTGTAATCAATTTTATATTGATTTTTTATATAAAAACATTATAAAATTTTGAATATTTTCTCTTTAAAAGCCATATTTCTCGTCCTATTTTATGAGTCATTGTAAATTTATTTGTTAATAATATGTGATTGGAATTTTGGAAAATGGATTAATTATTTTGAATCAAAATAATTTACATTATCTAATATTGTAAAATTAAATATTTTTCAAAAATGAATAGTGAATGTAGTAAAACATAATTAATACAGTTATGTTAGAAATGTCTTTTCTAGGGGTAGACTAATAAGATAAGGTTAAAATAACCTATAAAATTGTATAAAAATAATTTTATGGGACTATTGAGAGAATTAAACCTCTATTTATTGATAATAGACCATTTTTACCCTTTTGTAAATATAAAAAATGTAGTAGAAGTCAATCCATTTCAAAAATAACAAGTGTGTCATCTCCCCCAGTTATAAAAGGTAACCCCTACCCCCCTTACACAACAATTAAATCCTATTTGGATTAGTAAATATCTACCCGAATCAATTAATAGAATACCTACCCTTATATTATAACCTTTATTTTGTGCATAAATCTAACCAGGGAATGAATAAGTGAAAACCTAAGTGGAATACCCAATGTAAAGGTAATGTTCTTCATCGAGCATATTTATTTTGTTTCATTTTACACATTCATAAATATTTTTTGAACAATGATTATATAATAATAAATTCATATAACCCATAATTAAATGATTATAGATTATGTTTATGGCATAAAACAATCTTCACATGCATAAAATGCGTTACAATGATCGTTTGTTTGTACGAGGGACTACCCCCTGACGAACTGATGTCATTTATTTCTCCATTACCAACTTTCAAGGATAAAAATTACAATATATTTATTATTTATAAATGATATATACTATTTATCATATTTTATTATGATTTTGGAATTATTATATTACACATACCTTCACACTCATTATTTTGTAGGAATACGATAACGTTGATCATGTGTACAGTGGACAACCACTCCATGAAGCAATTTGATTCCATCATGATTTACATGGATGTAATTAAAGAAGGGTTTAATGAAAATAAGTGATATAAATGAAATGATTTTTTTTAAATTATAATATATATCATTTATTTTTCTTTCATTCAATCAGATTTGAAAAAGGAAAAATTGTTCATTCCTACGTATGACCTACCACCTTCATGAATGGTGTATATCATTTCCAATCACTACATTTTATTTTTACTCTTAATAAATATATAGTGAAGATATATGACATTTATATCATTATATATATATATATAAGTAATTTTTAAACCATGACCAATGTAATAAGACTACTATAATAATAAATCAAAACATACATGATAATCAAAACCATTATTTCCTGAATCATGAGTTTAATTTAGATTTTTTAATAAACTGCTAAAAAAATGTCATAATAGAACCATATATTGTATTATATATTTGAATATGGTTCCTTAAAATTTTTATAATACACTTATATTTTTTATACATGATGTTTTAACATGTAAAATTAAATTAAAGACTTATGGTAAGGGATTTCCATCTCACATTTTTTCTTCTGTGAGACACAATCCATATCAGAAACCTATTTATTTTATGTAACATTTCTACTAAAAATGAATTATTTTATTAATATTCTCCATATATATATTTCAATTTATATATCTTTATGAGTGTTTCCCTTTCATGGGGGTTATGGTTAAAATTCTACCAAAGCGTTATGTGGTTTTTGAATCAATTTTCCTTCTTTGAGACTTATGTTATGTTATGCACCTATATTTTTTCACGAGGTGTATATACATACTAGTTAACATATAATGTCATGAATTTATTAATACTCCTTATATTATATGTTTAATTTTATATTATTACTTTATGGTTCTTATGATTCATTATTAACAATGTTGTATCGATTTTATGTTACAATATCATCATTTATCAGGATTATTAATGATTATATTTCACATGATAATATCTAATGATCATTATTTCAATAAACACCAGAAAATTATTATATCTTTTTTATTAAATATATAATAATGTAATTTTACAATATTTAAACTTTAAAAAACTTAAATAAATATGGAAAATGTTTTTCTTAGAAAATCTTACTTTATTTCTCTCTTCGATCGGAAATCTGTATTCTTTTCAAGACATATTTTCAAAACAAAATCACAAAATATTTTATTACTCAATTATTATTTTTAAAAAGAACATATTTGATCATTTTTTTTATTTTTTATGAAAATTTTTAAAATTAATATTTAATTATATTCCAAAAACATTTCCAAATTCTCTTTTACATAAAATATAAAAGTAATAATTGTTTTTAACATGCAAAACCTGACCAATATTTACTTTTGTTCTAACAACTGAAGGATTTCAAGAATCGCATAAACTTTTTAAAATTTATTTTCAAATAAATTTCATACATTAATATTGTTTAAATATTTATATTTTAAATAAATATTTTTATATTGATGAAAAAGTATTTTGAAACTATTTTCATTTATTTAAAGTTGAGAGATTTTTTTCCTTAAGATTTGTTTTAAAATATTTTTAAAGAATAATTTTATTATTTCAAGATTATTTTCAATGAATATTATTTTCAAATAATTTTATGTTTTGAATGTTAATTTCAAATAGAGTTTATTTTCTTTAAGAAATGTTCCAAGAAATATTTCAGAAAAATTCTCCATCCCGGATTACATTATTTGATATAATTTATTCTTTAGTAGAGTTATAAACATTGGATACAATTTTATATTATTTATCTCCAATTTTTAAGTTAAAGATGATATTATTTTCATGAAACTTATTTCCCATCTATAGTTAATACCATGATAGAAATATTAGGAAACCCACTAATTTTCATGGGTTATGCATAGATGAAAAAAAATCTTTATGAAAACTGTATATTTTCCAAAGGTTATGATATGAAGAAATTTTTATGAAACCCACTTCATTTCATGGGTTATGATATGGTTAATATTTTATGATATTGTGGAATACATATGTAAGTTTTTCATTATGTGATGATGGTTATGTTATAACCATGAATGGTGGTTACATTATAACTAAAGATCGGTGGGGCATATATCTCCCTCCATTGAATTGGGAAAATATTTATATCTCATGGGATAATAATGAGAATTATTTCAAAGGGATTTATATACTATGGGAAATAGGTGTATCCTGATCCACTATTAGAAATAAGTGAGTCCCGGTCCACTATGTGAAAAATGATTTTCATGATATGTAATGGGAAATATGTATGTCATGATCCACTATGTTGATGGTCTTGATAGTTAACCTTGACATTTAAATGGTTTTCAATATCTACGATGGTGCCACAATTTTATGACATGCAATTATTGTTCACGATTAGATTATGAACATTTATCACACTTATAAGACATGTCTTCAAAAATAAAAATGTTTTTTTTTCGTGAATAATGTTTATGATCTATGAACAGTTTTGTATGAAAATTGTATGTTATATTCCTGATCACATACCATTATGCTTATATTTTTCTTTAATATGACCATAGATTTATATCTCTTATGTTTACTGTTATAAATAATTTGATATCAACCTTTCTTATTTTTTTCATTCCCATTGTTATAAAAAAATGTTTTTATGTAACATTACAAAAGGGGAAGATCTTCATGGGATACATTGAAGATATTTCACTAATTTGTAATATTGTCCGGCTAGTATTTAAATAACCTTAACTATTAGGATCCTTAGTTTTGTGTTGGTGTAATGTATTGGAAATTCATATAAAAAGTTATAACGTTAATGTATGAGAATCATGGGTCACTATAAAATTACCCCTAGGAAATTAAAGACTAAAAAGTATCTAAAAAGAATAAGAAGTGATCACCTAGATTGAAAAAGTAAATAGAAGTTTTATTTCCAAAAAAACCGTACCAAAAAATCATAAATGTCCTATAACAAACAAATTATTTATAAACCATAATTAATTTAAAATTAAGCCTGTAAATATAATTCAAAAATACATAGTTTTTTATTTTATTTATCAATCCATAATTATTCCACCGATGTAGTCACATAACAAATGATTAATTAAGTTTATTGATGTAAGACTAATTTAGTATTTTATTAAAAACCATGTTTATATATGTTATGGAAAATTTATTTATAACAAATATGACTTCATGTGATAAATATTAAGATATTATAACCCAAAATAAACCATTTTATATTAATTTTCATGATCATAAAATCATTTAGTAATTATATCAATTTAAAAATATAAAAAATTTATCGTTTCTTTATAAATAAACAATACAACCATTATATAAATATAATAGTATCTAATATGTTTAATAAAAAAACATCTTTATGATATTACACAACTCAATATAACAAACAAGCATCCATTTATAAATATTATCTAAAAATTAAATAAATAATCATGGGTATCTTAATTTACTAATGGTCAAAGTACACAAGACCAGGTGACAACGAGTAAGGAAAATAGTGATTAATTGAAAGAAATGTTTAGGTCAACAAACATTCCCATTAAATCTATTTTCATTAACAAATAAATATACATTCAATATTTTTATATTTATAAAATCCACAATAACTATATAAAAATAAGGTGAAACCACCTCTTGTGAATAAGTCAATACATGATTTGGAGTGTTGATACAATCTATAAAAAGACCTTTTAATAGATCATCTAACATTGAAACCCTCAAAGAAAACACTTTTAATTCATAAAATTAAATTTGAAACAAAAAAAATATAACTATCATTAAAAATAATAGAACTGAAAACATTTTGTGAACACCAATAGATCACGAAAAGAGGGATTATTGCAGTAATATCATGTAATTTCCAATCCACCCAAAATTATATATATTTAGTTTTAACCTTATATCATGATATATCGAGAATAAATCATAAATCATCATCTTTTTTTAGAAATATTAGCGAATATAATGTAAATAACCCACATATGCTTCCTTTAAATAAGAAATATTGAAACCCCATAATATAGTTTGATTTCAATATTCTTTTTGAAACTGAGACACATAATCCATAATTCTATATAAAATTAAATTTAAATGAATGATAAATAATGGATAAGATAATGATATAGGAGTTTTTAATTTATTTTTTAGTGAAAAAACATCATTAAAATATATGGAATGAAGTGTAAGATATGAGTGTTACTGAATCCAATGTGGGACTTTCTTCCAGATCCTCGATTGACGTGGTTAATTTAGAAATAAAGGAGAAATAAATGAGGTAAATGGATATAAAATAAAATTAAAAAAGTTATTTATTTTTTTAATAAAATATTTGATAATATTTTATTGGGTACTTGGTTCTCCACCACAAGGTATCTAGTGTATTCAAAAACATTTCAAATGTAGAATATCCTCATAAGTTATCTAATATGCTTTCAATGGTTTCTTGGTTCAATATGTAGTAATATAATGCATGTGTGACCTTCTAAAATATTATCATAAACCCTTAAATATTCCATAAAACCTAAAATATTATAATAAGAAACTTAGATTTTTAAATAAATACACCCAAATTCATTACAAAATCCCCAATGAAGAAAAATTGTTCTTTAAAATCCAAAATTATATTAACCTAATTTTTAACCAATCAATTCTTCAAATTATTTCTATAATATCACCAAAATTAATATTATAAGGATATAAATCACTATATATTATTAATGTTTCTTTCTCTGATGTTTCTAATGGAATGATACCATGTCTCCAAAACACATGTACCCAAGAAATATCCCATTCCCCCAACATTTTCCTTCAAATATCAGTTATTTGAAGTGGTTCAGGAATAAAAATATATTAAATCTTATAGTAATTTGATATTAACTAATAACATGTGTGGGGTCTTAATCAAACCTCTAAAGCCTTGTAATTAATGAAAAATTATAGATTGAACTATATAGATGAGGTAAAAAAAGTGGTATATCACATACCTTAGAAATTAAATGATATATAATTTTTAAACATATTGAGTTAATAATTTTACTTACAAACTGTAATTTCAGTTCCCTAATTGATGTGACATAGAGATATATATGAGCATTAACCAAAAATTATATAAAAATTCAATAACAATAGGATGATTTTTTCTAGATTATGTCTGAGTTGTGTACTTATTTATCTATAATATATTCTTAGAATTATCTTACAAGTAATATGGTTGAATTAATAAAGAATAAACTATTATAAAGAAATATAGGCAACAAACAAGGTCAATTTTAGTATACATCATAGGGATTTATGTTTATATTTTAATGAATATTATTATCATAATAAAGTTCCACCAATTGAAAATAGGTTTCCCATGATACATGAAAATGATTAATATAGGATATCAATATGTCCTTCAATACCTATATTAAATAATTGATCATACCATTTACTAATAGATTAAAATTTATACTTTAAAACAATTGTTTACTCACTAACTGTTGTAGATCCTTAAAAATTATTTGAATTAATGGAAGGATTCATATTTGAAATAATCTATACAGGAAAAAAATATAGATCAACTTATTAATATAGAAAAATTGTTACCAAATCATCAATGGAATTCATCATTAGAATAAGTAAAAATTTGACTAAATTAGCGAGACTCTCTATAATCATCCATATAAAATAATTATTTTAATATATATTTTAAAATTCCATAAAGAAGTATATAAATGTTTTATCCCATTATCATAGTTCAATAGGTAATGGTCGTAACATTCTAATTAGGAATTTATATTAAAGATTTACATGATAACAAGTATGAAATATAATTACATAACCAAAGGAAATATTATTCATCACACACAACAAAACATTAATTTCACCTAATTATATATTTTGATAGTATATGGGTTTACAAATAATTTTAACAATGGATAATCTTCATGATATACTATCTTAAGTAAGAAGAAACAATAAAATTGGTCTAAAAATATAATATATAATCAATCATATTAAAACATCCATCTAAGGAATAACTACTATTTTTGGTGACTTTTATAGAAACAGAATCAAGATAATACTACCATCTCTCTCTAACATGATCCATTAATGTAGTATTAATTACAAAACCTGGAAATATAATATTTTTAATGTGTTCAATAAAATGTAAAATAACTTCCCCAAGTATAGTATTATGTTTCCAATAATCCATAGTTTTAAAAACCCCATGCACAAGACATTTATGAATGAAATAATAATTAATTATACTAAATTTTCAAATAATATAAAATTGTTAAATGTAAAGGTTTGATGTTACATAATGCACTATTACTGTAGAAAATTCTGGTCATGGTGATAGAAGTTCTAATTCCTGATATTTTGAAATGTGTGCATTGTAAATTCTCACCAAAAGGGTAATGATACCCAAATATTATGGTTTAATTCCTGAATAATTAAATCAAACATTGTTGAATATATTTATTTAAAAATATTTGAAAATAATCTATAATACCAAAATAGTTCTATAAAATCATAAAATTAAAATTCTTTCTTCTGAACACCTATGATATAATAACATCAATAATCTTAGGATCTACATGTATACCGAATTATAAAATGGCATAAATGTTAAATTTTGCTTCTTTAATAGAATAGTTTATATTCTATAATGTTTTTATAAAGGGATTTCTCCCTAAATGTGCCCAATAAAATATATAGATATTTATCATGGATGACATGTGATTATAAAAACATAACCATTTCTATAAAAAACAAAACAATATAAGAGTCCAAATATATATGAAAATGATATCCAAAAATTACATAAATAGAGTTGAATTTTTTGTAAGACCAAAATAAAGACCAAATAATTTTAATTCCATATGAAAACTAAAATCTATATTAAAAATATCAACCTTATTTATTCAGAGTTTTGAAAATCCCTATAAAAAGTAAATCGTACTAAACTCAGTTAAGCCTTTAAAATAGTAAAAAAATCCCTTATTATTAGAATATGAAAATTTTCTTGTTGGTTTTATTATTTAATTTACTATAATTGATTCAAAAACACTATGTGTCATCCTATATCCTAAAAAATATCATTGGAGTACCCTAGGGAGAGGTTCTCAATTTAAGGAAGCCTTTAGATTATATGTCCTCTAAATAAAATTTCAAATCCATATGATAATAAATTTCTATTATGTAAGAAGAAAGAGATATAAATCATGTTTTCAGACTAAAATAAAAAACTTATAATATATATATATAAATTTATCCCGTTTTGAAATTTCTAATAAATCAACATGAATAGAGCATGGATTTTTGTTTAATATATATAAAATTTCAACTAGTCTAGTTTTGTTTGCAACTCCTAATGAAATAAATATTTACTAACTTGTAATGTTTACTATTCTGGTAAAAATAGCTCCATCTCTAGCTACAATCATATTCTTCTCTTAGTTAAAAGTATTAATGACTCCATATGGTGCATTAATAGAAAATTTAATTTAGAGGTGGTTTTAAAAACCGTCTCTAAATTATTTATTTTAATTTTATTGGAGTTGTTTTAGAATATTATGACCAATTTATAGTGGGTTATTAAAAAACTACTAGATGATGGTGGATTTTTTCCTCGCAGTTAAAACTATCTCTAAATTTTGAATTTTATAACAAATTTTATTTATTTCATTCTAGTGAAGTTTTTTAAAATATTTATTGAAATTAATGATAATTAATTATTATTATTGATAACAATTAAAATATTGTTTACATGTTTATAGTTAACATTTAATAAATTTTTTATATTTATTTAATTTTAATTATTATTTCTTATTATTACTATATAATATATTAATAATGATTAAAAATTAATATTAATTGTTAATAATTAAATAATTGTTAAAATAAATAAATTATAAATTTATTTAAAATATTAGTTAGTAATTATTTAAAAAATAATAAATTATTAATTATTTGTTAATTAAGAATTATTAATTAAAAATTATTTATATATGTAAATATTTACATATAAACACACACACACATACATAGAAATATATAAAAATAAATAGTAAACATGTAGTCGAAAACTTAGTGTCGATTTGTACGATATGAATCATTAAATCAGACATTATGAATAGAACATGGATCATATCTCATAAAAAGTATGGAATAATAGACAATAAAAAATAAATAATTTTCTAATATAAGATGAAAATATTATTTCAATTGAAAATGACCCTAAATTTTGATTCATGTTTCTGTTTGGGAAAGAAAAGTATTAAATCAATGATTAAAATGATATCTAAATGTTTATAACATTTGGAAATCACATAACACGATTTTAATTATGAGAAATTGTCACGAAGCCGCTTAAAATACAAATATGTTAAGGAAATTTAACTATATTTTTTTGGTATTTTTGTTTTATTTAAGAGTGTTCTCTGTTAATTTTTGTGTGGTGTATGAATTTATTCATTTGGATTTCATTCTTATTAATATCAGTATTTTGAAATTATTATGGTATTCTCAATTTGGTGAATTAATTTTCAAACGTGACTTATGTAAAGTCAAAAAGTATTAGATCCATCCATTTATATGTTTTTAGGGATGAATGTTCATAAAGTGAATTTAAATGTTTTTAGAGGCTTCATTATAGGAAAATTCATTTGGGGTGATGTGTTTTGGATCTTAAGTCTTTTTAGAGATAGTGGTATGGGTTTAAGTGCACCATAATGAGTTAAATGTCTATAGAGGCCATTTTAGAGGGAATTTCACCTAGTTTGTTCACCTGTGTGGAATGATCAAGAGAAAATGTCTTGGGGAGACTGTTTTACTGAGTGTGGCACTTGGTGACTCACACTGTGTGAAAAAACAAGTGGTGAGACCACCAAAACAAAGTTATGGGCACAGTGCCATGTGAGGTACTATGATTTTTGTTTTGTGAGATACACTGTTGGAAATTATGAGGGTGTTTCCATGTCACTATGTACTTCAATGTTGCTAGGTGAAAATCAATTAATTTATTCTCACTCAACGGAGGGATAACCATGGTGTGGGGTGTGGTGGGATGATGGGGAGTGGAAAGATAAATGAATTTTTTTGTGGAGATCAATTAATTTATAGAAATTTGTATAATGGTGATGAAAATAGTTATATTAGGTTTCAAAATGCATCAGATTTTTGGTGGTTTCACAATTGAATGACATGATAATTCAAATCTTCACATTGATTAGAGGATCTGTGGTATAGATGGAGAACATTACACCATATAAGAGTCTTTTTAAACCTAAATTTTAATAGGGGATACAAATTACCTTTATTTTATATGTCTATTTTCTATACCAAACCCAAGCTTACCTTTTGACCTCTCACCACCATCCAATAACTTCTCATGAGATTTTAACCCTTTTTTCAAATTTATGTCTTTCTAGTCACGGAACCCTATCCCCTTTTCTTTTATTTAGCCTACTTTATTACCCCATTTTTGGAAATTTATTTTTAATATATTCCTATATTTTATTTTGGAAATCAAGAAAGACGTAACAGAGACTTCCAGTGTATACGTTCGAGTTTGTTATCCTCTAGTTTTGGTGGTGTATTCTTTTGTGGTCGTAGATCCTTGATCATTTGTTCTTGCAAGAAGAAAACTAAAATTAAAATAAAGGTATATAATTCATTATATATTATTATTAAAATTTAAAATTATATATTATAATTCATTAATATTTTGGTCAATGGTTGAATTAATATAATGAATATAGAATATGATAATTAAAATAATAATTAATCAGAATTTTGTTTTCTGATCACATGTATTTTACCAATTTTTATGCTTCCTTTTGATTACTAGATAATTTATTGTCTATTTATTGTCAAATATTTTGTGATTTTTATTATGATAAACTTAATTTAAATTGATAAAAAACCAAAATCTAAAATTGCGAAGTAATAATTAATGATAGAGGCATGTAATTTGACAATTATTCATCCATAAAACTGGATGTAAAATGAATGAAATTATAAATTCATTTGTGTGATAATTTATATATTTTAATATGATTATTTATATGTTACTCATTACCAAAAACCAATTTATAATAAACTAGGTGATAAGAAATTATAATTAAAACATTTTCTGTTCAAAGATAATTGTTTAGGGTTGTGTAAGCATGCTATTATTTTGAAAGGATTTATGGCTTGGTTCAATGACTTTAGTTTCCCCATGACTGTGTCATTATGAAAGTAACTCTATTTCTATAAACGTATTTACTATAGAATTATAAATTTGATGTGTCTTTATTGATACCTTGATAAGGTTCACAATGTTTGGAGAGTATTGTGTTGGAGGCCTAGGGATATATTGATGGTTGGTAACACTTTATGTGTAATGGGATGTTGGATTAGGGATAAAGTGATGGTAGAGTATGGTAATAGTGAGATATATTATACACTGTTTAATTTTGTGTGAATAACACCTATTTTATCGGGATGAGCTCAGATTGGGGATTTCTTTATGAAAAAATATTGTTTCTTGATGTTTTGTTTGATGGCCAGTTAGTCAGATGTTATTCCTGGTTTCCAACTACTTTATGTATTTTTCATCCATTAATGGATTTGAATCATTAATTTCATATCTTAGGATGAGTCATAGAGTACACAGATGATTTAGGAAATGATAAATTAATTATAAAATAATCACTAGAGATGAGATATTGTGAGTTGTAATAATGATAAATGATTTCTTTTTAATGAAAACCAAGGTATAGTTGAATGTGATTCTCTAGGGGGAATGATTTATAAATCAGTAAATTTGGAATATAATTCATGAAATACAATTATTTTATAATTATAATATGGTTTAAATAGACCGATATAGTTTTAATGGTGTCTATTGAATGCAATGAGTAAACCAGTTTCAATGATAGACTAATGAATTATGGGTGAAATATTGGATTATTAAATTAATTAATCATTTTTTGTTATTAAGTTGAAATGGTTAATTAAAACTGAATTTAATTCATGTGTGTTTGTTTTAGATCCAGAAAATTGTAGGGGTATCTATGTATCTAGTGTAGCAATAGTTATAAATGATTCAAACGCTATTTAGTTTCCCTTAGTGTGGGTTGTGTGTGATATTCTTATATTGTTTTTTTCCATATGGTGTACCTCTTGTGTAGAAAGGTAATCCAACACCCAAATGATGGGGGGGGGGTTGAACAATATTTACAATGAAAATGGAACAAATGAATGGATCATCCCTCTCCCAAATTCCATCTTGCTATAGTTTATATATATATAAATCAAATGTTATTAGAGATTATGGTAAAGGGTGTGTTCCCACCCCCGCTATGATGTCACTCATTTTTACTAAACATATTTTGTGTGTGATGTAATGTCTTGAGTTATATAAAATAATTTTTTCTGATCATGTTTTCTATGGATTCCCTGGGGTTTATATTCATAGTTTTTGTTGTGTTATGGAATAAGGTATTTATTTTGGTTGTAGTGGCTTCTTGATATACACAATGTAACTATTTAGGATAATGATTTTTATGATTATGTATTAGCCTACATAAGATTTTTGATGGTTGTGATACTTATTCATGGGATTCAAGATTTAATATTGAAAGTAAGGGAATAATATATGTGGTATTAGGGCTTGAGAGAAACAAACAAGTGGGGAAGTAGAAGTAGGGTAACATATTTTATATATATTGTTTTAATATGGAATGACAGATTTCTGTGTGCTACTTAGTATGTGAGACATGGTGAGGGTAAGGAAATAACATTACCTATTTTAGTTACATGTTTTATTGTCAATTTTCTTTAATTAAATATAGTTTGTTTATTTTAATTTTTTTTGTGATAGTTTTTCGGTATGATCCTACTAAGTATAAATGTTTTGGTTACCCTATGTATATATATATATATATATATATTATTTTTCAAGTCCAAATGAGATTGCTGGTGATCGAGCTAGGTATTTCTAGCTTGAGGAATTATTGGAGCTGCATGGTTTCAACTGAAGATTTACATTCAATTTTAGTATGGAATCACATATATTGAAATTTATTTTAAATTTATGCATGTTGTTAGTTTGGGGTTTCTCAAAATATATCTTATTCCATAAGATTTATTTTGGAAAATTCCTTCTATGTGCGTGCTTTATATAACCTATGTTCTATTCACCAACATATGGCCTATTATAGGTGGGTGTTAGCACAAATATATATTCTACATGAATATGCAAGGATAATGTAGCCAGTTTGGATCGAATTAGAGTTAAAACATCCAAAATACCCCTCTTAAGGTTTTACATTATGAATCACTATTGCTTTGCGAGTGGTCAGAGCTTGCAGTTTTATTTTACGAGGTCCCCTTCATGTCCTTGTGAAGCCATAACGGTGGACTCTGTGAGTCTGAGGAATCTTTTTGATTTCCCAAAGGATTGATAGTGTGGTTTGAAAATATGATGGAGTCACACATTCATGAATCCAAAAATTTCATAGTGAATTGATTATGAGATTTTAAAAACACCTTTATTATAAATACGCCTCATTCCATGTTTTAATATATGGTAACATAACCCTTGATCTTTCAAATTTCTCAAAATTTTCAAGCCTCATAAGTATCATGATCACAACTAAAATAGATCATTCAAGGTACATGGGCTTCATAAACCCCCCTTCTGTGTGTCTTTAAAAGAATCCACCATGTATGTATATTCCTTATGCGATGTCTAGTTGACTTCATTGAGGAATATGTCCCTCTGATGCACTATAGTATATGCAACAAATTCAACCTTTATAAAGAAATCATTTCTTGAGCCCAGACAACATCCCGAGTTAGGGTCACCATGTTTCGTGAAGAATGCTACTTCATGAATCCCTTGACCATTGTGAGGCACCTAGGATTCGTGAAACAGGTATCTAAAATTCCCAAATCATTAGCAAGCCATTCTGACCCCCACCTAATTTTGTGTTCTATCTATTGGTACCTCTTCATGAAGGTTTAGTTCCAAGAACATCCACACCAATCCAAGATCGATTCAACTCCACCGTGAGTCCCTATGTGACATATTCGACACAATAATATTGCCCACTCCATATCATGTGAGGCTCGGGACTCCATCATTTCTTTTTCTTCTTAGTATTGGTATGATTACACATGTCTCTTCTTAGTATAGGCTTTCTAACATATACCTTGTGATTGACCACCCTTCCATGTTTTTACATTCTAGAAATTATAAATCCATGAACCAACTAAAGTTTCATAAGTGAGGGTTACTTAATCCCAAGGGGTAAAGAGTAAGTATACCATGTATGATAAGTTGGACACAAAACTACCTAGTCCCAACATCCTCAACATTTAACATTAAATGCTATCCTTACCTGATGAAATTGGAACAAGATTCTCCATGTGTGAGTGGAATGGGATGGAATCCACACCACCTACACTTATAGGGAATGAGATTATCCTAACATTGAATGATACCCTCCCCATATGGAATTACATCCTAATTTAGCAACATACATTCATAATCCCCATATCATCTCTCATTGGGCCTTATTCCGTGACATGATAAACATGTCTACTACTTCCTCTACTTTCTCACATCGGACATGACTCATGTTGGCATAGAGGTTATTAAAAACCATTAAATCCACCCAATCCTCCAAATGAATAGCTCATATTCCTAAGCCCCATCAATATTCATACTCACATTGTAGGTCTTAACCATAGTTATAATCCCAAACATATTTCAATTCCAGCCTCCTCAAAGGTTCAATCCCCAATGTTGTCCCCAAAAATGGGCCTCCTATATAGGTTTATGCCCCAAAATTTATGAACTACATGAGCTTTGATTCCAAAATAATTTGGATATGTTGAAATACTCCCTATGGTATAAACCCATCACTGACAGCCTACCGGATTTTCTCAAGGGCACATTATTAGAAAGATCATTCCCCACACTTAGGAGAGAACATCTCTTCCAATCCCATCAGGAAACTCAATGCATAACCCCAATACCAACTCCCACATAGATAAATCATCTTTTGATGATAATCAGGGTCACTTCCATGCATAATTCATATACCACCCCTTGTCAATTCTCCCTTCACAATGAAAGCATTCTTACCACTTGATGTTAAACTGCATGGAGAAGTCATATCACATGACATTAAACCATGACTACGAACTATGTGGGTTTTTATATCCATATTCTAAATAAGGATCATAATATCCCTTAATGAGGATCAATACCAAAAATGGTAAACCTATATGCCCCCACCAAGGGGTACACCTCCTAGACCTATCTCTGTGAACCGTTATGATCAGTCTACCTTCCTAGTGTGACACCTTCCCTTTATTATACATAACTCATGTATCCGATCCAATAGTGAATTCTAATCCATTAATTGGAAAATTGTTAGGTGTAACACCTTACATCCTATTCACACTCATTCATGATTATCCTTGAAGGGTTTTATTGATAAAAAATTACGTCTCCACAAAAATTTAACCATGGGATCCCAAATACATTCCTCATGTGAATCAAGTGATTCCTGAGGTGAATAACTTGGAAGATATGAACCTATGGTGTCAACTGAAACATGAAAAAAATGGGATGATTGAGGATAAATCCTTGTAAAATATATGAATTATATGTTAGATACCTCATGATAGACATGGTATGCCATGTATTCTTCACCTAAGATTCCTCCATGTGATGCCCTCCCATGAAGAAGAATACAAGTGATCAATGTTCCCAGCATCCAAACATGCCTGCTATGCCAACTGACTACTCACCTGATTGAAGGTTTCTTCCCTATCATATACATTTAGAATGTCATGATTTAATCAGTTTAATTAACCAATGTACCCAAAGAGATGACATTAGTAATGAGTTACATGAACACGACTTAACAATATGAGGGAGACCCATACTTGGAGACGACTTCTAAGGAGGATCCCATGGAAGAAGGAACTAACACCCCATCATCTGTTTTAGATTAAGAAGAAAAAAATAGTGGAACATGATGAAATAAACCCAACATTGGTAAGCTGGAATGTGGGTTAACAATGCACGCCAGTACCCATTAATAGGCATGACGAGTTCCCTAGTGAAAGAGTCGGAAACAGAATTGGTGAACATAATGTGACTATAATATCCTAACCATGGGGAATAGTATCATTTGAGACATTATAAGAATAAAATGTCTCCAATCCAGCTATCCATTCCTAGGACTAACCTGGAAAATAGTGGCCTAGCATAGAACTCACCAAAAATTGGGGCAGTTAAATGTTCGACATCCCAGTTTATGACATTTCCAGCAAGGATCTATCTCTTTAACCATGGAAGATGGGACAATGCTAGGGAATTAGGAATTTATTTCCATGTATTCGTATCGATATATAAATACTTCTTCTTTATTGGAGTCATAATATAAAAATATGACACCCAACACCCGCAAATTCTATATAAGGATAAATTTTAGTGTAATAATCCCAAATGGCACCACCAACACAATGATGTTTTCCATTACCATATGTTAGGGGAACCCACACCCTGTATCACCCACAAAAATCACCAGGAGGAGGGTCATGGACACCCTTGTATGTTTTTAGGAGTAGGAGGGGGTTATTACCACAAACGACATGCCTTTCAGGACCTTGAGGCTTCAACGCCTCATCGACACACCCCCAAGGGATGCTCATGGAGAAAATGACCCCCACTCCAACATAAATCTACTTAGGGTGCCTCTACAAAGAGTGATCCTATAACTCTCTCCCCAACACCTAGGAGGTGGGTGATTACAGAGTCACCATGACAAAAAATACCACTAGGGACTAACGAGGAAGGGCTCCCAGTAGGCCCCATCTGTGCCAATAATGACCATTATTATAGGCCGATGAATTGGTGGACTATACACCTACTCTGCCAGCACCAGTCTGGACCACTCGACGTCATCCTAAAGAGAAATACCTAGGGAATTCCCTAAAAACGGTAATCAAATTACATGGATCTAGTTTCCCCTCACACCTCTTGTGTATTCTGATAGATCCTTATGAATGGTGATTAAGGATTAATAAATTCTCAATTGCTATCAATACCTGAAGCACAATACAGATAGGATGGGTTAACTCTATCATTCATCGGCCCCACCAAAATCTATTTCATGAAAAACTGTGATGATGAGTTTTAGATTAGAGGTCCTCCCTACTCCATCAAAAACCTAAGAAGAGGTCCTCTCATCTCTCATAATCACCACGAAGGTCCTTCTCATTCCATTCCCAATTCAATCAGAGGTCCTACAATGTTACTACCACTAGTCATCATGCGGGCCCTCCCCATGTGACATTAATTTTCTATGAGGGTCCTCCTCATGACGTTACGATCTTATGAAGAGGTCATTCCCACTCTAGTATTGAACAATGTGAATGTCTTACCTACTTCATCAATGATTGGTACAAAGGTACTCCCTAAGGTTTGACTATCCAGTTTACAGTCCATCCCCATGAAAATTATACTGGTCATCATTGAGGTCCTCCCCATGATCCCCATGATCAATGTATAATCCCTCCTATCTTTGTCAACAACTAGATTAGAGGACCACTCCACTGCTACAATAGTCCATGTGGGGGTCCTCCCCACTAAAATAGAAAACCGATACATGGGCCCTCCCCAAGTACAAACTAATCAAAGAAGAGTTCTTTCCCATGCTACCACCTACCAACATAGAGGTCCTCCACATCCCTATGAATTACCCTACACTATAGAACCATCACAGAGAATAAGGGAGAACCAACAATGTTGAAGGAAAAAATCATATAAGGCACCATGTCATTGTCAATCCCATCAACTTATTACATTCCTAAGCAGAATTTGATTCAATGATGGGACCTTAACCCCATTCATAAACATCAGTGAATGGGGAATGAGACTAATAGGTAACTTTCATCATCATGGATGGATAGATCCACTGAATATCAAAAATTAATTTTTGGTACATGAAGGTTGAGGAATATTTGGACCCCTTCCATGGGATAATGATACAACCATCTCAATCATCACCATTTTCCCTCTCCACCTCTATCTAAGATCACATAGAAATATTATTGAACTAGATAGATGAAGAGATTCTAATTGAGCCATTGATGAGTGTTGATATCCTTTCACATGAGGTAGTGTTGATCACCCAGTCATGTAAGAATATAATGGTGGGGTTGGCACCACACTTTAAATATTCCCAAGAATGTATCAACCAACTGAATCATGCAGCGACTCCACCACCACTTGATAGGCTTCCAAATTCAAATATATTAGTTCCACCGCTAATCTACCAACATGAACTAGCATAAATTTATTTTTATGTTATAGTAATAATCCAGATAAAGTAGAAAGTATTTTTTTAATGTTGAATCTATTAACCTCAAGAAGAAATATGAAATTTTATTTGGAATTGAAAAAAGGAAAGTAAAACTTATTTCATCACAATAATGTTAGTAATAACCAAAATAGATGAAGGGGGAGTAATATGATCTATTAATATTAGTATAAATTTACCTATGGTATATGATGAAGAAAAGGGAAGAAATATAATATAGAGAGAGTGAGAAATATATCAAATTTTACTGACACATAATTTTAAAGAAGAAGAGGACTTTGAAGGAGTGATCTTTGAGAGTAGGATGAGTAATTAGGTACATTTTTAGAATGAATGAGAATGTTTCTATAGATGTCACTTTTTCTCAGATTGAAAATGTATCTGTTTATAGCATTCAATTACATAGGAAATTATCTAGAATAATTTATCTATTTATGTAATTATATTCCAGATTCCATTAATCTTAACCAGCAATATCTATATACATTCTCCGATGCATTTATAAAATAGTAACTCAATAGAAACAAAATTAAAGTATAAAAAATTGAAATTAATAGTAATATTATTCTAGGATTATCATGGATTGATAAACATAATGATGATAAATTTTTTGAAAAAAAAATGTTATAAAAATATTAAAAAAATTAAAATAACTCATCATAATGTTAAAAACATATTCATAACAATAAGTCAAAAATATCATAGTAATATGACATCTAAAAAAATAAACATTCCATTTTATCAATATATGATAATAAAAATAATTCAATTTAGTGTATAAAAATCATTAAAAAAATTTAAAAAACAAATTTTAGCATAAAAATGACTTTAGGAGAAAAAAAAATTAAAAAATTAAAATCAAAATTATAAAATTGAAAATTATGATTTTCATGATGAAAATAAATATGGAAATTGAGGAAAAAATAATCTTCACAATAATTATGCTGAAAACAATGAAATTATACTTCAAATGGGTTATATATAATTAATATGAATCTATATAATCATTATAACAAATTAAACTCTTGGAACAGTCATGAAACAAATGAAAATAAGTTGGATATCAGGAAATATAATTATTTAGAGAAAACAAGGTTTTTATATCTATATAACCCTAACATTCATACTTTCATAATGGTAACATGTATTTTTTTTATTTCCTAAAGGTAATTAGATAAATATATTGTATAAATAAAGGATAAATATAAAATCATGCACAACGTAAGGGTGCAGCTATCACAATGAAATGTAAATTATAAAATTGACCAGGGTATGGAATGGAATATATTTTTGGTACATGAGGGAAAAAATAAATTTATATATCTCATAAAATGTTATATTAACACATGTTTAAGGGTAATAAATAATTTCAACCTGTTTTGTATTGGTATAAGTCAATTTGTGTAAATTTAAACAAAAATTAAAACTTGTTATGTAATGGTACAAACAAGTTATATAAGGAAAAAATAGATGTCTAGTGAGGGTAAAAATTATTATCATAATGGTAAAAAATATGTAAAATACTAATGTTAGGTTAATATAGAATATACATAAGCATAAACACATAATTTTATTACTTTAATAAAGTTTAAAAATAGAGTTCCAGTACATGAATAAGTGTAAAAGGAAACCTACGTAATGGTCAATACAAACATTCAATTTTCATGTAAGGGTAAAAATATTTTTATAAATAATACATAAGTATAAAAAGAATACTTCTAATATTAAATTTTCACATGTTTTGACAACAAATAATTTTTTTGAATAATAAAAATAATAAAAAGAAATTAAGAAATATTTAATGAAAAATAAAAGTCAAAAAATTATTATTATCACTATATATTAAGTTTTTTATTCATTAAAATAATAAATAAATAAAAACATATTAATAAATAAACTAATAATTAAGTAATATTGTGGAGAATGGTACTATATCATGTTCTTACTCATGGATCTCTAAAATTTTGAGGTTAAGAAAACATCCTAATCAAATAAAATGGTGAGTGGTACTCAATGAAGTAGTATGACTTCCTTTATGTATGTATTAGTTCTTTTTTCGGGTGACAAATATTCCTTGATAGCTATGAAATATGATGACTTTTTAAGGTTATTAGATACCACCCAAATGAATTAATTTTCATTAGAGGTCTTGCAGAGTCTGATGGTGAAATCAAAGGTTATGTTTTCCTTATTAAATTATAGTATGGGTAATGGTTCCATCCTATCCCTATACTTTCATCATTTATCCTTTACTTTTTGGCATTCCAAGCATCAATATACAAATTCATAAATCACCCACTTTATGTTATCTTTCTAGAGGTTTTTATTTATATATATATACATCTTAGTGTTTCAATAATGAATATATAAGGATGGGTTGTGCACATCATCCAGAAGTTCTATATTCATCTATGTTTTTAAGGGGACACATATTTGGGTTCCAAGCCTTATAATTCTATCATAGAAATGTTGAACACCAAAATATTTTTACCTTTTTAGGCATATACTCATCATAATTTTAGGCCTACATGATTCTCTCACGAATGGATGGTTGAGAAATTATTTTATAATGTGAGTATAAAGATCATTTTTTTATTCCAATGTCCATACTTTTTTATGTCCAAGAAGATTTGATCCATTTTAATCCCCATCATGGACAAGGTTGTTGGATCCATTCTACTCATATTATCTTATATTTGTTTCCTTCTCGATATGGTAATGCGTTGAACAGTAATAATTATTTATCATCTCTAACAACCTTCTTTAGTGAATATTGAGCTCATTTTGTGTGAATATATGCACGAGGCTTCTATGATCTGTATATATTTCAAAATTCTCCTTATATAGATGATTTTATCATTTCATAAAGGTTATGATTACTACTATAAATTATAGAACAACAATTTATAAGTTTAAAAAATGGATCCTAATTTGGGGGGGGGGTAGAATCATAAGAAAAAACATTCTCATCAAGCACGATAACACACACAAATCCCATTTTTATGCATCATTTCAAATGAAAAATACTTCCACACTATTGTGTAATGTTATATTAGGTTCATTTATTACCCTATTCTTTACCAATTTAATTCTCTTCTCATAGTCATACGTCTATAAAAACATCACTACCTTCTATGATTTATTGGTTTTTGGGATTGAATATCAGGAAAAGTTTCATATAAATGAATAATATTTCCCTAACAATGCATATAAATTATGGATCTCCATGAACTATGTGGGTATGGTCCATCCCTTAATCACCTTTATTTTCTAATAATCTATAGAAATTCATTTTTCGTGATAAGAAGCCCTGTAAATATTACATGCTTAGTTCAAAACCCACATTTTCTATAGACGACATACAAATTATCATTTTTAAAGAGCCTTATTACAAATATAAAATGACCATCGTATTCATCGTTTCTTTTGGAGTATATAAGAATGATGTCTGTAAATTCTAACTCAAATTTATCATGTTATTAAATAAATAATATATTCCTTATTTCTATGAAGATAGTTGGTCTTTTAGTGATTCAATATGGAATCACTATGAACTCATAATTTATATACCTTGTATGAAAATTAATCTTGAGATTATCCACCTTATTTACCTTAAATTTATAATATCCTGAACGATGATCCATCTTAGAAAATAATGGTATCCATGTAGATGATTGAACAAGTCATCAATATACATGATAGGATACTTGTTCTTTATTGTGATTTAGCTGAGCTCATTATAATCAATGTAGAGGCTCATTGAACAATCATTAATCTTGAAAAAAGGACTAGTTCACCCCACAGTGAAGAAATTGGGTGTATAATCCCTTTATCCTAATTATCATAAAATTTATTCTTCACCTCTACATGATAAATATTGGAGATTTTACATAGAGTGTTGGATATAGAGAAATATCTGAGTATAATTTTTCTCGACAAATTATCCCCTCATCTTGGAGGAAGACCATAAAATATTTCTGGAAACACACCAGTGTATTCTCTTAGCATGTAAATTTCCATCTCCAATCCCTTTTTTATATAATTGAAAAACCACTTTTGAGGGGAAGTGGGAACCTAACACCAAAACAACCATACCAGTATAAAGTCACACATACACATTACATTTGATAGAAATCAAAATTCAAAATGTTTCAAAAGTATCCAATATCACCGCACCAAAACCATCAAAATGCCGCCTGTATCAAAGTCCAAGGGTATCACATCATATCCCATAAATCCTACTATCCACCCGAGGAGAACTGCACTCGCCCTAAAAAACATATCGTCACCATCATTATGATGTATCATCATCATAACACCCATGTCCATCACTACAGACCGCATCACCATCGTCCCTTCACCAATGTGCACCACTGGAACCAAAGACCGTCAAAGACCCTCCAAACCACCGTCGAACATCAACGTAAAATCAAACCCCATCAAACCAGAAACAGTGAGACCCCCAATCATGAACGAAACCAAACCAGACCACTGGCACCATGCCAAATCATGAACGAATCCAAACTAAAACCACAAATCGAAACACCATCGAGAAATATTCAAACTGATCGACTACTGAGAATAATAAAATAAACCTTACCAAAGACTTGAGTAAAAACCGAAAAACCAAAACCGTCATCGAAGGCCGCACCCTGAGAACACTGCTAGTTGTCAAACCACACCTCCAAAAACCCCGTTGGTACTGCAACTCTATATCGGGCCTGGAGACGAGTAGGGAAGCATAAGGTCAGAGCAGTGGTTGAGTGCCCATGAGCTCCGGAAGATGGCAACAACAACGTTGAAGAAAACCAGGGCCTTTCAAAAACTGGAGCAAGACCACCCAAGTAGCACCTTGAGAGCCATAGACCGTCGATCCACAACACTCAAAACCTCTTTGAACCACCACTTCATCCTCTTTATTGTAATTTTATACAATTAGATGCTGAATTTTTATATTAAGGGTTATTTCCTTTCCTAATTAATATTTCTTATCTCTAAATAAGTAAAACCATTCCTTACCCATAATTTCACCAAATTCAAAAAAATTGTTTGTCATGAGGTTCCATAAAAAAATTAGACGCAAAATTATTGATAGGGGAGGATTTATATAATTGAAATGTAACAATTACCCGATTTTTCATTTTCTCTAATATCATAACTTCCATGATTTGAGGTGGTGTTGGAATAATTCAACTAAGAATGCATGATATTAAAGAATATGTAAAACTAGAATAAAAAATTTTGTTTTCAATCCATGAATTAATAACTTGTATACCTATCATCACTTAATTGTTAGGATCCACATTAGTAGATACGATGGGATATAATAATCCATTATCTCTAGGAATTTTAGGTTGTTGTTGAATGTTATCATTAAAAACCCTTAATTAATTGAATTTTATTATAGTTTCCTCATTTCATATAGTTGAAACATTAGAAAAAGGAGGAGGATTGACTGGAAAATTCATTTATTCTATGATATACGTGGGTTTCTCTAGTCAAAATTCACTATCTAGGTTCCATTCATTCCCAAAAATAATAATTTTCAAAACCATTTTAGAAATTTTTTGGGTGGTTTCTTCCCACGTTTTTACAATTGGAATGTTGGAAATTCATTATAATGTGATATTAATCCATCATCCCCCCAAGAATTAAAATTTATTCTCTATTTCAAATCTTTAAAATTTAAATATCCTTGATAATTGATGATCTCCATTTGGACTATACGGGAACATCAAAAAATTTCACCACAATTTTTAAAGTCTCTAATTACCATATCACTTTTTTGATTCATCATTAGCTCACTAAAGAAACTGTAAACATAATTTTAGAGTCAATGATAATGTCGAAGGAATATATATAAAATGTTCTGAGGTTTTCCTCACACACCTCAAGGGGTTAATTTTCATTTTTACTTGAGGAAACAGAATTCCATATCCATTATAATTATGATAGTTTAAGGAAATTATTTATCAAAAAACATTTTCCAAAATTCGTTTCACTCCAATACATTGATCTCCTCTTCGAGTTTTTTATTTTTTTATCAACATCCACTATTGATTATCATATACCTACATAAGACCTACAACCATCATGATATTCTCATACTCATGGAATTTGAGGATATATAAGATCTATTTGAAGGATTCTATCCATTTTCAGAATTAAGGGATTGGGAGATACAAAAAAAATTATGCTATTTGACAAATAATGGTATTAATTGAATCTTGATATTTCTTAAAAGTGTGTTTTCCCTGTGATTTAATTTTATGTTTAGAACATGAATAAATTGAGAATGTATTTTCATGAATTTCATTACTCATTCACCCATTGGGTTGTGAATGTCATTTGGGAGGTAATAAAATTTTCCATTAAATTGGTTTTTGAATCAGTTCCCCGTATCTTTAACAATTTACATAAATATAGGGAAATTTTGGATTAGAATTATTAATATATTAAACACATAAAAGAAAAAATATGAAAATTTAAGGGATAAATCATAAATTAAATTTGTTCTTTTACCTATGAATTTATATGTTTTAATATAAGTTATCCATGGTCTATTTTCTAACATTAAAATATCGGGGTAATTTTTTATTCCATTTCATAATAGTTCAAAATGTGTTTGTGAATTTACCGATGCATATCCCCCGGAGTTTCGAACATGGTGAGAAGAATGTCTTTTATGTCATAAACCATGTTATGATCGACTTAACCCCCAATGGAACCTTTTTAGTGTTATTAACCCTATTACAACATGGTAGAGCCACATATGCATGTAGTATATAGAAAGGGGTTTTGTTTCTTATAAATCATTTAATCTATACATTACCAAAATTTATAAATGTTTTTATATGATTATTCTTATACCTATGGAATTCAATATAATTTTATAATTTCAATCACCAAAAATAGATATACCTTTATCTAATTAAATTTTAAAATCAAATATCTTTTAGACACATTATTTCATGATTGTTTATACAAACATACACATAATAAATACCAAAATATTTAGATTCCTAGTGTATTTAGGTAACTCGATACATTATATAATAAATTTATACATAGTTACAATGAAATTATTTTATAAACACCATTAAATTCCCTAAAATTACATTAATAATCAAATATTCCACAAGATAACCTAGAGACTTATATATGAAAGGGGTGAGATATAAATCCTCATAAGTGAATAATCAAAGTATAAAATAATTAAAGTAATACATGTGAATCAAGAAGAATATCATGATGACATAATGGGAGATAATCATAAACATGAACATCATATAATGATATATAATGATAAAATCATTGAAACATAAGTTTATGGAAACAATATAAAATAAGACAACATAAACATAAGTCAAGGATAACCACTGAGACATCCTAAAATAGTGTGTATAGAATGACCTACCACGCACTATACATGGAATCTCGTGAGATAAAATAAATTACATAATTCATTATAGGGATATATTATTTCAGGACCACTAGTCACATTCAAATCATATACATCCATTTATGTTCCACATAGATCATACAATATAAGTATGTATTACTTAAATTTTAATTTAATGATTAATGAATGTGTGCTACATACTTAGATTTATCCAATGAATGATATATATTTATATCTATGTAAATAATATTGAGTAGAAATGGACATGGGTTTTTAGAGTACATAAGTTCTAATTATAAATTTATAGGATAATTCAAGAAAATTTATTGGCCTATATAAAGGTTAATAGAAGTGTTTTGTGAGAGTAATTGGTGGTCTCTCATTACTCATGGATTATAAATAATGTAAATATATATGTATGAATTTATTTTAAAATGAAATTTTAAAAATAAAAATATATAGAAAATGTAAGTACATGAAATAAAAAAGTAATGGAAGAGGATCCCCTACCATGGGATTGCACTTCTAAAATCGAGGTAGGGGCATCTTATGATCATAAGAACACCCTAATAGGGATTTACATAGGGAATGATAGAGAAAAATAAATCAAAATGTATTTTTAGTGAAGTGGGTTTGGGGTTATCTGGGTATTTATATCATAAGAGACGAAAATTCTTTATTATTTTATAATCATAGGTTTGGAACTCTACAAGATAAAATATTAAAAAAAATCATTACCTAATTTTATATAGATTTTTCTTTCAATGGGATGTGATTCGCAATATTTTATATGTAAAATAACAGAACATATTAAAATAATACGATTTTTGATGTGTAAGCGAGTCATGTTCATATTGAATTCATTTTAAAAACATAAAATTGAATATCTGTTTTAGTGTATTCATTGATTGTTTCTAAAATTAATAAAATAACATCAAGAAAACATTATTTTGAAAGGGAAATAAATATTTGGTCATGGATTTCATTTATATAATTTATTACATAACCTTTGGGATATTATGATGCCCTAATACATACCATATATTTATACCATAATTAATTTTTTATTCCTAACATTTTATTTTCCTAGGAAATTATGGAAATTTATTACTAGAAAATTTTTACATGATTATTGGAAAAATAATGTATATTTTACTAAAATTATCTTATAATATGAAAATTATCACTATTAATTAATCATAATTATTTATCAAAAAAATACATGTTTTTTACAACACTATCAAATTTTCAACCATTATAGAAATTTTATGTGTGTAATTAAATTAAATTATCATTTGTATTTATAAATTTTATTTAAAATAAATTTTTCAAAAAAAGAAAATTCATTTCAAAAAGTATTCAATTTATAAAACTAATGTTTTAATTGAATTAATATATTTCCCAAAAATATAATTTTAGTTTCTTCGTATTGAAATGTAAATTTTAGCACTCTTTATATATTAATTTATAATGAAATAATAAATAAAGATAATTATAATGATTATTTAATTTAAAATTAAATATAAAATTTCATACTGTTTTCTCTAGATAGATAATTCTTTTTTATGCTAGTGTACACACTAAGGGTAATGTGTTTAATGAGGGTCCTTTCATTAGCTGGTTTGAAAAGAATTGTTTGGGTAGTGTTCTTGATAAGTATGAAAATCTCCCATAAAATATATTGATCATGTTTTAGTTTTTGAATCACAAACTTTTTCTTAGTTAAGGAAAATTATTTGTGACATCATATCCCTCAGATAATTAATTAAATTGGATTCATAGGCTATGATCTTGGTTTTCGATTCCATCTTTTCTTACATCTATGTCATTTAGTATTTATCATATCCATAAATATATTCTAATATTAAAATTCATGTTACAATGCCAATATTTTTTACAGTAATGATTATTATATTTATTTTAAATCTCACAGTCTAGAATTTATAATGGTATAAAATAATGAATAAAATGCACGTGTTTCCAAAAAATACATTACCTGTAGTTTCATTTGTGGATGTTTGGATCGTTACATTTCCATTAACCATACTTAGTTCTGCATAAAAAAATATTTTCATGTGAATTGATATTCTCGTGGATGGTGTGAGTAATAAACCTAGAATCACACCTCCAATTCATCCTTATGAAATGTTCATATGTATACCAGGAGTATTCCTGGAAAATAATAAATACGGGAATTATAAAAAAAATTGTACAATCACATACTTAGTGATCATGCACCAACCAAGCTGTGACAGACCCCAGACCATAACAAATTCAATTCAATGCTAGAAGGATTGTATTAGGATGTATGAATTTATAAAGAACAAGTAATAATGATTATAATCATGTATCTCAATGGTCTCAGGTGATTGAATTGATCCAATCCCCTCTAAAAATTGTATCCCAAATTCATAATGGGTTTGGCCTACATGCCATAATAAAATGTCTACGCCTCAGGTTATGCCTTCAAGACATCATGACACAAATTCCACTGCAATAGTCATGCCTCTAGGCTGTCAATACCCAACCATATTCTTAGGTCAATCATCATTTTCTCAATCCATGAACACTCCCCCTCGAAGGGAAAATGATCACATGATGGTCCACCAATTATAAATTCCAAGAACAACCTCATTGACACGGAGAAACATATAATAACATATATAATTCATGTAAAAATATCATATAATCATTATAAAAATAATGGTAATCTACCAATAAATGTGGTCAGAATAAGACATGGACAAAAATCTAAATAATCACACTTATGGAATCATGTGACAAATATGGGTCTTATGATATTCACAAAAACACCCACATGCGATCATAATAAATAATGGGAAAATGTTATGACAACACATGAAATATACCAAGGAAACATATGTATATGAGAGCTTCAAATGGTATGAAATATCTTACATTAAGGATATCAAAAATTAATTCTTAGGATAATTAAAGAAGTGATGACCAAAAAAACACCAAAAAAATATTAGTCTCACACATCAATGATGTCTATCCTCTATTCTATTTTATCAAATAAATTGATTTATAATGAAGACTAAAGAGAAAAAAAATCAATAACATAATTCTAAATTAAAATACTAAAAGGACTTCATCGACATAGTAAAATCCAAGGCATGTGAGGGGAAGGATCATAAATTCATTAAATCCATTCTCAATTAATGAATATATCATTATTTTTATATTGATTATGGAATAGTAAATAATCTAAAGAAATTTATTTTATATCCATAATCATCCTATGGAAATATAATAGATTCAAGATGATATTCGATAATAGAATGTATTAGGATGATCATTCTATGAATACCTTCTTGAGAAAATTATATTATTAAATTTTTTAACTCTATTCAATTACTGTTATTGTTGACATGTTGAATCATCCACCAATGTACTAAGGAAACATCAATATATTAATTATCCATTACCATACAACTATCATGAATATGAATAGTATGTTGATTTAAGATAACACACCCATTAAATATTCTTTATCATTGGTTGATCTCAATTTTATCTAGAAGCATTAATAATTTAATGGATATGCCATTGATATATGGATAAAGGGGAAAACATAACTGGATAATTTTATAAAATACATATAAAAAATATATATATCCTCATAAAATAATAAAGAAAAATAATTTTTTTATATATAAGAAAATATTTCGATTTTTACATCACTAAACTGAACAAATATTAAAGGATCATGGTGAGATAAATGGGTGAGCTCTTGGGTCTATGGGGGATGTCTTAAGTTCAAAATTTAATGAATATGGCCATAATAAGATAATTACTAAGGGGTTAAAAATGTGGAATTAAATATGATGGGGTTAATTTAATATAATCCTTGATTCGGACCACCGACTACCTAATGGGCCTCACTGGGGAGAATACGGAACCACTAGAAGGATGGTGACTTGCAACCATTTGGTTAGAGTGAGTGGTAGAATGCAGGTAATTATGTCTTGGATACAAACTAGACATGGGTTATACTATATCTGGAAGACCTAACAGAACACCTCCAGATGGTTGGTGTGTTAAACAAGTTATCCCTTACATGCTTTATAGCCACACCAATGTGATGTCCCACCTTAATGATTCCACTATTAAAACCCAAACACATTCCCACTTAAAACAGACCCTATCAATCCCATATATGAGATGAAACATCAAAAAAATGGTAATAACATTAGTCTTAACATATTATAAATAAAAAATAATTATTAAATAATTATTCCTCTATAAGGAACTCTCATTACTGAGAAGTACCATCAATTTTTCTTCTCAATCAAGATGGTCCATTGATCCCCAATATAAAACCTTCATTCCCAGGTTTCATCCTATATCCATAAATGAAATATTATGATGCATATTAGTGGTACTGTCTTCCCACAATGTAATTTTTTACTCCAGTATACAATCTACAAAAGTTGATTTATATATAATGAGGTAGGCTCAAGGAAACATCATCATAGTTGATGACATGAGTAAGATTTGGAACGTACCTCTAATGTTATAATAGATAGAACAAGACATGCATACCCTGTTAGTGATATGAATGATATAGATGGAAATGAACTATACAAATATTCTCAGTGTTCATGAAGGATCTAATATAGTCTGATACTAGCTTCCCAGAATTTCTCAAGTATTATAGGCCTAACTACGAAGTTACACTTAGAAAGAATTTATTACCTGTAGAATAATCCAATAGTCTCATCGTCTGGTTGGAATATGAATTGTATTGGATATGATCTGTGATCAACCTCTTGTGAGTCATTTTTCCTCCCTTGGAGGTATCTTGTACTATAATGGGCCCCAAAACTACTACCTCAGTAGCCATATTCCAACCTATTGGTGAATGAAATAGAATTATATAATGATCCCCATAATGTTCCATTTTAATTTTAGGATAGTAATATTTTTATAATAAATCAAACATGTTTTGGTGATTATCCTAATATCTACCAATGTCTAGGAAAAAATACTGAAGAATATCCTCCTGTATGTGAATCATTCATTTGGACTATATGTATATCTGGTTATGGTAGATTGTCCTCAATCTTAGATGAGTCCCTAAGGCCTTCTATAATCCCTTAAAAATATTAAAAATAAACATGAATCTCTATCAGATATGAAACTAAACATATCTCTATATAAGTAAAATATATCATTAACATAAAACATTCCCAGATCATCGACTTAGTGAGGGTCACTTATTTGTAATAAATGAGATAAATTAATTAGTCGACCAAAAATCACAATGGTAACATCATGACCTCTCAAGATCCATGTTAACCCTTTAACAAAGTCAATCATGAAATATTACCAATTATATATGGGTACTATATGTGTCTAAATTAAACTACCAGGATGGTGGTTCATGGCCATTACCATTTGGTATGTAAAGAATCTGGAATCAAATCTCGATATATTCCACTTCATCACTGGACACCCAGACTATTTCCTGATGTCATGGTATATAAGTTTTACACTATCATGTACTACCAACTTAAAGATATGGAATAACCTCATCATCTCTTCTCTAATAATAATAATGAACAAAATTGTTCAGTACAAAAGGATTACATCAACTTCCCCCAATAACCACCCTTGTAATGATCTGATATTTTATGAATAAAATTATCATTATGATTTAAATAAATGTATTAATATGTACTATGGTTATAGAAAACACATGAAATTATTTGGTTTTAATTTATACTATTATATTTTAAAATCCATTAATAATTTTTACCACGGATAATATATCATTTTAGAAGTGATCTTATGATTATTATAAATATATGGTTTTGATAAGTCCAATTGACACAAAAAAATGAAGTAATGAACATTACCAGTAGGATCATAACCTATGAGTCCCATTTATATATGTTTATGAGGGTAATAGAATCAATAGGATTTTACATTAATCTATCATAAGATGATATCTAACAACCAAAGAATAAGGGAAATCCTTTATAGTAGATGTTAAATCACATCGAGTTCATGACCCAAACCATGTATTGCAAACCACCCCAGGAAAAGCTCACCATTGTGCACCTTACCCTTATGATATTTTCTGCTGTATTAATGGGATATTCATCAAGACCAAAATAATATGAAATTATATATTTTATTTTCAATAGAATATTGTTTATATTTACTTATTATCAATACATTATAAATGATTTTGATTTTTATGTCATAATTTAAAAAGTGTATTTTTAATTAGTTTTAAAATTAAATTAATATTATTATATTGAAGACTTTATATATTTTGTTTGAAAATAATATTTCAATAAAACAATAACATAAAATAATATTTATTAAATATAAATGATCATAATGTTTTTATGAAGTCAAATGCAATTGTTAAAAGTGTTCAAAAACTGTTATTTTCAAAAAAACCCAATAATTATAAAGTAATGTCGATTAATATTTTAAAAGTGAAAAAATAAATATTTAGAAAAATATCTTGAGAAAATGAAAATTATTTTTTGATCCAAAAAATTTAAATTATACCGTGGTTTATTTTGTGTACTTTTCTAAGACATTCAAAATTTAGGGTAAAAACTAAATACCATATAAACATACGATGTGAATTATGACGTCATAATGACCCAAAAATTATGTAATAAATACAATAAATGGAATTAACAAACAAATAGATGTTTTAATTTTAAAATAATGTCATTTTATTTTTATTTGAATAATTTTATAAAGTCTTTAGGAATCCTCTGAATCATATATTATATTTTCCAGATTTAAAATAATTTATTTAAGAGTACGACTCACATACACATAAAAGTAGTATTATTTTATTATTTTCATACAATAGACTTATAAAATAGTGAAAACCACTCTTCATTGGAATAAAAAATTAGAAAAAACATGGGTTGATTTTTGGTTTTTGTTATTTTATTATATAGAGTCCAAAATATATGCTTGGAAAATAATAAAGAACATCCCCCTCTTTTCCAATATAAACGCATGAAATATCCCATATTTCATAAATAGAAATACTTGTATAATGTACATGCTATTAACTCCCCACTATAGAGTCCTTACAAGGTTCCCCTATCTCTCAAGAATCACCCCAAGCATTTGGTTTCACACTTTCATGGTAGGTGTTCTTTTATTTCTCCTCCTTATCCGTGTATCTTTGTTATATTATTACATTCTCTCCAATTATTAATTTTGGTGTATATTATCCAATACCCACCATATAGACCATATTATTCCTAAATGATTATAGACCCATTCCTCTTTTGTTAATCATTTCCATGGAAATTTATACACCCCCATTATGCTACCGAAATTTCACAGTTATTTCCTTGCCAATCAAATGTGTAGTGAATACCCATACTAAATTCCTATTAATGGTGTTAAACTTTAGGAACATATAATATTATAATTATGTAATTGAATTTATGCATTCCAAAATAATTAATCATGGGAAAAAAATTATGACATGTGATTCCATAATTTTTTTATATGGAACACTTAAGCAAGAGAATGAAATGAAAAAGACAGGTTCACGTAGAAGTATATAGTGTTCCAATGCATTGGGTAATGTTTTAGTCTCAGGAGATTTCATGGGAGGGAATAAAGAGTGAACCTAATAAATTATGGGACTATTTCTATCATTATTTCATGGATGTTATCGTTAAGCTATGTTTATGATGTAGTGTTTTATGTTGTTTCCACATTTCCCATGTTTCCTTTACGATAATCATGCTATATTATGCCTTATTGTTCATGTTTATGTTTCACACACACTTAATGACTAATTTATACATATGTTGGGTAAAATTATAAATATATTCATGTTATTTCATGTTTATCCCATTAATGGGATTTATAACTCACCCTTTTCTAATATAAGTCCCTAGGTTGTCCCTTTCAGTGTTATGTACGAAGGAATAATTTGACCATCTTAAGGAAGTTTTCAATAAATTTGATGAATTATCTATTTTATGTTGCTATGCAATGTACCTAATTACAAATGAAACTATAATTCTCATCATTTTGGGTTTTATTAACTATAATTTTATGAAATAAATCATGGATAATGAAATAAAGAGAATATTTGTCATTGTTAGTAATAAAGGAAATGATTAGTTATTTTTGGGATTATGATCAGAAAAATATAGAGAGAGAATTAGGGGTAAGACAATGTATAAGAAAAAAATCACTAATTTATGGTAAGTAAAGAGTCAGTGGTTTATCAACAAAAAGAATCAATGTCTAGATAGTAAAAATAGACATGGATTTAGAAAATATGTACATTATGGGAAAACCAAAAAACACCACCTTGAGCTAGAATCAAATGGAAACTGGTGAAAAACTACTTCCCTTGATACAAAACGGGTTTTAAAATCCCTATGCATATGAATTACTTAATTAAAAATCTCATTATAAACCATTATTACATAAAAAAATTCAAATAATAGTATATGTTAGGAAATAGAACATGGATAACATAGGGTGAAGAATATATATTCATAAGAAAATAAATAAATTTAATTTATATGTTATAAATGTAATTAAATTGGATTTATATATATATATATATATATGTTTAATATTTAAAATTTTTACTCCTAATGTTTTCGATTTAATCTAGAATATGGGTAGAAATATAAGGAATCAGGTAAACAACCAATGTGAATGGAAATGGGATGACTTCCCAAACGAGATGACCAAACCAAAGTGAGTTATAATCATGATCTTTGGAATCATAAACTATCATATAACTCAAGTTATGAAACAAAAAATATATTAGGAGGTTTTCCAAAATCTCCATAAGAAAAAATATCTTTAATTCATAGACTTATGTGATAAACCCCCCTTACATTAAATGGATCTTCTAATCCCTTAATCAAAGAAAAACGATTCATCTCCATTGAAAAGAACGTCCCCATCCTTCAATTTTCAGAGAAAGAGATGGTTCTACATGATTTTTATCATATGGTGTGAGAATCTAATATGTGGTGGGAATTGATCAAAAATATATTACTATGGAATTGATTGAAGATATGGGGTGGAAGAAAATCCAAATTTATTTTTCAATTAATATTTTTCTTTCACTATCATAATGAAAAGGAAAATAAATTTCTTGTCTTTAAAATAAAGATAAAATTAATATATAATTTATTATGAGTAATACCTAATAATACATGGATGATACACATATGTATTTTTTTGTACCACAAAATTTAATGTAGACCGCTTCATTGATGAGATAAAACCTAGCCTATGAAAACCCATAGAGATCTGAGGCTTTGATGGCTATGAAAAAAATTTAGGATGTCCACCCAAAGTCCAAATAGAGATCGGTGACTCTCTAGGGTATCACGGAGATAATAATTAGAAAGTGGATTTCAATTATACAATTGTGGTGAAGAAAGTAAATGGTGTTATGAAATTTTAATATACCACTTTTCAAAAGTGTGGAAAGAAGCTCCCGGAAAATTTCTTATGGGAATGAGTAAATGCTTCATGAAAAGGAATAAAGAACACCTATATAGCGATTGCTGATATGAGAATCCTACTAGTGAGATGAAGGAATGGAATTATCAATTTAACCCTCAGTGCATTGTTCATTTTTCATGCTCCAAGTAATGAAAAAACATTTCAACCCAATAAACTGATGCATGGGTTTTCAGAGACAACTAATAACCTCCATGGAAAGGAGGGTGACCTTATTTTATCACAACCATTGAAGTTGATCCCACTAATTATGTGGTGACAATTACACTATTTATTCATTCGATAATTGAAAACATAATTTTTAATTCATGCTCTTTGCATTCCTTAATAAGAGAAAAGTTTATTAGAACTATTCAAACACCACCAAAAATCATGAAAAATGATCAATCAATGAAAATGGAGAATAGGGAAATTATTTCATCCCAAGTATATTGCGCCTCCTATATCAAATTTTTTGGGTTGAACACTCCATAAAACCTTATGATACTCTATTTGGTGCAATTTTATTCAATTAAGGGTATGGATTGTCTATCCCCATATCAAGGATACAAAAATTTCCACGAGAAGGAAATCACTCTCCACATCAGGAATAATTCTCTTATTCTATAATAATTCATGGAGAGGGATGAATCTTCATTAGAACAAATATCGTAATAATGGATATTATTACTATATGAGTAACAATATATATATCTCAAATTATGGAGTCTATGGAAATGACCAACCTTGAAGACATTCCCATTATGATGGAATACACTAAAGTGTCTCCCAAGGATTTTTTGGTATTCCTCTTTTCAAAGATGAAAAATTTCAATCAAGATTATACATCGAAAGTTACCATAAACCAATACTCAATATAGAATGTATTTTTTGGGAGTTGAGGTGATAATGAAACTACAGTAGAAGAATCTCGATAAAGGGTTCATCCACCCAATTTCCTCACCATGGGGTGCTAGAGTCCTCTTCATCAAAATGAATGTTGGTTTAATGTGTCTTTTCATTGATTATCATTCTATCATCATGATCACTAATAATTAAATTTATCCTCTTCCATTTGTTGATGACTTATCTAATCAACTACATGGAGAAAAAATAATTCATCAAGGTGGATATGTGGTCACATTACTACTAAGTTAGGGTTAATAGGGAGGATATCATAAAGAGTAATTTTCATACAAGGTACAATCACAATGAGCTAATAATAATTCCTTTCAGACTCAATAATTATCTAGAAATACTCATGAAAATTAAAAATAGATTCCTTAGAAGTTACCTAGGTTTTATGGGAGTCATTTACATGATATTTTAATATAATCCCAAATCTAGGAACCACATGAGGAGCATCAGAGAACAATACTAAAGGACATACAAAAGGAGAAGTTTTATTCCACGTATAGAAAATGTGAGTTCTTGTTAAAGGTATTCTCATTAATGGGGAATATTATCACAAGTAATGGCATATATTTATATCCCTAAAATGAAGATTCAATTAGATCATAGAAGAGGCAAAAATCTATGAAACATATTTGTATTTTAAATAGATTATCCATGTACTATCATCGATTTGGTAAAATTTTATTTTAATTTCCAAAACCTATAAAATGATAACATGGAAGGGATTCAGATTTTTTTTTCGAATACTGAATATGAAGAGAGCTTCATTTTATTGAAAAATAGGATTCTCATTGAACTTTTACTCATAGTACCCACAAGTGGATAACTTTTCATAGTATTAAGAGTTTCATAAAAGAACAGATTTGTCTATTTGTCATTGAATAATGACAATGTGATATCCTAGGCTTCAAAAAAGTAGAAGGTTCATAAAGATGACTACCCAAAAACTGGTCTAGAGTTGGGTGTAGTGATCATGGCATTAAAAATATCACAACATTTTCTATTTGGGGAGATGTTTGAAATATATTCGAATCATAATAGCCTCATGTATATATTCAAACATGAGAAGATAAATATTCACCAGTTGAAATGGTTAGATCTGATTAATGGCTATGAATTCTCAATTAACTACTATCATAGAAAAGCTAATAAAGTGGTAGATTATTTAATTGGATAGGATCCAGAAATTGTTTCATTGATAAGAATTGAAAAGTATCAGATCCTGTTAAACATAAAAAGGATGAATGTGTGTTTCATAAAGGATGAAAAATCATCAATCATTTCATAAGAGATTTCCCAACCATTTATTTTGAATATGATAATGTATTTTCAAAGAGATTATGTGGGAATTTACAAAATGAGGAAGCTAAAATAAAGGGTAAATCCTTAGAGGTCAATGTCAATAATGAATTTTGGAGATTTGTAAAACAAAACTCTATATACCAGTAAATCCTATGTTAATGAAGGAGATTTCATACTATTCACATATCTCAACCATCTCCTTCCATAGAAGGAAGAATAATGATATATCATGATATATGAGAGAACTATTTTTAGAACTATATAAATAAGGAGATATAAAAATATACATTATGATGTATTATATGTCTGAAAGTGAAGGCTAATAGTAAAAATCAATGGATATGGTGAAAACAACATCCATACGTATATGAAAATAGGAAAACATCACCATGTAATTTTTCCATATTCTTCCAAAGACATCAGAAATAAATAATCCTATATGGGTTGTGGTGGACTGTCTTACAAATACATCAGTCATCATTGAGATCCAAGAGTACTTGTCACATGATCAACATGCAAGCATATACATTAGAGAAATGGTGAGGCTACTTATAACACCACTATAGATTGTATTTGATAGTGATCCATGATTAACCATCATGTTCTATAAGATTCTCCAACATTATTTAAATACTGACATGAACTTTAGCATAGATTATCACCGTCAAAATGGTGTCAATTTGAGTGGACTATCAAGATAGTTGAAAAAGATGATGAAATACTCAATTGAATTCAAAGGAGGATGGGTTATATATATTCCTCTTGTATTATTCTCATTAAATAATAGTTTCCACTCAAGAATCCAAATGGATCCCTATGAATCCATTTATTCGAAGTGGTGTAGGATAGCTGCATGCTGGTTTAAATTTGGGGAATACATACTACTAGTTTTTTGAAATGGTCTAATAAATGGTTGAAAAGGTCATTACAATTTACCCACACTTCAAGTCTACGTAGTGTAAAAAATGATATTCTAACAATCATTAGAAAACCTAGAGTTTGAGGATAGGGACAAGGTATTACTCTACATATCTCTAGGGAAGAAATTAATGATATTTGGGATGAAGGGAATGCTTAGTCCAAGATACATAGGTCCTTTTGAGATCCTTGATCTCAATGGAGCGGGGGCCTATCGACTATAATTCCAACCTAACATATATCTACTATATGATGTGTTCCACATATAGATCTTGAGGAATTGAACACCATACACCTCACATTTACTCAATATATAAGTGGTACTATTGGATACCGATCATTCCTTTGAGGAGAAATTATTGAAGATATTAGATTACAGAAATACTATTATAAAAAATAATACAATGAACCTAGTCAAAGTGATGTTGAAAACAATGTTTAAACAAGTGGGATGGGAACTCAAATATGAGATCAAATAGAATTACACTTGTCTATTTTAATGAATGAAATGAAAATTTAGAGGGAGGAATTTCTGAATGGGGATGATTATAATGACCCAAAAATATATAAAACCCACCTTATGATTTAATTAAATAAAATAATATATATTATTTTTATAGAAAAAAACATGAAATTATACTGTTTTTTATATCCTATAATATATAAAATACCTTTAATCATATTTAACATTGATAAAATTTCCATTGATCAATAATCTTATGATTCATATTAATATAGGGATTTTAAAAATCGAATTTTCATAGAGAAAGGATGTAATGGAATCAACCAATAGTATCATATACTATGAATATATTTAATTAGAGCTTATAAGGGAGATAAAACCACTGGGATTTTCCCTCGACTAATATCATGTTGGGATCCAACATATGAAGTATGATCAAAATATTTTTCTTGAGATATTGAAGCTCATGAAGATCAAGACCCAAACCGTGTATGTTGAACCACCCCATGAAAATATCAATGTCGTAAACCATACCATTAAGGTGTTTTCTAGTTTATTAATGGGGTATTTTTCAACACCATAGTAATATGAATGTGTATATTATATTTTCAATTGAATAATTTCTACCATTTCATCTTATAATTACTTTATAAATGGTATTTAAATTAATATAATAAAATGAAAATTTTATTTTTAATTAGTACAAAAGTTCAATTAAGAATATTATTTTTAGGAATTAGTGTATTTTTGAAATAATTTATATTTTAATAAATATTAATATTAAATAATTTTGTTTTATATAAATTATCATATAATTTTTATGACTTCAAATATAATTTTTATAAGAGATTGAAAACCGTCCTTATCTAAAAAACCCACCATTTCTTAATAAATGCCAATTCATTTTATAAAATAAAAAATTCACATATTTAGAAAATTATTTTTATAAAATGAATAGTATTTTTTCATTCCAAATATTGAAATTATCTAATGGTGAGTTTTTCATAATTTTTTGAGAGTGTCAAATTCTTGGGTAAATATTAAATTCCATATATATATATATAGTGTGTATTAGTGCATCATAATGGCCCAAAAGTGGTTTAATAATTACAATAAAGGGTATCACTGACCAAATCTATGTATTAAAATTAAAAAATGTTTTTATGTTTATTTTGTTAATTTTATATATCATTTATCCTTCCTCTAAAACCTATAATATATTTTATGGTTTTTTAATTAGTTCATTAAGATTATGACTCACTTCCACATCATCATGGGTATAATTTTAATAATTATGGTCATTGAACTTATAAATAATTGGAAACTATCCCACATTGGAGGAAAATAGGGTCAATAAACTTATGATGGTTTGTGGTTTTTGTTATTTGTTTATATGGAGTCCAATACCTCTGTTTGAGAATTAACAAAGAACTCACAAATATTTTTCTATATAACCCCAACCAAGATACCATTTATCTTAAAAAAATTATATTCTCACATCTTTACTCTTACCTAGTTTACTTGGAGTCCTCCTAATTTTCCCACAATCTCCCATGAAGCACCTCCCAAGCATTTCGAGTCACTCTCTCTTGGTGAGGGTTCTTTTCATTCTATTCTTTATTCAAGTATCTTAATTATATTATTCACTATTTATCTAATTACTAATATTGTTATATATTATTCTATATCCACATTACTACCCCTATGATTAATAAATTATGATAGACCAATTCCACTTTCATTAATCTCTTCCATAAACATTCATAGGACCACATTATGCTGTCAATATTTCACCACAGTATCCCATTCAAATAAAATATGTATTGAATTCCCAAACCAGATTCCAATCAATGGTGTTAACAATTATACACTCATACTTATTTTATTGGGGACATGAGTTTATTTATTCCAAAATCCTTTATTATGGAATAAAAAGTGATGAAAATTACTACAAGTATTATGATTTATGTGGCACACTTAAGCATGAGAATGGAATGAAAGTGATGGGTGCACCAAGAATTATATATCACTCTAATGAGGTTGGTAATAATATTGTATCAAGAGACATCATTCAAGGGACTACAGATTAAAAATAATCCATAATGGGACGTTTTCAATAATTATTTATTAGTTCTTATCCTTGGCATAAGTTTATGATGCATTTTTTTAATTTGTTGCCACATTTCCCATGCTGCCTTTATGATTATCTGGATATATCATGCCTCATTGTACATGATTTTTATTATCACTACTTTCAAGTTTCATTGATATTCCTATTGAATAATATTTATTAATTTATTCATATTATTTCTTGTTTATTCACTTATTGGGTTGTATAGATCACCCATTTCCAATATAAGTCCCTATGTTATCCCATGCAGAGTTATGTATGAATGAATAATATGATCGTGTTAAGGAATATTTCAATAAATATGTTTTATTACGTATTTCAACCTCTTATGTAATTTAGAAAATTCTAAAATACAATAGAGTTATTGATTATACGAGTGGTATTATGTTCAATTTTAGGTAATAAATCACATATTAATATGTAATAAAAGAGAATGGTTGTCATAAACCTCTTGTTGGGTCACCATGGGCAAGCCATTCCCACATTAGATTACATTATCGGTCAGAATACTTTATCTCATTTACCTGGTATACTAGATATTATGTGACCACCAATTGATTAAGCATTATCAATCCATGATCACAATTTTTTTCTATACACCGGTTGTCTAATAAGTTCATAAGTTTCCACTCACCCTCAAAAGGTAGTTCACTATGCTCATGATCTACATGCATGTTATAGTTAAGAGAATATTATATGATGTTACATTTATATAATTAATAATTAATCTCAATGACAAATCCCTATGAATATTATACCCTTAACCTCTTCCAAAATTTTAGGTAATGCTATATGAATAAGTATCAGTGATGTTGTGGTTAGTGTATACAATAATCATCTCACTAAATAGATTAGGTCATAAACACTTCAGGTTGTGGACCATGGATTATGTCTTAATGTCAAGTATTTGGTAGTTCATCTCATGGGGTTATATATCACATGAATGTTAAGATACTACCTACTCCCTTTGTATCAAAACTACTCCCAAAAATAATTCTTTATGCATTGTGTCATACAATATAACTTCTCACTAGATTGCAAAGTACTATTAACAGAGCTTTCATCAACCTCCTCAACTCCAGAAATAGATCTTCACACTAGACTAGACACTAAAAATTATATATGTATATCAATCAGGTATTAATAGGTTTTGATTACTATAAGACATTCGCGATAATTCCTTATTAAAATCCAGTTAAACCCAGAAACCAACCAATCTTGAACATGTTCTGGGGTTGTGTCCATGACAACATTCCATACCCTTTCTTTAAGTCTATAGATATACCTATCTTAGAAACCATATTCCCTAATAATTAGGCCTCATAAATCCAGAATTTACACTTTGGATGTCTAACATAAAGCTAACAAGTAAAATGTATAACCATGATTATATCGATATGCCTAACATGATACTCTAGGGTTTGTGAGTATATAAGGATGTCTTCAATTAACACCATTAAAATTTATTTATGATATGGGAGAAATATCCTATTCATGGGTTCCATGAAGACTATAATAACATTATTTAATCTAAATGGAATAAACAAGTAATCATATATCCCATATCTACTCTAAAATTCTATCTTCAAAATTTAAACACCTCTAACTAGTAATTGGTGATTGGCTTGATCAAACATAAATCATAGAGAACCACCATGATCATTGTTAATAATTCAATAGATAATCAGAACTAGTCAAAAAAAGTTCCTCATCATCACCTTGAAACACTTCCAATAATATTGTTAGAGTTGAGGATGACAATCCAAATTCGTTGAAAAAATTATAGGTGGACCCCACAGTGTAGTTCTCATCCTAATAAATACTTTACGCTCCAAGACATCACGATATAAATTGAGCTCCATAAATGACACTAGTAACATAGAATAATGTTGTAAAAATGGGTTGCACACCTAGAAAAAAATATTTCTCAAACTCAACTAATCTATCAAGGGCATGTCATCCTAATTGAGATCTATTACAGGTGGAAAATACTATTAGGATTCCACTAATCTTACCAAGTGACATCCAATCCTACAATCTATACCATGATCAGACCATCCCATGAAATGGCTGGACCAATTATACTATATCTAATTTCCTACTCCTTGGTCACAAATTACTTCTCTTCCAACTAAAACATAAATGATCCCCAACTCAAATATCAATCAATGTGATCTTCAAATATGGTTAGATAATCCATTCCATTATTTACATATAGTCTCATAATATCTATAATCATAAATTACCATAGATTTACATAGCCAAAATGACTATAGAACACTCATGGAATTTTTGAATAAGTCACACCTTAATGCTCAATGTTGTATCAAGGGAAAGTAACTCAAAGAACAACATGAATGTAACATAATTTTTAGAAAAAAACTATAGATATGATGAAATGAGAAGAATATGTATCCAAAATGGTTGTTCATAAAGTAGTGGTGATCATAGACGTACCTAGAATAGTTGATCGTCCCTCACCACCTTTTTCTAGAGTTTTATCCACTATATAAATACATGTAGACACTACATCGTAACCCTTTCCATGATACCGAAGACAAATCTGATTTAATATCAATGTATACTAATGAGGACCCTAAAAAGATCATCACTACCCTAACCATATCTTCCAAAATATATTATAGAATTCATAACCAAAATCTCTATGGGAAAAACTTATGGAGATCGACCATCATTCCAAATTTCCTAAACTCTATTTGAGGTACTGAGTAATCCCTCCAACAATTCCTGATATTTACACTAATGAATAACTAGATGTGACACCCCAGGTAAATAAAGAATATGACATTTTCACATTTATCCATATTAGTGAATAAAATATTAATATAACTTTAATGAGGATTCTATGCTCGATGACATACCCAATACACAACAACGAGTTTCTTGGGAATCTTACGTTTCACTCTAATAATAAGATAATATTATTTTAAATGGTAGTTAACGCCTAGCCGTTGTAATGGCGGGAATGAAAAGAACTAACTACAAAATGATTATATATGTTTGTCAAATATTTTTACTCTTTACAATAAATGTTAGAGGATTAAAAATGAGAATGAATCCAATTTTAAGCGTAGACATTCTAATATTCTTTAAAAGGTCGATTAACCGCCTTTTGAAGGATAACCTCTTTTAAATCCACTTTTTGAAAATTTTATGTGTTATATTTGAAAAACTAAAATTCTTATTTAGAATCGGGACATCAAAATTTACTTTGTGTTAATTTTTGCTATCTTTCCGATAAAGTTCATTTTTAATGAATAGTGAAAAATGTTGTATTTTAATTCAAAACCTCTTTTTAATCTAATTTATTTGTATGATTAGATTATCTTTTGAATTTATTTTAAAGTAAAATTAGAATATATTTTTTAATCCAATAGTGGTCGTTTGAATTAATTTCACTTTGAAATTGGACTTAAACTAGTGTCAATCTTTTGATTCTTATTGTTTCATAAAAACACGCTATTTTCTCTGACATCGGAAATTAATTATTAAAATAATTAATGAAACTTATATGTTTTGAATTTTTTAAAATAGACATCATTTTTTAATTCGTAATATCAAATATATCTTAGGGTGAGGTTTTGGTTTTTTTTCTGGAAAACTTCAATTTTTGATGAATAGTGAAACCACTAAGTGGTACTTAAGAAACTGATTTTTGATTTAAATGAAATTTTACCACGTATGTGTTTTAAATTTAAAAAATCCAACATAAATGGTTATCATTAAGAAGAATAATTTGGTTCAATGGGATTAAAATAATTTTTTGGTGAATAGTAACTTATTAGGTTTTTAATCACGATTAGAGGTAATTAGTGTAGTTTAAGGTAAAAAAAATGTTTTCATAATATGAGATGAGCTTGAAACATGTCCTAACCTCATTTTATGTGTCATGGACGACCAAGAAAATCCATGGGTCATCTTGGGGACCCCATGGAGCCACTTTGGTTGGGAAATGACATAAATTACATTTTATTTAATGTTAAAGTAAAAATGACACAAACATGAAATGTTTTACTAAAACAATTTTTATATGGGGTTATACAAGTCAGATTTTTGACTATAAATATTCATTAGAAAGATAAAAAGATTTCCAGCATCATGAATTTTTTTTATAAATTTTAGACATTAAATATATTAAATTATATATGACATCATAATGATGCAGCTATTACCTCATTAATAAAGGATTTAAATAAAATGAAAAGATAATGTAACATCTATGACCTAAATTGTCCAAAACCTATTGTATTGGTATATTTCGAACCCTTATCACCTTATCCTTGAATTATATCAATGTGGGACCTTTTAAATCCGAAACCCAATTTAAAATAATGGAACTTTTCTTTACTTTCAAAGGGTGCCCCTCCTCTCCTCTTATAAAAGGCCCCCACCTTTACCTCCTTACCCACACTTCCAAAGCCATTGTCTCGTCCAACCCCTGCCAATTTTGTATCTCCACATCCATATATAACTCCTTGAAGCCTCAATTTGGGAATAATCCTTCCCAAGTAATCCTTTGAGCTCAAACCAAAGGGAGTTACCCGATTTTAAGGTAATGTCTTCACTTGAGTCCTTTTGTTTTATTTTTCTACTCCAACCCCCTAAACACTTTTTATTCATATATTTTGTAACAAATAAAGTATCTTAAATATACTAGGATGTTTTTATAAGATTTATTCTAGCTACACTTACACACACCTTCATCGAATGGTTAAAGAACATACTGTTTCTGTGGTTGGCGATTTTCTGCCTCATGAAACGATGATTGTTCAATATTCTTTTAACACCTTTAAAGGTGGCCATTATGATGTCACTATATTTTATATATTATATATATGGTATTTAGGTTTACTATATGATTCTGTATTTTATATTTAAAACATACCTTTATTCTTTTCATGTTGTGTAAATGCGATACTTTCATATGAGGAAGTGTGGACTACCGCCCCCTCAAGTGATGTGACTCGTACATGCAATAAATGGAATGTATAAAGAATGAAATTAATGAACATATGTGACCTATATAACACATATATTATACTGGAAATATAATATATATATATATATATCATTTATTTTTATTTCCATTAATATGACAAAAAAATGAAAGTAGCGTTTATGCGTACGTACGGCCAACCGTTTCCATGAACGGTGCTTTTCATTTTTTATCTCCAAATTATATGGAATAGTATAAAATTAATATGTAGTGGATATATATGATATTTTAATCATTAATAATATTCTGGAAATTATTTACTTATAACTACATGGGCAATCATTTTTCAAACAAGTTCATTTTTGACTCATGTACCAAACATCAGCAAAAACGTCTGATATGAACTAACATTATTAAACAATTATTATAACATTATATTATGTGATATGAACTGAATAATAATCTTTAAAGGAGGTCCTCAGGAAATTATAATTTGACCAATGTTTATTATTCAGGAATATAAAGAAACGAACAAGAGAAGTCAGACTTGAGGTAAGGGATCCTACTCCTCTCTTTCTTTTTAAGTACACTCTTTTATGTCATTCCTTTTAAAGCTCATCTTTCTTGTTATTGGGATATTATTTTATATTATTAATACTCTAATTTTTATGTTCATATATTTAGAGACCCCATTCTTTCTCATCAATCCATTTTGGATGTTTTGCGTGGCGCCGTTAGGCTGCCGAATTTTCGTAAGAGATCTAACCTCTCTCTTTCTTTTTAAGTACTCTCCTTTATGTCACTTCTTTTAAGATCATATTTGTTATGTTGGGGGATGTTATTTTATATTCATATTTATGTAAATTTTATGTTAATATTATGTGAGACCCTATTTGATCTCATCAATCCATTTTTGTAAGTTTTAAGTGGCGCCGATAGGCTGCCGAGTTTTTGAAAGGGATTTTTCATCTCACTTTTATTCCTGTGAGATTTATGCTACATTTGCCACAATTTCATTTCAGTGGTGTATATAATGCCCATTAGTTTACTCATTGTGTAATATACTTTCATTTATGAGTATTTACATCAATGTTGTATTGTCCTTCTTTCACGGGGTGTATGTTTCGAAAGATACCCATGTCGGTAAGGGAACCTTTCACCCTCCTCTTTTCAAAAGACTTATTTTGTTATGTCTTTTAATTCACATACTATTATGTTGGGATATGTTCTTCTATATCCTTATTGATTTAAATTTTATGTCCATGTGATGAGATACCCTTTTTATCTCTCATCAACTCATTTTATGAATTTTGTAGTGATGCCTTTAGGCTGTCAAATTTATGCAAGGGAACTTCTTAACCCAAATTTAATTCTTTGGGATAAACTTGTACTCCTTGAATATGTCATTATATGAATATGTGTGAATAACCTCTGATTGTTTTACACTTAATATCCACTTATATTTCGTGTATTCATTTGTCACACATAATTATGTAATTGATTTCTCCTTAAACCAAGGATACCGTCTTTTAAGGGACTTCGTCTCAATCTCCATTCATTGAGGCACATTTTGTTTTATACACAACCTTCTTTTATATGGTGTATAAACCCCTTTTAATTTTACGTTTATCCAAAAAGAGATCTTTTTTATATGAAGTGTGTTACTAAACGACAAAATGGAATGTTTTTGTCGTACGTATGCGGCGACAACGACTTCTCCGCGGCCGTGACCATTATTTGAGTTTCGACTTCATCTACAAGCCATACCTTCTTTTTAAAAGAAAAATAAATACCATGTTTTACTTTTATTTTATTTTGGTATTGAAAATGGTTTTCATAATGTTTTTATATCAATGTGTTTTTTTGATATCTTGTGATTGAAATGTGGAAATGTTATGTTTCCTTTATGCTTCTATTATGTGGTACGATTATGTTATGGTTCTTGGGAGTTGTTATGAAGACGGGTGGTTCTGTGATAAAATAAGGGTGGGTGAGCCCGATATAGCTCTCAAATGCATTGGGTAACGTGAAGGAGTGAAATGTTAAGGTTTCTACAAAGAGATTTAGGGAATATACTGTGATGGGTATTCCAAACGTAACCAAGAGGGTTACTCCCTACATAAGAATGATATGAATGGCTCAAGTTACCTTTTTGTATTATGATTTCTATGATTTATTCATGATTTGACGAGTTATGTTAAAGTGCATATGTTTTATGAGTAAAGTATGATTTCATTGATTCTTATGTGTACATGTACTCTTGTTTCCTTTCCATATTTTTATATCCCTTACTGAGCTTTTTATGCTCATCCCAAGTTTTTTTTGAAATGTTTTTCACCGGTCAAGGGAAAGGTACATGATATGATGATAGTGTCAAGGAAGTGTCAAAAAGAATCCATGTTTTATTTTTAATTATGTTTCTGTTGATGGGAAAAAATGAATACTATCTTTATGTAACCACTTTGTTTAAATGTGGAATGTAATGAATGTTTTATGATCTAATTATCTAAAACTCTAAACCTAAAAAGATCCTCAATGTGTAATCTGTTATTAACTCAAGATTAAGTAAGGTTTAAGGATGGGGTCTTATAGTTGGTATCAGAGGTCGGTTTAGACAACTTTAGGGATTATGAGTTTTTGTTAGACACATGATTAGTCCATATATCTAATATTTCAGTTAAATCCTTTTTTTATAACTTTTTTCAGGTCAAGTAAAGTCGGTTATGAATGGAAGGAGAAGGATCTCAAACGACATTCCTATCTCTTCCTGACGACATGGTTGCAATAATTATTGAAAAGTCATGTTCGGATGATTGTAAAACTTATTCTAGCATTCAAATCACTTGCAAGCAGTTGTTTGAGATATCAAAAACCTCCACTATAACTCTTTATCATCGTGGATCATGGGTTGTTTTTAGACAAATACTATTTTCACAATATTCTCATATTTTCAAGAAAGGTAAATATTATCAAGGTATTTTCAAATATTTTACCTTATCACAAGAATTTGAAGCATAGTAAGATTTTAAAAATGGTGCTGAGGAAGGAGACCCTTTCATAACCTATTTATATTTTCTTTAAAAATATAGTCTCCCAGCACATACTTATGGTATTTTAAAAGGAACAGTAATAGAAAGTTTCAACTCAAATTCTGTCCGACTATTTTATAGAAATCATATTTTATCATATGTTTTGGAATTATATGTCATACATGATTATTTTCCAAAATTGTTTTTCTGTGAACACCCATATGACCCATGTTGTACAAGGTGTATTTGGATGGAGGAAGCAAATGATTTTGAAATATCTATAAATCATTGTTGTAATGCATGGGACTTCTACCTACGTGAGCAAGATGACGATGAAACCGAGTGGACGCCATGATCAAGGTATGATGTTATTCATTTTGGGAATCGTTTTATTTTATCTTATGGTGGTGAAATAAGACTTCAAGAATTAAGATGTTGAGATCATAACGAATTTGGATGAAAATGAGAGGTATAAGGAAACTATTGAGGTTAAAACATATTAGGGTTATTTTTGGAGTTTTATAAAAAGGACAACACGCAGACCGTGTGACAACCCGTCGCGTCGGACAAAGCTATTGGAATCGAACCCACAACCAAAGTGCGACTGGTATTTATCGCCTACCACTAGACTACATGATGTCCCGGGTTAGTTTGACTGATTCTTTTTAGTTAGATGATTTTATGAATTAAGAGTAAGTTGATTTTGGGTTATCTATGTAAATTTATTATCATATCATGGAGGATATGTGATTAGGTTAATTACTTTTCAATATGAGACATTAAGAGCAACTGATGTTGTTTGGAGATAAATGTTAAGATTTAACTTGGAAGACTATGTGACTAAATCCTTAAAATATTTGGGTTTAAATCTTAGTTTGGTTTAATTTGAAGAATGTTATGGACAAATTGTTTATCGAATGGTCCTCGTTGAACTTTGGGTTTTGTTGGAAAAATTTTGGAGATTAAGAATAGATTTTCTTTTTATAAAGGGTTATCCTTTTCAGGATTATCTGATGTTGTTCTAACCTTTTTGGTTTTGGTTTTGGTTAATGTCTAAAGACATGGGAAGTATATAGTTATCTTTTTTGGATTAGGTGATTCTCTAGAAGTTGATTATAGTACTCTTAATGTGAACAAGTCTTCGTAAATACTCATCTTTTGGAGAAAATATGAGTTTGTGTAAGGAATCTAATAAAAGTTGAAAGTCAACATGATAAGTGATTATGTTTCCTTATTAATAAATTCCTCAATAAAAAGTAACTTAAAACAAAAATGTTTTCTATTAACTTTTCCTACTGGGGAATCGAATACCATTTAACCCATCACAAGTTTGTTATTTTCTTGTGGTTAACTTTCTCCTAAACATGTTTTCTATCACTCTCCATCAGAACATGACCCTATTTTTTCTCCTCCATGTCCATGTTTTACTACATGGAATCCTAGTATGGGTTAACTCGGGTGACCTTTGTACTTATCTTTCTTTATTTTAAAGTGATTTTTTTACAGACTGTTGTCCCGATGTGGGACTTTCAAGGATGTTTCCAATCCCAATTTTAAAATTGCGAGGACGCAATTCCCAAAAGGGGGAAAGGATGTAACACCCCATGTAAATAAAGAATATGACATTTTCATATTTATCCATATTAGTGAGTAAAATATTAATATAAATTTAAAGGGGACTCTATGCTCGATGGTGTACCCAATACGCAATAACGAGTTTCTTGGGAATCTTACGTTGCACTCTAATAATAAGATAATATTATTTTAAATGGTAGTTAACGCCTAGCCATTGTAATGGAGGGAATGAACCGAACTAACTAAAAAATGATTATATATGTTTGTCAAATATTTTTACTCTTTACAATAAATGTTAGAGGATTAAAAATGAGAATGAATCCAATTTTAAGCGTAGACATTCTAATATTCTTTAAAAGGTCGATTAACCACCTTTTGAAGGAGAACCACTTTTAAATCCACTTTTTGGAAATTTAATGTGTTATATTTGACAAAATAAAATTCTTATTTAGAATCGGGACATCAAAATTTACTTTGTGTAAATTTTGGTATCTTTCCGATAAAGTTCATTTTTAATGAATAGTGAAAAATGTTGTATTTTAATTCAAACCCTCTTTTTAATCTAATTTATTTTTATGATTAGATTATCTTTTGAATTGTTTTTAAATTAAAATTTTAATATATTTTTACCATTTAATCCAATAGTGGTCGTTGGAATTAATTTCACTTTGAAATTGGACTTAAACTAGTGTCAATCTTTTGATACTTATTGTTTCATAAAAACATGCTAAATGCTCTGATAGCGGGAATTAATTATTAAAATAATTAATGAAACTTATATGTTTTTAATTTTTTAAAATAGAAATCATTTTTGAATTTGGAATTTCAAATATAGCTTAGGGTGATGTTTTGGTTTTTTTCTGGAAAACATCAATTTTTCTTGAATAGTGAAACCACTAAGTGGTACTTAAGAAACTGATTTTTCGTTTAAATGAAATTTTACCACCTCTGTGTTTTGAATTTCAAAAATCCGACATACATGGTTTTCATTAATAAGTAAAATGTTGTTCAATGGGGTTAAAATAATTTTTGGTGAATAGTAACTTATTATGTTTTTATTCGCGATTAGAGGTAATTAGTGTAGTTTAAGGTAAAAATAATGTTTTAATAATATGAGATGTGTTTGACACATGTCCTACCCTCATTGGATGTGTCATGGCCGACCAAGAAAATCCATGGGTCAGCTTGGGGACCCCATGGAGGCACTTCGGTTGGGAAATGACATAAATAACATTTTATTTAATGTTAAAGTAAAAAATGACACAAACATGAAATGTTTTACAAAAAACATTTTTACATGGGGTTATACAAGTCGGAATTTTGACTATAATTATTAATTAGAAAGATAAAAAGATTTCATACATCATGATACTTTTTTTATAAATTTTAGAAATGAAATATTTTATATTATTTATGACATCATAATGATGCAGCGATTACCTCATTAATAAAGGATTTAAATAAAATGAAAAGATAATGTAAAATATATGAACTAAAAATGTCTAAAACCTATTGGATGGGAATATTTAGAACCCTTATCACTTTATACTCTAATTATAGAAATGTTGGACCTTTTAAATCCGAAACCCATTTTAAAATAAAGGAGCATTTCTTTACTTTCAAAGGGTGCCCCTCCTCTCCTCTTATAAAAGGCCCCCACCTCTACCTCCTTACCCACACTTCCAAAGCCTTTGGCTCGGCCAACACCTACCCATTTTGTATCTACACATCCCTCTATAACTTATTGAAGCCTCACTTTGGGCGGAATTCTTCCCAAATAAGCCTTTGAGCTGAAACCAAAGGGAGTTACCCGATTTTAAGGTAATGTCTTCACTGGAGTCCTTTTGTTTTATTTTGCTTCTCCAACCCCCTAAACTCTTTTTATTAATTTATTTTGTAACAAATCATATATATTCAATATAATAGGATGTTTTTATAAGATTCATTCGAGCTAAACTTACACACAGCTTCATCTAATGGTTAAAAAACATACTGTTTCTGTGGTTGGCGATTTTCTACCTCACGAAACGATGATTGTTCAATATTATTTTAACACCATTAAAGGTGGAAATTATGATATAACTATATTTTATATATGATATATATGGTATTTATGTTTACAATATGTTTATTTATTTTATATATAAAACATACCTTTATTCTTTTCATGTTGTGTAAATGCGATAATTTCATATGAGGAAGTGTGGACTATCGCCCCCTTAAGTGACGTGACTCGTAAATGCAATACATGGAATGTATAAAGAATGAAATTAAGGAAAATATGTGACCTATATAACATATATATTATAATGGAATAATAATATATATAAATATATATAATTTATTTTTAATTCCATTAGTATGAAAAAAAATGAATGTAGCGTTCATGCGTACGTACGGCCTACCGTCTCCATGAACGGTGCTTTTCGTTTTTTATCTCCAAATGATATGGAATAGTATAAAATGAATATGTACTGGATATATATGATATTTTAATCATTAATACTATTCTGGAAATTATTTACTTTTAACTACAAGGGCAATCATTTTTCAAACATGTTCATTTTTGACTCATGTACCAAACATCGGCAAAAACGTCTGATATGAACTAACATTATTAAACAATTATTATAACATTATAATATGTGATATGAACTGAATAATAATGTTTAAAGGAGTTACTTAGGAAATTATAAATTGACCAAAGTTTATTATTCAGGAATATAAAGAAACGAACAAGACAAGTCGAACTTGAGGTAAGGGATCCTACTCCTCTCTTTCTTTTTAAGTACACTCTTTTATGTCATTCCTTTTAAAGCTAATATTTCTTGTTATTGGGATGTTCTTTTATATTACTCATACTGTAATTTTTATGTTCATATGATTAGAGACCCCATTATCTCTCATAAATCCATTTTGGATGTTTTGAGTGGCGTCGTTAGGCTGCCGAATTTTCGTAAGAGATCTAACCTCTCTCTTTCTTTTTAATTAATCTTCTTTATGTCACTTCTTTTAAGCTCATATTTGTTATGTTGGGAGATGTTCTTTAATATTCCTCTTTCTGTAAACTTTATGTTAATATGATGAGAGACCCTATTTGATCTCATCAATCCATTTTTGTATGTTTTAAGTGGCGCCGTTAGGCTACCGAGTTTTCGTAAGGGATTTTTCATCTCAATTTTATTCCCAGGAGATTTATGCTACATTTGCCACAATTTCCTTGCAGTGGTGTATGTACTACACATTATTTTACTCATTGTGTAATATACTTTCATTTATGAGTATTTGCATCAATGTTGTATTGTCCTTCTTTCACAGGGTGTATGTTTTGAAAGATACCCATGTCGGTAAGGGAACCTTTCACCCTCCTATTTTCAAAAGACTTCTATTGTTATGTCTTTTAATTAAAATACTATTTTGTTAGGATATGTTCTTCTATATCCTTATTGATTTAAATTTTATGTCCATGTGATGAGATACCCTTTTTATCTCTCCTCAACTCATTTTCTGAATTTTGTAGTTAGGACGTTAGGCTGTCAAATTTTTGCAAGGGAACTTCTTAACCCAAATTTGATTCTTTGGGATAAACCTGTACTCATTTAATATGTCGTTCTATAAATATGTGTGAATAACCTCTGATATTTTTACACTTAATATCCACTTATATTAGGTGTATTCGTTTGTCACACATAATTATGTAATTGATTTATCCTTAAACCAAGGATATCATCTTTGTAAGGGACTTCGTCTCAATCTCCATTCATTGAGGAATATTTTGTTTTATACACAAACTTATTTTATACGGTGTATAAACCCCTTTGACTTTTATGTTTATCCAAAGAGGAATCTTTTTTATACGAAGAGTTTTACTAAACGACAAAAGTTATGTTTTTGTCGTACGTATGTGGAGACAACGACTTCTCCGCCGCCGTGACCATTATTTGAGTTTCAGCTTCCTCTACAAGCCATACCTTCTTTTTAAAAGCAAAATAAATACCATGTTTTACTTTTCTTTTATTTTGGAATTGAAAATGGTTTTCATAATGTTTTTTATATCAATGTGTTTTATTGATATCTTCTGATTGAAATGTGGAAATGTTATGTTTCCTTTATGCATGTATTATGTTGTACGATTATGTTATGGTTCTTGGGAATTGTTATGAAGACGGGTGGTTCCATGATAAACTAAGGGTGGGTGAGCCTGATATAGGTCTCCAATGCATTGGGTAACGTGAAGGAGTGAAACATTAAGGTTTATCCGAAGATATTTTGGGAATATACTTTGATGGGTATTCCAAACGTAACCAAGAGGGTTACTCCCTACGTAAGAATGTTATGAATGCCTCAAGTTACATTTTTGTCTTATGATTTCAATGATTTATTCATGATTTGATGAGTTATGTTATAGTGCTTATGTTTTATGAGTAAATTATGATTTCATTGATTCTTATGTGTACATGTACTCATGTTTCCTTTCTATATTTTTATATCCCTTACTGAGCTTTTTATGCTCATCCCATGTTTTTTTGAAATGTTTTTCACAGGTAAAGGGAAAGGTACATGATATGATGATAGTGTCAAGGAAGTGTCAAGAAAGAATCCATGTTTTATTTTTAAATATGTTTCCGTTGATGTGAAAAAATGAATACTATCATTATGTAACCACTTTGTATAAATGTGGAATGTAATGCAATTTTTATGATCTAATTCTCTAAAACTTTAAACCTAAAAAGATCCTCAATATGTAATCTTGTATTAAATCAATATTAAGTAAGGTTTAAGGATGGGGCCTTATAATATAGGTCATATCGTAGGTGAATTAAGGTTGAAAAAATTTTCCCCACCAACATAAAATTTCCCTACTGCACATCTATGGAATTCCTCATTATGCTACTTGAGAAAATAGTTATCATATGAGTAAGAGGTCAACTTGACAAAGAACTTAATGCTAGATGATGGAAAACTGGTTGATCCTACCCTAAGACCATATCAATGGTTTGGGAATTTTGAAAACCATCTAGGTATGTCACTTGGTGGAATGACTATACCTTCCATCCGATTTTGGATTACATTCTAATATTTATCTTCTTTTCCTTATGTGCTTCATTTATTCCCAAGAGTGTAACAATGTGGACTAGCTTTGTGAAATAATTGGAGTATACATATACTCTCTTGAACCCCAATTATAGCTCTGTAAAAACCTATTATCTATCTAGATTCAACACAATAAGATGTCACTCTCTAAAAAAGGGTCTTTGAAGTTCCTTAAAATGATACTCTCACCTCATCTAGCTTTTCCCTTGATTCTCCACTAACACCAGGATGGTACCTGTAGCATGAACACTGCTAGTTTTACCTTTTGGTCCTCAAGTGTCTCAATGAGGTCAAAGTCTCCCTAGATGATTTCAATCTAGTTTTTAGTACCCTATAATTAACTAATTACTTGAATGAGTTGTGGATGATTGAGATGAATGTCTATGGTGTAGATAAATAGGGACATATTCTCCCTTCCTCCCTAGTAAGAAAAATAGGATGTGCTCCCAGCTATAGTGGGACTATAGATTATTTTATCTATGTAGGATCTGGGAAATTCTTTATTGTACCCTCCTAAAAAGTATGAAGTGGATCAGGGGATTCCTCTCAAGAAGGAGTACCCCAACACACATAATCTTGTAGTCTCATTTCTCTTTTATAAGGTGAAACATTGTTGTATCAGAAATAGAAATATTTATAGAATTTTGGATAAACCCCAATAAGAATAGGGTATTAAAAAAGGATTCCCTATAAGTTTACCCATAACTGAAGGAAGAAATATCTTACCACTAACCATGTTTTCCATCCATTTATATTATTTATAGTCATATATATATACACACACAACAACATTTTCTGTTTAAAATAATCATTTCTAGAAGATATGTCACAATAACATGGAAATATAGATATATTAATCCTTCATGGAAGAAGTGTATATCTTGTATAGATAAATAAAATAAATTAATTATTTCAATTATCTAATATATAGAACAACTATAGGTATGTATATGACAAGTGTAACCCACATTCCAAAAAAGGATCCATGAACACACCTGAAACCTTTTAAAATTAGTTACATTAATCCAATCAAGGGTATCTTAGATGTCAATTTGTCATTATCCATAAAAAAAAGTAAACTACCAAAAAATAGTCCTAAATAACTATATCATTTATACTGTTTCCCATGTTAGAAGAAAATAAAATAATAAACTGTGCTCTAATTCCATTTTTAACACCTATAACCAAGACACTGGGGAAGATTTTAAGAGTCACCTGATGTCACACATGCCTCCCCAAACATAAAAGCCATATGATTTGTTGAAAGAGTATGAGGTCAATCAGTGTAGAGACTATACCCTCTATATAGTGACTTAAAAATATAGTAATAAATAAAATAAAAAATAACTGATATTTAATATCCAAAATGAAACAAGTAAATAAAATATAAATATTATAAAAAATAAATAAGTAGTCTCTATGAAAGAAAAAAAAACTAGAGTATATAGAGTGAAATTAATAAATTAATAAAACAACAGTATCATGTAGAGTAGGTCTGTGTACTGCTCCCAGCTCCATACTCTTATGCTCACATATATTTTATATACACTTAATCTATACTAAGATCCCTATTAAAGAAATCTGGACAAGTATTTACCCTCCCATGTAGGGTGCTAGTAATATACCTAGTATAACACCGACAATGTGTCAATAAAAAATGTGCACTTGTATGATAAGTAAAATAAATTATAATAATAAATGTGTTAATAGGCATAGTAAACATAAATTCACGCACTAAGTATTTAGGTACAAATGAATCCACCATAGATCCCAAGATGTAATTTCATTGGTTTTATGATGGAAGGATACTCATATGATGTCAAAAGTTATAAAGAACATGCCACAAGGTTCATAATCAAGTATCTCATTGGTATCGAGGCATCTAGTCAGGCCCAGCCCCAAAACCATTATATCCCATGTCTGTAATGGGTGAGGCCACCATGTTTTCATACAACATAAATGCCTTATACTATACCTACAATAGATAATGGACCTATCATCATTGCCTCCGGTTATGCCTCTAAGCTGTCAGGCCTTTACTTAAACACCATGAGATTTGGTAATTTATTTTTTATCAAAAAAATTTAATATTTTTGAATTTTTTCTTTTCATGAAATAACATGTTTATCTATGATTACATGAAACCATTTTTTCTTCTTTAATTAAATGAAACACATGTTGTATGTTTTTTAATTGAAAAACTGTGTTTAAACAAAACGTGAAATATTATTAAAATATTATTATTTAATATGATAGTTATCACGTAATCATTGGAATGGTGGTTTTGAATAAGATAAATAAATTATTAAAATATATTTTGTATAAAAATATATGAAATTGTTTTATTTACCAATAATTCATTATAAATTACAATAAAAACAATTAAAAAATAAAGGAAATAATTTTCTCAAAAAGTATTTTTATGCACCGAAACGCATTCTACCTAAAAATATTTCAATATCATTTTTGTTTAATAAATTAACAGATTATTATATATTATATATTAAATATAATAGATAACATTCATCAATTTGTTTCTATACAATATGTAATAATAAATCTAATTAAATGCTTAATAATTATATATTAGAAAAAGTAGTTTTTTAGCATTTTGAGAACAAAAATTCAATCTTTTTATAGAATTTTATTTAATTTTTTACTAAAAAATTAAAGATAATTTTTTAAATAAAATTAAACAATTATCTTGGGGATAATTTTTGAGAGTTTTCTAAGAGGATAAAATTTTCGATGAACAGTGAAAATTCATGTTTTTATTAAATTTTTTATTTCTTTTAAGATTTTAAAAACATTAAAATTGATTGAAGTAATATTTAAAAGGAAAATAAGTTATATTATATATCAGAAAATACATTTTAATTTATTTGATGAATTGTTATGTCAAATTTTTATATGAAAACCAGTTTATCATTTGAAAATTCTGTCTTTTAAAATCAACTTTTCGTTCCTGTCTATGGGATTGTTTTTAAATTAAAATTTCCTAATTTTTTGAATGTAATTTTTAAAAATGAATTATATATTTAGAATAAGATATTTTATATTGTCTGATAATGTAATATTGATTTTTACAATAATTAATATTAAGAACAGTAAAAATTAATTACTGTGGTTTAGGTAAAATTGAGTTTACTGAGGGGTTAAAGGAAGATGAAAATGGTAAAAATGGATTTAAAACATGTAAAATAAATATTTTCAAGACATATTTCAATGTTATATTTAAAAATGTAGAATATATGTTCATTTAGACTCCATTTCCTTTAGAATTAGTATACTACTTTTTTTATTATTTTCAGAAATTTTAAAGTAGTTTCTAAGTGGGTTACTTTCCACCACTTATAAAATAGATCCCCAAACCTTCACTTATTCACACCTATAAAGAGGTTTATTTTTTAAAAACCTATAACAATATCTCCGGAAAATTATAATATAGGTTCTACAGGTTATAGTCTTCCCAAAAGGCAAATACTTCGGTCCTTAATAAGAGATCCAAAGGAGATGCTTCTAAGATAAGGTAATTATATTCACTAATATCCTTGTTTTTAATTATTATTATCCATCATAAATTATGTATTATCAATAAAAATATAATATAAAAAGAATATAATATTTAATGAGATTTAGTTATTTTAATTTATTAACCCATATTCATCTCTTCTCTCATCAATCAGAAAACAAAATCCTCAATCGTGTTTACATCAGACTACCGCCTAACAGACCAATGTAGTTTATTTTCCATTAGAACAATTAAATTCTAGATATATTGACGAATTCAAAATATTTATATAATATTTATGAAATTTATTTCATTAATATAATTATATAATTTAATATCAATGATACATTCTTACTTTCTATTCTCTGGGGAATATGATAATGTCACTCGTGTGTACGGTGGACTACTACTTCAGGAAGCAATGTGATCAATATTTTCATACACATTACATGGAAGGTAGTAAAGATATATTTAAGGAATATAAATGAATATATAAAAATAATTACTATTTTTTATTTATAATATATTATTTTCCATTATATTTCTTTCAAACCATCCTGAAAATTGAAACATCGTTCTTACATACGTATGACATACTATCTCAATGAATAGTTTATTTGATTGTAAATTTATAAATAATTGGGATTAAAAAAATTTATATATAAATAATATATATATATATATATGATATTTATATAATTTCTATCATTTTATAGATTGTGTAACAATTATCAAATTAAATTTGACTAAAAATAAAAAAACAATAGACACACAAGAAACAAAGAAGTTATTTCCCGAAACATGACATTAAATTGATTAGTTAATAAAAGGGTAATAAATGGCCATAATTAAATAATATATGATCAAATTTATATGTATGGTGTTGTAATATATTTATATTAAAATTATATTTATTTTATTTGATATCATAAAATGTAAAAAGGACATTGATACATAACGAATTTGATTTATATTCTCTCTTTTATTTCTAGAAGTCATATCAAAATTCAACACAGGTTTCTTATTTTGGGACTATATACTACCCCTTTTAGAATTAATATCATGAATATCTATATTTTAATTATATTTAAATTATATTTTTATGTTATTTATTATTCATTTTTATGGTAATAAAAATTACTGAAGTATCAAGGTATTATCATATGACTTTTTACCTCTTTGAGACACATTTGATATTCAGATCCTATTTCATTTATGTGGTCTATATGTTTTAAATTAATTTATTTTATGTTTCTTCTCTATAAAATTATTAGGATTCGTGTATTTATTTTTGTATCTATCTTCCATTGGGTTTACAGTTCAAAAGCTACTAAATGTGTATGAAATTTTTGTCTTGATTTCCCTTCCATGAGACATATTTTAGGTTATACACCTATTTATTTATATGTGGTGTATATATATCCGATTTTACTAGTAATATCATATATTATTTTATTTTAATTATGTTTTAAGTTTCATTTTATTTTATTCTTCCATGGGTCTCATGATTAAATGTTATTAGTTGGTAATGATTTCAATCTCATGAGATAGATAGGATTGGCACATGGGTGAACTTGGTTCAGTAAGAGAAATTTTCCACTATGACTGTCTTGGGACTAAAATGTTAATTCAAAGATATTATTGGGAGTGAACCTATTTCATGATGATATCCTTGGAAATGAGTATTTACTATTATATAAATTATTTTCTATTCTTATGTGTATGAAACAATTCCATGTCTTATGTTAATGTTATACATATAGGTTCCGGGCATAGTGGAAGTGTGTTGGTGGGTTTTCCCAATATTAATTTTTCCATTAATAATGACCAATCCGAGATCCATCCCGATAATAAAACTCTGCATCGTTGGAATAGAATGATGAACAAACGAAAGGAATGGTGTCCGAGAACCATGTAAGGGATCATCTTGTGTTGGTTATAATTAATTTAATTAAAATAAAATAATTGCCTTGATTGAATTACCTCTCCATTGATGTTTCCAGTCAAGATCTAATTTTATCCTTCGTTGTATCATATAATACATTTATAATATTCCTCTAGCAGTGATCCACATGTGCTCCACATATCTCTGGACATATACAGAGGGATCTCTATGTGCTAGCATAGAAGAGACATTGCTTGCGACGTCCACCTTCGATCACCTTGAGAGCTGCATTCAAAGCTTTCCCCTTGATCCAGTGGAGGTGGATCTCTCTTGTATTTTGAGAGCATTAATGGAAGAAAAGAATTATCTCTTTTATTGAGAGCTTTATCTTGATCCATTATATACAACCCCAAAATTTTCTAGTCTAATGAGAATTATATAATTGGGATATTAATTATATAGGATAATAAAAATTAATTAATTTCCTACAAGAATTTATTCATTTCATTTAATTCTTAGTAAGACTCAATTTATAATAATAATAGCTTACTAATATTATTACTTGACACGTACCCAAAGAATTATACCTAATACTAGTAAATTAAATAATTAATATTATTTCTCACAAATACATAGAAAAACTACACAGTGTGTATATTATTATACACACAGTGTACTTTTGTTTTTCATCATTTTCTTTATTTCATCCACCATATTTATTAGACTTTGAATAATTATTATTTATTTCTCAATTAAATATCACTACATTACTCAATAATAAATATATTATTTCACCCAAAATATATATTCTCTCGAATAACTAGTGTCAAAATAAATGTGATTAGACATGCATGATTAATTATTAATCCCCAATTAGGAATAATATTAATTCATATTTCAAAATTAATATTTAATTGAGATATTTGAAAAAACGTAGTGTGTGACCCTTTAGGCCTCTTTATTTGTGGAATTAGGTGAATCCTGTTTAAAGTTTGAGGTTATCATCTAGAACAAACTAAGGAAACCATAGAGAAAGAATTTAACGATGTAATGATGTGTTACCTCCTACGAATGCTTTCTATGTAAGGAAATCCATTTCTATCTATATATCGAGTCATGAGGGTTTCATGATAGTGATATCAACCCATGTACTTGATTATTCTTTTTTTTTGACATTCCAGAATTGAACTCTCTCATTACTTACCATGGACATGGATTTATTTAGAATATATCATTTACACCAAAGGGATTGAGATATCAACTACTGTTATGGAATAGAAAGGTCAAATCCTTTCCCTCGTTACCTATTAATGCAATAATACTCATGATGCACCCAACATATCCTACCACAATTTGAATAGTGTGTCGCCACATTTTTCATCAATATATCTATGTACGCGAGTTATAATACCTATTAATAATAATCTTAAAGTCCAAGGACCAATTCAAATGTCCGCAGAAAGGAATATACAATGACACTATGAAATGTGGATTTCCTATTGGCTGGTCTTGTTTCCATTATATCCTCCTATATATTTCTATGATCGCACACCATGATAATATTCCCCAGTGTTTTATGAGTCCTCCCCACTAATGGCCGGTATTATTTGTTTCCATAAAATAACATCATCCGACCATAGAAAATATATTAAAGAATATTGTTATAGAACTTATCTGTTATCATCATCACATGGATCCTCTATGACCCTTTAATGAAACAGCTATCATTATGTCATTAAAAAATGAATTTTCATGGATAATAACAATAAAGATGTGATATGGTATTTATTAATGAATAATGTACAATGTAGTTGGTTCTAGGCCCCAAACTATAACAGACTCCCACATGGACTAGAGCCAACTGCTAATAAAATTTATCCCACTAGATCTCACATGATATTTATGCTTCTACTGCGATAGGCCTTTAGTCATGGGTCTTCCACGTTCTATTATGAGGACACTCTGATCACAACAACTTCCCCCATTTGATAGAAATACCTCAAGAGATGATACTTTTAGAGTATATTCTTTGTCCGTTGATGTGACCTTGGTTTTTTTATAGGTGCCACTATTGCTGTTTTATCATAATACAATGTGATAGGATCTTTATTGCTATGAACCACATCAATCTCTTGGACAAAGTTCCAAATCCAGACAGCTTCCTTGGCAGCATCAGAAGATGCTTTATATTTGGAATCCACCGTAGAATCAATGAAAAATGGTTTCTTTGAACTCTTCTAGCTCACAAATCCTACATTGAGACATAAAACATATCCTTATTGCAACTTTAGATCATTCTGTTCTATCTGAAAACTAGCTTCAGTATACCCTATAATGAAAAGCTTCTCATCTCCTCCATAAATCAGGAACATATCCTTACTTCATCACAGATACTTAAGGATAGTCTTAACAACAGTTCAATGTTGTTCTCCTGGATCTTCTTGATATCTGACTAGCATGACCAGTGCATATGAAACGTCATTCTTGGCATGTAACATGGAATGCATGATGGATACTATAGCCAAAGCATATTGTATCTTACTCATTCTATATTTTTATAGTTGTGTCTGAGGAAACATTTTCTTAGATAGATGTAGGCCATGTGACAATGGAACCAATCCCCTCTTGTATTGTTTCATAAGAAATATCTTTTGTATATGGTCAATGTATGTACCTTGAGTTATTCTAAGAAGACTCTTGGATCAATCATGAATGATCTTGATCCAAAAAATCTAGGCTATTTTACCCATGTCCTTCATGGAGAAACACTTGTTCAAACAGTCCTTAAATGACTGTAAGACTGGTACATCATTTTTAATAAGCAATATTTCATCAACATATACCACTAGGATGACAACCACATTCCCATTAAACTTTTTATAAACACATGGATCCCATCTGTTCTTAATGGATCAAAATTTAATTATGGATTCATCAAATCAAATGGTCTATGACCCGAATGATTTCATTAATCCATTAATGGATTTCTGCAATGTGAAAACCCATTTGGATTCAATTGGTGTCACAAACCCATCTGATTGTGTCATATAGACATCATCCTAAAGGTTATAATTAAGGAATGTAGTTTTGACATCCATATGCCCAATCTCATAGTCATGGTAAGCAGCTATAGAAAGTATAATTATTATGGATTTAAACATGGAAACTCATAAAAATGATTCAATATAGTAAATTCCATGATGCAGTAGAAATACTTTAGCCACTATACTTTCTTTATAGGTTCTTACATGACCTTTCATGTCTATATTTCTCTTGAATACACATTTTAATCCAATAGGCATTACATCGACTGGCCCATTGACCAGAACCCAAACATGTTTCTAATACAGGGAGTCCATCTGTGAATTCATAGCTTCTAGCCATCTTGAAGCATCTAATATCTCTACTATATCCCTGTAGGATATAGGATCATCATTTTCATAAAATAATGATTCACCATCCTCAGGGATATGGATACCAAATTTCTATGGTTCCCTTACTTCTCTTGAGCTCCTACATAGTACTTTTTTTTCTGGAACCTCTTCCACAGGGACCTGTGGAACTTGTTCCTGCACCAACTAATGTGTATCTTTAGAATTAAATTATTCGAAGTAAATCTTTACCCCACTATTGTAAAGACCCGCAAATTTCAAGGAATTTTTTTTTTAATTTTCTTTGGAATTTTACAAGAGCGCAGCTTCAGACGGCACCTGATTCCGAGGCCCGGTGTGCCCGGAATCAATTTCCGAAGTTTGGCTCGGGTACGTTCAGTGAACGGACGAGCGGGTTTTTCTATCTTTTGAACCGGTGCCTGGAATCGAATTCTGAGGGCACCGATGAAATCGCAGCGCCGGTATTTGCTTAGGAACGCCTCTTCCGGATTTGTGTTTGCTCAACCGTGGTTTTTAAAAATTTTTGGGCTTTAAGTCGGAAATAAAATAAAGGTTGTGCGACAACTTTATTTTATTTCACTTAAGCCGCTTGGAAGTCACTTGGAAGCCACTTGAACTGAGTTAAAGCGGATAGGGTGCTATCCGGAAATACCCTACCCCTTGGTAGGATATTTGTGAGGTGGGGCCCGCACGAGCCCCGCCGTTTCTTTCGCTAAGTAACGCACCCGCGAAAACCCGTCAAGTAACTGAAAGGTCAACCGACGCGTTTTCCTTAATTCTTAACAGACCATTTAATTGGGCGGTTTACTTCGTGAATTAAATGGGATGTTCCATTCGTTGAATTAATTCAACGAATTGATGGGTCGTTACTTACGCGTTGTTGGCGAAATAATAAAATAGACAAACTTGTCTATTTTGGAGGATCCTCCTGTTGTGCGAGATCCTCTAAACCTCCACCCTCCTCGCGAAGAACGCGAAGAACGTGAAGAACGCGAAGAACGCCGGAACCGGAATTCGACGACGCACGATCCGCGACGTCAACAAACTTTTCCGCGACCTTCTTCTTCTTCTTCTTCGGCGCCTCTTCTTCCGCGGCAGACCTACGATCGGCGGTTAAAGGTGAGAATCGAATCTTCCAAATTCTCTCCTTTTTATAATTCGATATCAACGGATTTAAATTAATTAAATCCGCTTGATCTTGATCCGGAGATTGGCGACGCGACGCCGGATACCGCGACGACGCGACGATCCCCTTCTTCCGCGACGAGCAATCCCGCGACGATCCCCCGTTCGGCAACGACAGCTGCGAGGTAGGGGTTGTTTGGAATATTTTATTTCCCGTGTTTATTCTTTTAAAATAATGAACCCGATCTCGGAACAATTTTAATTTATTTAAAATTGTTGTTGGTTATTTATTTTCCACCCGTTGATTTTACCTAACGCGGAGGGTGCGGGCCTAACAAACAAGGCCCGACAACCCTCCGCCGATCTTCCTTTTTGAGCGGATTTGGCGGGCGATGGCAAAAGCACGATGCAAGGGCCAATTGTTGATTCCGCAGTGAAGGACGCGTCCCGGGAGGAATAACGGCGCAGGCGGGAAAGGAATCGGGCCACCGGAGCATCTCCGGCGGCCGGAGGCGGCGGCGCCCGGCGCGCCGCCGTGGAGGAAATCCGCCGCGGCTGAAGCCGCGGCGGCGGCGGCCGGTTCCGCGGCCGCGCGGAACCGGGAACGGACGCGGCGGCCCGGCCGCGTCCGCGTGACAGGCGGCCCTCCTCCGCGGGGCCTCGCCTTCCACCCAGCCGCGGGGGCGGCGCCCCGCGGCAGCCGCGCTCGGCCGATCGGCCGTGCCGGCCGAGCCGCGCCCAAGCCGGACTGGACCCGGTCCAACCGGGTCGGGTCGACCCGGTTCGGCCGACCCAGGGGGGGTTCGGGCCGGGTCGCCCCGGGCCCAGAACCCCCGTTTTCGGGCCCTCTTCAGTCTTTTGCCCATATCATGGGCCTGGGACCTCCGATTGACGAACCGTCAGCGGATACGCGATCCTTGGATCGAGACGGTCGTTTCGGTATATTACACTCAAGGTTTCAGAAGACTTTGGGTTCGGCCGGGTTGGTTCGTACGCGAAACCAACCGGGCCCTCGGAGCGGAAACGCTCATAACTCGAGCTGCGGACGTCCGATCGACGTACCGTCAGCTGTGGAGGTTTCCTCTAAGTGAGACGGAACTTTTGGCATACTCCGCCCAAGGATCGGACATAGGTGGAGTACGTTCGGGTTGGTTTTTCCCTAAAAACCAACCGGGACCCTGGGACGAAAATGCCAATAACTCTCAGACCGGGCGTCCGATTGACGCGCCGTCTGTTGCGTTGAGATCCTGTTGTCGATACGGAACTTTTGGATACATCAACTTCAGACTACGTGTCAGTTGATGTATCAGCCTCTCGGCTCGTGCAGCGGACCCTCCTAGACGAGCTCGCTGTGTGCGGGAACCCTAGCGCTGGCTGTGACTTCGACGACAGAGCAGAGATCCTCCGTGGACTGCAACGACGACAGAGCAGAGATCCTTCGTGGACTGCGGCGACGACTGTGCAGAGATCCTCAGTGGACTGCGTCGACTACTGCGCTTAGCGATCCTACGTGGATCAGTGCTACAGGTCCTGTGTGGGCCCGATCCTGTGTGGGTCATCACCTTACGGTTCTGTGTGAGCCTTGACTACAGGTCCTATGTGGGCCCGATCCTGTGTGGGTCATCTCTTACGGTTCTGTGTGAGCCATTGCTACAGGTCCTGTGTGGGCTCGATCCAGTGTGGGTCATTTCCGAGGTTAGTACATATCGATCCTTCGTGGGTCCGACGACTTAGATGGTTCGGTGATCATCTTGTCCTCATCTGAAAAAGTATACCTGGTTGAGCTGAATCTTATGTTACTCTCCTTTGTGGATTGTGTTGAACTATCCTATGTGGATTTACTATTTACTCTCCCTGGTGGATTTGAGTCTTGCTTTCCTGTGTGGATCGAGTTGACCTTGAGCTCGAGAGCAGAGCTAGAAATGGGGACTTAGGTATATGTATGGGCATATACCTAAGTCGAGTCAGTTGTTTCTTCGTGGTTGCCCCTTTCTCTTGTGCTATATCCTTTGTGGATTTCGGGAGACCTTCGGGGGTCTCGGGGTCCTTACTGAGTAGTTTATACTCACCACTGCACGGGCTATGCCCGCACTTTGTTGTGTTGGATACAGACGACGGACAGCGCTGATCTCGGGTGGGGCGTGGAGCAGGACGGTACCTGGAGGCAGACCACTGGGCGGGACGTGCTCGGAGCGGACGTGGGACCCGAGGAGCCTGGAGGCTATCTGTACCCACCCGTCAGGTGGGATTGCCAGTGGACGACACGAGGCCGTCGTCTTTTCTTCAGTTGATGTTCTTTACCTTTTCAGTTGTACTTTCAGTTGTGCTTGTATTCCGGCCCCCTATACTTTTCTGCACTTTGTAGTTACTTTCCGCTTGCTGACTCTGTGGTGGTTGTTACTTATAGGGGCAATGCCTTCCCTGTTTACCGGGATTTTACGCCTTGGTGCTAGTCGCCAGCCCCTGGCCTATGGAAGGCGGGCTTGGGGTAGTCACGGCACGGGCCCCGAGGTCGGGTCGTGACAAATTGGTATCAGAGGGGTCGGTTCTACCGCAGACTCTGATCGTCTTTTCTTTCTATATGAAGCAATAGTGTTTAGTGTATTGAGTGTGGTTATCAGTTCAGGGCGCCCAGTGTTGGTGCGGCGGCCGACGTATCCGTACACCAGGACCCTGACTCCTGATTTCCGACTTAATGCATGAAAACATTGATTGCGTGTGTGTTTCAATTTTTCTTTGTGATTACTTGTGTCAGCTCACCGGGTATACTGATCTGCTTCATGAAAGTCTCATGTTTTCCTTGTGATTACTTGTGCCAGCTCACCAGGTATACTGTTCTGACTGTGGTACTCTTGTTCTCCTTTTCAGGATGGCCCCGCGACGACAGCCAGCTAGGGTTCCGAGTGTAGGGCGCGACGGCAGCCCACCGAGCGACGAGGCCTCGGTGCAGGGCCCTTTGCCAGCAGTGGCACCGGCGGTAGCTTTACCCGCCGAGCCACCGATGCTACCAGTACCCGACGCTGACGATGCACATCGCCTCAGGGCACTGCATGAGTTTCAGAGCCAGCGACCGCCCAGGTTTCGCGGTAAGGCGGACCCCCAGGCCGCCGAGGACTTGCTAGAGGCGGTGGTACAGATCTTTAGGCTAGTGAGGACACTAGTGGATCTCATGGTGATTCTCGCGGCGAGCCTCCTGCAGGCGGCGGCAGGACGATGGTGGAGCTTGATGCTCCAGGTTCACGATGAGGCATCCTTGCTCTGGACGGACTTCGAGAGCCTCTTCCGCTCTGAGTTCGTCCCGGCCACCCTCCGAGCGGTGCGCATCCAGGAGCTTCTCCAGCTGCGCCAGGGCAGCATGACGGTCGCTCAGTACGCGGCGAGGTTCACTGACCTATCTCGCTACTCGACCGACATGGTATGGGACCCCTTCTCCCGGGCCCGGACCTTCGAGCAGGGCTTGCGGCAGGAGATTCGGGCGTCGCTGATCTCCCTCAGCATTCCGACCCAGGCAGGAGTACTGGAGCGAGCCCTCCTGATCGAGAGATTCCTGGCAGAGCCTTCTTCAGCGGCGAGACCTAGCGCAGGGCGGCAGGTAGCTGAGTCTTCGGTAGCAGGTAGCCGACGGATGACTCTCGGGTCCAGGCAGACCAGACCCCCACGCAGACGGCCTCAGGACACCGGCTCAGCAGTGCGGGGCACACAGCGGAGTGCCAGCCTTCCGAGAGGCAGGCAGTGCTACTCCTGCGGCGGGCAGGGTCACATGGCTCGTGACTGCCCGACTCGCCGATCAGAGGAGCAGCAGACGGTGGAGGGGCCACCCAGGCAGAGGCAGAGGGTCGACCGTGGCGGTCCGCAGGGAGGAGGCGGACGAGGCAGAGGAGCTGGCCGAGCAGCGGGTGGTGGGCGACGCTTCCAGGCTCTACCCCCACCACCACCAGGAGGGCCACCTCGACCACAGGGAGTTGGCGGGCAGGGACATGCCCAGCTCCAGGCAGTGGAGGCCTACGACCCCGACATGCCAGAGATGATTCGAGGTACGATCTGTGTCTATTCCACCCTTTCTGCAGTACTTATAGACATAGGAGCGAGTCACTCTTTCATAGCCTCTGCCCTTGTTCGGAGCTCGGAGATTCCGACTGAGCCGTTGGCTCGATCCTTACTGCTAGAGACTCCTACGGGAGCAGACTCGACGATTACGCACTGGTGCCGGCAGTGTGAGCTTACTCTAGGAGGCGAGAGCTTCGGCTGGGATCTCCTTGTAGCGGCGTCGAGGCCTTACGACGTCATCTTGGGCATGGATTGGCTATCCACGGTTTGTGCCCAGATCGACTGTTTTAGGCGCAAGGTGCGATGTGTTCGCACCGACGGGAGCAGGTTTACCTTCACCGGCGAGAAGGGAATCTTTGCAGCACAGGATGGACTTCTGCGGAGGAGAGTGCAGCCCATCTCTCATCAGTTGGCTAGCCTCATCCTAGGAGCAGTGGACGTGCGGAGTCCAGTTTTTCCTACAGTGGTGGACCAGTACGTGGATGTCTTCCTCGACGACGTTCCAGGGCTACCTCCTCGTAGAGAGGTAGACTTTTACATCGACTTGTACCCCGGGACAGCCCCGATATCTACTCCAGCATATCGGATGGCCCCCGCCGAGCTTAGAGAGCTGCGGGTACAGTTGGAGGACTTGCAGAGCAAGGGGTTTATCCGACCCAGTGTTTCACCCTGGGCTTCCCCGATATTGTTCGCCAAGAAGGCGGATGGGAGCTTGCGACTGTGTGTCGACTATCGTCGCCTGAACCAGGTGACAGTGAGGAACAAGTATCCGCTGCCACGGATTGATGACCTCTTCGATCAGCTCAAGGGAGCGCGGTGGTTCTCTAAGATAGACCTCCGGTCAGGCTATCATCAGCTCAGAGTTCGAGACGAGGACGTGCAGAAGACGGCCTTCAGGTGTCGGTATGGCCATTATGAGTTCTTGGTTATGCCATTCGGCGTAACCAATGCTCCAGCAGTGTTCATGAGCCTCATGAACAGGATCTTCCAGCCATACCTCGACCGATTTGTCGTGGTATTCATTGACGACATTTTGGTATACTCGACGACTGAGGAGGAGCATGCCTACCACCAGCGAGTTGTGCTAGACACACTTCGAGAGCACCATCTTTATGGTAAGCTCTCAAAATGCCAGTTCTGGTTACGTGAGGTCCATTTCTTGGGGCATGTCATCTCTGAGGCGGGAGTTGCAGTGGATCCCGCGAAGATCGAGGCAGTGCTATCTTGGGAGCCACCCAGAAGCGTGACGGAGGTGCGGAGCTTCTTGGGCCTAGCCGGATACTATCGGAGATTTGTGCCAGACTTCTCCAGAGTTGCGGCACCACTCTCAGCCTTGAAAAAGAAGGGGAAACCCTTTGTGTGGTCAGACAGATATCAGCAGAGCTTCCAGGAGATGAGACAGAGATTGACCAGCGCACCTATCTTGAGGTTGCCTGAGGAGGGAGTTGGATACGTAGTTTACTGCGATGCATCAGGGACTGGACTCGGGTGCGTTCTGATGCAGGAGCGGGCCGTGATCGCCTAAGGATCACGTCAGTTGAGGCCGCATGAGCAGAACTACGCCACTCATGACCTGGAGTTAGCAGTAGTGGTCTTCGCTCTGAAGACTTGGCGGCACTATCTGATGGGCGAGCGCTTCACATCTTTTCTGACCACCAGAGTCTCAGGTATATCTTCTCTCAGATGGACCTGAACCTGAGACAGCGGATATGGCCTGAGTTCCTCCAGGACTATGACTTTGAGATAGTCTATACTCCTAGGAAGGGGAACGTGGTAGCCGATGCCTTCAGCAGGAGGACGGGCATTCAGCTACTTGAGGAGGCGACGGAGCAGCTAGCCTCCTTACAGATATCCTTCGTGGATAGAGACGGAGCAGCCTTTCTTCAGTCTCTCACAGTCTCTCCTCCACTTCTACAACGGGTCAGAGAGGCTCAGCGTGGGGACGCTGACTATGAGACCCGGCGTGCACTGATATCCTTAGGTCAAGAGCCCGATGGTTTCTCCCTTGGAGCAGAGCACAACATCATTTTCAGAGGACGTACCTTCTTACCAGTCGCTTTAAGAGAGGAGGTGCTGAGAGAGTTTCACACTTCTCCCTTGGCGGTACATCCCGGAGCGGCGAAGATGTACCAGGATCTCAGACGACAGCAATGGTGGCCGGGCATGAAGAAAGCTGTGGCAGATTTCGTTTCACGATGCCTCACCTGCCAGCAGGTGAAGGCAGAGCATCAGGTACCAGCAGGCTTGGTACAACCCTTGGAGGTCCCGGAGTGGAAGTGGGACGGGATATCTATGGACTTCGTGACTGGACTTCCACGCACTTCCAGAGGTCACGACTCCATTTGGGTGATTGTCGACCGACTCACCAAGTCGGCACACTTCTTACCCATCAGAGAGCAGGGCTCAGTGGAGAGCTTGGGACGTCTTTACGTCCAGGAGATCGTACGGCTTCACGGTGTGCCATCATCTATCGTCTCTGATCGAGATGCTCGTTTCACTTCCCGGCTTTGGAAGGGGTTGCAGGAGGCATTCGGGACGCGGCTCCATCTGAGCACAGCCTTCCACCCTCAGACGGATGGTCAGACGGAGAGGACCATACAGACACTCGAGGAAATGCTCCGTGCATGTGTTCTCGACTTTGTTCGCAGCTGGGAGGACCACCTACCCTTGGTGGAGTTCGCGTACAACAACAGCTACCACTCCACCATCGGGATGGCACCATACGAGGCGTTGTACGGCAGACCCTGCAGATCACTGTTGTGCTGGACAGACCCTGGGGAGTCAGCACTCGTGGGACCATAAATGGTCCGAGCCATGACAGAGAAGGTCCAGATCATCCAGGAGAGGATGTGGACAGCTCAGAGCCGGCAGAAGTCATATGCTGACAGGAGGCGGAGGCCACTAGAGTTCGAGGATGGCGACCACTTTTTTTTGCATGTCTCACCTCGACGTGGTTTACGGAGATTTGGCCGAGGCGGCAAGTTGTCTCCACGCTTCATCGGGCCTTTCCAGGTCCTCAGCAGGATAGGAGAGGTGGCTTATCACCTGGCTCTACCACCTCAGTTGCACCGGGTGCACGACGTTTTCCACGTGTCTCAGCTGAGGAGATACGTGCACGACCCGACGCACATCATCGACTTTGGGGAGCTGGACGTGGATGATGGGGCGACTTTTGCGGAGGTCCCAGTGGAGATCGAGGATCGACAGGAGCGGGTCCTACGTGGGCGGTCGATTCCTCTTGTGCGCGTCAGATGGCAGCACGAGAACCTCCAGGAGAGCACTTGGGAGCGGGAGGCTCAGATGCGTGCTCAGTACCCCCATTTGTTCCCCTAGTTTTTGATGTATCTTTACGGGGACGTAAAGCCCTTAGGTGGGAGTAATGTAAAGACCCGCAAATTTCAAGGAAATTTTTTTTAATTTTCTTTGGAATTTTACAAGAGCGCAGCTTCAGACGGCACTTGATTCCGAAGCCCGGTGTGCCCGGAATCAATTTCCAAAGTTTGGCTCGGGTACGTTCAGTGAACGGACGAGCGGGTTTTTCTATCTTTTGAACCGGTGCCCGGAATCGAATTCTGAGGGCACCGATGAAATCGCAGCGCCGGTATTTGCTTAGGAACGCCTCTTCCGGAGTTGCGTTTGCTCAACCGTGGTTTTTAAAAATTTTAGGGCTTTAAGTCGGAAATGAAATAAAGGTTGTGCGACAACTTTATTTTATTTCACTTAAGCCGCTTGGAAGTCACTTGGAAGCCACTTGAACTGAGTTAAAGCGGATAGGGTGCTATCCGGAAATACCCTACCCCTTGGTAGGATATTTGTGAGGTGGGGCCCGCACGAGCCCCGCCGTTTCTTTCGCTATGTAACGCACCCGCGAAAACCCGTCAAGTAACTGAAAGGTCAACCGACGCGTTTTCCTTAATTCTTAACAGACCATTTAATTGGGCGGTTTACTTCGTGAATTAAATGAGCTGTTCCATTCATTGAATTAATTCAATGAATTGATGGGTCGTTACTTACGCGTTGTTGGCGAAATAATAAAATAGACAAACTTGTCTATTTTGGAGGATCCTCCTGTTGTGCGAGATCCTCTAAACCTCCACCCTCCTCACGAAGAACGCGAAGAACGTGAAGAACGCGAAGAACGCCGGAACCGGAATTCGACGACGCACGATCCGCGACGTCAACAAACTTTTCCGCGACCTTTTTCTTCTTCTTCTTCGGCGCCTCTTCTTCCGCGGCGGACCTACGATCGGCGGTTAAAGGTGAGAATCGAATCTTATAAATTCTCCCCTTTTTATAATTCGATATCAACGGATTTAAATTAATTAAATCCGTTTGATATTGATTCGGAGATTGGCGACGCGACGCCGGATACCGCGACGACGCGATGATCCCCTTCTTCCGCGACGAGCAATCCCGCGACGATCCCCCGTTCGGCAACGACAGCTGCGAGGTAGGGGTTGTTTGGAATATTTTATTTCCCGTGTTTATTCTTTTAAAATAAAGAACCCGATCTCGGAACAATTTTAATTTATTGAAAATTGTTGTTGGTTATTTCTTTTCCTCCCGTTGATTTTACCTAACGCGGAGGGTGCGGGCCTAACAAACAAGGCCCGACAACCCTCCGCCGATCTTCCTTTTTGAGCGGATTTGGCGGGCGACGACAAAAGCACGATGCAAGGGCCAATTGTTGATTCCGCAGTGAAGGACGCGTCCCGGGAGGAATAACGGCGCAGGCGGGAAAGGAATCGGGCCACCGGAGCATCTCCGGCGGCCGGAGGCGGCGGCGCCCGGCGCGCCGCCGTGGAGGAAATCTGCCGCGGCTGAAGCCGCGGCGGCGGCGGCCGGTTCCGCGGCCGCGCGGAACCGGGAACGGACGCGGCGGCCCGGCCGCGTCCGCATGACAGGCGGCCCCCCTCCGCGGGGCCGCGCCTTCCACCCAGCCGCGAGGGCGGCGCCCCGCGGCAGCCGCGCTCGGCCGATCGGCCGACCCAGGGGGGGTTCGGGCCGGGTCGCCCCGGGCCCAGAACCCCAGTTTTCGGGCCCTCTTCGGTCGTTTGCCCATATCTTGGGACTGGGACCTCCGATTGACGAACCGTCAGTGGCTACACGATCCTTGGATCGAGACGGTCGTTTCGGTATATTACACTCAAGGTTTCGGAAGAGTTTGGGTTCGGCCGGGTTGGTTCGTACGCGAAACCAACCGGGCCCTCGGAGCGGAAACGCTCATAACTCGAGCTGCGGACGTCCGATCGATGTACCGTCAGCTGTGGAGGTTTCCTCTAAGTGAGACGGAACTTTTGGCATACTCCGCCCGAGGATCGGACACAGGCGGAGTACGGTCGGGTTGGTTTTGCCCTAAAAACCAACCGGGCCCCTGGGACGAAAATGCCAATAACTCTCAGACCGAGCGTCCGATTGACGCGCCGTCTATTGCGTTGAGATCCAATTGTCGATACGGAACTTTTGGATACATCAACTTCGGACTATGTGTCAGTTGATGTATCAGTCTCTCGGCTCGTGGAGCGGACCCTCCTAGACGAGCTCGCTGTGTGCGGGAACCCTAGCGCTGGTTGTGACTTCGACGACAGAGCATAGATCCTCCGTGGACTGCAACGACGACAGAGCAGAGATCCTTCGTGGACTGCGGTGACGACTGTGCAGAGATCCTCAGTGGACTGCGTCGACTACTGCACTCAGCGATCCTACGTGGATCAGTGCTACAGGTCCTGTGTGGGCCCGATCTTGTGTGGGTCATCACCTTACGGTTCTGTGTGAGCCATGACTACAGGTCCTGTGTGGGCCCGATCCTGTGTGGGTCATCTCTTACGGTTCTGTGTGAGCCATTGCTACAGGTCCTGTGTGGGCCCGATCCAGTGTGGGTCATTGCCGAGGTTAGTACCTATCGATCCTTCGTGGGTCCGACGACTTAGATGGTTCGGTGATCATCTTGTCCTCATCTGAAAAAGTATACCTGGTTGAGCTGAATCTTATGTTACTCTCCTTTGTGGATTGTGTTGAACTATCCTATGTGGATTTACTATTTACTCTCCCTGGTGGATTTGAGTCTTGCTTTCCTGTGTGGATCGAGTTGACCTTGAGCTCGAGAGCAGAGCTAGAAATGGGGACTTAGGTATATGTATGGGCATATACCTAAGTCGAGTCAGTTGTTTCTTCGTGGTTGCCCCTTTCTCTTGTGCTATATCCTTTGTGGATTTCGGGAGACCTTCGGGGGTCTCGGGGTCCTTACTGAGTAGTTTATACTCACCACTGCACGGGCTATGCCCGCACTTTGTTGTGTTGGATACAGACGACGGACAGCGCTGATCTCGGGTGGGGCGTGGAGCAGGACGGTACCTGGAGGCAGACCACTGGGCGGGACGTGCTCGGAGCGGACGTGGGACCCGAGGAGCCTGGAGGCTATCTGTACCCACCCGTCAGGTGGGATTGCCAGTGGACGACACGAGGCCGCCTTCTTTTCTTCAGTTGCTGTTCTTTACCTTTTCAGTTGTACTTTCAGTTGGGCTTGTATTCCGGCCCCTTTACTTTTCTGCACTTTGTAGTTACTTTCCGCTTGCTGACTCTGTGGTGGTTGTTACTTATAAAGGCAATGCCTTCCCTGTTTACCGGGATTTTACGCCTTGGTGCTAGTCGCCAGTCCCTGGCCTATGGAAGGCGGGCTTGGGGTAGTCACGGCACGGGCCCTGAGGTCGGGTCGTGACAACTATCCTTTTTGAGGATGTGATCCCTATCAAGAAATATTGCTTGTCTGGTAAATTTTACCTTCTTATCTAAAGGTTTATATTGGTAATATCCTTTCGTTTCATTGGGATATCCTATAAAGATTCACCTTGTGCCACCGGGTGCTAGTTTTTTGCCTGAAAAGGCCTTAACAAACTCCTATCATCCCAATACACATGGGTGAGATAGAATAGGTTTCATTCCATTCTATATCTTGGAGGGAATTCCATTTTCTACCTTATTTGGTACTCGGTTTAATGTGTATGCTTCAGTTTGTAATGCATATCCCCAAAAGGATAATGGATGATGTGCATGACTCATCATGGGCCTCCCCAATTACTAAAATTTGTGGTTCCACCTTTCACTAACACCATTACACTTTGGTGTATAAGGAAGAGCTTTTTGATATAGAATCCCAGAATCCAATAAGAGATTGATGAACTATTGGTTCATATATTCTCGACATTAATTCAATTAAAGCTTCTTTATCTCCTTAAAAAACCTTATTCTCTACTTCATTGTTTAATTCCTTAAATTTATTAAAGGATTTTGAATTATAACTCATTAAGTAAATATATCCATATCAACTCAAATAATAAGTAAAGGTAATGAAGTAAGAATACCCACCTCTATATTCAACTAGAAATGGTCCATAAACATATGTGTGTACAAATCCAAGAAGCTCTGTGGCCCTTTCACCATGTCCACTAAAAGGTGGTTTGATCATTTTACCTTGTAAACAAGCATAATATCTATTGAGTGCTTTTAGATTAGTATATTTTAAAAAACAATCCATGAAGAGAATTGTCAATCAATTCTCATTTACATGACCTAGATAGTGATTCCACAACTAGGTGTGGTATGAGTCATGGGAATTTGTTTCCTCATCAATTGCCAAAACTATATTTTTTTAATTAAATACATAAATACAATTATTCTAAAGCTCCATACCATAACATAAATTGTTATTATAATATAAGCATCCCATATTTCCAAACATGAAAATAAATCCATCCATTACCAAAGATAATACAAAAATTGTGTTTTTGGTAACAATAGGCACATAATAACAGTTATGTAAAACCAAAATCATCCTAGTTGGCAATGAGAGGTGGTAATTGCCAATGGATAATGTTGCTAGCCTTACACCTTTGGAAGCTCGGAGATCCACCCCTCGTCTGGAAATATTTGTAAATCTAATGGTTCCTATATTTTAATATATATGTGAGCCCCAAATGTTTTATCTAACACCCAATGTGTAGAATTGGAAATATTACACCTGAGAAAAAACACACCTTAAGTGTCCCCATGTTTTTGGGTGAAATTTCTATTCCAATGGACTGACTATCCACATGAAAAACACACCACCTCTCATCCCTTTCCCTACCTCTGAATCTCCCACTTCTTGGAGGGATGTTGCTCGAGGGCATTAGACTATTTGTAAGTCATCTGCCCCTTTGCCTTTTCCTTCCTTTTCTTATTCCCAATAAGGACTGTAGTTTTTTCATTCCCCATGCCTATATCTACCTAGAGAATTAAGGTCAAAAGTTCTGATAGACTCTTCTCATTGTTTCTTATGTTTTAGTTGACAATAATTCTTGATAAGGTTTTGGGTAGTGATTATAGGATTATATCTATACGTAACTCATTCAGGAACTTAATCCCCAAGATGCCCAGAAATTCATTGTTGCCAATAAGATTGAATACATGAGGACCAACTAGAAAATAATCACCAAGTTTATTTGTAAACAATAAGATGGGGATCACATATCTCTCATGTCTCGCCTTCTCTTTATAGATCTCTTTAAGGTGAGACATCATGCTATACACGTCCATGTTTTCACGTTGCTTTAGGAGCTAGTTAGAGATAGAAAATAGTATGAAAAATTAGACATATGTGGAATCATCCATATGTGTCATATAGAGATATAGTTCCTCATAACTAGCCTCTTTTCCAAGTGAAACTAGAATTAGCTCCTCCAGCACGTACAATTTCCTCTTGTGGCAAAGGATGACATGTAAACACCTATGATATTCATTGAAATTGGTTCCATTGAGAAGGTTTTCCTTCTGGAGTATGGTTCGCAATGCTATTTTTGTAGTCATTTTTCATTCCATTTCTCCAAATTTAGATGAAAAATGGACTAGTACATTATCATGATAAAACTGAGACAAATAAATAATTTCATACTTATTATTCTCCCACCATTTTATCAAAATCTAATAGCCCTCACCATTGACTTTAGATATTCGGTTTCCTAAATATTCTAGTTACAATGATCCATATTTCCCTTCACATTACCCTAAATAGGTAAGTAAATAAATTTTAAGGGATTTAGGTAGGCATTCCAAATGCCAACTTCATTAACTCACAACTCCTTGATCCAATGAGTGGACTCCCCAATCATGAAATCCTTTTATTTTGGATTTCCTCAACCCTTGCCTCTTGGTCACTCCATGTCCTGATTTGACAGTAAATCCTAGATGTAAACCAATTCAATTCATCCCAAAACCTTGAATTAGAATTCCCCAATAACCGAAAGCACTCCAACTAGGGTTGGTCAAGCACTTTGAAATGTGGTTCAATTTTATCCAAGATTACGGAGGGCTATACTGAGTTAATATTTTCTTCGAGGCATTTTATCTTTATTCATATTTTTTTATTATCTTTATTACATTATTGTTAATATTATGTGGGATAAAATTAAGTAATTAACCATGTCTAACATAAAATTATTCTGCATAAACTGGCCTTATTTTAGTTCTATGTTGTATGCCTGTAAAATTCATTAATTATGTGATATTGAAAACACACCCAAAATAAATAAACCATGAAAATGAAAAAATAAGTTAAATGGTATGATCATGAGATTGTTCTATTAGTTATTTTATCTGTTGGTTGATAAACTAACCCCATACCTAGGGGAGAAACCACTTGAACCTTTTAGTTTCGTGTTTACCACTTCCACCTATCCACATTTGTATCGACATGAATTGGTTTCACCATGGATTCAATCTTGAGTTGCATCCACTAGCATGAAAGCTCTATCCATTACATATGATTTTATTTTACTCGTAGGTGAGGGGTAAAATGGAGTTTTACATTAATAAAACATTGGGCACACATTCAATACATATTAATGAGGAGGAGGCTCGCATGCCAATTTTTTTAATTTAACTAAATAAATTAAAAGAAACCATTCACATTCAATGTACTTAGTCTAGATCATGATCATCCATACATTCCATGATATTTATTCATAAATAAAACTAGAATTCAATTATTTAATCATTCTTGTTTAAGATAAATCACACTAGAATCAATAAATATTCTTTAATTAATCAATCCTTTTATCTTAAACCCATTTTCTGAATTTCCTTGAGATTGTCATCCATAATAATTTTAATCAAATAAATTCATTCAAAATTATCTTTTAATGTAACTTGTACCGTAGAGGAAACCCGGTGAATTCTCATTCAAAACTAACCAAATAGTAGAAATGAAAATTATATAAATATTAAATTAAGCACATATATATATAAAACACCTATCATGTGTTGTGCCTCAGCTTTATGTTTGCACTGAGGTACATGCCTCAATGGTTTCTATAACATAAAAGTAAATTTTAATAAATCTGCATTATTTGAATGAGTACACGACGTATGGTTCAGACTACATGGCATTTACTTTTGTTCACCGTCCATACTATGTGCACATCCATGGACATGGCGTGTAGATGTACTTCATAAATATTTAGAGAACACAGCGTATTTAGTGGGACACATGCCGCATAGTATCCTCATTACACGGTTTCTCGCTGGAAAATTTGTGTACATGGTATATGATCCAACCCTAACCTGAAGGTACTACACGTCATATTCAGTGGGCCACACAATTTTTAATCCGAAAACCATGTTCCACCTGTTCCTGTTAAACACAGAGAGTCTTAAAGAATTAGATAGAATCCAATCACATGACCTGGTTTAGAGGATTATCCCGGTTCATGAAACATATACTAAATGAAGTGTACTATCGAAGACACGTTGTGTGTTCTAGTGTTGTAAGACTATGAAGCTTTGGAATCTTCTTATAATACTGACGCATGCCTGTCGTATGGCATGGAAAAAGAAAAATTAATTTCCTAATGCAGCACAATGGCTGACCAGGGTTGTCTCACTTGAGGAACATTGAAGTTAGTTCAATCACTTATTCTAGTTCACCTAATTGAATTATTTTTGTTGTTTTATATTTTATAATATAAATGGAATAGAAATAAAAAATAACAGGAAACTAATATTCAATTATAAATTACCATGCAATGCTAAATCGAATGGAATTATGGAAGAAAAGAAGTTCTCATGAGAAAATTTTCAGGGAACACCTTCATTGGTCAGTTTAAAATATTCTTAGTGTACACACTCCATCGTATGTGTGAAAACCTTATTCTACACAGGTTATGAATGAAAATTCTACTTAGAGATCTCCAATAACACCCTCCATCCACCTCCTCAATCGAGGGAAGATGGTTATAGATTAAGAAGTTAGTCTTTAGACAACCACAGAGAGGATTACACCCACTATAAATTATCCTTAGAATTAACTCAAAGAATATTAAAAACATGGTCCTGGGTTCAAGAACCTGATTAATCCCTCGGTATATTCCTTGGATTAGTTACTCATTATCATGAGTATTATAGTTCACAATGGTAAGATGAGAGGAAGAAAAGAGGGTGAATCGGTGGACACAAAAATAAAAACAATGCATGAATTTATTAGAAATCTAAATTACAATTGAAAACAAAAAATAAAGGAAAGAAATAAATTAAAAATAAAGGGGGATGATTTTCGGTCTGCCTCCCTCGGTGGAGATCTCCTCCTTGGTGCCTTGAAGGAATGGATGGAGAATCGGATGCTTTGGGAAGGAGGTGGGAGCTTCCTTTTATAAGAAGAATTTAACCCTCAAATTTCAACCCATTGGAGACCCCCTTAATGAAATATTGACGCATTCCACCCTTCATGAATGTTGTTTTTAAATATCTTGTTCGTCTCTTCTAAAAATTTCAGTTACATTGGAAACATTATGCAGGAGTTATGAATTTTTCAATCTCGGTTTCTGTTTCTCAGCGAAACTTTGAGGATGGTTCCTACAAAAGTATGTATTTTAATGGCCACGTTAATGACATCCAAACTCCCCCAAATTTATTTTAGAGTCTCTCCTGAATGTAATAGTTCTATACCATGTGGAAACACCTCATTTGGATATTTGTAGGCTGAATTTGGGTTCCGTTATAGTTGTGGGGTACATGCTGTCCGCCCGGAAATATTTCCACCTTCAATGAATGTTTAGTCCCTTTAGATGGCTGAATCAGCTGCTGGACCAGAAGAAAAAAGTAGAGGAAATAAAATAAGTATTCTAAAAAAATTTGAATCAGAAAATTTTTAATTATATTTTTTCAGGAAATTACCAAAACACAATTGACGTAAAAATCTGTCAAAAATCCAGAATTAGTCATTTTTCACATTTAGGCTCAAAGTAACACTAAAACCTACAAACATGACAATTAACAATTAAATAACACTGTGGTGGGATTATAAAAATTGATTTACAGTATAAAATATAGGAAAATGTAAGCTTCATCACTTCCCCACACTTAAACATTACAATCCTGGGCAATCATCATACAACCAAATCAATTTCCACACAACAATCAAAAATGAGAAAATATCAATGATCTTATCCAAAATAGAATTCTATCATGTCTCATATAGTAATAACAAGCCTCTATCATTTTCATTTCAATTAGTAAAATTTTTACAACCTCATAAATTAATCCATGGCCCAATCACAACCTACCTCACATTGAATTTTATGTCACTCTTCACCCAAGAGATAATGAATCTAGAGTTATACTCATACTTGAAAACCGCATGTATCACCCTAGGTTTGTGAAAATTATCATTTCTCCATAGCGTGAAACATGAAAATTAATTTAATAATTAATGATTTAATTAAATGTTCAAATGATTCTGTTGCTTAGGGTAGGTGGGAAAATTATTGAAAAAAATGTTCCAGGCTAGAAAGAGGAGGTTGAACTTTTATGTACAATGCATGATTAAATCAAGTGAAAACACACGAAATTTCACACTCAATCCCACATGAAAATTTTAAACAAAACACCCCAAACCTTTTAATTATATGGGACATGAGTCAACAGGTGCTTAAAATGAATGATATCATCTATGTTCTCGCCTTTTTTTCAAAGCTCCCGAAAGGCACAACTTTATTTTTTTTCATTTTTATGGAGGATGAGCTGAAAATTGAGTACAATGAATGAGTGACAATTCATGCCCTTGATTTGTGAGAGGTACATGAGTCATAAAATAATGTACAATGTGGAATTCAAGCTCATCTCCATTTTCTTCTTTTCTTTTTTTGATGGAGAAATGGATGAAACAAATAAAGCACAATGAAATGACGACACATGCCCAATTCTCTTATTATCTATAGCCCAAAGTATTGAAACACACCTCACACCACCCATAAATGATACAAATACCAATGAACACACACGAAAGGCCCTTCCCCCACACTCAAACTTAAAATACCCATGCGAAAATACTAAAAGTGTAGGTAGGTAAGGAAAAATTGGCTTGTAATGTGGCTTAAACCTATAAGGAAATTCATGGCATCTAAGGGCTTATGAAGGATAAATGTAAAGGTGGGTCTCAAGATAAAATGTGGCTAGCCAAAGATATGCCTCAATCATTTATAATACATTCCATGAAATCCAATACTTTGAAAGAGAATATTCACAAATTCTGGTTCTCACACCAAATTCAAGATTCCCTCAAGAAAGTGTGGGTAAAAGGAAGAATACCTAAAACTGGTTTAGAATACCTCACATGATTGGTAAAATATTTTGAGACAATGTTTCATGGGAATGGATTTCAAAAATCAGTCAAACTCATTAAAATGATTTAAAATCTATTTCAAGGGAAAAGAATTCATATCAAAAATCACTTAAAATAAATTATTTCAAAAATCATTTCAACTATTTCAAAATAAATTGATGTGTGAAAAGTGATAAGAATATTCATTAAAGCTAAAAATATTTTTTGGACCAAATAATTATAGAAGATTAAATGATAATTGTAAAAATTTTACTCCCTTTTGAAATAATGATTCGGTCCTCTTCCTCTAATTCTTGGAACTTCCTTCTGCCTTCATGATCCAACAAAAGAAAAATTACTCAATTAATCACAAGGATCATTTCATTTAAAATCAAAATGAAAAGAGGGAGGGGGACACATGCTATAATATTTCATAATACTAAATTTTAAATTTAAATTACTAGAAATCATGTAAATATAAATCTTGGTTTGATCCTCTAAGTGGGCCCTGGAATATTTTACTCCCTCCAGAGGGCAGTACAAGCTTTTATCCATAAGCTGTCAGGGGATGAAGATTCTTTGATTTAAACAACCACATGTGACTCTCCACGGCTAGCAGTTCTTTGTTTTTGTTGAGGAGGACTCCATAGATAGAGTATACCAGATCCACACCCTTCACAATTTGGTATAGATTTCATGTCGGGGGTAGGATAATGTATGAAACCTCCTCTTTATTTGTTTCTACTTGTGAAACATTTACTTTCTCATCTTGTGCTCCCTCTAGTAAATGTTCAATGTCTCCAGGGAGCTCAAGATGTTCCTCAACAGGTGGTTCTTCTTTTGTCTCTTCATCCTCTAAGGAATAATAAGAGTCATCTAATTATGAAAATTCAAAACAATTGGGAGTTATAATAAAATTTATTTCAACAAAATTAAAATAATTTGAGTTCAAGAATGTATCATCTCCCAAAGTTGGTTCATCTTGAATCTCTTCTTCTATGGAAAGTTCCTCTTGGAGTTTATCATTATAAGATGTATGTAGGTTGTTAGAATCCTCCATATTGACTTCAAATTCCACCAATTGGTTGGGGTATTCTTTCAGTGGTGCAGCCTCTTCTTCTTTTCAAGTCTTGGGGAGATCAAGAAACTCCTCGCATTCATTCCAGAATTTATCCAATTCATGTTGATCTCCCACATTTGGATCATCAGGAAATTCATCCTCCTTTTCATCTATCTCGGGTAGAATTGGTTGAGTGATGATGAACGAGTCTTCAGGTACCCCGACATTTACCTCCTATGGTTCTTCAATGACGAGTGGTGAAATTTCTTCCACCACTATCTCAGGTTCTTGCTCTGGATCAGGGTTGGGTTGCTCCATCCTTGCACGAACATAATACAATAACCATTCCATTTTCCTCCCCAAATCATCAAGATTATTACTAATCCTTTAAACTCGGTCATTTAGATCTCGATAATCAATTTCTGGTTCTTGATATTTCACCTGCGAGTAATCATTCCATGAATAAAAATTTTAATTTGAATACATCATGGAAAAAATAAGTTTTTATAGATTTTTCTAAATGAAAATAAAATAAAATATTTACAAAAATTTGAATTTTGAAAAAGTGATCAAAATAACTACTTAGATCCCCGGCAATAAGGCCAGTTTTGACGCATGCTTGTTGTAGGGTGTGGCAAAAGAAAATTTAATTTCCTAATGCAGCATAGTGGTTGACTAGGGTCGTCTCACTTGAGGAGCATCGAAGTCAGTTCAATCACTTATTCTAGTTCACCTAATCTAATTATTTTTGTTGTTTTATATTTTATAAAATAAATGGAATTGAAATAAAAAATAATAGGAAACTAACATTCAATTATAAATTACCATGCAATGCTAAACAGAATGGAATTATGGAGTAAAGGAAGTTCTCCCGAGAGAATATCCAGGGAGCACCTTCATTGGCCAGTTTCAAATATTCGCAATATACAGACTCCATCGTATGTCTTCCTACCTTATTCTACACTGGTCATGAATGGAAATTCAACTTAGTGATCGCCAAGAACACCCTCCATCCAAATCCTCAATCGAGGGAAAATGTTTGTAGATTAAGAAGTTAATCTATAGACAACCACAGTGAGGATTACACCCACTATAAATTATCTTTTTAATTGACTCAAAGAATATTAAAAGCATGGAATTGGGTTCAAGAACCTGATTACTCCCTCGGGATATTCCTCGGATTAGTTACTCATGATCATGAGTATTATTGTTTACAATGGTAATATGAGAGGAAGAAAAGAGGGTGAATCGGTGGACACAGAAATAAAAACAATGCATGAATTTATTAGAAATCTAAATTACAATTGAAAACTAAAAATAAAGAAAAGAAATAAATTAAAAAGAAAGTGGGAAAATTTGCGGCCTGCCTCCCTTGGTGGAGATATCCTCCTTGGTGCCCTGAAGGAATGGATGGAGAATGAGATTCTTTGGGAAGGAGGTGAGGGCCTCCTTTAATAGGCAAGATTCGAACCCCAAATATAGAAATGTTGTATACCCCCTTAATGACATATTCACGCGTTCCACCATTAATGAATGTTGTTCATAAATATCTCGGACGTCGCTACTCAAAATTTCATCCAATTTTGACAAATTATGCAGGAGTTATAAATTTTTCAATCTCGGTTTCTGTTTCTGGGTGAAGCTTCGAGGATGGTTCCTACAAAAGTGTGTCTTTTAATGGCCAAGTTAATGACATTAAAACTCCACCATGTTTCTTTTAGAGTCGTTCCTGAATTTCCTCGTCCTATCCCAGGTGGAAACACCTCATTTGAATTTGTGTAGGCCGAATTTGGGTTCCATTACAGCTGTGGGGTCCATGTTGTCCACCCGAAAAAATGTCAAACTTTAATGAATTTTTAGTCCCTTTAGATGGCCGAATCAGCTCCTGGTCCAGAAGCCAAAAGTGGAGGAAATAAAATACGTATTCTAAAAAAAATATGAATCAAAAAATTTGGAATTATATTTTTCAGGAAATGACCAAAATACCCTTGACGTAAAAATCCTTCCAAAATCCAAAATTAGTCATTTTTTCATATTTAGGCTCAACGTAACACTAAAACCTAAAAACGTGACAATTACCCATTAAAAACACTATGGTGGGATTATAAACATTTATTAACAGTATAAAATATAGGAAAATTTAAGATTCATAAAATACCCTCTATTTTATATTAATCTGAATTAAATAGATAAATCATCTCTTTAAGTCAAATGAGAAACTAAAGAGGAGGAATATATGTCAAGATTCATATTTATAGAATGATAAACTAGAATCGAAAAAACTAAATTATTAAATTCGTAAATAACTAATGAAAAACTAAATAATTATTATCAACGATATGATCCCTTTGATTCCACATATACGTTTTGGGCTTAGCAGAAGCACGTTGGTGGTTTTTCTTATCTTTAATTTTTCCATAAAGAACGATTAATCCAAGATCCATCACGATAATAAAATGTCGTATATTTGGAATTGAATGATGAATGAATGAAATTAAGGGAGCCCTAGATCCATTGAGAAGATCAGCATATGATGGTTATAATTAATTTAAATAAAAGACAATAATTAACTTGATGGAATTCTCTCTCTGTTGATGTTTCTGGTCATGATGCGATATGATCTATCATTGCGTCATAGAATCCAAGTATAGGATTCCAATAGAAGTGATCCAAATGTGATCCACCTATATCTGGACATCACAGAAGTTATCTTTTGGTGCTAGCGAGGAAGTGATTTTACTTGCGATTTCCACCTTCAATCACCTTGAGAGCCTCTTGCAATGTGCTCTCCATGTTCTGGTAGAGGAGGATCTCTCTCATAGTTTGAGAGCATTCTTTGAATAAAGGAATTCTCTCTTGTCACGTGATATTTCTCCAGATCCATTGGGAACAACCCAAAAATGGATAGAATAATGAGAATTATATAATTGATATTTTAATTACATAGAATATTAGAAATGAATTAATTACCCAAAAGTATTTATTCATTTCATTTAACTTTTAGTAAGAACCCATGTCTAATAGTAATAGTTGACTATTATTATTACATAAAATGCCCCCATCAAATTACAAATAATATTATTTAAATAAATATATAATATTATTTCTCACAAATCTCTAGAAAAAATACATGCCGTGACAATTAATATACATGGCTTGTAATTTTGATTTTTAATTTTCTTTATTTCCACCACCACATTTATTAAACCATGAATAATGACTATTTATTTCACAAATTAATATCACTACATTACTCACTAATATATATAATAATTCTACCATAATATATATTCTATCGAATAACTAGTGTCGAAATAATTGAGGTCATTAATACTTGAATAATTATTCAACAAAAAATGGTAATAATCTTTATTCAACATGTTAAATTAATATTTAACTATGGTACAAAGACACACATAGTGTGTGAACCACTAGGCCTCTTTCTCAGTGGCATTAGGTGGAGGCTGACTAATGTCCAAGGTTAGTGTATAGAAATATTCCAAGGCACCCATAGAGAAAAATGTTAACGCCGTAATGATGTGTCACCTCCTATGAATGCTTACCGTGTAATGTAATCCCTTTTTACCCATATATAGAATCAAGCGGGTTTCATTCTAGTTCCATCAGCCTATTTGATCTATTATTATTTCTTTGACATTCCAGAATTAAGCTCTCCCATTCCTTACCATGTCCATGGATTTATATAGGCTATTCCAATTCCATCAAAGGGCCTGAGATATCTACATTTATTATGGAATAAAAGGGAAATATCCTTTCTCACATTATCGATTAATACAGAATTACTCATGATGCACCCAACATATCCTACCTCACTGTGAACAGTTTGTCGTCACCGTTTTCATCAACACATCTAATTGCAGATGTTGTAATTCACAATAATAATAATATTAAAGTCTAAGTACCTATACACTAATCCGTAGATAGGAATATCTAACGACACTATGAAATGTGTATTTCCTAATGGAAAATATCATTCTCATAATATCCTCATGAATATTACCATGAGTGCACACCATGAGAAGATGCATCAATGTTTTATGTGCAATCACCCCTAATGGTCTGTATTATTTGTGTCCCTCAAATAACATCATCTGGCCATAGAACATATAGTTAAGAATAGTGTTATGGCCCTTCTGGTTTCTCGTCACAACAGGGATCCACTATGATTCTTTAATTCAACAGTTATCCTTATGACATTATCACATGAATTGTTACACAAAAGAACAATAAATATGTTATAAGGTATTTATTAATGAACAATGTTAAATATAGTTGGTTCTAGGACACCAACTCCCACAATATTACCTTGTATCATGTTCATTGATTTCTTTATGATTCATTTCTTATAAACTACCATGATTTATTCCATGTCTCATGATTATGATATTTGATATTCAATGTGTGGTTATAAAATGTTATGATCATGTTTTATACCCTTATGCTCATTCCATTATTATGTGATGATTGATATATTAATTTCTTACATATATTGAGCATATAATCTCACCTATTTTATCTTTCATTTCCCTAGGTTACAAAAAAGGTTTAAAGTTTGGTGTGTTTGTATAGTGTAAAACATTGTACGATATTTATAGGATATTTTGAAAATATTTCAGAAAATTAGAAGATTTTTACCTATTCTCCAAATACACCAAACTATTTTGGTCCTCAGAAATATGTTTTTGTAATGTATTGAATACTCATATAGAATGATAAAATATATATGGATAAAAATCATAGGTCTCTATAGTTGGTATTATTGGACACGTTATTTTCTCCATGGGAAACATAGATGAGAAAACTCTAGTGATACACATATGAATCTTTTTATGGAAATATCTAATGGTGTGTCTAAGGATAAGTTAGTTTATATGGAAATATCTTATATTTTGGGTAATGTATAGAGTATTTGGTATCCATGAAATTAAATCCATCTCTAGAAAACAATATTGGATGTCATGCATGAACAAAGGAAAATAAGGGTAATTTCATCTAAAAAGGCCCAGTAGATGGACTCGAATATCACATGGTGTATGAAAATGGGCCATGATTCACACATAGATTGAAACTCCCAAGAGATATTCTCTTGGAAGTCATTAACATCTTATAAACCATCATGATTCATTTAAATAATAATGTAAGATACACTTATGGTTTCATGATTCTAACATGATTTATAAGTCATAAAAGATATCTATTATGATTATATGGTTCAATAAAATGATTATTATTTCTTAAATTATATTTTTTGGTTTCATTCAATCTTAGGAACAAGATGGAAGTACTTTACCATTGATTGTGATTGAGTTTTTTATGTGAAATGAAATTGGATGATGACCAGAGTTAAGGATATTGTGATTTTTCAAAATTTGTTATCATGATATATGATTAAAAATATTATCCTTAAAAATTATCAGACTCACAAAAGAATATAAGTATAGATTTCACAGAGAGATCTTGTGGTGGATATCATGGAGGAAATTAGACTCAGTTTTCTATTAGTCAGGAATGGGGGAAGAATCAACCAAGTGAGTGTCTAAGAGGAATGAGAATAAATTTTTAGTGTAGAAAAGAATAACACGAAGTAACTGATTTATAAGTAAAAAAAGGAAAAGATCATATAACAAAATCGATGGCAATATTGGTCTCCCTCAGGTATAATCAACATATGAATGACTTAAATATATAATTTATTTCAATAATGTAAATATATTTAGTTAGGGGAATGATTGTGAATAGAATAACCAAGGTGGTATATGTAATGTTTATAATGATAAAGATTAAAAGACCAAAAAGGACCTATGAATAGAAATATGTATTGGGGGATAAGATGATGAAGACTATTTAATGGTTTATGAAAGTGGTATAGTGAGTCAAGTTTCTGTGTATTGGAAATCAATAATTAGATGAATCATGAAATATATAAGGATTTTTTGATAATATTTTCTCATTAAGGATATTCTATAATATGTTAAATATTACTAATGACAAATAAAATTGATGTAATGGTGGGTAATTTTTATGGAAAACATAAGATGAAAGAAAAATAACTATTAATAAGCTCCAGGTGTTGAGAAAATGGTGAGCATTTTTTTATAATGATATGATTCATTTGGATAATATAAATTGGATAGTATTAATGACCTTAGATATAAGAAATTACTTGTTGACAAAGTAGTTTATGTAATCATTGATAGAAATTACAAAATTTTTAGATATATAGAATATATTTAGAAATCTGTGGTTTTATTGAAGGATTAATGAATCATGAATTATTTTCATTAAGGTTTTATGTTAATTTATTTTATTACCATATCGAAAGAGAATAAAAGATAAATATATTGAATTTTTTGTATGTAATAATTAAGATCTACTTTATGTTGTTTTGTAAAATAAAGGATAAGTTTATTTTGAAAATTTATAAACCTACTTTCTAATGTTTCTGATTTTAATCATTTGGAAGGGTTATTTGGTTTACCATTTATGAAATGGTTTTAATTGAACAATGGATAAGGCTAAAGATACTAATGAATTATTTCATGATATTAATATTTCATATTATTATATAACTTATGATAATAATTTTTTGATGATAATTGAAGATTAAAGGAATGGTTTATCACTCTTTTATGGATCTTATTATCCACTAGTGCTTCTAGATTAAAAAAAATCATATTCAATTATGTTTTGAGAAATGAAGTGGGAATTGATCAAGTCACAACCAAAGGATGATATTATGCTAATAATATGGAATAAAATACAGTAAGTATATCTTCTCATAAAAATTCAACAATTTTTTTAAAAAGATATTGAAATAAAATATTTTACAGTTATAATAATTTATGACATCGCTTTTTGAGTGTACAACACACTATAGCCTCACAAAGTGATGTTATTCAGTTTTTATTACTCTTTAAATAGAATTTATTAAGGATAAATTTAATGAATATACATGATATATATAAATTTATTATTATTTTAGAATGTAAATATGACATTTACATTTTAATTTCAATCAATTTGTTGATAAAAAGGAAACAATATTAATGGGTACATACGACCTATCATTTCCATGACCAATGTCTTTAATTTTTTATCTCTAAATCTTATGTATTACTATAAAAACATATAAATTAATATATATTGTATATTTATATAGTTTTTAAATTTATTGATATTATAGAACCCTGATCAATGTAATATGACCAAAAATAAAAAATCAAAACAGACATGAAAAAAGCAGTTATTTCCTAAAACATGACCATAACATGGAATTATTAATAAACAGATAATAAAATGCTATAATTTAATCACATGTGGTATTAAATATATAAATATTTTTTTTAATTTATTTATAATAAACTTATATTTATTATACATTATTTTTTAACATGTATGATAGAAGTAAAGACATAAATTAAGATATTTCTAGTCTCTCTTTTATTTTTGTAACATATATGAAAATTTACCACCCATTTATTTTGTGGGGGGTTTATACATCTCTATTGACATGTTGCATAAATAATATACATATTTTTATGATATTTATTGTTTAATTTTATGTTATGATTTATTGGGGATTATATTTCAAAACATTACCAAAGCAGTAAAGGATTTTTGTCTCACTTTTTACCTCTGTGAGACACTTTCTGTATTCAAAACTTATTTCATTTATTTGGTGTCTATAATGACCATGAAATTATTTTATGATTAGTCTACATAAAATAATTTGGATTTAAATATAAATTTTATGATATCTCTTTCAATGGGAACATGGTTCAAAGGTTTCTAATGCAGTAAAAAAAATTTATCTCAATTTAGAATCCTTGAGAAATTTTCTATGTATGACACCTATATTCCAGTATGAGGTGTAAATATATTTACCCATTGAAAATTAATATAATTAATTAAATTATTAAGACAATGTTTTTAAATTTATTTTATTTTTATTCCTTCATGGGGCTTTAAATTCGATATTCGAAAGTTGTAATGATTTAAAACTCATAAGATAGACAAGAAAAAAATAGGGAGTGAAACTAGTTCAGTAACGGTAATTGTTTGCAATGATGGTCTTCAGAGTGAATCATGAATTTTATATGGTTTGGTGATCTATACCATTCATATTTTTTAACCTTCCATGTGATCCTTTACTACTATGAAAATGATTTTCTATGCCTATGAGTGGAAAAAAAGTATCATATGCCAAGGATATGCACTCATGAATCACACTGTATAATTTTATTATGATTCATGTATTATGAAATTGAATTATTCATTCAATGTGTCAAGATTATGATCTGGGATATTCAAGGTATAGTTTTCAAATTTCACAATCATGTTCTCAAAACCTTATACTAATGTCATTATTATAAGATCATTAATATCCCACTTTTATACCCTTACTGAGAATATAATGTCACCCTTTCTTATGTTTCATTTTCCAAAGTTATGCAGAATAGTTTTATGAATGGTATTATTGGGAAGAGTAAAAAAGGGGATGATATTTATGGTAGATATTTAAGATTATTAATAAAATTCGAATATTTATCAACTAGTCTCCAAATACACAAATCTATTACGATCCTAATGAATTAATTTGTGAAATATATTGAATATTAATATAAAAATATATAATAATGTTGTATAAAAATCGTGGATTGATATATCTAACCTATGATAAAGTCAATTTAAATAATTTCCACAGGTTGTGTGTACTAACCCTCTATGTAATAATAATCACATTATGGTCTACCCATTTTTAGTACTAAGAATAGAATCTACAAAATGGTAACACAAAAAACAGTTTATTGAATTCAAGGAATGTATATAATCCCTTAATTTAGAAAAATATCAGTAACACACCAATTCTTGTGATAGAAATAAATAAAGGATAATATGCTAAATAATCACACTGATGGAAACATGTAACATCAATAGATCTCAAAGCCTATACAAACACAGACACATGATCATAATCAAGACCGAAAAGGAAGGTATAAAAAATGTAATATATGAAGGAAATATGTGTATACATGATCCCCAAACATTAAGGAACATTATACCTCCTGGTTGATGATGAAGAGCTCCAAAAATCATCACAGAAATGAAGACCGTACAATTCACACACCAATGGAGAACAACAATAAACATGAAAGATATCTATCTATAATTTCTAGTTCCTTGTATAATGATATATATAATATAGAATCAATAAAAAACCAATAAATGAAATTTATTTTATAATGATATTCCTTAAAGAGTACATCAATGTAGATAATTAAAAGGTATGTTGAAATAAAGAGTAATAATTCACTGAATCCACTGTATATCAAAGTAAACATCGTGAATTCATTGTAGATTCATGAAGAGGAACTTTGGTATATCCAAAAATCATGGATTGATCATAATTTAGTCAATAAGGAAGAGATTAGTGATGATATTCATTAATAGAGAAGTCTTTAAATGATAATTATATAAATACTATCTTGGAAACATCCGATTGATGAGTACTTTAATTCAGGCCAAGGGTGTTTTCCTTGACATATCAAATCCACCAAAAATATTTTTTGGAAAAATTAAAGGATTAAGAATAAATTATCAAAATCATGCCAATAAGTGGTCTAGAATGTTGATTCAAGATGATATAACCATAAATGTATTGTTTTCATTGGTATAACTTGATACTATCAAAAACGTTTTCCCACACACTACATCTTCCACCAATATACATATAAATGGAGAAAACAACATCAGATCATGTCATAAAACAAAGATCCAGCATAGATATATTCCCATAACATATAAAGGATGAAGAATTTTGAGAAGATAAAAGAATATTTTAATATTTAATCATCACTAGAACAATTCTATGATGAAAGTGAAATGGGAGAAGAGTTGAGGGGACTGAGGAAAATGGGCTGGTCTCAAAATCTAAAAAGGATTAACAGGGTCCAATTGGATAAAAGATAATGGGAAAATCATGTGGAATTAAAACCCACATGGTGAATTTAATACACACCTAGGCATGGGTGCACCAGCTACCTAGTGGGGCTCAATGGGAAGCTCGTGGAGCCACCATATGGAATGTGACTGGAAACAATTTGGACAGACTTTTTGGTAGACATTATGTAATCATTAATGGACACTGGTTTTCCAAAGAGGTATCCTTTAGCCAAAACACCCATTGAAACCCCAATAGATAAATGATTATCATTTTCTAATTACCTAACGGTGAAGTCCCTCCTCAAATCATTCTCCTTTAAAACCTAGAATCTTTTCCTCAAAAAACTGGACCCTTACTATAACAACCAAAAATCCAGTAACCCAGAGACAGTTCCTACCTGAATGGCCTGAAGGCCATATATTTTATTTTATTATGGATAATACCCCTTTTAAGGGTTAATGGGGAACCCTTATGTGACCCGTAGGCCCAAGGCCCAAGGCCCGACATGACCTGAAGGCCAATACATGACCCGAAGGCCCAGAGGCATACTATGTCCATGACATGACCCATAGTCCTAACCCACTAGAATCGCACCTCCCCAGAGTTAGTTCCACATTAATTACATTGACATAAGAAAAAAGTGATCACATCACAAAGGATAGAATAATTTATTAGTATTGAAGAACCATATGCATAAATGATTCCAATATTACATTAGAAATATAAAATACATAGAAAAATATTCCATCATTCTCTATATTATTCATAATATCCTTCTTTATATCCTAGAGGATGGGAAAAAACCAAAGGGAGAGGTTAGATTATATTTACTAATTATGTACATTTGATGATATCAAAACTAAGTAAGTTGTAATTACCATGATAGGGTAAATTATTGAAAACACATTCCATTTAATCAATAGCTAAATATTTAATTCTTCTATGGATACTATCAATTTAATAATATCATGGATAAAAAAATGATCAATTATTGAGGGAAACAATTAATTATGGTCCTTATGGTCTCATTCACCATGATATCTTTATCGTCATGACCTTATGAAAGGACAGTTTAAAAATTTAGGTTTGTGTACACCAAAAACCCTTTTAATAACATTTTACTGATTTTTCTCATTTGGCCTAGAAATTCATCAAGGGGATATATAATTCTAGGCCCCACTCATTCTTTCATAAATAATTCATTCATTATATATCTAATTAAATATTTAATTCATTAACAACACAATTGATCAACATATATCTATATTGAGAATTGAATTCAAATTTATCATGGTTTTCCCTAGTCAATTAAATAATATTAAATGTAAAAAACAATAGGAAAAATGGAATATAGTTCAAGAAATAATAATATCCATGATACATAGAATATATAAATTTAACAAAAATTTAACTTCTAATGATCACAATTAAATTATTGGTTCATGATAATGTTAATGTCTATGCCATTATTCAAGAGAAGATATATGACCATCAAAAAAGTATATTTTATAGTGAAATTTATTTCTTGGGAATAAAATTAAAATAGAAATGAACCATTTACCTTTTTTCATTCATTTGTTTTCTTTTTAAAACCATTGAAAATTGTATAAGAACATACTAGGTGTAAAATAGTGATGATAGTGAGAAATTCCATTAATATTTTACATGATTAAAAACATTCTCATTTTACCTTTATATTGACAATGATATTTTTTTTGGAAAAAAATTGAAGGATTCCTCTCATGAAATATAAAAATAAAATAATAACTTAAAACATAATTAATATATTACTTTAGTATTAAAAATGGACTTTCTTAAAATGATTTTGATAAATATTGATATGAAGGAAAAATATACATAATGAAATTATAGAATAATATCAGTTTCTATGTTAAACATATGTCATTAAATATTGACTTTATTTGAATAATTAATAGTAATTAATAAATTTCTATTCATTTTTTGAACCCAAAAATGTTATTGTATACACCACTTTTAATTAAATAGGTGCATAACAACAAATATGTCTCAATGGAGTGAAAATTGAAAAAAAAATCAAAGACCTCACATATTCCTTTAGTTAAACATGAGAAAAGCACATATCTAATATATTTAAATTTATTAAACATAAATAATATGACCATATAAAAATATATACTATTATATATGATCCCTTTATATCATTTTATTACACATTTGTTAATTGTTTTTTACAATTTCTAATATTTCAAGAGTTAACTTCTTACTTTTTCAGGTGTATTTTTATTAGACGGTTTTAGTCCTTGCAAATTTAATATGGATACATAAGATACATAATTTTATCCTTTTGTTTATACATTCAATATATATATATATATATATATATATTTATATATTTAGATTCATCCTAAAAATATATTGGTAGACAAATTATTTACACCATTATTAGAGATAGTATGCTACATGTACGCAAGAACGTTGTTTACACATTTTGTCTAACATAATAAATGAAAGGTAAGTAATAATTAATAATTAAAAAACAAATAAAATATATTATATATAATATATATTGATTAAATATGTCATTATAACCATCCATGTAAAATGTAAATTAAAATCGGATCATCTCTTTTTATGGAGGTGGTAGTCCAGACATATGAAAGAGATTCATTATCATTTTTCAACAGGTTGAAATATAAAAAGTTATATATGATATTTTATTTATATAAGAATATTTATGTCATAAATATCATTTATAATAATTTCATATTTCTAAACAATACAAATGAAATTTTAATGAATATCAAATTATTCCAGTACTTGGAGATGGTAAGCCATACATATGAATGCTTTCGTTTTTGTTGGATAGAAAACATATCGGATATGGTTTACACATTTTAATAATAACATATAATTATATTTAGGAATAAATATATGTTATATTTGGATGGTTACAATATTTTAAGAGGAAGTAGAAGCATACATTAAATTAAATAACTCGATAAATACAATAAAATCTTCTTTGGTAGACTTCCATTAGATATCTTCTTAGAGGGATAGGGTAGGTCTATTGGAATGAAAATAAACTCTAGAACAAATATAATGATTTGGAGAAAATAATTATGTTGGTTTTTATAGATACATGAGGCACAATGTGGTGTGATGAATTAATAAGATGGGTGTTATTTTATAAGTGGGGGAGGGCCATTCTTGGAATTTCATAATGTATTAAAATAATATAAATTATATATCAGGTTAAAATGGATCCAAATTTATTTAATAATAATATAAGATGAATATAAGTATAAATAATTGAAAATAAAAAAATTTATACAATTTTTATTTGTGTTTTCAATTTTGTTTTTATTTTTAAACCATTTGACAATTACTACAACATTGATTTTTCTACACATTAAGGGTAAACAAAGTTACTATAAAATGATAATCAACCCATAAATAGTTTTTTATTTTATTTTTACAACCACATAACATTAATTTTATTAAATCTATGATTTTTATAAATTCTATATTATTTAATAAAATATATTTTATTATAAGATTTCATTCATGTCAATTTTCGAACTATTCATTTAATTTTACTTTTTAAACTAAAAAAATCAATGTAATAATAATGAAATTATTCTAAACCTCTATAAAATAAAATTTTTATATAAAATATAATTAGAAATATGAACTAACTCAGATAATATTATTTTTATAGTTTTCAAAATCAATTTTCAGATTTTTTACCTCATGTAGAAGCACAATGGTAGTTTTTCATATTTCAAGGAAATTATTTCAACGCTAAAAATTAAAAATAAATTACCTTAATAAAAAAAGTAATTCATATTTGAAATTAATATTTATAACTAAACACATCATTTTTTTATCCCTATATAAAAATTTATAGACGATAAAATAATAAGAATTACATTTTCAATTTTCTTTACATAAAATATATAAAAGGTGGAAATCATGGTCAGATGGAGATAAATCCCATATATTCATATTTTTGAAGATTATGGATGATATGAAACCATAAAATAAAATTAATATAAGTATTAGTATATTTATTAATTTCTTATTATTTTATTTTTAATCTTTATTAAATGATTTACTATTTTCAATGATAATAAAATCAATAATGAAACTATTCATAATGTCCAAAAATAAATGGAAAATAATAAAAAAATTGGAACCAATGATTCCAAATATGGAATCCATGTTTCATTGTACGATTTGCAGAATTTTAATAAATTATTTTCAATAAAAATGCATAAAAAACAATAAAAATATATTTTAGAATAACATTTTTAAGAAAAAAAGCTATAATAAAAAATATAGTATAATGAAAATGAAAATTATGTTATTAGATTATATATAAATAAATAAAAATTTTGTTACATGTAGGACAAATTAAAATAACAATGTTACTTTTTAGTAAAAGTAAAATGATAGTTTTATGAGAATGAATATATTTCACTATTCACTAAAAAATATATAATTTGAGAAAATTAACAAAATTTCACCCAATGATAGTTATGATACACAAATTTTAGAAAATGATACAATTTTTATAAATTATAATTTAGGAAATTTTAAAAAATTAATTATATTTTTTTCGCACAAAAACAAATAAAAATAATTTTTTGGAGAAAATATGTTTCTGTAGTAAAAAATAATATTAAAAAATGATTGATCATTTATTAAGAATTTACCAATAAATTTTTATTTAGTAGAATATTTTAAAATTTATAATAAATTTTTTTATACTATTCATATATAATAAGTTTATATCTATTATATAATAGTCGCATTTAAATAATAATATTTTTTTGTTCATTTCAGCTCAATTTTTCATGTTATATATGCTGTAGAATATAGTGTTAAAATATCAGGGTGTTACAATATAAACCCTTAAATTAGTTTTAGCCCCCAAATATTGAATTTATCTATTAATAAAGGGGTTTTAATTTTAAAATTCCTTTATGGAAAACCCATATCAGAAAAATTATTAATAAATATTGACCATAAAAAGAGGGAAGAAGAAGTACGATAGTCATTAATAGAGAAATTTTATGTGCATATTTTTAATCTAATAATAAATAATTATTGATGTTTTAAAATGATAAAAACATGTATTTAATGTTTTTATTAAAAAAATGGTCAATTTGGATTATTGAATGAAAATGAGCTAAATAGTGAAAAGTGATTAACTCTAGACTTTTAACAGATTCTTATGTCAAGGGTGTTTTAGCAATTTATTGAAAAGTATAATCAGACATTGAGTGATTGTTTTTTGTTATAATTCTTATTTTATTTCCTTTGACTTTGTATTCAGGACCGGGGGCTGAATCGGTCATCTAAAATCCTTACAAATCAATGAATTTGATGTCTTTTAGGGAAGTCAGTGTGGACCCCTCCACTATATTAGAAGTCAATCTCGACTGAAATACCTAAAATTTATGTGATTCTATCTCGGATAGAACTAGGACACATATGCGCATTTCTAAAATTAAAAATATGGAGTTCTAATGTCATTAAGTTTTCTGTGGGATGATATAATTTTGGAGGATGTTTTGTGGAACATATGTCCAGAAAATGAAACTAACAATTCAAACATCATAACTCATATATATGATAGAAATTTAAGAACAAATTTAAAGGGTGAATGGAAAAAAAATATTAAAAACATTCATTAAGTGGTATATGCATGAATTTCAAATTTATAGGTCCAAAATGTGTTCACATTCGGAGGAGAAAAATATTCCTATAAAAGGAGAGGAGCTCCTACCTCTTAATTCATTCCAATCCATCCATTACATCTGAGAAACCAAGGATAATAAGCCAATGAATATTTTGGAATTTTTTTTTTCTTTATTTTCTTTTTGTTTTTAGTTTTCTTTTATCTTGTAATGCATTAATATTTCTTATATTAAAGTGTCCGCCATTATTATTCCACACCATTTCTCTGCCATCTCTAATTATCATTCTATCTCTTCCACATTTCCATCTTGATTTATATGAACTTCTCTATAAAAAGTTACTAACTCGATGCTTAGAACCGAGGAAAGGTTTCACAGTGTTCTTAATTATTTTACTTCAAATGAATATGTTTTAAATATATTTGTAGTGGTGGGGATAATATTACATGGGTGCAACAGTCATCCACCATGTAACTATTTCAAAATCAATTCCTTTCCATTGATTAATTCTTTTTCTCCACCATTTCATAGGAAAACTATTCATATGGTGGTGTTGGTGTTTCCCTAAGGGATAAAATGGAATATGGTGGAGCTGAGTCATTTAGGAATAGAATACTTAGTCAAGGTGCTCTCCTATTTGACTATTGGAGGATGTGTGGTTGGGCGTTATAGATACACGATAGAATTACAAATTTTATAAATCAATTTAATGTAATTCATTAATGAGGTTTCACTAAATGGATTTTCAAATTTAATTTAATAAATAAATAAATAATGAATGAACTCAAGTTTTACAATTGTAAGACGAAGTTGTTTCTTCCCGAATTACATTATGTCTTCATCTACATTTCGATTTCAATTCATCCTTGAAATATTTTAATTGCATATTTTCCAAAACCCTCAAAATCATTATTTTCAATAAATATTTAAAAAACAAAAAATAAATAGACTGTCTGAATTAGGATTAATGATTGAAAAAACTACAATTCTCCTCAAGTGAGACGACTATGGTCTGCCACAGTACAATATTTGGAATATAAATTTCCTTTTTCTACACCCTACAAAATGTGTGCATCAAAATTGGCGGGGATTGGATGATGTATGGGACATCATTCTACTTGGTTGATACTTACGATACTCTCATTTTCTCTTCATGTACTCCCTCAAATGGATGTTCACTATCTTTAGGGAGCTTTATGTGTTCCTCAACAAGTGAATCTTATATTTCAACATCATCCTCCATGACATAATAATAGTCAATCGATTCTAAAAATTCAAAATATTTTGGAGATATACTCAAATTAGTTTCAATAAAATCAAATGAGTTTGAGTTCAAGAATATATCATCTCACTGAGTAGGTTTGGATTGAATATTTTCTTTGGTTGAGAGTTACTCTTGGAGTTGATTATCATTGGATGCAGGTAGGTAGCTAGGTTCATCCATTGTGACTTAAAATTACACCACATGGTTGGTGTCTTCTTTCATTGGTGATGGATATTATTCTTTGTATGTACTGGGGAGATAAATTAGATACTGAAATTGATTCCAAAATTTAACAAACTCATATTGATCTCCCACATGTGGATCAGTAAGAAATTCATCCTCATTTTCATATATCTCAGGTAGAATTAGTTTAGTGTGGATGAATGAGCATTTAGGTACCTCAATATTTAACACCTCCCGATCTTCATTGATGAGTGGTCAAATTTATTCCACCACTACCTCAACTTCTTTTTCCTGTTTAGGGTTATGTTTCCCCATCACTACATGAACATAGAAAATTTATCATTCCATTTTCCTCCCCAAATCATCTAGAGTATTATTCATCCTTTTATCCTTGTCATTTAAATTGCGATAATCTACTTTTGGATCTTGATATTGCCCATGTGAGTAATCTTCCCATGGATAAATATTTTAAATTGAATATATATTGAAAAAATAATTTTTTAATAATTTTTTATAAATAACAAAAATAAAAACATTTAAAAAAAATTTGAATTTAGAAAAAACGAATGAAGTAACTACTTAGCTTCCCATCAAGAATGGCGTCATTTATAGGGAGGTAAGGAGTTACTTTGATCATTTTTTTCAAAATTCACATTTTTTAAATATTTTTATTAGTTTTAATTATCAAATAAATCTAAAAAAAATCTTTTCCCATGATGTATTAAAATTAAAAATATTATCCAATGGATGATTACTCGGAGGTGCTATATCAAGAATCAAAAGTTGACTATCACAATCTAAATGACGAGGTTGAAAGGGTGGGTAATACTTGAGATGATTTATAGAGAAAAATGGAATGTGCATTTGACTATTTTTTTGTAGTGATGGAGCAACCCGACCCTGAACCAAGAAAATTAGATGAGGTAATGGTGGAAGAAATTTACCACTCATCATTAAAGAATATGAAGAGGTAAATGTCAAGGTACCTAAAGACTCATTCATCCTCAATCAACCAATTATACCTGAGATAGATGAAAATGAGGATGAATTTATTACTGAGACACATATAGAAGATGATCATGAGTTGGATGAATTTTTGAATGAATGTGAGGAACTACTTCATCTCCATAAGACTTTAAAAGAAGAAGTTCCAAAACCACTAAATGAAGACACCACCCATGAGGTGGAATTTAAAGTAAATATGGATGTGCCTGAATACATACCTCTATATAATGATAATTAACTCAAAGAGGCCCTCTACACTGAAGAAATTATTCATGTCAAACCTACTCAAGGAGATGATACATTCTTCAACTCAATCTCATTTTATTTTGATGAAACTAATTTGAGTATAACTCTCCAATGTATTGAATATTCATAATCGACTAAATCTTATTATGTCATAGACGATGATAATGAAAAAGAATATGTAACTATTGAGTAACACATGAAGTTCCCTAAATACATTGAACTTTCATGAGAGGATGTACAAGAAGGGAAAGATAATGTTACACATGTAGCAACCATGAAGGATGATAGTCAATACATCATCTTATCCCCACCATGCAAGATATAACTCATTTTTAAGGGGGTGGGGGATAGGGTGTACTTTTTCCATTGATCAATCTTCAATAAGAACAAATAAGTGGATGATAAGAAAAAAACATGTGGTGGTTCATGTCAAAAAAGCTCCAACATCCCTATGATTTTGGATAACATCTAGTACTGCCCTCTAGAGGTAGTAAATATTCAAGACCAACTTAGGAGATCATACCAAGATTTATCTTTACTTGATTTTTATATTTCGAATTCCTTTTTTATATTAGTCTAATATGTGGCCCACTCCTATTTATTTTTTTTGTGATTTAATGACCAGATCCTTGTTTTTAAGTGAGTAATTCTCTTTTATTGGCTTATAAATGGGAATATAAAGTCTTGTGGAAAATAAGTACAATGCTTCCTCGGGAAGGGAGTTTATTTTTATTGTTTATACATTTATACTCCATACATTTTTTGTTTCAAAACATTTTTTTAGCTTTAATGATAAGAATCTCATGCCCACACATGAATTATGACGTACTTAAAATATCTAAGAGACATGAGTTTTTTAAGAATCCAGTGATTCCATGTTTTATATTTCAATGTTGATGAGATTGAATGAGTAAAATAGATAATTTGTTATTTAATGTGAAACATGGGTATTGAAATTATGAATCCTGATTTAAGGGAATTATTTTATTTATGTATATGAAATTTCCATACAATTGTTCGTGCTTTTAATTTCTGAAATTAATGTGAATTGATTTATTAATATTAATCATGTTTTCAGTGATTGTAAAATATCATATGTCTTATTACCAAGAGTATTTATTGGCCATGTACATCCTATTTATTTATGATCATATATCTTGAGTGATCATGGGACATTCCACTTACCAAAACATTCATTTGAGCTTGTGTAATCTAAGACTGTGCAATAACATATTTTAAACAATTAAGGAATATTTTGAAAATCCCTCATCCTTAAATAAAATATTAAAATAATTACAAATTTTATCACATAGAGAATATAAATTATCTTTATAGGTATGATCCATGTTTCAATCCATTTTTATCTATTCCTACACATATTTTAAAAATGAATTTTGAGGGTGAAGAGAATCATGAAGGAATGGAAGATTTACTTTATAATGAAAAAGTTTGGGGGTATTATTGTGTGAATTGTAAAAGGTTGTGGAATGATTCATTTTAATTCATTATTAACCCCACATGAATTAAAAACATAGGAAAACTGAAAAAAATAAACAAAAAAAAAGAAAAAATGGGCTCTGATTTGGGAGAATAAAAAAATCAATATTTTCCTTACTGACAATAATATTATTGTATGTGGTTAGGTGATAGATTTGAGGTTAGATCTAATCATAACTATAAAAAATACAAAAAAAATCAAGTAGGTGTATTAATCATTCATTATGCATTACTTTGATCAGGACCATACTTTGAGTTTTGGGAGAATTGGGTATTTCTACTTTAAAGAGGAGAATTTCATTACACTTTTTGATATCATGCATTTAACATAATAGATAAACCTCCTCATTGATCCTTAATTTTAAAAAAACTCTAATTCTATAAATATTAAGCCTAAGATTTATTGAAACTATTATTTAAAATTACTCAATATTTTATGTTCCTTCTGCCTTTACATGTAGAGAAATTAGTTCTTTTACAAGGTTATAGATAAGGTGCATGTTCTCATGATATAATCAAAACTCTACATGAATTTTATCATGATATATTAGAGTTAAAAATTCAATGGGGAGGTAAATCATGATGTGTAATGTTTAATAATAATGAATTGAGAAGCTTTAAATAATGAAATAAAAAGATCCATCATTTGTCAAAAGGGGAAACGTAAAATATATTAATTAATTTTTTATTAAAAAATGGGAATTTAAATTGTAATTTCATGTGTATTTTTGACAATTTTATGTCAACTTTAAAATTATTTGATTTTGTTACTTTGAAATCAGAATATAGGTAACATTGGTGTCCTCTATATTCTATGATGAGATTTTATGGTTTAGGGAAAGCGTAGTTTATGTGTGGGTTTATTTGAAAGATGAAATTTATGTGCATATTTTTAATATAATAGTAATAATTAATTTTTTATGTTCTTAAATGATAAAAACAATTTATTTAATCGATCTATTAAAATAATCGAAAATTTTTATTTTAGAATGAAAATGAGCTAAATGGTGAAATGTGCATAATTTTGGATTTGTGATAGATTTTTACGTCATGTGTGTTTAGCCATTTCATGAAATTTATAATTCAAAATTTCATTATTTTTTTAGAATTCTTATTTTTTCTCCTTTAACATTTTATTATGGACTGGAGGATTAATCGATCATATAGAGGCCTTAAAAAATTGAGGAAGTTGATCACTTTTCTTGGCGGACAACGTGGACACCACCACCGTAACAGACCACTATATTGACCTACACACCTCTAAAATATTTTATTAAACATAAAATATAATTAGGACAAATAGTCATCCCTTTAAAAATAATTATATGGATATTTGAAGTCATTATGGTTTTTATTGGATGTTATACTTTTGGAGTAAGTTTCTTGGAACCTACATCTTTGAAATGAATATGCCAATGAAAACAACATAATGCATACATATTTTTTCAAATTAAACACAAATTTAGATGTTGAATGGAAAAACCATTTATGAAAAACATTCATGAATGGGTCTATGTGTGAATAAGAAAATTATTGGATTAAAAACGTGTCATAATTCAAAGGAAAAAAATCTGCCTATAAAAGGGGAGGAGCTCCTACCTCTCAATTCTTTACAATCCATCACATTCCATCTAGGAAACTAAGGGGAGGAGGCCAAGGGCCACTTAAGAATTTTTTTAATTTTAATTTTTAATTTTTGTTATTTTATCATGTTATGAGTTATTTCTTTTAATATTAATGTGTTGTACATTTTTCTTCCACCCCTTTTCTCATAAAAATATAGTTCCCATTCTCTCTCTTTCATCTTTCCATCACGGTATCTATGCACTTCACCATGGAAAGTGACTAACTCGGGGATCAGACCTGAGGGTGGTTTTCAAGGAGTTCTTCATTATTTCCAATCAATTCAAGAAGTTTTAAATATATTTGTGCTTGAGGTGGGAATATATCAGAGGTACGGAGGTCATCCACCACTACAATATTTCCAAATCCATTACTTTCCATTGATTAATTCCTTTTCCATCCATTATATTATGAAACCCTATATATAGTGGTGTTGGTATTTCGATAATGGATTAAATGGAATATAATAGAGTGGGGTCCATTAGGAATAGCATTCTTAGTCGAGGTACTCTCTTATTTGACTATTATAGGAGGTGTGGTTTTGTGTACCAGAGGCCTGATAAAATCATAGAACCAATAAATCAATGGAATGTAATTAATTAATGAGGTTTCACTAAATGGATTATAAAATTGACTTTAAACAATAAATAAATAATGAATGAACATGTGTTATCCAACCTTATGACCAAGATATTTCTTTATTATGTTCATTCTGTCTGCATTTACATATAGATTTCAATTTTTCATTACATTATTTTAATTGTGTGTTTTCCAAAACCCTCAAAAACTATGTTTTCAATAAATATTATAAAAACCAAAATTAATTAGCTTAGGTGAATTAGAATTGGTGATTGAACTGACTGAAACGCTCTTCAAGTGAGATAACCCTGGAAATCAACTATGTTGTATTAGGAATATAAATTTTATTTTTCCACGCCGTACGATAGGCATGCATCAAAACTGGTACCATTTTTGGGGAATCAGACGGAGGATTTGGGTTGAAATAAGGGAAGAACTATCATACAATAGAGATGAGTATTTTAGGAAAATAATTATAGGTCAAGGTTCTATCTTTTTTTTACTACTGGGGGAGGTGTGGTTTCGTGTGTCAAAGACATGCACAATCAGACACTAAATAAATCAATGGAAAGTAATTATTTAATGAGGTTTCACTAAATAGATTATCAAATTAGATTTAATAAATAAATAAATAATGAATGAAATCATGTTATCCAACCCTATGACCAAGTTATCTCTTCCCCAATTTCATTCTGTTTATGTCTACATTTAGATTTAAATTTTTCATTTCATTATTTTAATTGCGTGTTTTCCAAAACTTTCAAAAACTTGTTTTTGAAGAAATATTTAAATGAAATTAAAAATTATATTAGGTGAATTAGAATTAGTGATTGAACCGACTAAAGTTCTCCTCATGAGAGACAACCATGTTCTGTCACTGTGTAGTATTAGGATTATAAATTTACTTTTTCCACACCCTATAATAGGAGTGCATCAGTTACTAAAAAACATGTCATCTAAATATGGAATCTTCATTGGGATGTGAAAATATGGATATTTAAGAGAAAAATAACACATTAGGATTAATATAGAGTAATTTATAACAATAAAATAAGGAAGTTAACCATAAAAAACATTAAATATATAATAGGTAAAAGACTATTCATTTCATGCTAAGAAAGATAAATGTATAATGATTTTATATTTGTGGTATTTTCCTAAATTTAATGGATTATATTAGTATCTGGATAAGGTAATTGATAAAATAAACTTACATTATTTGTTTACATGGAATACAAACAATATCCACCATTGTTTTTACATCAATCAATTTATAGTTCATCTATTATCCTTTGAAATTGATAATCAAGGTAAAATAGTTTTATCCTTAATGAAATTCTAATGAATTATAAGATCTATAACTCGCTACATTGTTCAGTAAATGTTTTAAGAAACCAAAATGGGTAAATCCACCTATCTAATATGATAAATAATAGATTAACCGAAAACAATACTATCAAAAATTAATAATTGACAATTCCACAAGTAGTTGACCTTATGACCCTCATATAATATGAATGATGAAATTTAAAGTTAATAAAATTAGAAGGAATACAACTAAATTTCTAAAATCATTAGTCCCCCACATCATAATGTAACTCTTATTGACACATTCAAATGATATTAAAACCTAGATCACAATAAAAAACTAATGATAAAAATAATTATTCCAAATAAAATTCTCTAAATATTCCTCAAATAAATAATCAAATTTCATCCATAAATCTAAAATTTTGAAACTACAACATAAATTACATCATAATTAAATTACTATTTTTATAGGTCATCAATATCGTTGAATTTATTTAATCTTTGTAAATCATATATTTATCATAACTTAACAATATTTACTCACCATCAGGATGAAATCAAGCTTTATATTTTTTTCTAATAATTTGTTCTGAAAAGTATAACATTTACACTAAATAACTTTTATTAGTTGTTGAAAACATTTAACATATGATTTAATATCCTTAGTAGAATAATATAGTTTAATACTTACATGTTTCATGATTCTTATAATCAAAATATCATTGATAAAATAATTCAATATAATTCTTGAATTGCAATACAAAATAACCCTAATAAATATACTTAGATGATAGTAATAGTATTATCTTTGGACTTTTATGCTCAACTTATTCTATGGAAAGTTCCCTTAAATATTTTGGAATTGGTTTGAATAGCACCCCATCTCTTTAGAGTAGAAACACTAAACATTATATTTTTTTTCCTGCCATTTCATTTATTGTCTTTATTTACTTTCTCACCACACTTATATAACTAACATTCCCTTTAAAGAAGTATGGAGTTTTTTTATTCCACAATTATCATTTGTGGGATGTTCTATCCTCCCGTCATTTTCAATCACCTCAATTATTTTTCCTTATTTCCTAGTTTTCCACTTCTCCTCTTGAGTTCCATTCAAAATATATTACTTGTAGAATTCATTATATTTCCTTGTGGAATATGATACCATATCATAATATGATAATTTCTTGAGAAACTAATGCACATAAGAGGCTTGGAATAAGCTAATAAAATAAATTTGCAATTTTAATTTGTAGATCATGTGTGTATTCCATAGAATTCCTTTCTAATCATGTATAGATTTATACATAATATGGAATAATTTTCTATTAAATATTCCTTATACTAAGGAACTAATTGTACTTATAAATTAGTTATTCTATATGGGAATGTTGATTTGTCAAAACATGAGTTAAATTTCTTAATATATTCACGATCTAGTTAGTTATTGGTTTTCTTAGTAGATAAATCCATAAACTGTATACGGGTTTCGATTCCCATTGTTTTAATAGGTTCTATCGAAAAATAGTGAAACAAAATTTTTTCTCTGAAAATCATAATGAATTTTGAGCCATAAAATAAAAATCCATTAGTAGTTAAATTTATAAAATAATATTGAGGATTATTATATTTCTCATGGTAGATATTTTTGTTTAAAATATAGTTCCCAAGGTTTCTACTAAAATTTCACTTTTACCGACTATGTTGACACCTCATCTAGTAACCCAATACTGATGTCTTGATTATAAAATTGGTATAGGAAATAAGAAACCATTTCCCAAAAGACCAAGTTATTTATTAGTCACTAAGAAAAAAATATATACACAAATCCCAGATTACATTAGAAATATAAAATTCATTATATAAAATAATTATTTCATCATTAATAATATTCATAATGTCATTATTCATATCATGGGAAAATGAAAATTAATAAAAGGGTGAGCTCAGATGCTCAGTAAGTGTGAAATATATATGAAGTTATCATGAGTAAATAAAGAATAATCAACATAGTAGGGTTCATACATAAAAATTTATACCATTCAATCTATAACTTAATAAAAAATTCAACCATGGATAATATCAATGCAGTAATATAATAGAAAATAATAAATAAATTTTCAATAAAGAAAATGCTTAATTTTGAGTGTCATTATCTCAAGAATAATGATACATTTAATTTTAAGACCATGTTCCAACATAGTTTAAAACTGTTGTAGATATACACATAGTCCCCCCTTTTATTATATCTTATATTTTTGTCTCACAATAAATGTCGATGCAATAATGGGATTTATAATTCCAATCCCCACTGAAAAAAATATGTATAACTTATTCAATATATATAAAATGAACAATTTAATTCATTATCGACATTACTTATCAAAACATATTTATATTGAGTAAATAATACTGATTTATCAATGTTCATCCCAGTGAATTAAATTAATTTCAATATAAAACACCATTTTTCAATTGTTAAAATGTTTATGAAATAGTGATATAGATGGTGTGAAGAATATTTATACTTAATAGAAATTGGATTTTCAATGATCATAACAAATTGAATGATTAAAGATATTGTTAATGTCCCAGAGATTAATCATGATATGAGATATGACCCTCAAAAAATAATATTTTTTATTAAAATAGATTATTTTTTTAAAAAATAGAATATAGAAATTTAAAATACGTTTTTTTATTATAGTATGTTCTTTAAAAACAAACAAAAAATATAATAAGCTAATGGATGTAAAGAATTAATGGCATCAAGAAAGGCTGTTAACGCAGTATAAGATACAAAATAATTCCATTGGATTTTTTTAATGACCCTTTATGGGATAAAATTGATAAATTACATTCATAGTATGTAAAAATCAATGTATAACTTATATTTTCATTAATAAATAATTTTATTAAAATAATTACTTTTGGAAAACAATTGTGAGAATATGGACTTAGATGAAAAATAAACCCAATCAAAAATAGAAATATGATTGGATTTTCATTGAAATATATCTCTTGAAATATTAACAGAAATTGAGTCATTAATAATAATGTAAAAATGGATATTCATGTTAAATAATTAAAATGATAAGTATATACAGTGCATAAAAAGAAACAGGTGTACAATACAAAATATGTCTTAATGGAGAGGCAATTGAGAGGAAATCCATTACCCCATATTTTCCATTAGTTGAACAAGATTTGAAATCTTCTATAGTCAATCTAAATTTATTATAATTACATACGAAAACTATTAAATATTTTTAATATCATAAATGATCTATTTTTAATATATTATCACCCATTTTATAGAAATATTTTATTATTATCATTATTTCATCTATTAACTACTTCGTTTTTAAGGTATGTTTTTATTTGGTAGACTCTATAAATTTAATTTTATTATGGTAAAATCATTTATAGAATGTTAATAATTGTATAAATAGAATGTAAATTCAATAAAAAAAATTAGTGTCATCTATATAATATTTTGGAAGAAAAATGAATTACACCATTAATGGAGAATTTTGGCTATATGTACGCATAAACGTTGCTTAAAAATTTCGATAGATGGAAAAAATGAAAGTTGAATAACCATTAACATTAAAATAATAGTTATTAGATATTTTTATATCATATATATATATTAAATATATCATTATTACCATCCATGTAAACAATGAATTAAAAATGGATTATATCACTTCATTGAGGTGGTAGTCCACATGAACACACAAGAGATGTTAAAGTTTTCTGAAGGATTGGAAGGTAATAAGGTATATATGATATTATATTTATAGAAGATTATATATTTCATAAATATCATATATAGAAATTATTTTAATCTTTATATCCATTCATTTAAAATGGTAATGAACACAAGATAACACCGCTATGCAGAGATCACAAGACATATGTATGCACGAAATATTATTTCTATTTTCTTAGGATGGAAACATGATGGAATATGGTTGTGAGAAAATAATTATAACAACATATTAGTGATTTTTTTATAATATATTGATTATATTATTATTTTTAAAACCATATAAGTGTACGTATTACATGAAATATACATGAAAGGCTTATTAAATATGATTACCACTTATTTGGTAGACTTCCAATGGATATCCACTTTAGGGACCAAGGGTAGGTCAGTTTGAATGAACAGAAAATATAAAAAATAGATAACGATTTTTATAAGATAATATAATAGGGTTTAGTTGATATATAAGGCTCAATGTGGTGTCAATAATTAAGATAATGTTTTTCATATTATGAGACACGTGATGGTAATTCTTGTAATTTCAAAATGTAAAATTAATATAAAATACATTTCATATTTAAATAGACACAAATTTCTATATTTGAAATATAGGATTATGATGAGTCAAAATACTCTAATAAAATAAAAATTATGTGAATTTTGTTGTGTTTTCACACTTATCTATTAGTTTTAACCCCTCGTTATCCCCTTGGACAATTACCATAGTATAAACATTTTTTACATTTAAAGGGTTGAAAATGTCACTATAAATTGAAAAAAGACTATAACAATGGCCCATTTATGATGCTTAATACCATATCATATAAATTTTTATGAATATAAGATTTTTATTAATAGTAAATTTGTTAATAATGTATAATTTATTATAAATTTTCATTAATGTCAATTTTGGAATGCTTCATAAAATTTGTCTATTTAAAACGTCACAAAAATACTAAAAAATTAATACAATGGATAAAAAAGTATAAAATATTTAATTTGTGTCTAAAAAATAGTGTAACTTAAAAAATCACTAACAGAATTTTATTTTTAGGGTTTTAAAAATCAGTTTTTAGATTTTCTTTACTACCTACACAAGAACATTGTTCTGTTGTGCAAGAATTTGAAATAATTATTTTGACATTAAAAACTAAAGATTACATACCATTATGTAATTAATAATTTATGTTTCAAAATTATATTTTTTATAAAATAAATTCTATTTTTATAATTTTTTCAAAAATATAATTATAATAAAACAAAGTAAATGATATATTTTACATTTTATTAGGTGAAATAATATATAATGTCAAAATCATGGATAAATGGATAAAATGTAAAAAAATTATATTAATGGATGAATATTAATTATATATACACATAAAAAAATATATAAATTTTTAGGGTCATTATTTACTCTTTATTATTTTATTTTTATTCTTAACTACCGATTTACCCAATATCAAGGAATTGTTTTTACTAATGTTACTGTTAATACTATAACCAATTAAAAGGAATCATATTTACAAAATTGTAACATATTACTTCAAATATTTAATATATTTTTCAATATTATATTTTCTTGAAGTGGTAGAAATGTCTTTTTATATTATGATGTAGGAAGCAATGAATATTAATTTTTAGGAAACACATTTTTAAACTAAAAAATGTACTTATACTAACATCAGATATTACTATGATTAAAATAAATTTAATTAGATTTTATATTGTAGAGACCAAAAGCTTGACATACATGGACATTACATATAAGGCCCCAGCCTTAAACCTTACTTAATCTTGAGTTATTACAAGATTACACATTGATGATCTTTTCAGGTTTAGAGTTTTAGAGAATTAGAACATAAAACTTGCATTACATTCCACATATAAAAAAAGTGGTTACATAAATATAGTATTCATTTTTCCCATCAATGGAAACATATTTAAAATAATACATGGATTCATTCTTGACACTTCCTTGACACTATCCTCATATCATGTACCTTTCCCTTGACCTGTGAAAAACATTTCAAAAAAACTTGGGATGAGATTAAATAGCTCAGTATGGGTTATAAAAATATGGAAAGGAAACATAAGTTCATATATACATAAGAATGAAATCATACATTACCAATAAAACATAAGCACTTTAACATACCTCATCAAATCATGAATAAATCATAGAAATCATAAGACATAAAGGTAACTTGAGGCATTCATAACACTCTTACGTAGGGAGTAACCCTCTTGGTTATGTTTGGAATACCCATCACAGTATATTCCCTAAATATCTTCGAAGAAACCTTAACGTTTCACTCCTTCGCGTTACCCAATGCATTGGAGAGATATATCGGGCTCACCCGCCCTTAGTTTATCATGGAACCACCCGTCTTCATAATAATGCCCAAGAACCTCAACATAATCGTATCACATAAAACATGCATAAAGGAGACATAAAATATCCACCTTTCAATCACAAGATATCAATACAACACATTGATATAAAAACATTAAGAAAACCATTTTCAATACCAAAATAAAAGAAAAGTAAAACATGGTATTTATTTTTCTTTTAAAAAGAAGGTATGGCTTGTAGAGGAAGCCGAAACTCAAATAATGGTCACAGCGGCGGAGAAGTCATTGTCACCACATACGTACGACAAAAACATTCCCTTTTGTCGTTTAATAAAAGCTTCATATAAAAAATATTCCTTTGGAATAAACATAAAAGTCAAAGGGGTTTATACACCATATAAAAGAAGGTTTTGTATAAAACAAAATATGCCTGAATGAAAGGAGATTGAGACGAAGTCCCATACCTCGGGTCCGACTTTACTCGGTCGTTCTTTAATCTCCTGAATAATAAAATTAAGTTAATTTCTACTTGTTTAAGAACATTTTTCAAGTTCATTATTCCTTTTATATCACTTATTTCCATTTCATGATCACTATGTAATTATTTAAGTTAATAACGGTCGTTTTAACGATCATTGGTACTTGAGTAAAAAATAAACCCTTTATAATTACAAGTTGGTCATGTATCCCTTATATCAGGAATTATAATCATGATGTATATATCATATATATCATATATTTCCATTATATACATGCATTTATAATATTACATAATCATTTAGAGGTATGAAATGAAATGCAACGTTCATGGAGACGGTAAGTTGTACATACGCATGAACGCTACTTTCATTTCATTTTCGTATTTTATAGAATGGAATAATAATTATATAAAGGTATATTATAATTCCAGTGTAATATAATATATAATATCATAAATCCATCCTTTATACATCCCACATATGATATTTAACAAATCAAATCACTTTGAGGGGGCGGTAGTCCGTACTTCCTTAAATGATGATATCGCGTTTACCCATAATGGAAACAATAAAGGTATGCCCAAAATGAAAAATACATAAGCTTAAGGAAAAAATAAACATATTATATATCATATATAAATATAGTGTCACCTTAATGGACACCATTTAAGGTGTTAAAAGAATGTTGAACAATCATCGTTTCGGGAGGCAGAAATTCGCCATCCACGGATACAGTATGTTCTTTAACCATCAGATGTAGGTGTGTGTAATTGTAGCTATAATACTTCTTATAAAAACATCCTAGTATATGGAATATACAGGTTTTGTCACAAAAGAAAAGAATAAAAAGATTTTAGGGGGCTGGAGAAGCAAAATAAAACCAAAGGACTCAAGTGAAGACATTACCTTAAAATCGGGTAACTCCCTTTGGTTTGAGCTAAAAGGCTTCCTTGGGAAGACTTCTGCCCAAATTGAGGCTTCACGGAGTAAGAGAGGGATGTGGAGAGACAAAATGGGTAGAGGTTGGCCGAGACAAAGGCTTTGGAAGTGTGGGTAAGGAGGTAGAGGTGGGGGCCTTTTATAAGAGGAGAGGAGGGGCACTCTTGGAAAGTAAAGAAATGTTACTTTATTTTAAAATGAGTTTCGGATTCAAAAGGTCCCACATTGAAATAATTCTAGGGTAAGGTGATAAGGGTTCGAAATCCACACATCCAATAGGTTTTGGCCATGTGTAGGTAATATATTTTACATTATCATTTCATTTTATTTAAATCCTTTCTTAATGAGGCAATCGCTGCATCATCATGATGTCATAAATAATTTAATTTATATAAAGTGTAAAAAAGTATAAAAAAATACTATGATGTAGGAAATCTTTTTATATTTCCAATGACTATTTATAATTAAAACTCTGACTTGTATAACCCCATGTAAAAATTGATTTAGTAAAATAACTCATGTTTGTGTCATTTTTACTTTAACATTAAATAAAAAGATATTAATGTCATTTTCCTACCAAAGTGTCTCCATTGGGTCCCCATGTTGACCCATGGATTTTCATGGTCTTCCATGACACATCCAATAGGGGTAGGACATGTGTCTAGGTCATTTCATATTATAAAAACATTATTTTTACCTTAAACTACACTAATTACCACTAATCGTGATTAAAAACATAAAAGGAACTATTCACCAAAAAATTATTTTAATCTCATTGAACCACATTTTAATTCTTAATAAAAACCATGTATGTCGGATTTTTGAAAATCAAATCACAGAAGTGGCAATGTTTCATTTAAACGAAAAATCAGTTTCTTTAACTACCACTTAGTGGTTTCACTATTCATCAAAAATTGATGTTTTTCAGAAAAATACCAAAACTTCACGCTAAGATATATTTGACATTCTGAATTCAAAAATGATGTCTATTTTACAAAATTTAAATAATATAAGTTACATTTATTAATTTAATAATTAATTCCCGCTTTCATGAAAAATAGCGTGTTTCTATGAAACAATAAGTATCAGAAGATTGACACCAGTTTAAGTCCAATTCCATAGTGAAATTGATTTCAATGACCAAAATTGGTTTAAATGGTAAAAATATATTCTAATTTAACTTCAAACCCAATTCAAAATATAATCTAATCATATAAATAAATTAGATTAAAAAGAGGTTTTGAATTAAAATACATCATTTTCACTATTCATTAAAAAATGAACTTTATCTGAAAAATACCAAAAATTCACACAAAGTAAATTTTGATTGCCCAATCATAAATAATAAGTTTATTTTGACAAACATAACTTATAAAATTGTCAAAAGATAGATTTAAAAATGGTTTTCCATCAAAAGGCAGTAAAACAATCTTTTAAAAATATTAGTGTATTCCATGCTTAAGATTGGATTTATTTTCATTTTAAGCCTGTAAAACACTATCTAATTCCTTAATAGAAATAGATAAAAATATCTATTATTAATTACTTACTTGGGATGTTACATCCTTCCCCCCTTTATAAAATTTCAACCCCGCGATTTATTTACTTATCGATTAAATGAGGGTACTTATCACTCATTGCATTTTCAGATTCCCATGTTGCATCTTCCATCATGTGGTTCTTCACAAAACCTTTACCTGATTAATCACCTTATTCCGTAACACTTGCTCCCTGTGGTCAAGAATCTGGACCGGTTTTTCCTCATAATATAGGTTCTCTTCCAGCTGAACTACCTCTGGACTCAAAACATGAGATGGATCTGGTATATACATTCTCAGCATCGAAACACGAAAAACATTGTGTACTTGAGATAAACTCGGAGGTAAAGCCACCGGTATGCAACTGATCCAACTCTCTCCATAATTTCATATGGTCCAATGAACCTTGGACTCATCTTTCATTTCTTACCAAATCTCATCAGACTTTTCCATGAAGAAACCTTAAGAAAAACATGATCACCTACCTCAATAGAGAGATCCTTCCTCCTATTGTCCGCATAACTCTTCTGCCTGCTCTAAGCTGTTCTCATGTGTTTCCAAATCAGCTGAACTTTTTCTGCCATCTCTTCTACCAATTCTGGTCCCATCAACTTCGTTTCACCCACTTCATCCCAAAAATCTGGAGTTCGACACTGCTTCCCATATAACGCCTCAAATGGTGCCATCTGTATATTGGAATGAAAACTGTTATTATATTAAAATTCAACCAAAGAAAGATGTTGGTCCCAACTTCCCTGATAATCCATAGAACAAGCTCATAGAATATCCTCCAAGGTCTGAATTGTTCGTTCTGACTGCCCATCTGATTGAGGATGAAATGTTGTACTAAAATTTAATTCAGTACCCAACGACTTCTGAAGGCCTTTCCAAAAGTAAGAAGTGAACCTGAGATCATGTTCAGATACAATGGAGAGAGGAACTCCATGTAACCTGACTATCTCTTTAAGATACAAACGAGAAAGTTGATCTAGAGATTAAGTATCTCGTATATCAAGGAAATGAGCACATTTAGTCAAGGGATCAACAATAACCTAGATTGCATTATTACCTCGAGATGTCTTCGGTAATCCCACAAAAAAGTACATGGATATATTCTCCCATTTCCACTCTTCCACTGGTAAAGGCTGAATCATCCCTTTCGGTAACTGCCACTCTTCTTTAACCTATTTACAAGTCAAACACTTCACAGTAAAATCAGAAATATCTCTTTTCATTCCATCCCACCAGTAATACTCCCGCAGATCTCTGTACATCTTAGTACTACCAGGATGAACTGAAAACGGAGAACTATGAGCTTCCCATAACAACTCCCTCTTCAACTGTGAATCATAAGGCACACACAATCTCTTCCCAAATCTCAAAACACAATCACTATCAATGTTGAATTCATGCAACTTACCTTTCTGAACCAACTCTACCTTTTTCTGCAACTCACTGTCTTTCTTCTGTGCTTGCTTGATTCTGTCTGATAGAGAAGATTTCACTGATACCTGAAATAAAACAGAAGCACATCCTACACCAACAACTTCTATGCCAAAGTTCATCAAATCCTTAACCAAATGATCACATTCCAAACTCAACATTGTTAATGAAGCATTACTTTTTCGACTCAAAGCATCCACCACTTTATTTGATTTTCCCATATGGTAATGAATTGTAAAATCATAATCCTTGAATAATTATAGCCATCTCCTCTGTCTCATGTTCAATTCGTTATGAGTGAATATATACTTTAAACTTTTGTTATCGGTATATAATTCACACTTTACTCTATACAAATGATGCCTCCAAATTTTTAGAGCAAAAACAACAGCAGCTAATTCTAAATCATGTGTAGGGTAATTTATCTCATGAGTTTTCAACTGTCATGAAGCATAAGAAATTACCTGATCATTCTGCATTAGGACTCAACCAAGTCCTTTCAATGAAGCATCACTATATATAACAAACTCACCATTCATGGAAGGTAGTGCCAAAACTAGAGCATTCACCAATCTTCTTTCCAGTTCCTGAAAACAATCATCACATTCTTTTGTCCAGATAAAATTAACACCTTTCCGAGTTATCTTAGTCATTGGACTAGATAACCGTGAAAAATTCCTAACAAACCTTCGGTAATATCCTTCCAAACCAAGGAAACTACGAATCTTAGTTACATTTGTGGGTCTTGGCCATTCTTCAACAACCTTTGTCTTTGCAGGATCAACGGTTATCCCATCTTTAGAAACAATATGTCCAAGGAAATAAATTTGTTGCAACCAAAACTCACACTAGCTGAATTTCCCATATAATTTATTTTCTTTTAAGGTTTGAAAAATAACCCTTAAATGTCTTTCATGCTCTTCTTTACTTTTAGAAAACACCAAAATATCATCAATGAAAACCACAACAAACTTATCCAAGAACTCATGGAAAATTATATTCATTAAGTCCATGAATATAGTAGGTGAATTGGTTAGCCCAAAAGGCATTACTAAAAATTCATAATGGCCATATCTTGTACGAAACGCAGTCTTCGGAATATCTTCTTCCTTTACCTTCAACTGATGTTAACCCGATCTCAAGTCAATCTTTGAAAAAAACTGAGCTCCCTGGAGCTGATCAAAGAAATCACCGATATGAGGCAAAGGATATTTGTTCTTAACAGTGATGTTATTCAAGGCTCTATAATCAATTCAATGTCTCATAGAACCATCTTTCTTTTTAAAAAATAAAACAGGAGCACCCCATGGTGATGTGCTAGGTCGAATGAAACCTTTCTCAAATAAATCTTGCAATTTCTCCTTCAACTCTAAATGTTCAATTTGAGCCATTCGATAAGGGGGTTTTGAAATTGTCTTAGCATCAGGAACTAAGTCAATAGTAAATTCAACTTCTCGATCTGGTATTTTTCCAGGAAACACATCAGGAAAAACATTAGGATACTCATTTACCACTGACACATCATTAATCTGAACAGTTCCTTTATCTTCAACGATGTTTGCAAGGTAACATTCATTTCCATCTTTTACAACTTTCTCAGCCTCTTGATATGTTATCAACAGTAAGGGTTCATTCTTGTACACAAACTGAAAGTCTTTCTGAAAAGAAACTTATTTAGCTCTCCAGTCAATCTTAGCATGGTAAATAGAGAGCCAATCCATACCCAGGATAACATCAAACTCTATTAGAGTTAGAACAATAAGGTTTTCAAGTAGGTTCTTTCCACAGATAAGGATAGGAAGATTCTTATAAATTCTTTTTTCCTCAACATTTCCCCCAGATTTTTATACCAAAATTTAAGGTTTCATTTCTTGAGATGGTATTCCTATTTTAGTAGAAAATTTTTCAGAGATGAAAGAATGTGTAGACCCCGAATCAAACAACACACTGGCATAATCTGAAAAAACAAACAAAGTACCTGATATAACTTCATTTGATGGCCTGACATCTGCTGAAGTAGTTGCACAGGATTTCACCACCCCTTTCTTCTTGTAGTCTAACTACTTCACATCACTCGAGCTCTTTGTCAGACACTAATTTTCATAGTGACCCATCTAATTGCACTTAAAATATTTCACTAACTATAAATCAAATTTAGACTTACCATCACCTTGATCTTTTTCAGTGAAATCACGAGCCTTATGTCCCATCTTACCACATCGGTAGCACTTTCCAGAATTCAGAAGACATTCCCCAGCATGCCTTTTTCAACATTTATCACAAACTGGAAACATAGAATTCTTACCATCAGACTTTTCTGAAGAATTCTTCCCTTTCTCCTGCCACCTTGGTCTTTTCTTCTGCTAGTTGTTATAGAACACTTGGTCATCGGCAAACTCCATTTCCACCTTCTCAGCACATCGAACAAGCTTTTCATAACTTTTAAACTCACAAGAACCTAATGCCCTACGATATTTTGGTTTTAATACTGAGTAAAAATGATTGATTTTACTATCAAGGTATCAGATTAAATTTGGAGAATATCTTGCCAATCGAGTGAACCTTTCTTCATAGGCGGCCACTGAGACTTACTCTTGCCTGAATTCCAGGAATTGTTTTTCTATCCTAAGTCAAACAGCCTTAGTAAAATACTTTTCAAGAAACATACCTTTGAATTCATCCCAGTCGAGAGAATCAATCTCATCAGCGTCCCTGATATTTTTAACCATCGACCACCCCTGATCTGCTTCACCCTCCAAATGGTAAATAGCAAGACTAAACTTTTGATTGTCTGAACACCCCATGACATCGAAAATCCTTTCCAGTGCTTTAATCCACCCTTCAACTAGAACAGGGTCAGATGATCCTCTGAATGATGGGGGATGTTGCCTCATGAAATGTTCCACCACTGACATGTTCCTCAGCGGTTAATCTGGCTGATCTCGTGCATGGATACAACCACCATTTATCTATTGACTCAACTACGACATTACTGAAACAAACTATTCAGTTCCAATTCCGACCATCTCAGGATGCTGATTTGGAAGGTTATTTCCTTCAGTATACCTTCCTAGCACTGCTTCCCTGTTTCCTATGTGGAAAACCATTCTGAACAAATATCTCTTAGATGAAGAAACATGGTAATCTTCAAATGCTATATCATTTCAAAAAAAATATTTTTGGATAATCATTTAATAGAATTATAACTCCTAAAATATCTAAACTGACCTTTGATACCAACTACAAGGCCCCAGCCTTAAACCTCACTTAATCATGAGTTATTACATGATTACACATTGAGGATCTTTTCTAGTTTAGAGTTTTAGAGAATTAGAACATAAAACTTTCATTACATTCCACATATAAACAAAGTGGTTACATAAAGATAGTATTCATTTTTCCCATTAATGGAAACATATTTAAAATAAAACATGGATTCATTCTTGACACTTCCTTGACACTATCATCATATCATGTACCTTCCCCATGACCTGTGAAAAACATTTCAAAAAAACTTGGGATGAGCATAAAAAGCACAGTATGGGTTATAAAAATATGGAAAGGAAACATAATTTCATATATATATAAGAATGAAATCATAATTTATCCATAAAACATAATCACTTTAACATACCTCATCAAATCATGAATAAATCATATAAATCATAAGACATAAAGGTAACTTGAGGCATTCATTACATTCTTACATAGGTAGTAACCCTCTTGGTTTAGTTTGGAATACCCATCACAATATATTCCCTAAATCTCTTCGGATAAACCTTAACATTTCACTCCTTCGCGTTACCCAATGCATTGGAGAGCTATATAGGGCTCACCCGCCCTTATTTTATCATGGAACCACCCGTCTTCATAATAATACCCAAGAACCTCAACATAATCGTATCACATAAAACATGCATAAAGGAAACATAAAATTTCCACCTTTCAAAAACAAGATATCAATACAACACATTGATATAAAAACATTTAGAAAACCATTTTCAATACCAAAATTAAAGGAAAGTAAAAAATGGTATTTATTTTTCTTTTAAAAAGAAGGTATGGCTTGTAGAGGAAGCTGAAACTCAAATAATGGTCACGACGGCGGAGAAGTCGTTGTCGCCGCATACGTACGACAAAACATTCCCTTTTGTCGTTTAGTAAATGATTCATATAAAAAATATTCCTTTTGAATTAACGTAAAAGTCAAAGGGGTTTATACACCGTATAAAAGAAGGTTTTGTATAAAACAAAATATGCCTCAATGAAAGGAGATTGAGACGAAGTCCCATACCTCGGGTCCGACTTGACTCGGTCATTCTTTACTCTCCTGAATAATAAACTTGAGTTAATTTCTACTTGTTTAAGATCCTTTTTCAAGTTCATTATTCCTTTTATATCACTTATTTCCATGTCATGAACACTATGTAATTATTTAATTTAATAACGGTCGTTTTAACGGTCATTGGTACTTGAGTCAAAAATAATCCCTTTATAATTACAAGTTTTTCATGTATCCGTTATATCAAGAATTATAATCATGATTTATATATCATATATATCATATATATCCAGTATATACATGCATTTATAATATTACATAATCATTTAGAGGTAAGAAAAAAATGCACCGTTCATGGAGACGGTAAGCCGTACGTACGCATGAACGCTACTTTCATTTCTATTTTGTATTTTATTGAATGGAATCATAATGATATAAAGGTATATTATTTGTAATATCATATATAATATCATAACTCCATCCTTTATATGTCCCACATATGGTATTTAACAAATCAAATCACTTTGAGGGGGCGGTAGTCCGCACTTCCTTAAATGAAGATATCGCGTTTACCCATAATGGAAACCATAAAGGTATGCCCAAAATGAAAAATACAGAAGCTTAAGGAAAAAATAAACATATTATATATCATATAAAAATATAGTGTCATCTTAATGGCCACCTTTGAAGGGTTTAAAATAATGTTGAACAATCATCGTTTCGGGAGGGAGAAATTCACCATCCACGGAAACAGTATGTTCTTTAACCATTAGATGTAGGTGTGTGTAAGTGTAGCTCGAATCCTTCTTATAACAAAATCCTAGTATATGGAAGATACTGGTGTTGTTACAAAAGAAAATAATAAAAAGAGTTAGGGGGTTGGAGAAGCAAAATAAAACAAAAGGACTCAAGTGAAGACATTACCTTTAAATCGGGTAAGTCCCTTTGGGTTGAGCTCAAAGGCTTCCTTGGGAAGACTTCTGCCAAAAGTGTGGCTTCAAGGAGTAAGAGAGGGATGTGTAGAGACAAAATGGGTAGGGTTTGACCGAGAAAAAGGCTTCGGATGTGTGGGTAAGGAGGTAGAGGTGGGGGCCTTTTATAAGAGGAGAGGAGGGGCACTCTTGGAAAGTAAAGAAATGTTACTTTATTTTAAAATGAGTTTCTGATTCAAAAGGTCCCACATTGATATAATTCGAGGTTAAAGTGAAAAGGGTTCGAAATCCACCCATCCAATAGGTTTTGGACATGTGTAGGTCATAGATTGTACATTATCATTTCATTTTATTTCAATCCTTTATTAATGATGCAATTGGTGCATCATCATGATGTCATAAATAATTTAATTTATATAAAGTCTAAAAATTATAAAAAAATACTATTATGTAGGAAATATTTTTATCTTTCCAATGACTATTTAGAATCAAAAATAAGACTTGTATATCCCCATGTAAATTTTTTTTAGTAAAATAACTCATGTTTGTGTCATTTTAACTTTAAAATTAAATAAAAAGATATTAATGTCATTTTCCTACCAAAGTGGCTCCATGGGGTCCCCAATTTGACCCATGGATTGTCTTGGTCTTCCATGACACATCAAATAATGGTAGAACATGTGTCTAGGACATTTCATATTATTAAAACATTATTTTTACCTTAAACTACAATAATTACCACTAATTGCGATTAAAAACATAAAAGTTACTGTTCAACAAAAATTATTTTAATCTCATTGAACCACATTTTACCTCTTAATTACAACCATATATGTCGGATTTTTGAAAATCAAATCATAGAAGTGGCTGTAACACCCCGAGCTTCTGCGATACGCTTCTCATTCAATAATGCAATAGCTTGCATTGTACGAACTTCGAGTTCTAAAACACTACGACTAATCAAAGTAGCCGTTATGAATAATAATAACCACTTTTTAAAATTATAGAAATTTTATATTTCAAAATGGACTTCATTTTTGGATTCGGAATATCGAAATTAGCCTATGTTGAATTTTTGGTATTTTTCTTAGAACTTCTAATTTTTTATGAATAGTGAAAAATACTTTAAAATAACTTTTTTAATCAAAATAATTTATTGTGATAAATTATACTATTTAGTGGTTTTAAGGTATAATTAGAATATATTTTTACCATTTTATCCAATGGTGGTCATTAGAATTAATTTAACATTGAAATTGGACATAAACAATTGCCAATCTTTTGATATAAATTGTTTCTTAAAAACACTCTATTTGTCGTAACAGCAAGAATTAATTATAAAATTAATTAATGCAACTTATATGTTTGGAATTTTGTAAAATAGACATCATTTTTGAATTCAGAATATCAATTATAGCTTAGGGTGAAATTTTGGCCTTGTTCTGAAAAACTTCAATTTTTGATGAATAGTGAAACCACTATGTGGTAGTTAAATAACTGATTTTTCGTTTAAATGAAATATTACCACTTCTGTGATTTTATTTTCAAAAATCCGACATACATGGTTGTCATTAATATGTAAAATGTGGTTCAATGAGATTAAAATAATTTTTTGGTGAATAGTAACTTTTAAGTTCTTAATCGCGATTAGAGGTAATTAGTGTAGTTTAAGGTACAAATAATGTTTTAATAATATGAGATGAGCATGACACTTGTCCTACTCCTATTGGATGAGTCATGGCCGACCAAGACAACCCATGGGTCAACTTGGGGACCCCATGGATCCACTTTAGTTGGAAAATGACATTAATATATATTTATTTAATGTTAAAATTAAATTGACACAAACATGAGTTATTTTACTAAAACAGTTTTTAAGTGGGGTTACACAAGTCCAAATTTTGACTATAAATATTCATTAGAAAGCTAGAAATAATTTCTGCATCATAGTATTTTGTTTTATAATTTTTAGAAATTAAATAAATTAAATTATTTATGACATCATTATGATGCAGCGATGACCTCATTATTTAACGATTTAAATAAAATGAGAAGATAATGAAAAATCCAAGGCTTACACTTGTCCAAAGCCTATTGGATGGGGAGATTTAGAAACCTTATCACCTTATCCTCGAATTATATAAGTGTGGGACCTTTAGAATCCGAAAAGCATTGTGAAATAATGTAACATTTCAATCTTTCCAAAAGTGCCCCTCCTCCTCACTTATAAAAGGCCCCCACCTCTCCCACCTCATTTACACTTTCAAGCCATTTGGCTCGTCCAAACTCTGCCCAAATACTCTCCTAAATTCCCCCTATTACTCCTAGAAGCCTTACTTTGGGCAGAACGCTTCTCAAGGAAGCCTTTGGCTCAAATCAAAAAGAGTTACCCGATTTTGGGGTAATGTCTTTTCTAATGTTGTTTTGTTTTATTTTTCTTCTCCAACCACCTAAACTCTTTTTATTCATTTCTTTTGTAACAAAACCAGTATCCTCAATATACTAGGATGTTTTTATAAGATGTATTCGAGCTACACTTACACACACCTACACTTAATGGTTAAAGAACATACGGTTTCTGTGGATGGCGAATTTCTGCCTCACGAAACGATGATTGTTCAACACTCATATAACACCTTCAAAGGTGGCCATTAAGATTTAACTATTTTTATATATGATATATAATATGTTTATGTTTTACTTATGCTTCTTTATTTCTCATTTATGGCATACTTTATGATTTCCATTATGGGTAAAATGCGATAATTTCATTTTAGGAAGTGCGGACTACCTCCCCCTCAAAGTGATTTGAATCGTTAATGCCGTATGTGGGATGTATAAAGGATGGAGTAAATGGTATTATACACTATATTATACTGGAATTATATTATACATTTATATCATTATTATTTCGTTCCATTAAATATGAAATTGAAATGAAAGTAGCGTTCATGCGTACGTACGGCTTACCGTCTCCATGAACGGTGCATTTCATTTCTTACCTCTAAATGTTACGAAATATTATAAATGAATGTATATACTGGATATATAAGATATATATGACATATAAATCATGAATATAATTCTGGATATAATGGATATTCTACCACATGAACAACTTGTAATTATAAGAAGTTTATTGTTGACTCAAGTACCAAAGATCGACAAAACGACCTTTATTAACTTAAATAATTACATAATGTTCATATCACTGTAATAAGTGATATAATAAGGATAATGAAATTGGAAATTGATCTTAATAAGGTATATATTAACTCTAGTTTATTATTCAGGAGGTTAAAGAACGGTTGAGTCAAGTCAGACACGAGGTAAGGGAATTTCTTACCCCAATTTCTATTCTTTGGGTTAATCTCCTACTTTCAAATTATGTCATGATATTATTATGTCCTATATTGTATTCGTACATTATTTATGTGTACTTATAGTGAATACACATTATAGATGTACTTTATTTAAAAAATGATCTTTTTAAGGACTTCGTCTCAATCCCCTTTCATTGAGGCATATTTGGTTTTATACAAAAATTTCTTTTATACGGTGTATAAACCCCTTTGACTTTTACGTTTATTCAAAAGGAATCTTTTTTATACGAAGCGTTTTTCTAAACTACAAAAAGGGAATGTTTTTATTTCCGTACTTATGCGGCGACAATGACTTTTCCGCCGCCGTGACCATTATTTGAGTTTCGGCTTCCTCTACAAGCCATCACTTTTTTAATGAAAAATAAATACAAAGTTTTAACTTTCTTTTATTTTGGTTTTGATAATGGTTTTGAAAATGTTTTTATTATATCAATGAGTTGTCTTGATATCTTGTGATTGAAATGTGGAAATGTTATGTTTCCTTTATGCATGTTTTATGTGATACGATTATGTTATGGTTTATGATATGTTTAAACCTATTCATATGAGGAATGCATTGGACTTAATAAGTGACGGGTGGAGCCCGCTATAGCTCCTCGATGCATCGGCAGGTCTCATGAGACAAACTAGTGTTTTGTTACGAGGCCTTGACAAAATCTTATTTGTGGTCTTGGCACGAGGCCTTGGCTACGTGGTTATGATAGTCTGGCATTATGCATTCCATCATTATGAAAGTGGTTATTGATATTTCATGTGATTATTTGACCAGTAGAATATCCATGTGAAGAAGTGAATGGCATTATATCATTTTACTTTTTCCATATTATGTTGATGTTCAAGTTTAAAAGGCTTTTGTTTTATTTATACATTGCCTTAAATTTTTATGTTTATTTATGAAAGATTCCGCAATATTGTTATCCTTACTGAGCATCTGAGCTCACCCCTTTCAATGTTTTAATATTTTCCAGGATGTGAAGAAGTATTTTATGAATGACCTACAGGGATAGTCAGAAGAGGATATGAGTGTGAACTATGAAGACTTTGTTATTAGTTTTTCACTTTATGATGTAACGTAAGACTTATGAATGTATGTAGTGTTTCCAAGGCTACTAAACTAATCGGTCTTTCGAGACTTGATCTTTTGTGATCATGGCAATGTTACGAAGTAATGCACCGACTCTGGGTAGCTGGGGTCGGGGCGTTACAGTTGGTATCAGAGGCAGTTTAGTACTAACCTTGGAAGCTAGATTTAGATAAACTCTGATTAGAGCACATAGAATTAATATGAACATTGAGGATTAGTATAGAAGAACTTCCTAGAATTTTGGTATTGTAGAGAATTTGTGAGTTTTCCAAGAAATACATCCCTGTCTGGATACGAGCAGGTAGAGGCGGCTCTGGCACAGATGTTCCTAGGGGTAAAACCCGAAAACACCGCTTTGAGCTAGACTCGAACGGGAACTGGTGCACGACAACAGGCCTTGCTGCACTCTTGGTTACGACACTCACGGGGGATATGCTTAGGATAACTCTCATTTTCTCTACAAATCATTATGAAGGGTTTATGAGTATATAATTCCTCAATGAAAACATTTTTATGATTATGGATTATATCCATAAATAGTTCAATTTATGTAAAGTGTTTAACAAGTATGGAATTATGTATTTTGATTCATAAACTAATCTAGTTTATGCCATTGTTTAGAAATGGTGCCTAGTGGAAGGAAAGGAAACCGTATCAATGCACGAACTCCGTGTAGGGATTGCCCTCCTGCTCAAGATAATTATTGTGGATCTGGAGATACAACTGGTGCTGATCAGCTTCTCACCGTACTGGGACAACTCACGCAGGTTATGAATAATAACCTTACTCATATGGAACACCCTGATTCGCAACATGGAGGATCAATGCAAGACCGTTTCATGAGGAAACAACCACCAAACTTCAATGGGAGTACAAATCCTACAGTAGCTGAGCAATGGATAAATTCCTTAGAGAAAATATTCCATGCCTTGGGGAGTAGTGAAAGGGAGAAGGTTGTCATGGCAGTTTACCGCCTCACTGGAGATGCCGATCAGTGGTGGTCGCTGATTCAAAACACAAAGGAAGATGATGACGTATCGGAGATTTTCTTAGAAAAATATTTTCCTCGTGACCATCGAGCAGATATGGAAAGGCAATTTCTGAGTTTGAGGCAGAAGGAGGATGAGAATGTCGCAAAGTATGAGGCTAACTTTACAAGGTTAGCGAGGCATGCTGCCGATTATATACGTAACCCAAGGAGTAAGATTGATCGTTTCTTTGATGGGTTAAAACCATTTCTCCGTCGAGCTTTAGTATCACAATCCTTCTCATCATACGAAGATATTGTCTCGTGTGCTATCAAGACAGAAAAGGAATTATCTAAGTCTTATGAAAGTAAAGTAAAGCAAGAGAAGAAGAGAACGGTGGAACAAGAGACAGATAAAGGGAAAAAAAGGAAAGAAGGATTTTCCATTATGTGATAATTGTGGGAAGAATCACCCTGGTACTTTCCTAAAAGGAATGGGAGTTTGTTATAAATGTGGAGAAAAGGGTCACCAGGCTCGTGATTGCAAGGGAAAGAAAGAGGCTGTCAAAGTTGAATGCTACAATTGTAGGGAAACAGGGCCTTATGAAAATGAATGTCCTAAGCGTCAAGGAAACTTACCTCAGAAAAGGCCAAGGGATCAAGGCCAATATTATGCTGTGACTACAGTTGAAGCGGAATAATTAATGTATTGGTGCTTTTGGACTCAAGGATTATATTCTGGTTATAAGAATAATGTGATATATATATATGGATTGTACTGCAGTACTTGTTGATTTCAGTAAGGTTTTAATATGATTAAGGTAATCATATTTTTAGTATGTGACAATAAGAGAAACTTTTCTTTGTTTGGGGAATCTGATGTTACAATTGATTTTGGAATTTAGAGACCTTTTAGAGAAAGTCTGGATGGAGGTATTTTGGATAACTATTATGGTTGGAATGGATTAAGTTGAACCATGGATAGTATTGTTTAAGGTTAAAGAATTTCTGAAGATTATTTTTGGAATATTATAATATTATAGTTTTAGGAAAAAGGACAACCTGCAGGGTGGGGAATAACCCGTCGCGTCAGACAAAGCTACAGGAATCGAACCCACAACCATAGTGCGACAAGCCTTTATTTCCTACCACTAGCCTACAGGAAGTCCCTGGTTATTACAAAATAGTTTTACTAATCTAAATGGTATGTGTTAACATTTTGAAACTTATACAATTAGGATAAATAGAATATTTTTTAGTTCCGTTACCATTTGGAGTAAAAGTTGGGTTTGTGGTAAAAATTTATTAACGAATGAAAGTATTCATAAAAAGTATGTATATTCCCTTACGTTCTTAGTAAATCTCCTAAATAAATTCCTCAACATTATAAAAGGTAACTTAAAACAAAAATTTTGTCGATTAACTTTTCCAACTGGGGATTCAACGACCGTTTAACCAATCACAAGTTTGTGATTTTCTTGTGGTTAAAATTTCTCCTAATCCTCTTTTCTATAACTATCCATCATACCTTGATGGTTTGTTTCTCCTCCATATCCATATTTTCATATAATCCTAGAATGGGCTATATCGGGTGACCTTTGTACTTATCCTGCTTTCTTTTAATGTTATATATTTATTAACCTTATTTCCGATGTGGGTTTTCCTCAAAGGTATTTTCTATTTTCAACCTTTTATTTTCAAAGAAAAATTTCAAATTTCGAGGACGCAATTTATTGAAGGAGGGGAGAATGTAACACCCCGAGTTTCCACGATACGCTTCTCATTCAATAATGCAATAGCTTGCATTGTACGCAACTTCGAGTTCTAAAACACCGCGACTAATCAAAGTAGCCGTTATGAATAATAATAACCACTTTTTAAAATTATAGAAATTTTATATTTCAAAATGGACTTCATTTTTGGATTCGGAATATCGAAATTAGCCTATGTTGAATTTTTGGTATTTTTCTGAGAACTTCTAATTTTTTATGAATAGTGAAAAATACTTTAAAACAACTTTTTTAATCAAAATAATTTATTGTGATAAATTATACTATTTAGTGGTTTTAAGGTATAATTAGAATATATTTTTACCATTTTATCCAATGGTGGTCATTAGAATTAATTTTACATTGAAATTGTACATAAACAATTGCCAATCTTTTGATATAAATTGTTTCTTAAAAACACGCTATTTGTTGTAACAGCGGGAATTAATTATAAAATTAATTAATGCAACTTATATGTTTGGAATTTTTTAAAATAGACATCATTTTTTAATTCGGAATATCAATTATAGCTTAGGGTAAACTTTTGGCCTTGTTCTGAAAAACTTTAATTTTTGATGAATAGTGAAACCACTAAGTGGTAGTTAAATAACTGATTTTTCGTTTAAATGAAATATTACCACTTATGTGATTTGATTTTCAAAAATCTGACATACATGGTTATCATTAAGATGTAAAATGTGGTTCAATGAGATTAAAGAAATTTTTTGGTGAATAGTAACTTTTAAGTTCTTAATCGCGATTTGAGGTAATTAGTGTAGTTTAAGGTACAAATAATGTTTTAATAATATGAGATGAGCATGAAACTTGTCCTACTCCTATTGGATGAGTCATGGCCGACCAAGACAACCCATGGGTCAACTTGGGGACCCCATGGAGCCACTTTAGTTGGAAAATGACATTAATATATATTTATTTAATGTTAAAATTAAATTGACACAAACATGAGTTATTTTACTAAAATAGTTTTTAAGTGGGGTTACACAAGTCCAAATTTTAACTATAAATATTAATTAGAAATCTAAAAAGATTTCATAAATCATAGTATTTTTATTTATAATTTTTAGACATTAAATAAATTAAATTATTTATGAAATCATTATGATGCAGCGATGACCTCATTATTTAACGATTTAAATAAAATGAGAAGATAATGCAAAATCCAAGGCTTAAACTTGTCCAAAGCCTATTGGATGAGGAGATTTAGAAATCTTATCACCTTAGCCTCGAATTATATAAGTGTGGGACCTTTAGAATCCGAAAATCATTGTGAAATAATGTAACATTTCAATCTTTCCAAAAGTGCCCCTCCTCTCCACTTATAAAAGGCCCCCACCTCTCCCACCTCATTTACACTTTCAAGCCATTAGGCTCGGCCAAACTCTGCCAAAATACTCTCCCAACTTCCCCCTATTACTTCTAGAAGCCTTACTTTGTGCAGAACTCTTCCCAAGGAAGCCTTTGGCTCAAATCAAAAAGAGTTACCCGATTTTGAGGTAATGTCTTTTCTAATGTTGTTTTGTTTTATTTTTCTTCTCCAACCCCCTAAACTCTTTTTATTAATTTCTTTTGTAAGAACACCAGTATCCCCAATATACTAGGATGTTGTTATAAGAAGTATTCGAGCTACACTTACACACACCTACATCTAATGGTTAAAGAACATACGGTTTATGTGGATGGAAAATTTCTGCCTCACGAAACGATGATTGTTCAACACTCATATAACACCTTCAAAGGTGGCCATTAAGATGTCACTATTTTTATATATGATATATAATGTGTTTATGTTTTACTTATGCTTCTGTATTTCTCATTTATGGCATACATTATGATTTCCATTATGGGTAAAATGCGATAATTTCATTTTAGGAAGTGCGGACTACCGCCCCCTCAAAGTGATTTGAATCGTTAATGCCGTATGTGGGATGTATAAAGGATGGAGTAAATGGTATTATACACTATATTATACTGGAATTATAATATACATTTATATCATTATGATTTAGTTCCATTAAATATGAAATTGAAATGAAAGTAGCGTTCATGCGTACGTACGGCTTACCGTCTCCATGAACGATGCATTTCATTTCTTACCTCTAAATGTTACGTAATATTATAAATGAATGTATATACTGGATATATAAGATATATAAGACATCTAAATCATGAATATAATTCTGGATATAATAGATATTCTACCACATGAACAACTTGTAATTATAAGAAGTTTATTGTTGACTCAAGTACCAAAGATCGACAAAACGACCGTTATTAACATAAATAATTACATAATGTTCATATCATTGTAATAAGTGATATAATAAGGATAATTAAATTGGAAATTGTTCTTAATAAGGTATATATTAACTCTAGTTTATTATTCAGGAGGTTAAAGAATGGTTGAGTCAAGTCAGACACGAGGTAAGGGAATTTCTTACCCCAATTTCTATTCTTTGGGTTAATCTCATACTTTCAAATTATGTCATGATATTATTATGTCCTATATTGTATTTGTACATTATTTATGTGTACTTATAGTGAATACACATTATAGATGTACTTTATTTAAAAAATGATCTTTTTAAGGACTTCGTCTCAATCCCCTTTCATTGAGGCATATTTGGTTTTATACAAAACTTTCTTTTATACGGTGTATAAACCCCTTTGACTTTTACGTTTATTCAAAAGAAATCTTTTTTATACGAAGCGTTTTACTAAACTACAAAAAGGGAATGTTTTTATTTCTGTACTTATGCGGCGACAATGAATTTTCCGCCGCCGTGACCATTATTTGAGTTTCGGCTTCCTCTACAAGCCATCAATTTTTTAATGAAAAATAAATACAAAGTTTTAACTTTCTTTTATTTTGGTTTTGAAAATGGTTTTGAAAACGTTTTTATTATATCAATGAGTTGTCTTGATATCTTGTGATTGAAATGTGGAAATGTTTTGTTTCCTTTATGCATGTTTTATGTGATACGATTATGTTATGGTTTATGATATGTTTAAACCTATTCATATGAGGAATGCAATGGACTTAATAAGTGACGGGTGGAGCCCGCTATAGCTCCTCGATGCATCGGCAGGTCTCATGAGACAAACTAGTGTCTTGGCATGAGGCCTTGACAAAATCTTATTTGTGGTCTTGGCACGAGGCTTTGGCTACGTGGTTATGATAGTCTGGCATTATGCATTCCATCATTATGAAAGTGGTTATTGATATTTCATGTGATTATTCGACCAGTAGAATATCCATGTGAAGAAGTGAATGGCATTATATCATTTTACTTGTTCCATATTAAGTTGATGTTCAAGTTTAAAAGGCTTTTGTTTTAGTTATACATTGCCTTAAATTTTTATGTTTATTTATGAAAGCTTCCGTAATATTGTTATCCTTACTGAGCATCTGAGCTCACCCCTTTCAATGTTTTAATATTTTCCAGGATGTGAAGAAGTATTTTATGAATGACCTGCAGGGATAGTCAGAAGAGGATATGAGTGTGGACTATGAAGACTTTGTTATTAGTTTTTCACTTTATGATGTAATGTAAGACTTATGAATGTATCTAGTGTTTCCAAGGCTACTAAACTAATCGGTCTTTCGAGACTTGATCTTTTGTGATCATGCCAATGTTACGAAGTAATGCACCGACTCTGGGTAGCTGGGGTTGGGGCGTTACAGTGGCAATGTTTCATTTAAACGAAAAATCAGTTTCTTTAACTATCACTTAGTGGTTTCACTATTCATCAAAAATTGAAGTTTTTCAGAAAAATACCAAAACATCACCCTAATCTATATTTTATATTCTGAATTAAAAAATAATTTCTATTTTACAAAACTAAAATCATATAATTTAAATTAATTAATTTAATATTTAATTCCCACTGTCAGGACAAATAGCGTGTTTCTATGAAACAATAAGTATCAAAAGATTGACTCCAGTTTAAGTCCAATTTCAAAGTGAAATTGATTCCAATGACCACCATTGGATTAAATGGTAAAAATATATTCTAATTTAACTTCAAAACCAATTCAAAAGACAATCTAATCATATAAATAAATTAGATTAAAAAATAGATTTTGAATTAAAATATAACATTTTCACTATTCATTAGAAAATGAACTTTATCGGAAAAATACCAAAAATTCACACAAAGTAAATAGTGATGTACAAATCATAAATAATAAGTTTATTTTGACAAACATAGATTATAAAATTGTAAAACGATATATTTATAAATGGTTTTCCGTCAAAATGCAGTAAAATAATCTTTTAAAAATATTAGTGTATTTCATGCTTAAGATTGGATTTATTTTCATTTTAAGCCTCTAAAACACTATCTAGTTCATTAATATACATAGATAAAAATATCTAGTATTAATTACTTACTTGGGATGTTACATTACATTACTTTTGCAGAATACTTAATACATAACAAACATAAACACACAAGGACCGTAATAGTTTAGTGTTTTTTAAAACTCGGAATTTAATCTTCTAATTGTGGTGAAAGATATTCAACTTCTCTCATAAAGATCTCCCCCTTTTTTTTATTACCTAAAACCTTTCTCTAAATCCGGGGGAAAAGAAAATATATAAAGGGTGAGCTCAAATGCACATTAATGGTAAGCATAGAGAACATAAAATAATCCATAAACATTTGAATGCAAAAACCTGAACATAAAATCTAATCATCAAAATCACGAGCAATGACATAAATATTGGAAGTACACAAGGAATAGATCATAAAGGAACATTAGTCATGATAAACTAGAATGGTAATAAAACATGTAATTGTGGCATCCATTAAGCACATGTTATGATTTCCATAGTAGCCAAGGCATTGCTGAAAATACCATCTTAGTGGACAAAGTCCCATTCTGAATCGAGTTAACTCCTCATTCAAGTCCTGTAACACTGAACTGGATTAACATACCGTTCTAACCATGTCTATCTCATTAGATATATATCTTTACCCAATGAATTTGAGGGAGATATAGGTCCCACCCATATCATAATGAAATCAATCTTACTTGTGCCACAAAATTAACATAAATCATTCATCATAACCCAAAGAATAAAAATGGGGTTCATAAACATCATCCCATCATAACATAATCCATATAAAACAAATGGATATTATTTCATCATAATAAAATTGAAACCATGTAAATCATAGAGACATTATACTTGAAACATACATATGAAATAATGTCATCTTAGATGGAAAATGGTTTTGATAAAACACTTGAAATGAATTCCTGAGGAAAATATCCTTTCTTCATTAAAATCATTTTCTTTTCACAAAATTCCATGTAATTTTAAAAGAAAATTATTTTTTTGAAAATATATATAAAATATTGTAGAGTAAGATTCATGAAAATGAGGCGTTATGAAACCATAAAAATCTGTTCATGCCGTATAAGTTAAAAATAACATTCTTCTCGTACTTTTGTCAGTAAAGTCAAAAAGTACCTCGTATGGTAAACAAAAGAACGATTCCTTCCAAACCTTGTGGTAAAAGTAATAAAAGGGTAATAATGAATTTAAAAATACATTTAATAATCGATACATTTTATGAAAATATTTTTAGAAAACATGGACATGGATGATAATCATAACCCTAGTAAATACTTACGAATAAACAATCTCGGATAAGAATGAGATTGGAATAATTATCCCTTACCTTATGCATGATATGCTTCGTATGTATCCGAACCTCAGGTATAATGATTTAAATAATGTCATTGAATTATTACAGAATCATATTCATTGTTATGATATCATATATGTTTTACTTATTACTTTATATTACCCAATCTTTTGTAAATTCGATGTAAAAGCAGTGATTTGGGTAAAATTGTTTCATTTATTGTACGTGTTTAGACTTGTTATTCTTGTTATTATTACTTATATCCGGATATACTTAATTAAATAATGTAAAACATTATTTATATATAATATATATTCGGAATATACATATATATATATATATATATGATAGATCGATAAATGAAATGAAATACACCATTCATGGAGATGGTTGGTCGTACGTACGCATGAACGATATTTTCGTTTCCTTATTGAATTGAATGGAATTAAGTAGATGAAATACATATATATATATATATATAAATAAAGTATCATTATTATGTCATATATTTCATTATTATTCATTATATATACTTTATAATCATTTATGAATAGTTAACATGGAGAATAAATCTCATCGCGTCGTGGAGACGGTAGTCCATACGTACGCACGAGCGATGATACCATTCTCAGGATCGTGGAGTTGTATTGAATTGTATGTATAATATTTCATAATCAATATCACATTAAAATAATCATATATAGTTATCTATTTACTCCATTATACCCATCCAAGTAAGGTGGTGGCCGAAAACAGATTACACCACGGCGTGGAGATGGTATTCCGTACATACACACGTGCGGTGAATTCGTTTTCCATAGGATGGATAGAAGGTGAAATAGGTTTGTTTCATATTTATAATAACATATCAGTATATAAGTAATTCTGATTTTATTACTTTATAATGAGACAACTAAAGAGGAAGAAGTTGAAGAAGAACGAAACATGAGAGAATTAGAAGAAGAGATTACCTCTTCTTGAACGCACCTCCTTTAAGCCTTCTCTTAAGGAAGTAGAGTTGATCTTTTGAGAAGACAAGAACCTAAAAAATGTTTCTAGGTAAGTGGAGAAGAGAAATGGGCAGGGGTTTTCTGAGCTTCAAGGCTCAAAAGGGTGTGAAGAGAAGATGGAAGGGGTACCCTTTTTATAAGGGAGGAGAGGGGCACCTTTGGAAAAAACATATATTATTATTTTATAATAAAGTCCTATTCGGTTTTAATATCTCTAAATTGATTTATTTAGAAGATAAGGTGGGTATGGGTCTAAATCCTCTCAACCAATAGATTTTAGATAGGTTTGTGTCATTATATTAACCTTATCTTTTAGTTTTAACTCTTACTTAATTAGATTGACATTTACCATGTCACTTTGTATTTTTATATTATATATTTAATAAACATACCATATACATACAAGAGACCTCCAAGTGGTCCATTAATGTTACACCTATCAAGATATAAGTATCTTGGCCTATCCTTAGATTTTTAGGAATATAATAATAATTAATAATATAATATTTGTTTTAAAAACTATTTTATATCAATTTAGACACTATTTGGTTATTGATTTTTGTGAAAATAATAACTGCAAGATTAGTTCGAAAAAAGTTAATTAAATAAATAATAACTTGTCATATTAACCTATAAAATTTATGTACTTCATAAAAAGTGTAAAATTACATTTATTTGGGTATTTATAACATCAATTATGTTAATATTTCATTAATAAGGTAATTACTACATCATCATTGTGTCATAAATAAATTAAATTATATAAGGTCTAAAAATTATAAATAAAATACCATTATGTAGGAAATCGTTTTATCATTCTAACTAATTTTTATAGTCGAATTTATATTATGTATAACCCTATATTAAAAATGAATTAGTTATTAAACATTGATTTTAACTATTTTAACCCTTCGTTAAATAAATTAATAATAAATGTCCTAATCTAATCCAAGTGGACCAAAATGGTCATATTTTATTAATATGGTTTTTTGGTCTAATTAAACTTATCCAATAGAATTTGTACATGTGTTATGGTAATAAAAATATCATTTTTACCCTTAATTACCCTATTTACTTTTAACCATGTTAAATAAAAGTAAAAAGATACTGTTCACCAAAAATTATTTTCATCTAATTGAACCACATTTTAGACCTTGATATTAACTATGTCTCTCAGTTTTTTTGAAATTCCACTCACAGAAGTGGTAAAATTATGTTTTATATGAATTTCCAAATTCTCCTAGGAGGTGTGTAAAAGACGGTGAAAAGTTCAATAAAATTTTTATATATCTAACATTTTTCTAAAATGACATAAATGAATTAAATTGAACTTATATAGGTATTTGGTTTCAATTTTGACCTAAAATAAATGTAAATAATATAAATAATTATTTAAATACACATTTTGTTTATAAATAGTAACCTAGAGTTTTCACGATTCATAAAAAATTGAATGTTTTCAGAAAAATACCAAAAATTCACCCTAGGCTAATTTCGATAATACAAATAAAAAAATGAATTCAATTTCGAATGATAAAATTTATAAAATTTTAAAAAGTGGGTATTACTATTCATAACGGCTAGTTTATATAACATATCGTTGTTTATTGAAACTCGGTATTGCGTACAACACACGCTATCATGGAAGGTCGTGATTGTGTGTAATGCAAGCCAAGTCAGGGATATGTGTAGTGAAAGATCCTTTTTGTTTAGTTTAAAACACAAGACATCAATAAAATTAAAAAGAATATTTTTCATAAAATCTCGGAGTGTTACATTCTACCCCTCTTAAAAGGAATTTCGCACTCGAAATTCGTCGGGGTTATAAATGGTTTACTACTCGAATGTTTCTTTAATAAAAACCCACATCTTAAAATGGAATACCAAAACCAATATTTAAAAACTAATGTATGAAACGTAATGGTTACCCAAATTAACTAATCATTGGGTTTCCACATAGGATAACATAAGTGAAAATATAGATATGGAAGAGAAATCTAACCATCATGTTCTGATGGCGAGTGGTAGAGAACATGGCTATGAAAAATCCAACAATCACAAAGCTATAGATTTGTGATGATATAAGGTACCATCTGATTCATTGGATATAAGGGCACTAGGACAACATTTTTGGTTTTCAGGATCATTTCCCTAAAGTTGAAGAAATTGGAATTAGAAGAAATAATTTCATGATTTTTGTACAGTCTCACCATTGGTCATTCCTTAGACAATTTCCACTTCATCACTTAAAGAAATGAAGTTGAATTTGTCATTCGTTATGTGTTAGAAGACCATGTGATAGAATGATGGGTCATTCCATATGTCTCAAACAAAAGGTTAGAAAAAGTTTTCAAAAATACATATGTCCATCTATAGTGATATTAATCATATATGGTTCCTAAAATGTACTTATACATCATATATCACACTACATAATATAATAAAACTGGTTTCTACAAAATAGGGACTTCCTGTAGGCCAGTGGTAGGTGATAAAGGCCTGTCGCACTTCAGTTGTGGGTTCGATTCCCACAGCCTTGCCCATTGCGACGAGTTGTCGCCCATCCTGTAGGTTGTGCTTTTTCTAAAACTACATTATTATAACATTACATAAATAATATCGAAATAAATTATAGCCTTAAAAAATTCTATCTGATGTCCAACTTAATACATTCCAACCATTAAGCTTATCAAAAATACTTCTATCCAATCTCATAGTGTAATGAAAATGATTACTTGCGAGGTCACATAACAAGTATGTGAATACCATAATTTATCCCCCATATATCATACGATATACCTTGTTGGTCACATTCCAAACATTCCAAGGCCTTAATCGTGTATTCTCTTGAAAAATGAATACCCGTTGAACCTTAGTGAAAACATAAATACAGTTAAAAGTTAACACTTTCAACATACCAAAATCCCCAAAATTATATATACTCAAACCATGATATCACTTAGTCCTTATATCAATCATGAGCTCATGAATACTATCAAACAATTTATTTTCTCCTTATCCCTTCATTATGCGCATATAATCTGCTTTCCATAATATTTGAATCACCTTTCAAGGTTACAGGTACCATATTCTTATAGAAAACCACAATGGACTAATACACAGATCTTTCAAAATTCCACGATACTATAAATGAGATTCCATGATACTATTTTGAAATCCCATTACATAAACACTTAATCATTACACAACATCATTTTCATACTCATCATCACAAATAGTGATCGCATGTGACTTCCCTTTATCCTTTGCCTTAAGAGGTTGCTCACATTGATCATCATTAACCCTTGTATTAGGCCATTGATTAGCATAATTCCCCATTTCCTTGCACTAGAAGCAGTGAACTGTTGGTGGTGAGTTCTCAGTAGTATTTTCTTTATTCACATCATTACCAACCCTTTTTCCATTTCTTTGACGCTCAGCTGCTCGATGACCTTCTTCTCCACACTTAAAAAATTTTCTAGTCCCTTTAAGACAATCTCCACCATGCATCTTTCAACACATTTAGAATAAATAAACATTCATATTCTTTTCCCCATTATTCTGAGATTTCTCCTTGAACTCCATCTTTCATTTCATGTCAAAACTGTGATATGGATATGTTACACCAACTTCCATTTCTACCTTCATAGCAAAACACACAGTTTCTTCATAGCTACTGAAGTCTCTTATAGCTAATTCCCTTTGAAGATTTGGTTTTAAGCCACTAAAAAATCGACCAACATTACTTTCAGGTTGGATGATAAAGCCAGATTCATACCATGCAAGTCTTGTAAAATTTGCTTCGTATATACCAACAGATTCATCATCATTCTTCTTAAGCTCAAGAAACTCCTTTTCCATATTTTTTTGAAGAATTCGAGGGAATTACTTACTGAAAAACAAGTTCTTGAACTCGTCCCATTCCATGGATTAAATTTCATCATGGGGCCTTGTATTCTTAATTAGAGTCCACCACTGGTCTACTGCACCTTATAAACGATAAATAGATAAAATGATATTTTCATGTACTGAATTGCGAAGTATGGAAAATATCTTTTCAATGGTACTGATCCATTGTTCAGCAACAAGTGGATCAGAAGACCCATTGAAAGATGATAGACGTTGCCTCATGAAGGACTCAATAGAATATTGTTCCATTCTCTGATCATTTTTAAATCCAGAATGATTCATATCTTGTGTAACTATAGAAATAAGATTTTTCACTCCATCTCCCATCACATTTCGTTTCTTAGGAGTACAATCATTGCATTATCCATTACATTGATCAATATGGTTTTTTCGAGTTCCAGCCATCATCTAAAACCCAAAAATAACAGTGTAAGAAGCAAAAATCATGCTATGAAAACAACATAATAAAGGAGGAGTACCTTCAATATCTAACATCTTAGGTTTAATTCTAATATCGTTACCATAATTCTAGGACTATGACCTATACTTATACTTAACCCTAGGGAAATCCCTAGACATACCTTAGAAATATCTTTATGGATCTCACTAAATTTCTCACATCCTAGATCCCAAAGGTTGACTAAACATTTCCTATAATACCAACTGTAGATACCCAAAGCTTGAAAAACATGGACATTACATTACTTTTGCAGAATAATTAATAAATAACAAACATAAACACACAAGAACCGTAATAGTTTAGTGTCTTTGGAATCTCAGAATTTAATCTTCTAATCATGGTGAAAGATCTTCAACTTTTCCTATAAAGATCTTTCCCTTTTGTTTTCTTACCTAAAACCTTTATTTAAATCCTGGGGAAAAGAAAACATATAAAGGGTGAGATTAAATCCTCAGTAAGGGTAATCATAGAGAACATAAATAAATCCATACAGATTTGAATGCAAAAACATGAACATAAATTCTAATCATCAAAATCATGAGTGACAACATAAATCATGGAAGTACACAAGGAATAGATCATAAAGGAAAATTATTCATGATAAACTAGAATGGTAATAAAACATGTAATTTTGGAATCCATTAAGAACATGTTATGATTTCCATAGTATCCAATGCATTGTTGCCAAGACCATCTTAGTGGACAAAGTCCCATTCTGAATCGAGTTCACTCCTCGTTCCAGTCCTGTAACACTAAAGCAGATTAACTTACCGTTCCGGCCATGTCTATCTCATGAGATATAAATCTTTAACCAATGCATGGGACGGAGATATAGGTCCCACCCATATAATAATGAAATCATTCTTACTTGTGCCACAAAATAAACACAAATCAATCATCATAACCCAATGAATAAAAATGGGTTTCATATACATCATCCCATCATAACATAATCCATATAAAACAAATGCATATAATTTCATCATAAGAAAAGTGAAACAATGTAAATCATAGAGACATTATACTTGAAACACACACTTATGAAATAATGTTATCTTATATGGAAAATGGTTTTGATAAAACACTTGAAATGAATTCTTGTGGAAAATATCCATTCTTCATTAAAATCATTTTCTTTTCACAAAATACCATGAAATTTTAAAATAATTTTTTTTGTTGAAAATATTCATGAAATATTGTAGAGTAACCTTCATGAAAATGAGGCGTTATGAAACAATAAAAATCCATTCACATCATATAATTTAAAAATAACAGTTTTCTCGTACTTTTGTCGGAAAAGTCAAAAAGTACCTCGTATGCTAAACAAAAGAAAGATTCCTTCTAAACCTTGTGGTAAAAGTCATAAAAGGTTATAAATGAATTTAAACATACATGGAATAATACTAAACATTTTATGAAAACATTTTTAGAAAACATGGTCATGGATGATAAACACAACCCCAGTAAATACTTACGAATAAACAATCTTGGATAAGAATGAGATTTGAATAATTATCCCTAACCTTATGTCTGATATGATTTCTTTGTATACGAAACCCCTATATAATGATTTAAATAATGTCATTGACTTATTACAGAATCATATTGATTGTTATTATATCATATATGTTTTACTTATTACTTTATATTAACTGTTCGTTTGTAAATTCGATGTAGAAGCAACGATTTGGGTAAAATCGTTTCATTTATTGTACGTTTTTCAACTTTTTGTTCTTAATATTATTACTTATATCCCGATTTAATTAATTCCATAAAGTAAACCATGATTTATATATAAAATATATTCATAATATATATTTATATATATATATATATTATAGATCGATAAATTAAATGAAATACACCATTCATGGAGATGGTAGGTCGTACGTATGCTTGAACGATGTTTTCGTTTCCTTATTGAATTGAATGGAATTAAGTAGATGAAATACATATATATATACATAAATCTAGTATTATTATTATGTAATATATTTCATTATTATTCATTATATATACTTTATAATCATTCATGAATGGTTAACATGGTGAATGAATCTCATCGCGTTGTGGAGACGGTAGTCCTTACGTACGCACGAGCGATGATACCATTCCCATGATTGTGGAGTTGTATTGAAGTGTATGTATAATATTTCAGAATCAATATCACATTACAATAATCATATATAGTTATCTATTTACACCATTATACCCATCCAAGTAAGGTGGTGGTCGAAAACAGATTACACCATGGCGTGGAGACGGTATTCTGTACGTACGCACGCACGGTGATTTCGTTTTCCATAGGATGGATAGAAGGTGAAATAGGGTTGTTTCATATTTATAATAAAATATCAGTATATAATTAATACTAATGTTATTACTTTATAATGATACAACTTAAGAAGAAGAAGTTGAAGAAGAATGAAACTTGAGAGAATCGGAAGAAGAGATTACCTCTTCTTCGACGCACCTCCTTTATTCTTTCTCTTAAGGATGTAGAGTGGATCTTTTGAGAAGACCGAAACCTCCAGAATGTTTCTAGGGAAGTGTAGAAAAGAAATGGGAAGGTTTTGGCCGATCTTCAAGGCTCAAAAGGGTGTGAAGTGAAGATTGAAGGGGTTCTCTCTTTATAAGGGAGGAGAGGGGCACCTTTGAAAAAACATAAAATATTATTTTATAATAAAGTCATATTCGGTTTTTAATAGCTCCAAATTGATTTATTTCAAAGATAAGGCGGGGATGGGTCGAAACCCTCTCAACCAACATATTTTAGATAGGTTTGAGTCATTATATTAACCTTATCTTTTAGTTTTAACTCTTAGTTAATTAGATTGACATTTACCATACCACTTTGTATTTTTGTATTATATAGTTTATAAACATACCATATACATACAAGAGACTACCAAGTGGTCCATTAATGATACACCTATAATGATATAAGTAGATTGGCCAAACCTTATATTTTTTGGAATATAATAACAATTAATAATATAATATTTGTTTTAAAAACTCTTTTATGTCAATGTAGACACTATTTTTTAATTGATTTTTTTGAAAATCATAACAGAATTATTACTTTGAAAAAATTTAATTAAATAAATACTAACATGTCATATTAACATAAAAAATTAGTGTACTTTATAAAAAGTATAAAATTAAATTTATTTGGGTATTTATAACATCAATTATGTTAATATTTCATTAATAAGGTAATTACTACATCATCATTGTGTCATAAATAAATTAAATTATATAATGTATAAAAAATATAAATAAAATAAAATTATTTATGAAATCTTTTTATCTTTCTAATGAATATTTATAGTCTAATTTATCTTATGTATAACCCTATATTAAAAATGAATTAGTTATTAAACATTGATTTTAACTATTTTTACCCTTCTTTGTATAAATTAATAATAAATGTCCTAATCTAATACAAGTTGGCCTAAATCGTCATATTTTATTCCTAAGGTTGTTATTGGTCGAATTAAACATATCCAATAGAATTAGGAGATGTGTTAGGGTAATAATAATATGATTTTTTCCCTTAATTACCCTATTTACTTTTATCCGTGGTAAATAAAAGTAAAAATTTACTATTCACAAAAAATTATTTTCATCTCATTGAACCACATTTTAGTCCTTGATATTAATCGTGTCTCTTGGATTTTTTAATTTCCACTCACATAAGTGGTACAATTATGTATTATATGAATTTCCAAATTCTCCTAGGAGATGGGTAAAAGACGGTGAAAATTTCAATAAAATTTTTATATATCTAAAATTATTATAAAATGACTCCAATGAATTACATTGAACTTATATAGGTACTATGTTTCAATTTTGACCTAAATTAAATTTAAATAATATAAATAATTATTTATCCCATTTAATGTCTATTTTCATGGTTTATCAGTTAGGTGATATGTATGTTAAGAACATTTTCAATTTCCATGTGATCCCAAAGATAATTGTTTTAGACCAGGACTCTTGTATCAATTCACACTTTTGGATAGTCTTTTAGAAGGTTATTAGAATGCAGCTGTTCTGGAGTATGTGCATTCACCAAAAAATTAATTGGCAATCAGAGAATTCTATTTTGGGGATGGAAGACATAAAATAGACATGTGTCCATTATATTTTTTGATCTTGCAAAAATAACCATGAGCTGGTTGATTTTTCCTCTAAAAACAACTATCAATAAACTATTCATTAGGAATAATATGGGTATTTTTATGGTAGGCCATGTAGATCAACTCTTTACTAGATGGAGTATTCTAAGTCATTGATGTTGGGGCCAAGTCTCATGAATGAGAGAATAGAACTTGTTTAGTTGATCTAGAAAATATTGTCTAGAACGTAGATTTGAATGAATTCTTATGTTGATAAACATTGATGGCCTATTGAGTATAATGTGATAGGTAGTGTGTTCCATAGGGTGTCACCAAGATAGGGTAACCATCTGATTCAGATGCATGGCTTGTTAGTACCCATGTTTGTCAGACTATTTGAGATTATGAAGATGATTGGACTAATTCTGTATCAATTGGATACTACACTGAGGTATATTGATATTCATGATGTTATTTTATGTTTCATAAAATTTGAAGTATCACACTAGCCCTTCCCATGTGACCAATGTTGATGATGTTGAGCTTCTAGATAATGTATCCATTTAGGAGCATGTCATCCATGTTTTGTATCATGGTGAGATTTTTTTGAATAGAAATAATGTAATATCATTCCATGTTGTGTGGATTCATGAATGTGTTCATGGGGAAAACTAAGAGAGAGATGATGATATGAGGGTACAGGGTCCCAGAATTTTTACAATCAAAGCATAGTGTTTCTATAGAATACAAATTCTTTATGATCTAGTAAAAAATGGATTTATTTTAAGATCTTGACCTATAAAGAGGTGTCACATAGGTATATCCATGTATTCAATTACCCATATTTTGAGATTAATTTGGTTTAATATTTTTTCGGTGTGTTTTGGGTAAATTTTGATAATTTTCAAAGCCCATGGGGTTTTGTATGATTCAAGCACAATTAGAAAAAACCATGTGGTTTCCCAAAGTAATTGTTTCCCCCTTTTTTAGCTATAAGAGGTGGCATAGGGTTTCGATAAATTGTATAGCCTCCCTCCAAAAAACCATTACACTACAACCATAAGGGATTTACATGGATGGAAAATGGTTTTTTAAATCAAGTTCCAAATAGAGTAAAATGATCAACCCATAATAAAAGGGTGAACAGTTAGGGAATATAGTTTGAAAAACCATGTAGCCACACTTAATAAACTATGTATGTGGAAATTAAAACACAAAATATTGCATATAAATTTCCAAAAACCTTATTATTAATTCAAATCATCCCTCTATTAATTAATTTGAATTCCCTTGATTTTTGAGGCACTCGAGGGGATTCAAAGGCACTTATTACCCCTCCTAGTGTGTATCAAGGAGTAAGTGATAGAAAAATTCACCTATTAAGTATGCCAATTTATATTTGTTAATGTACATATTTTTTCCTTATTTATCCTCTATTTTAGAGGGATTTTCTCCTCCACTTTGACAGTTTTGATCTGGGTTTTTATAGATCTCATTTTTTGGTATCTTTGTCCTTCATTTTGATCCATGGTCTATTCCAACATTATGAATTCGACTATTCTAAATAGAATTGAGGGTTACGGTTTGTTGGGACTTCATCAATGATCTCTAGGAAGATGGTCTATATGATAATTCCCATAGTCCTGATTATTATCATGCATTTTTAATTGTGTCATTTCATTTCCACATCATGTAATTGAAATTTAAATTAAAACGTTATTTTAATTCCACGGAAATTGAAAAACCCTCATAGATCCCATTGGGCCACTAGATATGATACGACCGTATTTGATATTAACCCATGGGGTGTTCCGATATAACTCAAATGGTGATTTTTTGTTTTTAAAAAGGGGAATAATGGGTTATTATAATTGAATTAAATCTCAGTGTCATGTTCATTATGGGAATTAAATGATTAGATGGACTAACCTAAAAGGGTTATTACATTGTGTATTTAAATGAGTAGAAATTGATTAATAATGAATTATTAAAATTATTGAATATGATTAAGGTATATTACCATGGTTTTGTTATGATAAATTAATTGGGTTCAATGTGTTGGTAATTAAGGAAAATAATGTTAATGACATTCATCATTGATATGAATCTGATATATTTTATATTTTTGATCGATTGATTAAGGAGATGTTAGTCAAATAATGATTCTACAAACTCCAATGGGGTTCCAGACTGATTAATCAATCCCTTGATGCAAGCATGTGAAAAATGATTTATGGGACATGGACTGAGGCTTTAAATACCAACAGGGTGAAAACTAATTCTCTAGGATCCCAATATATATATATATATTTGATTATGAACAATAAGGTATGGGTCCATGACTAATGATATAAATACCAATGGGGTTAAAGACTTCTACTCTAGCACAAAAAACATGCATATAAAATTTGAATTAAAAGAATAATAATATCGATGAGATAATTGATTATGATTCTTTATTGTATATGGTTCACATTTCAGCACGAGCCAAAGCATGAATGAATAGTTTGGGTGTCACCTTGAACCCGAGGGGGGATATGTTGTATACTAAAAAATAATAAATGTGAATCTATTTTTATTATAATTTTTACTTTATTCAATATAAAACTGAAAATATTTTTATAGACTAGATATTACCTTAGACATCATTGGTGGTGGCCTACTAAGTTGTACTCACATCGTACTCCTTATTCTGATCATTACCTAAATAGAATTAAATTTTGTAGGATATGAAAATGGAAGGAGCCTTATGTTATATAGTTGAGTTGGGATTTGTGATGGATTAGGCATGAGGGAAGCATAAATGGTGTCGAGGCCTGCATGGGAGTTGTCAGTGTATCTTTATTTCGGGTTTTCATTTATCACATGACAATTATATGGGTTGAAATATATACTTACTTGAATTATGGTCATTTTATATGTTTTGGGATTATCATCAGAATTTTTCCATTACTAATTATGGTATTTTATTGATTATTTTTCATTTCATTGATGATTATTGATTTATGTTATCATATTTCTTTTCTAAAGAGGGTATAGTCATTGTGGATTACATATTAGACTCTCACTGCTAGTGCGAAGCCTTTAGTGTATGGGGAGGAATGTCAGAGTTCATGTCGTGAATAGGCTCAAGGAACCAACATGTGTCACCCTAGTCAAAATGACACTTTATTCCAAAATATATAAGGAACTATAAAAATTGATAAAAATAGATAATCATTGTTAACTAAAAACAAGTAAAAACATTGTAAACAGTTAACATAAAATATAAATAAAAATACAGTAAATATCAATTATCCTATGAAATAGATATTTAATAAGAATTATTATATTATAAAATAATTAAGAGCACCTATGAGGAAGATAAAATCAATGGTAAGGGGTTTTGTTGACCCAATTTTGATCTACTGAGCCATAAAAATTATTCAATTATTATTTTATTCTATATTTGTATTATTATATCTTATTTTTTTGAATATATCATCTTTCATCTTTATTATATAAGGATTTAAATTTTAATCTAATAAATTATTTTTAAAAATATTTTTACATCATAAATATAAATATTTATTAGTGTTTTTTATCTCACATTCCCTTTATTAAAAATTATTATACATTCACCACTCGTTTTATTTTTTTTGAATGTATACTACATCAAGGGGTATAATTATCATTATTTTTCATTTAATTAAGGGTATTTAAAAATATATCTTAATTCCACTCGTTATAGGTCTTATAATTCAAATGTTCCGAAATAAACAATGGTTTCTTTTACCTCATCACTTTAAAATATAGATTTTCTTTGAATAATTTACTCTTTGGGAAAATTATATGTTCTTTATCTAAAAAATAATATATATTTTCTTATAATATATTTATTTCAAGGGATTACAAGTCTCGTTACCATTTCACCTCCCTTTGGTTCGTAATTTGACCAAAAATATTCTTGTAAGTGGATCAGACCACATCTCCTCTTTTAATTTAGGAATCTTTATCCACAGTGTTCATGATTTTCATTTTCCTTTATAAATTTCAATAATTTTTTTCTTATGATTTATTATGTTAAATTTCTATTTAATTAACCTTTATTTTTGAAAATTGTGAATGTAATTGTCTTTTAAAAAATCATCATATTTAATTTTTCCTACTAGATTATTTGGGTTAATTTATAAAGTATACATCAAAAAATTTCAAGATTCTTCAAAAAAATTTTTTTACATTATCTTTATTTTTCTAAAAACACTTCTTTCATAAATTACTAATATTTAGAAAATTAACAAAAAGTAAAGGAATTATTTTCTATTTTTCCAAATATTTTTCTAATTAGCATTGAATGTGTTTTTCATCTGTGATCATATTCATTAAATGGTTATTATATATAATATGGTATATTTTCTAAATAAATAATAAAAATTTGCGAATTGGTAGATTTTTTTTCCTTATGGAAGTTTTCATGAAACCCATTTTTTCTCATGGGTTTATTTACACTATAGTTGATTTATGAATATTTTCATGTACTTGTGGGAAGCATATGTTTTATTGTCAACAAGTGAAGGGTGGTACCATAATTATATTTCCCTTCATTGTATATTTAAATATTTATATCTATAGAGATAAAATGTAGGGTGCTTGGGAGTGAACCCAATCCATTATGTCTATGGGAATATTGAGTGAACACAATATTCTATGTTTTGGCCATACTTTTGATTATTAATAGTGGTGTTGATTATTAACCTTGACATAAGAAATTTACCTTAATTATTATAATTTTAAAAAAGTTTGATATCATGCCATATTATTGTGTTTCATTTCAATATATTATGGAATTTTTATCATTATTCCACATTAATATGCCTCATTTAATATGTTATAAAGTTATATTTATGAAATCTTTCATGATTTTAAATCCGTGTTTTATTGGGAATAATGTTCTTACGATATATTCATGAAACTTGATTATATTCTCATGCCTAAATGTTTCTCTTGTAGATGCTTATGATTTTATATGATATCTATTATTTTCACCACATAAAAAGAATATGAGGAACCTCTTTTTTATTCTCAAATTACTTATGTAATTGCGTAGAGTATTATATGAAAAATGTATATAGGGGTTTCACATGTGAGTATTATTCTTTAGGTATATTTAAGGATAATTTTATAATATCTTGAATATTTTTCTACATAAAAAATTCACTACACATATACATTTAGAGGTGTTATTTATTAAGAGATATAATGTCCACAACTCTAATAAACCGAAGCCAGTGTCTATTAGTTACAATGGTATAGAAAATAATGGTAAAATCACAAAGTACTGAATAGTTTAGTATTTTTTAAAACTATATACAGACATGATCCTAATTTTATATTTTGTTATAAAATAAAAATAATTGAAAATGAAAAACATTTTGTATCCTTTAATTCATTCCAAGACTTAATCTTCATATAATAGGGAAATGAAAATAAATAAGGGTGATATCAAATATGGAGTATAGGTTATGTATAGCGGATATGATCATGAATCAATAATTATAATAATCAGATAAATTCAAATAAATAAAAAAAATTCCATATATATTATATTAATATCATGATGAATGAATACATAATCAATATGGCATGGTAAATAATATAAAACAAATTCAATTTAATAAAAAACTAATAAAAAATGATTTGAGTGATAATATCATAGAGAAAATCTCATGGATATTAATATTAACTATATTATAAATTATGGAAATATTTTATTATTTGACACCATGTTCTAGACATTTATTATACATCTACTATCAAGATCACTCTGCATGATAGATTAGAACTATAGTATAAAATCCCATCTTATTTAGCAATCTGGTTTGTCTCATTAGACCCTTCGACGTATCTAGGGGATGTCTATAATTAAAAACCATCCATATAAGAATTTCCAAATCATTATTCATATATAGAATAATATATTTAATCCATAAAAATTTGAATTATCATCAAATATTTTAATTGAGGAAAGTATATAGATTTGTCAATATTTCCCCAATTAATCAAATAACATTAAATATTGACTTCATATGTAAAACTGGTATAAAGTTTTGGAAATAATAATATATAACATATAATAATATAGATATTTAATATAAATTTATTTTCCAATGAATTTTTTTACAAGAAAGTGATTTCTTTATGAATGAGTGAACAATCAATAAACAATGTGAGATTATATAATAACTTTTATGACTGGATAATTTTCCATTCAAATTACCTTACATTAAAAAACTCAAATTGAAAATTAAAATAAAATTATTTTTGAATTAATATTAATATCACATGTCCAAGGGGAATTATATACACTATATAAGAGATATTTGGTGAATAAAATTAATGTATACTTCAATGATGGGAAATTGAGATGATGTCCCTTACCTCACTCTTTACTTTATTTGAACAAGATTTAACCACATATATAGTTTTTATAAGAATTTTATTAATAAATATCAGATCCATAATAATTTTTATCATATCATAAATGATCCCATAAATCAGTTTACCACTTTTTTTAAAAAAAATATTCCACTGTTTTCATTGTTTTGGGTGTTAATTGCCTTGTTTTCCCACGAGTGTTTTGTAATAAATATATTGATTATTATACATATGATATAATTAATACATATATATAATGATTGTAGTGGTATAAATATAATTCTCAATAATTATAATCATTATTATATGCACTATGAAAAAAAATTTATGGAAAATGAATCGCATCTCTTCGTTGAGACGATGGTTCATACATATGCATGAGCTATGATATCATTACATTAATAATTTAGTGGGAAATAATGTGGGTTAAATATTAATTTTATAGAATAAATATTATCTCATAAATTAATTTATTTTATCCTCATTAATTTCCATTTAAATATTAACTGATAACAAATGAAATCTCTTAGTGAGGCGGTAGTCAGTCGTACATACGAGCGTCATTCTCATATTTGAAACGAAATGGAAAATAAGAAGTTATATAAAATATTATAATTATATAAGTATAATAACATAATAAAAATCATATAATGTCCTTTAATCCATTATTATATCCATCTTTTAATGGTAGTGATGGATAACATACTATATTAGTTCACAAGATGGATGTCAATCGTACCCACAATAAATGATATAATTTCATGTTTTATGGAAGTATAGATAAAAAAACTAATAAATAAACATAAAAATATCTTTTTATATGTTATATATTCTTTTTTAATATTTTAATTATTAATAAAAAATTTATATTGAAAAATAAATACTATAATGTTGGATCTTTGTAAATAAAATTAACTTCTCTAAGAGAATCCTTCATTGGATGTCTTCTCAAGGACCATATGGTTGGTCATTTAGGAGGACCAAATGCTATAAAATGTAAATAAAGTTTTTTAGGAAATAAATTTTTAGGATTTTTTTAATCTATTTTTGTTTTTAGGTTTGAATAAGTTAGGTTAAGGAGTGCACTTTTATAATTGGGGTGAGGGGACCACCATGGAAATTATATGGAAATTCACGAAAAGAATAAAATATAATAGAGTATTTCACATTAAAAAAATTTATAATGAACTAATATTTTATCTTCATAAGTATATGGTGTACATAGTTCCATAAAAATATATTATTAGATGTTTGTTTGTTTTTTTAAACATTATCGTCTTGGTTTAACCCCAGTTAAATCAATGTTTTCCTTATCAAATGTAAATACTTTTTACTCTTTTTTCTCTATTAAACTTGATCAAAATATATTTTAACCTAATTTGATAATATGAATGATGATATTTTAAAATATATAATTTATTTTTGATAATCCCACACACAAAATTGAATTTTTTTAAAAAAAATTAATCATACAGAAGAGACGGAATAATATTTTTTGAAAAAGATAATATTAACAAGTTACATTATTTTTTTATAAAAATTAAATATGAAAATTATTAAAATGTAATTAGTTATATATATAATTAAAGTAATTTTAATTTGAAACTAATTTAAAATATAATTATTCTTTTTATATAGTTTTAATGAAAATGATGTTTTTAATAAAAATTGGTATTTTTCACTATATGTTCAAAAATGAAACATTTCATGAAAATATGAAAGATTGAGAATATGATAATTTTAATATTATGATATAAAAACTTAATTTTGGTTAATGATATAATTATTCTAAATTAATAAAAATTAAATTAAATTTATGTGTTTGAAGAGTGACTAAATTTACATTTAAAACAAACATAGTTTTCTAAAAAAACATTTTTTCTTTTAAATGATTTTTATTTTTCATCATAACAAATATATAACAAATGAACATGTTTATACTATATATTTTTCAAAAATTATTTTGATTTTTTAATAACTTTTTGTTTAATAGGTAGGTTATTATGGTCATGTTAAATTATAGAGTATCACATTTCCTTTAGACCCACTATTTTTCTCGTCATAATATATCAAAGAAATTAAATTTATTCTAAAAGAAAATATATTGTAAATTAATGGGGTGTTATATTCTTCCCTCTGAAAAAATATTTTTCCATGAATTTTTACGGAGATTACCCTCTAAACATATGAAATGTGTTCTTCATAATATCCTCTGTTTCTCATGGTACTTTCCTTAACATGTGATTTTTCTAATGTACCTTTACTAGTCGAGTGGTACGATTACTCAACACATTTACTGTTGTATCATTAATTTGGATGTTATCTTCATAATAAGCTAGATAAAATTCCAATTATATTTCCTCATGGGTGATCGCATTCATTGGGACTTTCATGTACTTCCTTAACATTGACATATAGAACACATCGTGTACTTTTGATAGATTTGGAGGAATTTTAAAATGATAATAAATGAATCCAATTCATTCAATAATTGTGAAGGGTTTAATTTACATGGTGCTCAGTTTCAATTTCATTCCAATCCTCATAACACCCTTCCATGATGATACATTAAATAAAATAGGATATCACACTTCGAATTCCAAATATTTCATACGATTATCTATATAAAACTTTTCATACATTGAACTACATTTATGTGATCTAGAATATCCTTACTATTGTTTTCTTCTCTTCAAAATAGATGGGACCTAACACTTTCCTTTCACTAACTTCATAACTAAATAATATAGTACGAAATATCATTCCATATAATGATATATTAATTTCCATTTAAATACTTGAATGAAAACTATTATCACAGAAAAAAATACCAAAACTAAATTTGATCCCACATTACATAAAAGTCAGGTGATCCTGAAATCAACCTGTCTTATAGTGTTTGAATATACCTTTCATCACTCCATCAGTTGGATGATTTTAGGTTTTTATAAAATTAATCTCAATATCAAGGACTTTATAAATATTCATTATGAAATTTCATTGTGAAATAGGGATCTTTATTAGATACAATTTAATGGGGTGTTCTACAAAGTGGTATAACATCATTAATATATGTTGTTATGAGGTGTTTAAGATGTAAATCATCTATTATAGAAATTTATTGTGAAGATTTTCTTAGGTGACTAGTAATAAACCATATTGAACTATTATTTTTGTAAATATTTGGTAGTCCTATAACAAAGTCCATAAAAATATAATCCCATTTCCACATAGGAATATTAATAAGTTTCATGAGTCCTCTATTATATAATCTAACAGCTTTCAGTTGTAAAAAAACAATGAATTTTGACACATCATAAAACATTTACCACTATATTTTATCTGAATTTTTTTTCTCTCAAATGCAAATACATAATTTTTCAAATATGGTGTATATAAAAATTAGATGTATTAGAATCATACAAAAATATACATTTTGAATCTGTTATATAAAGAATATATAATAATTTTAAAAAATTCAAAACTCTGTCTTCACAAGAAAATTCTACTTATTTTCCATCATTCACTACATTAAACTTCTTTTGAATGTTCTAATAATTATATTAATAACATTTAAAATTTTCATTAAATATTGTTTGAAAATAATTTGAGAAATTGGTGATGTCTCCCCTTATTTAATAATAACCACAACCATAATGTCTATATCCATGAAAAATGATCTCTCTTAATATATATTTGGGAAAAAGTTCTATGATCATTCTTACTCAAGGAAACATCTCCATTATTCATTAAAGAAAACAATGATTATTGTATATAATACATAAAAACAAAAAAATTAAACTCCCTTAAGGATATAGTAACCCACGTTCTAAAAAAATCATTGATCAACTCAATGTTATATAGTAATATCCCTTTCAATCTAATTATATACCAAAATCAATATATCAATATCAATAACATATTATTGATTATTTTTTCATCACAAGTATGATTTTAGTGAAGTTTATCATTCAAAAGATTAATTATTCTAGTTCCTTAGTACTATTAAATATTTTCATTTAGTTCCATAATGAAAAAGTTCTCCATTTCAATCCTCATTAATTTCATATTTTTATAACCAAGATATCATTTATAAAATATTGAAATGGCATTATTTTTTATTGGAAACACAAGAAAATTAATCATTACCCTTCTTCTAGGGTAATATCAAAATCATTAACATGATCTATTGAATTCATTTTATAAATATTCATTTGATTCATCCAAACTTAGTTTTTTTAGTGATCTGATTAGTCACTGAAAGTGGCTAATATTAATTGTTAATATCTTTATATTCATTGTTCCAAAGTCCATAAACATTGTTTTTAGTGCATTACATAAATAGAACTTCATTTCTCATCAAAAATGCAATTTTTGTTTAAAATGCAAATTTGGGCCCAATCATTCATTTGTTTGTTGACAATATTATATTCATTTTCTGAATTTTAAATTTTGGGATATCATTGATAACTTTTTTGGGAACATTTTATCTTTTAGGTCCGCTGGATGAATCTCAAAGGAAGATGGAGAATTTTGCGTCTGAAGGCAGAAACTTGCTGGAAAAAGCATAATGGGCCTAAGGCCCATCAAACAAATGTGGGGCCCAGAAACCAAGCCCAATGAAGCTCAAATTTATACAGTATAAAGATACAAATATGAGGATCATTTTATTCAACTGTGGCCGGAGCTAATTCTGATGTTTTCATGATGATAAAGGGATCTGAAGTTGAGATTTAAATGGTGGACTCGTCATTAATGCACAGAAATCCGTCCCACCATTTCGACCATAACTTCCAAACGGATGAGCCAAATGTCCTGAAATTTTGTGAGCATCTATAAGACACATTAGCGAAGTCATTACTCTGCTACAACCCCTCCGGATTCGGCCTTCTTCAATTTCTAAGTCACACGTCAATATGGTGGACGAATCTGGACAGTTTTCCGGGTCAAATTCGAAACATCAATTTCCTTTTTATTATTCACCCTCCATTTGACTCTATTAATTGTTGGGGGGTGAATTAATTGTTGGGGGATGTACCTAAGGATCCTAATATGCCTATATAAGGAGCTATTGGTGAAGGGAATGGGGGTGGAAAATTTTCTTATCATCTTGGATGCTTTGTTTTCATTGTAATGTTTTGCTGTCCAAATTTCCTTTGTAATGTTTTCCATTTCCATGTAAGTTTCTTTTTTGTATCTTTATGTTCTTAATCAACTTATTTCTCTTATATATTTTCCATTTCATTTATTAAAACTTTATAATCACAAAGCACAGTGATATCTCTGTGTTGTTGTGAATTAGTTCACACATAGGTGTGAATTTCATTCACACACACGAAGGAGTGCTCGTTATTTCCGCGGTTTTAATTTCTTCAATCGAATTCTTGTTAGCCATCTTCCGCCCACCATTGAGAGTATATCATCAATGGAGGGATAAAACCTTAATGGGTTGATCTTAGGAGGATGCGAAGGCTGGATTGAATGTTATTTTATGAACGAATTGTTGTTAATTGGATAATTAATTTAAGACATCCATTCTTCAGTTATTTCTACTCTTCATCTTTACTGTGTTTGAGCAAAATAAATTCAATTACTAAATGACCATATACCTCGGAGAGATCATGAATTTTGTTCTCTAAGTGTATAGGGGGTTAGTAATTGTGTTTAGTAAGCACCAAACCAGAAAATGATGAAGGTAGTGTTATTTTTGAAGAATGGATTCATCAAGAATTAATAAAACCAAAATTGTTTAAAGAAGTACAATTCATTCAATCCACCACGAGCATAATCCTAGATCAACCCATTTTCATTGAATTGAATTCACGTAGGTTTCTTAGTGTTATTTAAAACCATCCAAAATCAAAACCAAAGTTGGCTACTTCATAGCCCATCCTTCACCAAATCATAGCGTCTCTAGGATACTTCTTTGGTCCCTGTGGACTCGACCCCTACATGTACTACATCAATCGCTTTTACCCGTAGGGTAAATTTGGGCGCAACCAAATTTTGGCGCCGTTGCCGGGGACCCAAGTAAGTACCTTAGACACTCATCTTCTTTTCTCACCCCAAATTCTCTATTCTCACCATAATTTATCTTCTCTATTCCCCTTTCTATTTCTGCGTGTCCAATGAATCCAAAAAACAACATTCAATCAACTCCAATGGATTATCTTCAACATTACCCATTAATATACCAAGGCTATAATCAACTGGAAAATCAATATTTTGAATCACCTCACATAGAAAATTTCATTGACCAAACCAGGATTGAGTACACCACACCAGATGAGATGTACAATCAATGGGATGCTGATTGTTTAAAGGATCAATTTCCATACCTCTCGAGGATGATTGAAGAGATCAAACATAATGAAGTTCATGATGTCCAAACATCTATAAATCCTAATTCTGAAAAAATTCTTGAACAATTGTGTGAAAAAATGGATAAAATGAATTCAGAGGTTTCATCTTTAAGAGTAGAACTACAAAGCATTGAAATGGTTGTGGAACCCATTCCCACTCAAGTTGTCTCTTCCTCATTACTAATACAAGAATCTTGTCTCCCACAAATCTCACAAGAATTTATTGAAGAACCAACCATTGAATTTGGGATAGTTGAATATAATCAAGGAATTGTTGATGGGTGCTTAAATCAAGAGGAAACTGATTTTTTGAATTCAAAAGATAATAACATGACATCATGGATTGAGTTTCCTAAACATGGCTCCCTTAGTGAATTTTTAGGACAACCAATCACTGAAAAATTGGGAGAAATACCAAACATTGATCCCATACATACTTCTGATATTCAACTGGACAATTTTCAGGATGAATCTTATTTTCAAAATGAACCAATTCTTTCTAAATGTTTTGGAGAAGAAACTGATTTTGATTTAATTTGTCAATCTCCTTTAGGAAATTTCAATGAACCCGAGCTCAAAATTATTTTACTTTCTTATAATCTCAAGAATCCTACTATAGGAGATAAGAAAAACCTTTTATTTGTAGTTCATTCTTCTCAAGAAACCAATAATTTTGGAATGGTCATTGATGTCTTAGGAAAGACTAGAAATTCAACCGAATCAACCATTACCAAATTTCCTTGGACTTCCACACTCATTATTGACCATGGGATTTCACATGAAACATATTTCAAACAAATAATCAATCTCAATCTTGTTGAAGTGGAGTAAGATGGGTTAATTAAAATTTTGAAAGTTGGAATTGGATAAGTTGGGGGGTTCAAGTCGAGCTAACGACGTTAAAAAAAAGCGCTGCATGGGAGGCAACCCATGGTTTTCATGTTTCTAATCATTTTGAATCATTTTTTCATATAACAAATTACCATAAACTGTTGACCTGTTCTTCTTTTATGAGTAAGGATGGGTATGAAAAGGGAGCACCGTATTCATCCATGTCACGCGGTGTGATCCCTGAGTAATACCTTACCCAGAAATTTAAAGAAGACAATGTCTCATCAGTTTATTTTATTTATGTTTTTGTAGGTTTAAAAAAAAATTATTATACTATTGACCTGTTATTCTTTTATGAGTATGGATGGGTATGAAAGGGTAGCACCGTATTCATCCGTGTCACGCGGTGTGATCCCTGAGTAATACCTTACCCAGAAATTTAAAGAAGACAATGTATCATTAGTTTGATTTAAATAAAACATGAAAATGATGGTACTTGGAATTAAATAAATCATTTTGTTGTTTGTTTTGTCTGCTTTGTCCTTCTTTTTATGGTTCAGGAACTATTTTGGGTGATACATGTTCAATCAAGGAGGTGCCTACATCCCCAAAGAGATCAAAGGAGTAATTTGGAGCATCATGAACCTCAACTTTAAAAACCAGGTGAAATTGTTCCATGTTTTTCATTCTCAATTTTATCTTTGAACTCCTCTCCTACCCCCTTCTAAGTTTTTTTTCTTTAAACACTGGGGACAGTGTTACTCTAAGTTGGGGGGGGAATAAAAAATGATTTTTATTTTGAATAAGAATATGCATGAAAAAAAATTCCATTAACCATAAACATGATAACACACATTGCAAACTCAAAAATCGGATATCAAATAAATTATGCATGCCTTTATTCTGATTTTAATGCAAGTTTAAGTTCATGAGCATAGTTTTTGGAAAGTGCAGTTGTCCGATGTGATTTTTAAAAGTTTACATTTTCATCCTCTTAATAAAAATGCCACAATACACGTCTACTGGATCGTGGGTGTAAATTTTAGTTCTTGGGTCCCTTTCAGTATAGCATAGGGTTCTGGGGTCTCTTTTAGTTTAATTTGAGTATCCAAAAAAAAGACCACATAGAGCAATGTTTTGTCCAAATGCGTGGCGTCCGGCACTTGGGGATTGTGACTCCATAGTTGTCTTGCCCAGAGTTAGGCTTTATATCTCTATTGTAGAGCATGAAATTGACAAAATGCATGGCGACCGGCACTTGGGGATCGTGACTCCATAGTTTTCTTGCCCAGAGTTAGTCTTTTCATATCTATTGTGGTTAAAAAAAATCAAAAAATAAAAATAAAAAAAAGGATACTCATCTTAAGGTTTAATGTGATTCCCACCTAGCGCTTCCATTTTTTTCCCCTTGAACAATAAAATGGGCCCCATATCTTTTATGATGCACAACACTTTATCATGCTTAATTGAATTGGATGAAATGTGGCAATGAATTTGAACAAAGGAATGGGCTTGGGCTTGGGATATGCTTATGGACCTAGCTTGTTTTAAATTATTTTGATGGGTTTTCATAATTTTTTTTTGGTATTAGGTATTTGGGTGAGTAATGTGTATTTAAATGTTTTTGGAAAAGGGGATTTGAATTTCATATTTGTAATTTATTTTGCTCGGGACTAGCAAAACTCAAGTTGGGGGGTGTGATTAGTCACTGAAAGTGGCTAATATTAATTGTTAATATCTTTATATTCATTGTTCCAAAGTCCATAAACATTGTTTTTAGTGCATTACATAAATAGAACTTCATTTCTCATCAAAAATGCAATTCTTGTTTAAAATGCAAATTTGGGCCCAATCATTCATTTGTTTGTTGACAATATTATATTCATTTTCTGAATTTGAAATTTTGGGATATGATTGATCACTTTTTTTGGAACATTTTATCTTTTAGGTCCGCTGGATGAATCTCAAAGGAAGATGGAGAATTCTGCGTCTGAAGGCAGAAACTTGCTGGAAAAAGCATAATGGGCCTAAGGCCCATCAAACAAATGTGGGGCCCATAAACCAAGCCCAATGAAGCTCACATTAATACAGTAGAAAGATAAAAATATGAGGATCATTTTATTCAACTGTGGCCGGAGCTAATTATGATTTTTTCATGATGATAAAGGGATCTGAAGTTGAGATTTAAATGGTGGACTCGTCATTAATGCACAGAAATACGTCCCACCATTTCGACCATAACATCCAAACGGATGATCCAAATGTCCTGAAATGTTGTGAGCTTCTAGAAGACACATTAAATAAGACATTACTCTTCTACAACCCCTCCGGATTCGGCCTTCTTCAATTTCTAATTCACACGTCAATATGGTGGACGAATCTGGACAGTTTTCCAGGTCAAATTCGAAACATCAATTTCCTTTTTATTATTCACCCTCCATTTGACTCTATTAATTGTTGGGGGGTGAATTAATTGTTGGGGGATGTACCTAAGGCTCCTAATATTCCTATATAAGGAGCTATTGGTGAAGGGAATGGGGGTGGAAAATTTTCTTATCATCTTGGATGCTTTGTTTTCATTGTAATGTTTTGCTGTCCAAATTTCCTTTGTAATGTTTTCCATTTCCATGTAAGTTTCTTTTTTGTATCTTTATGTTCTTAATCAACTTCTTTCTCTTATATATTTTCCATTTCATTTATTAAAACTTTATAATCACAAAGCACAGTGATATCTCTGTGTTGTTGTGAATTAGTTCACACATAGGTGTGAATTTCGTTCACACACACGGAGGAGTGCTCGTTATTTCCGCGATTTTAATTTCTTCAATCCAATTCTTGTTAGCCATCTTCCGCCCACCATTGAGAGTATATCATAAATGGAGGGCTAAACCCTTAATGGGTTGATCTTAGGAGGATGAAAAGGCTGGATTGAATGTTATTTTATGAACGAATTGTTGTTAACTGGATAATTAATTTAAGACATCCATTCTTCAGTTATTTCTACTCTTCATCTTTAATGTGTTTGAGCAAAATAAATTCAATTACTAAATGAACATATACCTCGGAGAGATCATGAATTTGGTTCTCTAAGTGTATAAGGGATTAGTAATTGTGTTTAGTAAGCACCAAACCAGAAAATGATGAAGGTGGTGTTATTTTTGAAGAATGGATTTATCAAGAATTAATAAAACCAAAATTGTTTAAAGAAGTAAAATTCATTCAATCCACCCCGAGCATAATCCTAGATCAACCCATTTTCATTAAATTGAATTCACGTAGGTTTTTTAGTGTTATTTAAACCATCCAAAATCAAAATCAAAGTTGGCTACTTCATAGCCCATCCTTCACCAAATCATAGCATCTCAAGGTTACTTCTTCGGTCCCTGTGGACTCGACCCCTACTTGTACTACATCGATCGCTTTTACCCGTAGGGTAAATTTGGGCGCAACCATGATCCATCTACTTATATTTTAATAATTGAAAATTGGAATCATTTTTATTTACCTTGAAATCATGAGTATGTGTAATTTCTATTTATTTTTGTAGAAAAATAACATTTACTTCAAGATATCTCTAGGTTGTTTCATTCTATAATTCTCACATGTTGTAAAATCCTACTTTTCTTTCTTACCTTTAACAATCATTTTGTATTTCATCCTCTTCATCTATTTTTCCACATCAAATAGATAATTCATGCATATTTTTTTCTCTATATTTATATATTTTAATGAAATATCTTATTATGTTAATAAATTTTTGGGTACTAGTTTCATTCAAAATATTGTATTAATCTTGACAAAGTAATGATCATTGTTAATATTTGGATTTCTTGGATTGAAATTTTTTCCATTCTTTCTTGTAGTTTCTTCTTATAAAGAATATTATATATAATATTACATCCCATAATTATGAAAAATAATTTATACTCCAATAATAGGGAAAAAATATAACATAAATTTTAAAAAAATTGCATAGCTAATATCATAATCATAATTTTTTTGGGGATATCATTATTTTAACATCCATATTGAAACTTTATAGAAAATGTGAGTTATTATAAGAATATTCATTGGGTGTTTCAAACATGGAGCACAATATCATATGTTTTCATGTATTATGTGATGATTGTGTCAAGTTTGGTGCACCCTTTTTGGAGTTATTACCCATTGGTACCTTACTATCAGAACCACATCAACATGTAGTATCTATACATGGATGTATTTTTAGGAAACAACTCATAATATCTTTAATACCAAATCGTTAGGAAATTATTTTATACATCTAATCCATGTATATCATAGGTTTATATTACGTAATCTATATTTTCTTTAATCTAGTTCCCATATATTTTTCTAAACGTCTATCTAAGACAAACTATATCCACCCTTACACCAGTAACATGGATCTAGTGTCTAATTTATTACATTATCATATATAAAAAGGGTCATATCCGAGAATTCCAATAAATTTAGTAGTTCTCAAAAACCATATAAATACATGATACTGATCTTACAAAGGGATTTAAAATTAATATTATTGAAATTTGAAAAAATTTGGAACCCTTGAACACATCCCAAGAATTATCTTTAATATATATGGTAAAGGAAACAAAATGAGGATGGGATCATATTCTCGGTAAGTGTTAATTATAGTAGAATAAATGATGATTAAAAAATAATATTAAATATGTAAAGGTACAAAACTAAACATTAATTCCTTTTAAATGAAATTACTATCATGGCAATATAATGAATAATCAATATATAATGGTTAATAATTAAATACTAATTTCCCTTAAAAACTGATAATGAATTTCATCCAAAGATAATATCATACCCAAAACCTCATGGATAATGAATTTAAATGTATTCTTAATGAATTAAATGATTAATTATTCATCATTATCTCTCACATCATGATACATCTACCATCAATATCTTTCTTTAAGATAGTTTAAAACTACTCGTCACAACCATATATGAGGTGGCAAACTTGTTTTTCATATGAGTCTTATTAATGAAACTAAAGGATATCTATATGTGGAAACCACCTATATCTACATATAAAAAATAATTATTCATATATCTAATAATTTATTTAATTCATGAACAATATTCCCTATCATCAAATATTCATACTCAGTAAAGTATTCGAATTTATACATATTCCCCTTGTTAATCAAAAAACATTCAAAGTATAAAAATGGAAAAAAGTCTTTGAAATAATCATATCTATGACTAAAGAATATGAATATTCAAAATAAATATTGTTTCCATTGAATAATTATAGCAAGAATGTTATTGTTTCATGTTGATGTTAATAATGATAAATTAAAGTGAGATTTTACAATCACTCTTACCACAATGTAATTTTCATGTTAAATACCCTCGGATGAATTAATTCAAATTGAAAAATAAAAAATCACGTCTAATGAAGTATTAATTGTATTAAATATTAAATTTATTTTATATAAACCATATAAAATAAATTAGGTGTATAACATTACAATATTCACTAATGGTAGGAAATTGAGATAATGGCCCTTACGTCACACTTTCCATTAGTTGAGCATTCATTAAATAGATTTATCATTTTTAGTGATGTTATTTATTTATAAAAGACTATCCCTATATTTATAATATCATATATGTTCCTCTTAAAAAAATTTACCCCTTTTTGTTATGAATATTCCACTATTTTAAATGATGCTTTTGTTAAATGCCTTGTTTTCTCAGGAAATTTTTGAAATGAATATTCTAGTTTTTTTACATATGATATAACTAATTAAAAAATATATTATTACAAATGTTATAAATATAATTCATAATAAATAGGTACTTGGTTAGATCCATATTAAATTATAGGCATGGAAAAATAATCACAACTGTTCATAGAGATGGTAGGTTGTACGTATGCATGAGTGATATTATCATTCTATTATCGAGTGAATGGATAAGAAAATGGGTGATATATTAATTTTACATAGCCAATATCATATCATATCAATATCATATAATAATTAGTATTATCTATATTCCATTATAGGTAATGTTTAAGTGAACAAAAATCACCACACTTTGTCAGGCAGTAGTTCGTCGTACAAATGAGGGTATTTATTTTATTTGAAATGAAATGGATTGTAAAATGGTATTTTTGATATTAAAATAACATAATTATAGTACTATCTATTATATTATATACATGTTTTGAATTCATCTTTATATCCATCATTGAATGGTGGTTATTGAAAATGAACCACATCGGTTCGTGAGGCTTTAGTTCATCATACACACTATCGATGATTGTTTTCAAATTTCATGGGTGTGGATATAGGTAATTATTATTCCATAAACATAATAAAAAATACTTATATGAGAGATAATATATTCATTATATTCTATGTTTTAAGACATAATTAAATGTGGAAGAATATTAATGAATATGAAATAGATTTGCAATGATAATTACATTATCTATAAGATAGAACCTTTAGATATCCACTAAAGTAACATATTTTTAGTGTATTTGGGAAAATATAAGCACTATAATGATACTATGGATATTGGGGAGAGAATTTTTGTTGGATTTTTTAGATCTAAAGGTATTTGGAGGTGTGAGTAATTTTAAAGATAATGATATATTTTATATAATATATTATTTTAAAAATGTAATCCATTTTTTATAATTTCATTAAAAAATTTCCAAAAATATAATTTAAAATTAATACCACAAAAATGGTGAGAAATAATGTTTTCAAAGAAAAAATATTTAAATTTTTGTAATTTTTATATTTCCTAATTCAACATTCAAATGATTCTAATGACCTGAATTAGATTAATAGATATATAATTGATCTAAATTTACTTTAAATACAATTTAAAATATAATTTATCAATCTAAAAAAATTAATAAAAAGGCATTTTTGAGTAAAAATAACAATTTTACACTATTTGTAAAAAAAGAAATATTTTTGAAAAATCATGGAAACTCACCCTAGGATAATTTTTAGATTCATATTCCAAAAATTAATTACATTTTATAAAATAATTATTATTATTTTAGAAAAAAACTAATTTTAAATTATGTTTGTGAATAGAGACTAAACCATTTTTAAGAAAAAATCTAATTTTTTTCAAAAAAACATTATTATTTCTTTTAAATGATTCCAATTTTTATTTGTAATAAATAAATAAAAATGAGATTTCCTAATATATATATTTTTCATAATACATTTCATTCTATTTTTACAATTGTTTTTATAGCTAGGTTATAATGGTCATGTTTTAATAATACAATATCACTCTTCATTGGAAGATGGTCTTGTTTGTATTGTAATCCGTCGAATAAATTATATTTTATGTAAAATAAATATATTGGAAATTATTGAGGTTTTAAAAAAGTTACAAGTAAAAATCAATTAAAATTATGTCAAATATATTTAGGTTATGACCATGTAATCTCAAAATGAATATATAATCCCATTGATCATATATGCCAAATATACTTATGAAAACTTCTATAAAACCAATGACCGTGTTTATAATTTAAATATTTAATTCCCATATATAATATTTTATACCTCATAAAATTTATTTATCTAATTATATAAATGGTTTTAACAAAAAAATTATCATATTTATACTGTGTTTTATTCCTGCATCATTTATCATTGTTGTTATGATCTTCATGGAAGATTCAGATGATGTAAATTTCAACCATGTAATATTTGTATTTTCTTGTGATTTTATTATTTTAATACTTTTTATAAATATATTTAAATTAGTTATCATTTCATTTATTTAATTTAAAATTTTAATTTTCTAAATTAATTAAATAATCTATGATATTTTTTTGTTCGATGTTTCACGTGATACAGAGAAAATGATAAATGGGTTATATTAATGATATTTCCACATAAAAAGTATTTTTTTTATACCACCCCCACCCCCTAAAAAATTTCTTACTCAATATTTCATTTGATATATAAAAAAAATGGGTAATTTTGGTCTCATTAAATCTTAATGATTTAAAATAGATCTTTCAAATATATTATTTCCCCACAGAACATTGACCAGGTGAGTGGTCTTGTTTATCAACACATGATCTCTATGATCCATGATCTCTATAAGTAATTCCGTGAAAGATATAACTTTTTATTGTTGTAAAACCCCAAATTTATTATATATAATCAACCTATTATGCACTTCTTGTAAGGGGAGATGAGGAATACAACTTGCACTTGTGAGAGGATTGGTGGAAAAAAAGATGATAAACTATTATCCCCATGCGATGAAGGATATTGATGGGGATTATGTATGCATGGATGAATTTTACATTTTTCCTAAATCACATGTCCCTCATCCATAATGATATTATAATGAATACAAATTCTATAAATTTAAATTCCAAATATAACTAACAATTATTTAAAAACAACTTTTATTGAATTTGTGATTCATTATGATATCAATAAATTATTTTAATTTTTTCCACAATATCATCCACAAGATACAACACTATTAGATTATGTACTTTGACTTCATCCAATATTATTGGTTGTTTTCATCTCTTCCCACATATTTCATTATAATTTTCTATTTGATTTCCTTGGTGGAATCTGTTATTGATAGAAAACTCTACCAAAGGATGATATTGATTCAAAAGAATATTAAAATATATCATGTATTATTTCGATATATCTAATAGACATTAAATTCTCTTTTTAGACTAACCATATTTTTTAGGATGAATATTAACTATAATTATTTAAAGGATCATCTAAAAATATGGCATAAAATTTAGATATTGATGAGATACAATTAAATGTTATAAAACATACAACCTTTTAACTTAAATTTTGTTTAATTTTTTATGTTGATTAAGAGATGTTTCCTCAGAATTAAAAATTATATGTACTAAATTAATCAATTAATCAAACACAATGTAAAAATTAAATATATACACAGAAGGTATTTTGAATTCCAATAATGAAGCATATGGTGAATTTCTCCCATTTTTATTTATATATATGAAATTTTAAGATCATCCACTGAGACTTATAATATTTATCCTAAACTTTCTAGAAGACCTAGTGTTATGGAAAATACTTTATAATCAACTTTCTTAAGAAATAATCCATGATATCCTTGTATATATTTCTAATTTTATTGTAAATAGATAATGTTGAGTTATGTTCATCCTTGAAAATCTACCTATATAGTTATAGATTTTATTGGACACATATTAGTATCCAATTATTTAATATTAATCATTATCAATGTTAAACTTTGAATCATTTTCTACATACTTCTTTATATACTTATAAATTGTTCACACCTTTATGATCTTCGCCTAAATATGCAATTTAGTGATCATTATGAAAATATATGATTCCATTCCTACTATTGTAATTTCCTCTTCCATAAATTATATATCCAATAAGATTGAGCCTTTTTTTCTATTCCATGATAAATAAATGACCCTTCTTACTTAGATAATCAACCCCCTTGTTTATCTCATAATTTGATAATTTATTGAACAATCATAGTCCTTGATTTATAATAACTATCTATTTTATCACCTATTTATCTATAAATATGTCAATATATACATAAATATATTATTATTAGTTTATATGTCACAAAAATACATATACAAACAATGTTTCCAAATATTTTATGAAAAAAAATTACCATTAATATCATTAGATCATGAATGTGGTAATTTCTTGCATGGGTCTTTTATTTATTTTAGTCATAAGATATAAACATGTAATTTTGAAATAGTAACACCTTATTTTAATAATCGATATACTATTTAGACCACCTATTCACTATGGGGTACAATGAGGATATGTATAGTGAATAACCTTTTCTGAATCTCCATGAAGAGTTATTCACATTCCCTAATCTAGATAAACATTATACTTTTTCATGTCAACATTGTTTGTGGATATGAAAATTACGAAATGTTTCTCAAAAATAATTAGAAGTGTACATTCAGTCTATGAAATATATAAATCACTATTAGAGATGGTGGTCTATTCTATTGATTAATAACCTCTATATCAAAAGGATCTATTAATATAACCACTCTAGTTATTTTACATCCCTATAAAGATTCTTTTTGAATAAAACACTCACACTAATTAATATTTGTATACATTTTCTCCATTAATAAGGAATTTATCACAACTGCCAAATTATCTTCATTTTCTTCTATACTCTTGGAATATATGTTGATATAATTATTAAATATTACCATTGATATATCAATTTAATATCTAAATATTCCTTTCATTAAATTCAAAGCGATTTAAGGGAAGTTTATCTGTTTGAATGGAATAACAATGAATTCATTGTGTTCAGAGATTGTGTGGGAATTTTTCTTGGGTATAAATCATTCTTCACACTTATTTATTGATATCCTCATCGAAGATCCAATTTTGAAAATTATTCAAACCCTATAATTAGATAAAACAATTCATCAATATATGGTAGAGAATATTTATTCTTAACAATGATTATGCTAAATTCATGATTATCAATTCAAAGATTCATTGATCCATCCTTCTTATCGATAAAGATGATGATGAATTCCATATATGATCATGTGGGTAGATAGAACAATTGTTCAATCCAAATCAGAATTCACTATTTTTTGAAATACAATTTTCATTATATGGTAACTATATATTAACTACAATATACACAAATCACAACACAAATAGATTAAATCCCATGAAATCCATATTCATAATTAAAAATTAAAAAAATTCATGGAAGGGGAAATTTTGAAGGAAATATATTTAATTAAATAGTACAACTACTTCAATATATGTATCTTCCTCTAAAAATAACTAACACAACTCGACAGGCACCCTCCATCACCATTGATTCTATGACCCATTGGAATAAAAATCCCACAAAAAATACATAGACAATGCCGTAAACAGTCCATCAATAATGATAACCATGAACATAAACACTATGATTTACCAAAATTCACAAGGAACATCATAAGTAAATCAAAAATAAATATTGGACCATTGCAATCTAGCCATACTATGTCCATCATTCCATATTCATCCTTATCACATGGTTACAAAATGAGGAACCATGTCTGAGAATAACCTTTAACACAATAAGAATATCACCACCATCACAAAAATATAAATTAAATTCCATTATTTTAAACAAACCTTATAAAAATTATCCATCATCATCAAGGATAAAACACCATGAGCCAATATATCTAGAACATCCTAAACACTAGAACATAGAAAATATAATCAATAAAATCATCCTTGTTATAACCACTAACACCAACTTATACTATTTAGATAACAAGAAAAATAAAAAATATATTGAAATAATTATGAATCATAATAAATGATACACCATCATTATGATCAAATATATAATAAAATATAGATCTCAAATGAATAAATAATAAAAAATATGGCACTAATACTTGAACATTGATGAATTCTAAGTAAATATATCTAAAAACACCATTGAAAAAATATATCATTTGATCAAAATTATAAAAAATTTACAATAGATCTGGTATAACATGTATATGTTTAGAAGAAAAGGGGCCAAGATATGGTTCCATGATTACAGATAACAAAACAACAAATATAAAACCATAATAAATACAAAATAAATATCCTCACAAAGTAAATCCTCTATCATAAAGATAATTAACCATGAAAACCATTATGATAGACCAAATATTTAGATTAATATTATGGTATAAACAAAATATATAAATAAAGAAGATAGATACCTACTACTATGAAGAATAAAAAATTTAAATAGTGAAAGGTGATACCCACCATGATTAGCATATCCTTGTCCATCATGATAAATGTATATCATGGCCATAATCTAGATATGGAATGATGGGTTTATAAAAAATACTATATAAGGTTATTAATGTACAAATAATAAAAATAATATACCCAAATATATAATAATAAATGAAGGGGAAACCAATGAAGAGAGAGAAAGAATAATTTGACCCAATGATTAGTAGAGTGGATAGAAATGAGTAGTTAGAGTGCGTCATTATCAAAGAATCATGATGAAAACCCTAGGAGATTGTGACATTGATAGAGAGAGGGGGATGAAATATAAGGGATTTAGGTTCCTTATTTACCCAGTCAAATTCAAGTAAACCATTTTCCTAATTATCTTGATGTTTATTATTCAATTATTCATATTAAATTTGGACCATTTTGTGTGGGATCTTTGATATATGAATAGTTAATGATATGAGTACAATTGAAAACTCAACCTCAAATTCTAGTTTAAGATTAATAAAATATTTGGGTAACATATCAAATATTATAATATAATTGTAATTTATTCAATATGAAGTTCCTCCGCAAACATTTCAACTACATATTTTATATTATTGGGTATAAATACCCTTGTCAAAGAATTAGTTACCATTATGATATCTTAATCATCATTGAATTAACATTTGATAATGGTATGACTTATGATATTAAATAAAATTTTTTCATCCCAATTATTGATTTGATCTCTATTTATAGGGACCTAATCCATACCCAATATGATGTTATATTTCACTAAATACTGAATAAATATATTTTCATGAACTATTTCCCAATAGAAATAAATAATATTTTCATCATATACCTTTTATAAAATCATTTTTTTGAGTAAATAAGGTTGCATTATGAATTTTTCATTCCTTCTTGTTTGGGGATATTGTTAAGTCCATAAGGTTTTCTTCTGACATTATCATTTCTTCATGTTTTGAAAATCACAGACACCTTATCATAAAAAATCTATTTTAACTAATGTTTTACTTTCATAAATAAAATTTTCCTTCACCATGGAAATTTATCCTTACCATGTTTTTCATTGTTCATTTTGTCTATGTATAAAAATCAATTTTGTATCCAAAACCTTGGAATCTTATATATACGTAGATATAAAGAATTCTGTTTTAGGATCCGAATTCAGGTTCCATGTTCTCTTAATTTAGACTCTGAACTCTTCTATGTTAGGAATCTGAGTTCTCTGAATCCAGACTACAAACACTTTTGAGTTCTGACTCTGAGTTCTCTGAATTCAGACTCTGAACACTTATGAATTCAAGTTTTGATTTATTTTAAATTCAGAATCCGAATTCTATATAATTCTAACTCCGAATTCTTCTGATAAACAGAATCTGAATATCCATATATTATAGACTCCGAATATTTTTTTAGTAGATTCTGAACATTCATTTTTTATTACACTCTGAAAAATGAATTTTCTTAAGTAACCATATTTTTTCTTACACATGTTTGGGTTACAAAATGATGCGATGCATTCAGTTACTAACTAAAAATTGTTTGAGTGACACATGTATAAGTCCCTCTGATATTCGAGGGAAAATATGACCATTGGAGGAGGGGGCTGACTATTGAAGATGTGCCTATAAATATGAGCTCATTTGAAATATCTCACAATAATTTGATCACTCTAGAGATTGCATGCTGCTGAAGTGATTTCGAGAGAGAGAGAGACTTTCATTCTGTGTGCGTATAGAACATCTTGTTCAGAATTTAATCGTGCGACTCCGAATGTTTCTGAGTACATTCAAGGTCTTCTGAGGATAGGAAGACAGAGGTGTCGACTATCTTAAAGTTTGACGACTTCCTTACTGAGGAATACAGTGGTGCAGACTACCTTGAAGTTGAGGGATTTCTGGTATTGCAAGACATACTATGATCTTCTTATCGAGGGATTACCATGGTGTGTGTAAGACATAATTTCTTGAAAGTATAAATCAAACCACCATTATCGAAGGTTGTTAGATACACTTCTCCCTGGGTTAAAATATTTACTAATTGTTTCTTGTTTGTTTCATTTTTTCAACTACATTTTGTTTGTTTTGGAAAACATATCTATCTTATACTTCCTTACAGTTGTACTCTGATATAGTGAGATTCTATACGATTTACTTTATAATCTTTAACTTTGTAAACTTTTCTTATGTTTCATTTCTAGAACCATATTTCCAAAACCTGAATTATCAGAACCATATTTCCGTAATCAAGAATGTTATATAACTTATTGGTTTGGTTAATTTACCTTGTTTAACCCTGTTAAACAATATTAAGGTTTCTAACCAACTTTAAAAGTTTCCAAATAATTTTTCAAGTATACAATTCACCCCCAATTTTATATTTTGCATCATTATTATGATACTACAATTAATATCATCTATCATTTTGATCAAACAATTTGTATCAGAGGGTTGGGTAAATATGAATTAATCTCACGATTATATTTAGAAGAGATTTTATATTTTTCTTCTAATTTTCAGAATCAGAATTTCAGACTCACAAGTCCGGACTCATAATCTTTTTAAATATACTCTTGTTCAATATTTTCCTTGCTGAGGAATATTTTTCCTTGTTTATAATCTGTTCTTACTAACACGTTTGTGTGGAAATACTTTCTTTAAGATGGAAGGAATCAATGTTGGTTCCATAGACAACCTAAATCCAACTAGACCACCTATTTTTGATGGTAATGATTACGAATATTAGAGAGATCGTATGAAGGCCTTCATTATTAATACTGAATTAGGCAACTTTTTTATGCTTACTAAATGACATAAAATCCCTAACAAGAAAGTTAGTATCTTCAGCATCCAATAAAAGCATGAATATAAACTGAATTATAGGGTACACAATACATTTCTTTGTTCCAGGACTAGAAATACATATAGAAAAATTTCATCTGGTAAAGCAGAAAATTGTATGTGGAAGAAGCTTGAAGTTACTCACTTTGGAACTTCCAATGTTATTGAAATTAGAAGAGCCATGCTCATATATAAATATCATGGTTTTTTCATTGCTTATGTAGATCCCATATGTAAGGTGCAACAATGATTCATGACTATTGTTAATAGTTTACAATCTATGGGTGAGAATGGATTTGATGATGAAGATCTTGTGGAAAAAATCATATACATCGCGACCAATGAGTGGGAATACAAGAGAAAAACTTTTGACGATAATAGAAAGGATACTCATATTTATCTTGATGAACTGTTTGCAACTCTCCTTCAACATGAGACTTGAATGAAGAAAGATGCTAATAATATTAAGAAGAATAATGGAAATGGCAGTGTTTCTTTTACAATAACATCAAATCATATAAAATCCAAAAATCTTGAGAGAGTTACAAAATCTAAATCTAAGAAGATTTTTATTCAATCCAAATCTAGTGGAAGTGAATCTTCAGAAAACGAGTTATCAAATACTACTCAAATTATGAATAAGATTGTTGGACAAAAGAACATTCAATACAGATACAAGACGAAAGAAAGGAAAGATAAGAAAGACTCAGAAGTTAAATGTTATAAATGCAAGAGATCTGGACATATACGGCCGGATTGTCCTATGCTTAAGAGAAAATAAAGAAAGGAAAAACATTCTGAGAGAAATAAAAATAAGTACTACAAAGTTAAAGCTAAGAATTTTTTGAAAGTTAATGACAACTGGAGTGCAAGTGGTGGAGAATCTCTTGATGAATTATCAGATTACGAATCTTTTGGACAGAAGAATATTGGTTTAATAGCCATACTAACTATTAAAAATCATTTCTTAATGGATAATGTACCCAAGTTTTAATCCATGACCAATGTATCTTTGAATACTAATTATAGAGATAGTAAATATTATAACTCTTTTGATGAAGAATCTATTTCTGATGAAGAATCTTCTTCTAATGAAGATGATACATTACCTACCTATGAAGAAGTTTCTAGATTTTATAAACTCCTTGAGAATGATCATTCAAAACTCCAGAAAAATCATGATAAGGAAAATTCTAGGAATATTATTATTACTAAATAAATATCAAATCTTTCAAAAGATCTTGATAAGAAAACCCTTGTTCTTTAAAGTATTTCAAAAAACCTTGATAATGTAAATTCTAATAATGATAAACATTCTATAGATCTAGAAAAAGTAATTTCTAAAAAAATTCTTTGAATCCTAAATCTAGTTCTAAAGATAATGTTTTGGAAGATAAGAACTTAGTTATTAAACTAAAGTCATAGATATTTTCCTTGAGGAAGTGTTTGTCATACTTTACCATAGGTAAGTAAAATCTTGATAAGATGTTTTCTCAAATCCAACCTCTTTAGAAGAATTTTGAATTTGGTAATACTAGTTTCAAAACATTTTTTAGTTACAATTATTTGGTTCCTCAAAGTTCTCCTTTCTGTACTAAGTGTCAATCCGGTGGGAATTGGACAAGAAATTGTTCCTTAAAGAAAAATTAGTCTTTAGGATTTCATAAAGCCTATTTTTCTAAGAAAATGTGGGTACCTAAAATTTTTCTTTCTAATGTTTCCGAATCCAAGAATTTTTGGGTTCCGAAAGTCTAAAACTCTTATTTTATGGTAATTAAAGATAGTATCAACAGAAAATCATGGTACATGGATAATGGATGATCCTAGCACATGACTGGTAACAAAAACTTCTTTGAAAATATTATCAAGACAAAAGGAGGAAAATAGCTTTCAGAGATAATGCTAAGGGATAAATTATTTATATAGGTAACATAGTTCTTCATGGAAAATCATTTATTTCAAATGTTTTATTTGTTAAAGGTCTTAAGCACAACCTCATTAGCATAAGTCAATTATGTGATCAAGGTTACCTTGTGAATTTTAGGAATGAAAAGTGCCTAGTACACAATTCCAAGGAAGAAGTTATTCATTCTTCCTATAGGAAAGAGAATGTATATAAACTAAACATAGAAGACCTTAGGATCCAAGAAATACCTTGCCTTAGTGAAATGGAAGATCATTCTTGCTTGTGACATATAAAGTTAGGACACTACAACCTTCAGAACCTATGAAAACTCTCTAATAAAAGACTAGTTAAGGATCTACCGGAGCTTAGATTTGATTCTTCAAAAGTTTTTTATCCATGTTAATATGGAAAGAAACATAAATCAAGATTTAGATCAGTCGACGAATTCTCAACTACTAATGAATTACAGTTACTGCATATGGATATTTTTGATCCAACACAAACTGAAAGCATTGTAGGAAAATATTTTGTATTTTTCCTAGTTTATTATTACACTAGATTTACATGGGTCTATTTTCTAGCAATGAAATATGAAGCTTTTTTGTATTTAAAATGTTTTAGAGACCAATATAAAAATGAGAAAAATCTACCTTTGATAACTCTTCATAGTTATCTAGGAGGAGAATTTCAAAATTCAAATTTGGAACCTTTTTGCAGTAGAGAAGGCATTACTCATAACTTCTCAGCACTCAGAACACCTCAACAAAATGGTGTTGATGAAAGAAGAAATATATTTCTTCAAGAGATAACAAGAACCATGTTGAGTGAATCTTTTATAGCCAATCATTTTTGGGTTGAATATGTAAGTACTGCTTGTTATACTATAAATCGAGTTTTAATTAATCGTTTTCTAAATATAATCCCTTATGAGTTATGGAATGGTAAAAAACTAGACATTCCTAATTGAATGTTTTTTTATGCAAGTTATTCATTCTGAAAATTAACGATAATCTACACAAAATCTCACCAAAATCCGATGAAGGAATTTTCCTAGGCTACTTCACAACTTCTAAGGCTTATAGAGTTTTCAACCAAAATACTTGTAATATTGAATAAACAGTACTTGTAAAATTTGATTAAACTGGTCCTTTTGTTTTTAAACAACCTCAACCTGCATCTTCAGATGTGTTTTCAAAAACTAATTATCAACCTTTGTTAGAATATACTTTTGATAAGGAAAATTTCCAAGAAGATAATTCAGAATCAATTACCCCATAATATTTCCTACCCTATGTTTATGAATAGGTTTTACAAAACCCAAATAAGTTGTTTCTAAAGAATAATCCTAGTGATAGTATCATTGGTGATGTGAATCAACCTATAAGGACCAGATGTTCCTTAAAAAATTAAGTAGAACATCTAGCATTTTTTTCCCAAATTAGAACAAAAAAGAACTGATGAAGCTTTAGGTGATGATGATTCGATAAAAGCTATGCAAGGTGAGCTAAATGAATTCAAAAGAAATAACTTATGGACCCTAGTTGAAAGAACTAATGAAACTTATTTTATTTGAGTAAAATAGGTTTTTATAAATAAATGTGATGAAAATGGAATAATTGTAAGAAATAAAGCGAGATTGTTTGCTAAAAGCTATAATCAACAAGAAGGAATAGACTATGAAGAAACCTATGCTCTAGTATCTAGACATGAATCTATTCGTATTCTACTTTTCTTTGCAGATTTCTTCAATTTTAAACTTTTTAAAATGGATGTGAAATGTGATTTCCTTAATGGTTATGTTCAAGAAGATGTTTTTGTTGGAAAACCTCATAGTTTTGAAGATCTAAAACATCCTGATAATGTTTTCAATCTTACTAAATCCATATATGAACATAAGAAAGACCCTCAAGCATGGTTTGATATACTTTCATGATTTTTTCTTCAAAATAATTATGTTAAGGGAAATGAAGATCCAACCCTTTTTATAAATAAAGATAAGAATTTTTTTGATTATTCAAATTTATGTTGATGAAAATATATTTGGTTCAACTCAAAAATCTTTAACTGATTCCTTTGCAGATTTAATGAAATATGAGTTTGAAATTAGTATGATGGGTGAGATAACATTTTTCCTTGGTTTTGAAATTTCTCAAAAACCAGAAGAAATCTATATTTCCCAATATAAGTATATTAAATATCTTCATAAAAAGCATGGATATGACATCACTAAGAGTATTAGTACTCTCATTGGTACCTCAAACACACTTGATCATGATGAAGTTGGGAAACCAGTAGATAAAACATATTTTAGAGGTATGATAGGAAGTTTACTTTACTTGACAGCTAGTCATCCAGACATAATATTTTCGGTATGCTTATGTGCAAGATATTAATCCAATACTAAGGAATATCATTTAAAGGGTGTGAAAAGAATTTTTCTATACTTAAAGGGAACCATGGATTTACGACTCTTTTATACTTCTAGAAATGATTTTGTTTTGAAAAGTTTTTCGGATGCTAATTTTGGTGGATATAGAATGAATAAAAAGAGTACATCTGGAACTTGTCATTTCTTAGGATATTCATTAGTGTCTTGGTTATGAAAAAATAATCACTCAGTAGAACTTTCCACTGCTGAACCTGAATATGTATCAGCTAGAAGTTGATGTCCTCAAGTGTTCTAGATACAACACACACTCACAGACTATGGTATGAGTTTTACCAAAACAAAAATTTTGAGCGATAATACTAGTTCCATTGCCTTAAGTAAAAACCCAGCACATCACCCTCGTGAAAAACACATAGATATTAGGCATCACTTTCTTAGGAATCACACACTAAAAGGAGATATCATTCTTCAATTTATCAGAACACAAGATCAACATGATAATATTTTCACAAAATCTTTACCCTCTAATAGTTTTGAATACATAAAATAAAGTAGTAATGATAACCATAAGTTAATATTCCTTGTTAACTTCATGTTGAAATCATTCTCTTTACAGTAATAAACTCATTTTCATAGTGGGGGTACATTTTTTGTTAGTTAGATCAAAATATTTTGTAATGAAAATTTTCATTGTCAGGTTTTTTAAATTTTTTTAATGAAAAATTTTCATTCTCAGATTTTCAAAATCCTTTATAATGAATATTTTTGTTATTAAAATTTTCGTAATGAAGATTTTCATACTTATGTTTTTCGTAATAATGATTTTCTAAAATTTTCATAGTTATTTTTTCAAAAAATTTCATAATCGGTTTTTTCTTAATATATTGTTCTTCAAGAAAATTATTACTCACCATGTATAATCTTCCTAGAAATCCTAAAGGTATGTTTCTTCTTGAGTTTTCTTAATTATTTTTTACTTGATGGTATTTTCTTTTGTTTTTAAATTTTTCAGATTATCTTTTGCTTAAATCCAAATGTTTCTATTAAAACCTTAAATGATAAGAATCTACCAATTTTTCCTTATAGATATCTTTTCAACCTTCAAATTTGATCAGAAATTTTGTCAACCTTTGGATTGAGTTTATAAGATGAACTATCACATGAAACTCTTATATAAAGGACCCCGATGGTTATCCCACATTGATTCCAAATCTTTTTTGTGTTGAAGTGCTGCCCTCAAACTTAAGCCCGTTCCGAACTTCTCAAGGTTTTCTCAAATTGAAATGTCTATCGTAGAATCTTCTCAAAAAGACATGTCTATCGTCAAGACAATATCGGAGTTGTAGGTTTATAGAGAAAGGTTGGTGCATCAAAATTTCTTCTCCAAGTATGACTCTATCATCTCAAAGAACATTAAACTGAATGGATGGGAAATTGTTTCCGTATCGAAGCCTAGAGCTCATGATTTAGTGTATCTGTATTTTCTGGTTGAAATTTATGAGACAAAAATTTTTTCAAGGAAGAAGGCAGATATAAGTTCTCTTTCAAGAGCTATGAGAAGGCTTTTTCTCCTTCATACACCAAGGCTGCAAATTTTATTGCAGTTCCATATGAAGGAGAAGCTAAATTTTGTTATCATAAGTTTCGAGATGTTCAAGGAAACATTGTTAAGGTGAAATCTATGTAGTGCCTCAATCTTATTGATGTTATGTCTCTGAAGACTTTTCAAATCACTACAAATTTCTAGATTCTTGAATTATGGGTTCAAGGATTCATTATTCTGAGGAAAGGGGATAAGGACGCCATGAAGAAGAGTGACATGTATATCTTGGATTTCTTGGTGAATCTAAGGAAAATTAACCGTTTAATCATATTCTGATTATGATTGAGAATATAAATAATGAAAATATGAAGGCTCAGATCATTATATATCTATCCATTCTTTCAAAGTTGATTGTTCGATTCTTGGAGTCTTTCAAAATTACTTGCAATTCCAAGCCAATAAATTGAAAAGTCATGATGTCCAATGACGAAACATTGAAGAGGATGAAAGTAGGATTTTATTTGGAATCTGGATAATTTTATGAATTACCTGAAGATGAAGATGAAGCTGTTCTGGAGAAACAGGAGGTGGCTGAACCATCCCAAAAGTCTGGAAGGAATAGTATGTTGAAGGAAGTAGTAGAGGAAGAAAAAACTCCATTGGCTATGGAAAACCAATCCTCACCACCAAATCCCATGAAGCAAAAGTCATATTCGGATGAGGTAGTAGCTAAGTGGAGGGAATATAAAAAGAATAGGAAAGAAGGGGAGCCCAAGTTTGAACTAGACCCTACTGAAGAAAAAACTCTATAGGAGAAGAAAACTGAGTGTTTAGAAAGGCAAGAGAATGAAAAGAAACAAATGAATAAAATGGATGAAGCAGAGATTGTGCAATCCCTTCTAAAGGATACTGAAAAAGCTTTCAAAAATATTCTGGTACCAGAATCCTTCCTATTAAAAGTATTACCTTACACTCAAGGGAATAAGTATGTGAATCCAAAGAAAATTCAATGAAAATTATGTAGACAAATTAGTGGAAGAAGAAGAAGAAGAAATCAGTGGCGATACCGATGATTTGATTAAGAAAGTAGATGATTTTCATGATAAGGAAATCCCTTTAAAAAAATTATCAATCCAAACTTCTCAAGCCGAATAATCAAATCTTGTTACTCTTAGAATGGATGAAGAGAAGGATGAAGAAGATGTAAATAAGATGTCTAAAGAAAAATGTTCTAATCATGATTTCATTCATCCAGAAGATTCTAAGGGAGGAGCTGAGAAGGAAGAGGTAGAATAAGAAAAAAATAGTTCAGTTGTCTGAAAGTGAACATGAATCTCTGGATGAGGAAGCCATTCTGAAACCTGATAAGGGAAAACAAGTCATTGTTGATACACCTACAAAAGATATTATTAAGAAGAAATATTTTTGTGGTTCTTCATCAAAGAGAAAATCAGTTTAAATAGAAAAAGATCCCTTGCCAAGTAATGTTTCTAATTCAGAATCATCCTCCCTTGGACATGATTTTGTTGTTCAGTCATTGACGGATATTTTTGGGACCATTAAGATTTTTCCAAGCATTGAATCGAGATGACAGATGCTTCAACACACCCTAAATCAAAAGTTAGATTCAGTATCCATGGTGATGGATAAGTGTGTAAAACTGGAGGCAAATTTCAAGACTTTTATCATAGGCTACGAGGCTCAAAATAGATCTTTCAGGAAGATAACTAGTTGGAAAAATAGAACTATTCAAGAGATGGGAATCCTTGATGAATTTTAAGAAATTTTCAAGGATGATTTTGACACCAAAGATGGGAAGATCAAGGATCTCAAGAATATATTTGACGAAAAGCTAACTCTTGAGAAGAATACTTGGATGCAAGAAGTAAAAGATCTGAATGGAATGCTATACTTAGTTACCCATTGTTTGAAGAGAGAAAGGGATCTTCGGATTGAGAATAAAGAAAATATTGCTAAGCAAGATGAACCATTGAAGACGCATAAAAAGGCTCTCAATGCTCAAGAAGAAAAAATCAATGCCATAGGGATGAATTTAGAAGATCAGGATCAACATCTAAAGAAAGCAGAGGAAGATCATAAGGAGATCAAAAAGATCAAAACCATTTTGAACAAGTGGATGCCTAAGGATAATGGAGTATGATAGACCCAATCTGATCTTTTGTTGTATTTTCAGTCTTGTATAAATTTCTTCCAATCTTAATTAAATTTTGGTTGCTCATTTTTCTTGGATTTTTTGTACTAATATTTCATGCACCATATTTAATTTTCCATTCCCTTTATTTCTTTTTATAAATCCCAAAGGGGGAGAAAGGAAAATGAATTCTTGGTAAAGAATAAATTTCCCTATGTAAGAGGGTTTATTCATCTAAGGGGGAGTTCTTATACAAGAATATTATCATATGCAATAAAATGTTAGGTCTCATTCCGAAAAACTAGAATATGATCCTTAGTGTTCCAAAGCCTAAGGGGGAGTTAGTCATATTTATCATTTCTGATGTGATAAGGGAGATAAGTTTTGTCTTCAAAGTCTAGGAAATTATTTTCTAAGTCCTTATATTCTTTTTTGAATGGATGTTTGTGCTTACGAAAATGGGGGATATTGTTGAGTCAATAAGGTTACCTTATTACTTTTACATTCCTTATTTTTTGGGGAGATTATTGAGTCAATAAGGTTTCCTTATAACTTTACCATTTCTTCATGTTTAGAAAATCAAAAACACCTTATCTGAAAGAAAATCTATTTTACCCTATGTTTTACTTTCATAATGAAAATTTTCATTCCCCATGGAAATTTATCCTTATCATGTTTCTCATTGTTAATTTTGTTTAAGTATAAAAATCTATTATGTATCCAAACCTAAGAATAATATATATACTTTGATATAAAACATTTTGTTTTCAGGATCTGAATTAAGGTTCCGAGTTATCTGAATTCAGAGGCCGAACTCTTATGAGTTCTGACTCCAAGTTCTCTGAATTCAGATTCCAAACTCTTTTGAGTTTTGACTCCGAGTTCTCTGAATTTAGACTCCAATCTCTTCTGAGTTCTGACTCTGAGTTCTCTGAATTAAGACTCCGAACTCTTTTGAATTCAGGTTTCAAATTATTATGAATTCAGAATCTAAATTTCATTAAAATACAGACTCTGAATTCTATAGAATTATAACTCTGAATTCTTCTGATAAAAAGAATCCGAATTTCCATATAATATAGACTCTGAATAGTTTTTTGGGTAGACTCCAAACCTTAATTTTTTCTTACAATCCAAAAAATGAATTTTATTAAGAATCCATATTTTTTCTTACACATATTTTGGTTTCAAAATGATGTCGTGCATTCAGTTACTATCTAACCATTGTTTGAGTGAAACATGTATAGGTCCCTCTGAAATTCAAGGAAAATATGACTGTTGGGGGAGGGAGATGACCGTTGAAGATGTGCCTAAAATAAGAGCTCATTTGAAAGATCTCACAACAAGTAGATCACTCTAGAGATTACATGCTACTGAGGTGATTTCTATAGAGAGATACTTTCATGCTTTGTGCATACTGAACAACATGTTCAAAATTTCTTTATGTGATTCTGAATGTTTCTGAGTACATTTGAGGGCTTCCAGGGATAGGAAGATAGGGTTGTCGACTAACTTAAAGTTAGAGGACTTCCTTGCTGAGGAAGATAGAGGGGCCGACTAACTTGAAGTTGATGGCTTTCGGGGATTTAAAGACAGACTCCGATATTCATATCGAGGGCTTACCCAGAGTGGGTAAGACAGACTTTCTTAAAGTATAAATCAAGGGACCTTTTTCCAAGGTTTTTGGATACCCTTCTCTTTAGGTTAAAATATTTACTACTTGTTACTTGTTTGTTTCAAGTTTTCCACTGAATTTTGTCTATTGAGGAATGTATAACTATATTATACTTCCTTATACTTGTAATCTGAGATAGTGAGATTCTAGACGCTTTATGGTAGAATATTTGTCAATGTAATCTTTTCTTAAGTTTCATTTCCAAAACCATATTTCCAGAATCTGAATTCGCGGAACCATATTTCCATAATCATGCAAGTTGCAGAACTTAGAGGTTCTGTGAATTTACATTGTTTAACCCTGTTAAACAATATAAATGTTTCTAACCAAATTTTAAAGTTCCAAAACTATTTTTAAAGTATACAATTCACCCCCCTATATTATATTGAGCATCATTATTATGATACTACAATCTGTATCGTCTATCATTTCGACCCAACACATTTATTCCATATGTGTTTTCAACTACAATTTGATATGTAATGTTTCAGTTTGTGGATCTTTATTCGTAGAAAAGTTTTAGGATATAAGGGACTTTGATAAAAAAAAGTTTCAAATAATATATTTTATGATCTTGACACAAGAATGAACACTATTTAAAAATGAATCTTTTATAATTTCAATAATTTAAAAGTCACATTATATTTGAATTTTTTTGAGAGTTATTTATTAATAAAATTAAAAAAAATTTCCCTAAAATTTGTCCATTATTAACCAGATAACTAAAGTAGAAATTTTTTTATACTTTTTATTAATATGAACTACATATAAAAGAACTACATTTTCTATTATTACACCCAATATCATGTTTTACCTCATTATACATTAATTTTTTCCTATAATGACAACCATTTCACATTTTTCTTGATACTCAAATCCTATGATCTCCTTTAACCACATCTGTTGCTATCGTAATTCATTTCCTATTTTAGTCACCACCAAACTTTTCTTCTCCCTCTAAATTTACCCCTATTTTTATCATTTGTGGTATCTTTTGTTTATTTCCTATTATTATTGTTTATTTAATGTTTTATTTATATATTGAATAATTTGCATCATTATTTAACATAGATATTGTAATTATTTAACTTATCTCATATAAAAAACTAGTTTGAATTTTTTAGTCACCAATGTCCTGGATTTATTGTTTTTTTGAAATTCAAGTGCTTCACTTCCAATACTTTGTAATTTATTTTAATCCCCAGATGAACTATAGTGTATCAATAGATTTAAATCATTTTATGTGTTCCTTATATAATATAATGATATAATATTGAATCATATGTCATAATATTTTATTCTTAAAATATATTTTGAGTGTTACACGGTCTATCAACAAGTTTATTTATGCATTCATATCCAATTTTTTAATTGTAAATAGTAGTAATTTTTCTTAATAACATATATGTTTAGGGAAACCCTCCAAAATAAATTTATAAAGTTGTCCCATGGTAAATTCCTCGGAAAATTTCATTTTTGAAATGGACCTGTAATAAATATTATTTGAATATATTTGAAAATGTATATAAAAAATAGATGAAATTATTCTTACACAACTATTTAGATATGTCATATCCATCCCAATAAAAAAAATTCATCTACAAAAACAACAATAACAAATAACATAATTTTCATTATAAAAATTCCATTTAATCAGTAAAGAAAAATAATTTAGTTCTAAAATTCATTTTAATTAATAATTAAACATAAATTTTTAAATACAATCTTAATCAGTGTTATGATTTTTATTCAATTTTCATAAAATGAAATATATTTCCAAAAAACCATTAAAACCCAATATATTTTTATACCAATCATTAACCAAGATTTGTTGAATATATATATATATATCAATATATATTCAACAATAATTGTAATTACTTTATATAAAAAATATTTTAAAATTTAAATTTATAATAATAGATAATATTAATACAAAAAATTACAATCTCCAATAAAGAATTCAATGAATATAAAATTTACACATGATTTTATGATTCATAGTAAATCAATAAATTAAATTCCAATTTAAGGGTGATAAATTCATGAAAAATATTACAATATATATGAAAAAACATAAAATTATAGATTTAAGGAAGTTGATTTTCATAGAAACCATTACCACAACACCTATGAATAAAGATTCATGGATGTTTTGTGATATAATGATATCGTACTAGGATATTTTAGTCACATGTGTCCACTTCATGTCACTATAAATTGAAATTTATTTATAGGGTATTTTTTAGAAAAATGATGCAATAAGAATAGTGAAATAAGGGGAATAATTTTGATAGTCTATATAGTTAATTTTTGGGATTTTTTATTATTTAATTTTTTAGGTGTTTAAAGGTAATTTTATTGTTTTTAATTTCTTATGTTGTATGGATGCCTATAATTCTATGTTTTTTGTTTCCGAAATTTTTTTTTTATAAGTTTTTTTATTTTTGAATTTATTTTTATTTTTATGCACTATTTGTTTTAAATGTAAATCTGATTGTAAATTTCAAAATATAGTAACAAATATTAAACACATAATATTTTTTATTGGTTGAAATGAATTATTGTTAGATTATTACATGGTGGAAAAGTGAAGAATATATAAAGGGGATGATTCTATTTTTTAATTTTCAATACGAAATGTTACAAACAATGAAATGTGTTTCATTCAATGCATAAAATGATTCAAATTGGAGAAGTTTAAATTTATTGAAATCAAATATCATTTAATTTTAAATGGTTTTAATTTTATTTTAATTACGTGGGTTTTTTGATTAATTTTTCAAAATTAGTGGAATAATAATCATATAGATTTTCATGAAGATAATTTCAATCAAATTGAATAACTGATTTTCTATAATAAAGTGGAACAAATTGAGAAACACATGAGATTAAGTTCTTTTCTAGGGAATTTAAATACCACTATCTCCCAATTATATAAAAATTAAGGTTTTATCAACATTATTATAGTTTTATAAATTTAATTTTTTGAATGTATAGAGTGACTAGAGTTTTATAGATTTTCTATAGCGGTTGAATGAAATATTTTTGGAAGATAATGATATATCATATTAAAATTGTAATATGATAAAAATAATATACCATATATTATTTGAGTATAATATGATACACAACTTCCACAATGATTTTGTTCTACATAAAAGAAAAATGATTGTTTGTGAGAGTTTTCTAAATGAGTGGAATCACTGTATCATTTAAAAAAATAAAATGGATTAGTTATTAATCCCAGTACCAAACATAATATTAATGAAATTTGGTATTTTACTATAATTATTCCTCTAAAATTATTATTTTCAAGTTAAAATGATTCATATTGTTTTGGAAGGCATAAAAATGTGTGAATCTCTAATGAAAAATTACATCTTCTTGCTGATTTTTTCATAGTGGTGGAAAATGTTTCTATAATTTCCTACTTATGTAAATGTTTTTATATATCTCATACATGGTATTTTTTAGATATAGTGAATACTTATGAAATACATAGTTTGAAACATAGGCTGTGCCTAGTTTTTTTTAAATTTATAACTTATCTCATGAATTTTGTATGAATAGAAAATATATCATATAGAGTTTAATTATTTTCGGAACAAAATACCTCAAAATGATAAGAAAATTTACTAGTAAACATAAATTTTGATCTGAAACATTTATAAGTGGAATTAATTGTAGTGTATATATATTAATAAATATAATATCTTAAATTTTATTAAAATATTATGTTCACCAAAAGTGACATCATAGAATATGGAAATTTATTTAAATTCAGGGTTAAGGGAAAATATTTTTTTCATATTTATAAAGAAGAGGTTGGATGTTATAAACTACACCATTGTAGAAAAATAGAGTACATGGGTCATAAAAGTTTTTTGTCTATGTTTCCCTCTTACAAGTTATTAAAAAGGAATCATTAGATCTTTGGAATTTGATACTACCCCAAATCTTTTGTTAACCAATAAAAATTTTGAGAGTGTGAAAACCCTTAATGTCACATTTAGAGAGACCCAATGATCTAGTAATAAATATATAGAGGAAACAATTAATCATTTTTGATATTACATATTGGATATCTCATGAGGTCAAACATAACATTGATATGATTCATATTGTGTATTTTCCCTAACCCAGATGCCACAAAACTAGTGCTCTACGATGGGTTGTAACATGACATTAAGCATGCCTCCCTATATGCCAAAGGTTGTCGACTTGTAGTGGGGGTTCAAAAGTTCAATTTGGGAGACTATACCCCCTTTTTAGTTGAGTAATCCTCAACATAATACAATGAAAATATTGGAATAATAACCAATAATACAAGATCATTCACAACCAACCATTTCAAAAAGGTATAACCATATCCAATAGTAAATATTCCTTGTTTTTCTACAATTAAAAATATGAACAAAACACCATGAAAAGACAAAATGAAAAATCCTCAAAACAGTCTTATCACCTTGACTGGGTCTTCCCCCATGTACACCCATGCCAACAGAACACTCGAGCAAGATCCATTTCCCATCCCCTAAAGTGAAAACATGAAGCCTACTCAGGTACCCAATGGCAGCCCAAGAAGGGTGTGAGTACAACTCAGTAGGCCACCACCAACGGTGTCTAAAAAATATCTAGTATAAAAAATTGTGCATGGAATAAAGGGAAATTAATAATAAAATACAAATAGAAGATTCAGCTCCCATAAACAGTGTAGGTCCATTACAAACTTTTATTACCATTATTTATCTTACCATTTCATCCCATTTTCCATTACTCACCATTTCCATCATATTTTAGGATGTGTTCATCAGACAAAACAAGTTACACGACCTCAATGTACACAATCACATGCATGTGGATAGACACACAATTATCCTATCTTACTAGGAATAACTTCCACACATTGACCATAACCTCACCACAAGGCCTCAGTCCATGTGGATGCAACTCTTAAGGGAAGAGATCCTTAGTTCTCTTCTATAACCCATGCGTTAGGGTTGGAGATTACAGCCTAGTCGAATTCTACATGTGGGCATAGAACCTCAAGTAAATACCCCACTATACCAAGACATGTGCACATTATATACATATATATATATATATCCATTAACCATTCACACTACATCACAAAAATCTCCCATTCAAAACATAAATCATAAAAATAAAATTAGAGTTAATATCAATCCTTATCCTTTTAACACATTTACAACATTTCACATCATTTATCCATTTTTTCCAATTCCCTTTTATTATGCTTATCTGACTAAGAATTCCTTCATTGTGCCCATCTCACTTGGATTAATTCATTATTCCTAACTCACTAGGCTTCATTACCAGGATCATAATCCATTCCATTATGGTCCCTAATCATTTCCACATACTAAACCATTTATTCATTCATCATTCTCAAGTGTCAACACATTTACACATTCTAACACTATTCACAATTCATCTAGAATAACTATTTTCAACCCATATAATCCACTTACATGATTACCCAATATCCCTAAGGTTATTATTACATCTAGTTGCATCACGTATCTTCTTCCAAACACAAAATATAACATCAACACTTCAATCAAGGGATTATCATAAATACATAACAATATCACTTGTTCTTCACAAATCCCATGGTTCGGGGAAGTCAGCACAACCCATGGGTGGACCTATATTAGTCTCATTATCCTTAAAGAATCCCATGGGGATTGTGGGGGTTTCCATTTTCCTTCTTAATAACCATCTTACATAAACATTCCATGGTTTATCATAGCATACCAAGAAACATCCAAGAACAAAAACACACATGCAAAAATTCCCAAATAAACCATGGGATATAACTTGTAGACCACCTACATTGATTCCGTAGGTGAACCTAGTCTTACTCAAACCCTTAGATTCTATTTCAACCAATACATGAAGCTTCAAACGAGATCTCACCCAAAGAGTAGTGTTATAGAGATTTAGAATGAGGGGAGAAGAAGATAGAAACCTGAAACTAAAAATAGAAGCAATAATGGGATTGGCCTTTTCCGGAGCGTATATCCACAACCAATGGTACAAAAATTCAATAGAAATGAGGTAGATTGATCTCTTAGAGCTACTGGTAGGATATGTTCATTTCATAGGGTTAATAGGGGTTAGTGAGAAAGAAATCCAATGATGGGTATTAAAATCCCAGAGTATGAAATAGTAATTTTGTTAATATTTTCTTTGCCGCGTGGTTTACCGGCACGATTTTGTAAACACTATTCAAACCATGGAGATGCCACTATCCAAAGTCCCACCTCCTACACGGGTTCTCGGGTTGTCCGCACGGTTAGCAGTAATTATAAAGCCTACCTAGAAGACCCCATTTTCTTCTTTTTTCTTCCCCATAACCCATAGAAAACCCTTGGGCCCCCCTTAACATCTTGGGTAAGAACATAAATAAAAAAAAAGGGATTCCAAAAAAACATAAATGGGAACATACCATCCCATGATTAGGGATCTTAAATCTTCCCTACCTTATAACGTCCCATACTCGAGCCGAACTCCCAAATATCAGTTATCTTCCAATGAAAAGAGATCATGCCACTTTTCCCACAGATCTAATTCCCAAACCCAATTTATTCATTAACATTCCCATGTTGTCGTAGTACTCTCACTAATGGCACAACATTGACATGAAAGACTTTCTCACTATGATTCACCACATAAACTGGATGCTCATCAAAGGATGCATCATCCTTAAGAACAACGTGCTCAACATCCACCATGTGATATGGGATATGGTGATACTTCTGAAGCTGCGACACATGAAAAGAAACATGTATCATATTATACCATTGTAGAAGAGCCTATCTGTATTCCACCAGTCTGATCATCTCCAAATTCTAAAACGACCCCATATACATGTGCTCTAAATTTCCCAAATTTTGAATTTGTTGGTGACCCAACCTTAGTGACACCTGAAGGAACACACTATCCCCCACCTCAAACTCCATAGGCCTACGCCTCCAATCTGAATATGAAATCTTCCTACTCTTAGATATTTCCATTCTTTTCTGAATCAACTCTACTTTCTCTGAAGTCTCTTGCACGAGAATCGGTCCCAACAGCTTGGATTCACCATCGTCCAACCCACACAATGGAGATTTTCATGCCCTCTCATAGAGAGCATCAATTGGTGTCATCTGAACTGTATCCTGGAAAATTTTTTTGTTGGATAATTCAACAAGTGACAGGTTCTTCTCCCAAGAATGACCAAAATTCAAGACACAAGCCCTCAACATGTCCTCCATCATATGGATTGTACGCTATGGTTTCCCGTATATCTATGGGTGGAAATCCATACTCAAAATCAACTACATACCAAGTTCCTTCTACAACCCTGACCAGAAGCATGATGTGAAATGAGGATCATGATACAAAACTATTGTCTGCAGCACACTGTGTAATTGTACTTTTTCACAAATATAAAACTCACCCAACTGATCAACTATATAGGTGTCATGAATTGGTATGTAATAATCCAATTTCATTAGCTGATTCAAAACCAACCAGATTTCATCATTATTCCGAGGCATCTTCATAATACCAACCAAAAATTCCATCGTCATGTCATCCCACATCCATTCTGTAATGAGGAATGGATGTAACAAACCTACTAGGAATTGATGCCCAGCCTTCACCTACTGACAGGTAAGACACTGTTCAACAATGCCTACAACTTACTTTCTCATTACTAGCCACCAAATCTATCTGTAGATATATCAAAAAATCTTGGTCAAACTAGAATTTATTGTCCAGGTTGATGCATGGAAATCACACATCAACTCTTCCAGAATAAATACCAGCACAACCACACGACCTTGAGCACAAACATCCCCATTCAATCAGATGGACCAACTAGATGGTGGATCCTCAACTTCAAGTCATTCCTTAATGTCCAATCATTCAGGATCGCTGAGCTAACATCCCCTAACTATACTATAATGTGTCGAATCATCCTCCACGGAAGCATGAGTGATCTGACCATTTTCATCCCACCCCTCCAGGTGCTTCTCTATGAACAAAGCCATCACCTTCCAATTAGTGTTGGGATCCTAAACCACCTGGCTTTGAGCCTTCCTGCTCAATGAATCTGCAACAATATTCCCTTTCCTCGGTGTATATACCATCTCAGATTCAAAATAATAGAGATACTCAACCTATATACACTACCAAATATTGAAATCCCTCTACTAAAATATATATTTTAGTCTCTTTTTGTTAGTATACACCACGAACCATTACCCCAATGTGTAGTGACTCCAGTACTTCAAGTCATACACTACTAAAGCCAAATAAAGATAATTTGTTGGATTATTATGGTCTTGGGGTCTTAATTTCACTGATGCATAAGTCACAACAAACTTATCTTTCATCAATAGTGCCCCAAACCCAATACCAGATGCATTACAAAATATTACATACTTCTTACATGTCATTGGTAATAACAAGATCAGTGTGGTCATCAATCTATTTTTCAACTCTTCAATAGAATTATCACAATCCTCAGACCACTCAGACCTGATTCTCTTTATTTTCATGCCTAACATTGGTTCTACCAAGGGAGATAATTCTCGGGATGAAGCTCTGGTAATACTCGGCGAAACCTAGAATACTAAGAAAATCTGAAACGCTTTTGGGCTAATCCCAAGACACGAAAACATTCAATTTTTCTATATCTAATGACACACCTACCTCAGAGATGATGTGACCTAGAAAATAAGCTTCTCTAATACAAAATTGATAGTTTGATAGCTTGGCGTATAGCTGATGATCACTTAGTGTGCTCAAAACGATGTCAAGATGTTGGGCTTGATCATCATGAGTTTTCGAGTACACCAATATTTCATCAAAAAAGAAAACCAAAAAATAATCTAGATTAGGATTAATGTTTTGGTTCATCAAAAACATGAACACTGTGGGTGCATTGGTCATACCGAGAGGCATCACCACAATTTCAAACAACTCGTACCGACTCCTGAAATATCTTAGAGATATGTTAGAAGGCACCACCCTCAACTGTTTTTAACCTAATCTTATATAAATATTAGAAAACACTGATGAACTCATCAACTGGTCAAATATGTCACCAATTTTGTGAAGAGGGTACCGATTTTCCCCCATCATCTGATTTAACTTTTGATAATCAACTCACATCCATAGCGACCCATCAACCTTCATTGAAAAAATAACAAAACATCTCTAAGTAGATGTACATGGATGTATGAACTCTTTATGTTCCAACTCGTTAAGATGATCCTTTAACACATGGAGTTCTTTAGGTGCCATTCGGTATGGCAGAATAGAAACTATCTCCACTTTCAGCATCAACTCAATCATGAACTCAACATCCCTCTCAGGTGGAAACCCTAAGAAATCCACAAGAAACACATTTTGAAACCAATCCACTATGTGAGGATGAAATCATGTTCATCTCATTCCTCATCAAGAACAAGGAAAGCTACTTGAGCAGTGAGCCAACCCAAATTCGGATAAAACAGACATTCTTATCCTACTCGAACATCCCACTCTCTACAATAGACATAAACGTCACCATCAAGTGACCTGAATGATACCCAACAATAGTACTAGTCTATGTTCACCCGATACAACACAAACCAATCCATACCCAAGACCAAGTTGAACCCCAACATCTCATGAACGAATTCGTACCATAGGAATCGATACCCACCTACATCTATAGGACATCCCCTACACTACCTGATATCATCATTTGGTATTCCCAATAGAGCCAGAGTCGACAAAACCCCGCACACACTCTCCAAAAGAAAACACAATGATACCACAAGATGACCATAAATAATTTTTTTTTGGAACCGTCTTCAAAAAACACACTAGAAATTGTAGAAGCTACAAGGATCGTACCTTGAACAGTCGATGACCCAACCTCGCCATCCCTGGGGTAGACTGAACAGCATGAAGCTGACCTGCCCCTCTACCTAGGGCTCCAACTTGCATTCCCTGCACTATAATACCCTATTGATGTGGGAGATCCTGTCCCAGAGTACCACATCCACCACCCCTTCCTGTACGACCCATGGAGATCCAACTGCCTACTTGATATGGAGCAACTGATCCATTTCCTTCACTTGGCTTCTGACTATCACCAAAATTCATGCTCACCTACTAGGGGTTCCTACTAAACCTCTATACATTTCCTAATCTGTTGCATTACTGGAACTCAACTGAGGGTCTAGGACACTAGCCACACATGTTCCTCGACTAGCCACATTGATAGCAGAACACCAGATCACCACCCTGAGAGGCTGACCCTCTCTTCTAACCACGATGCACACATCTTCCCTGATAAAAACATCTAAAATGATTCTTCCAGCCCTCATTAGATGCACCACTTGTCTGCCTATCTGTAATGACAATACCACTACCTGAAGCTACATTCAGGTTCCCCTCAGTGATTTCCTCTTGATCCACTACCTCTCTAAACCTCTTAAAGCTAATAATATTCACCTGAGACCTAATCTTTTGTCCCAACCCATCATGGAAAATCATTCTAACTGCTACCCCATCCCCAGAAAATGATGGAACAAAGTTTCACAGGTTAGTGAAGTGACCAGCATTCTTTATCATAGATATCAATCCCTGAGTCAGGCTCATTATCTCTGCAACCCACTCTTTCCTCAAAGTCTCTTATTAAAAATTCTCCAAAATCATTTCTTGGAAATTATTCCACATTGTTCCCTCAGCCTGCTCAGTCTGAGCCAGGATGTCCCACCAATAGTTTTCCTCGCCACATAACATATAAGCTTCCAACATGACCCACTTCCCATTATGATTTTCCCTTTGAACATGTATCTTCTAGACAAAATCTATCAAGAACTCTGCTGCCTTTGGCCCACCCTCGCCGGTAATGGTTAGAGGGTGTTGCAGGTAAAACTCTGTGGTAAGCTCAAACATACTCAGTGAAACCCGACCTGGGACTTGATCCATCATCTGACTAAAAAGAGCCAATTTCATTCATAAATTATCTTCTCTACATTACTGGATCACCACATTTTTTTCTTTTCTAACGGAAGAGTGTTCTCAGCATCATCTTCTTGTATCCCATATGGAAATCGACGTTGTGGTGGAATTTCTATACATTTCCAAACATGAGGTTTAGACCCCACACTATAAAACATTCACTGCTTCATAAGAATAAGTCTCTTCACCATCCAAAACTACTTTCCATACATGCACCATCCCAATAAAATGTAACATTTCAAAAAACATCACCTCAACCATCCCTATCATGGGGCATGGTCCACAATGGGTAAACAACCATACACCACCACAAGGCTCACATAAAATGATATAAACTTCATTTTAAATTCATTACAAACTATTAATTACACATATTTCATTAATCATCACATATCATTATATTATTTTTACCCACTTTCATTGTTTCGTTTATGACATTTTTCCCATTTTAATTACCATGTAAAAATGTGCATTCTATCTTTCATGCCTGACACACCTAACCGGTTTGTTCCTACCATGATGCATGTCACCTATCTCTTTATGTGCCTATAATGATGCATGAATGCCCAACCTCGTACCATTAAATCCATGATCCAAATATTAAAAATCCATCAATCACACAACATGTGCATTACCCCATGGTGAAATATCATCAACAGTAACATCACACTGTTAAGAACAATAATTACCACTATGGGTGACATGGGTTTTCCCCCATACATGGGTTAGCTACTCCCAATAATGACATCATTACCAAGGACTGACACTTTTCTTACCTCGTCTCAACCTTCCCCTAATAGTAATAAAGAGAATTGAAGTCCTCTGATACCACTTTGTAACATCCCCAACCAGAATTCACTAAACCGGTGTTCCGAGATATGTTTTTACAAGTCCTTAAGCGTGTCTCCATGTATGCCAAAGGTTGTTGACTATAAGTTGGGGTCCAAAAATTGAATTGGGGAGACTATACCACCTTTTTATTAGGTTAATCCAAAATTAAAGATAAATAAATATATTGGAATAATAACCAATAATAAAAGAGAATACAAAAACAACCATTTCAAGAAATGGGTACAACTATATCCAATAGTATAAATTTCATGTTTTTTTACTGGTGAAAAGGTGATAAAACCCCAAATGAAAACAAAATTTAAAATACCCAAACTACTCCTGACACTAAGACTGGATCCTCCTCCACGTACACCCATGCCAATCAAACTCCCTAGAAAGAGCCATTTTCATTCCCCCGAGATGAAAACATGATATTTGATCTGGTAACCAAAGGCGGACAGAGAAGGGTGTGAGTAAAAATCTATAGGCCACCACCAATATTGTCTGCAAAATATCTGGTATAAAAACCTTTGCATACAGAAAGGGAAATGAATAAAAAATGACAAAGAAAAGATTAAGTTCCCTTATCCAGTTTAGTTCCATTACCAACATTTATTACCATCATTTATCTTACCAGTTCATCCCATTTTCCATTACTCACCATTTCCACCATATTTATCATTTGTTAATCAAACAAAAATAATTACACTTGCTAAAAGTATACAATAACGTGCATGAGAAAAAACACACACTTATCCTATCTTACTATAAATAACATCCTAATTCCATCCATATACTATAATATAAGCCTCAGTTAGGATGTATGCAACTGTTAGGGGAACAGAGACTCAATCCTCTTCCCTAACCCATGCATTAGGGGTGGAGTTTAGAGCCTCAGCCTATCTTGACCGGTGGGCATATAACCTCAAGTCAATACCACATTCTTACAAGCCATGTGCACATGTTGTACATATATGATTCCATTATCCATTCACACAACATCCAAATAATATCACAAGGAAAATAAGAATCATGAAAATAAAATTAGATTTTATATCATTCCCATCCCATTAACACATTTACCCCATTTTACATCATTTAGCTATTTATCCTAGTTCCCTGGGTATAGGGAAGTCAGAACACCTCGTGGGTGGCCCTAGATTTGACTCATCATCCTCAATAGATAACATGGGGATCATGTGGGTTTCCATTTACCTTCTTAATAACCATTTAACCAATTCATTCCATGTGTGATTAACAAGTACCAAGAAACATCCAAGAAGAAGACCACACATGCATAAATCCACAAATAACCCATGGAATAAAACTTATAGAACCCATTCCTCGATTCATGTGGGTGAACACACTCTTAATCGAACCCTTAGATTCCACTTCAACCAACCATTGATCCTTCAACCTATATCTCAACCAAAGAGTTGTGTTTTAGATCATTGGCATGAGAGGGGAATAAGATACAAATCCTAAATTCAGAAGATAAGCAATGACGAGATTGGCCTTCGTAGAGCTTCGATCTGAAACCAACAGAACCAAAAACTCCTTAGAAATGAGGGAGATTGATGACTTGGAGATCTTGGGAGATTTGGTTTGTTCCTAGCGTGAAGAGGGGTGAAATGGAAGTAAATTTTGATTAGGGTATTAAAATCCCAGAAAAGAAAATTTGTAATTATTTTTATAATTTTCAGGGTAGCATGGTTTACTAGAAGATTTTGATAAACCATGCACAAACCATGTCGATTCCACTATCCAATGTCCAACCTCCTACATGGTTTTCTGGGCTATCAGCACGGTTAGATCTAACCATATGTAGACTGTGTGGCCTACCTAGAAAACTGCCCTCATTTCCTTTTTTAGGTCTTGATCCCTCAGAATACCCTCGGTCCTCTTTATGGACATGGGTAAGAGCATACATAACCAAAACAAGTGATGAAAACCAAAAAAACAAAGGACAACAAACCTTCCCATGATTTAGGATCTTACAAATTGAGAAAAATATATGTGACTGTTTTGATATAGATTTTTTTATATTAAAATAATATCTATGGATGGGTTGAATGCAATATTGGACTTTCTATCAATTTGAATAAATTTGGATTTATCTCCCAATATTAATGGAAAATGAACATACATGCCCCCATATTGTCCAAAAGTATCAAAGAGGGGGTATTGGATTCTATATGTGAATTTATGATTTCAGTTTTTTTATATTTTCAATTTCATTTGTAGATATGTGATTGATCAAAATTACTTAAATAATCTAGATAATGATATAGTATATATTCTTTGTCAATTGGAAAAAAAATTCACCATATTTTGTGATATCATTTTACATGTTATGGTTCATTTGGTCTGATAAATAAAGCTTAGTATCCCCTTATATGTACACTATATATCCTTTTAAATGGTATATTATGATTTTTAATGGGTATGATAAGAATATATATCGACCATAAAACTCCATTATTGAGAATTATATTTCTAAGGTGGATGAAGAGTACTATAAAAAATACTTATCTATAGTGGAGAACTTCATTTTCCCTACATTTCTCTATGAGTGAGTTATTTATCGGGAAAAAGGATAGGTGGCTTGAAAATAAAATCATTGAAAGGTGACTAAATAATGTAGGTGAATGTAAACATCTTATATAACAAAAATGGTTCTAAACCATGTATTACAACTCATATTAATAAGTTAAAACAATTCTATAAAATAATGAATAATATATTGGTATTGGAAAAAGAAAAAAAATAATTTTTTCACAAGGAAAAAAAGTGACTATGAATTGTAAATAATATTTATAGAATCATTAATATGGTTAGTAAGAGGTTCGTGTTCAAATGTGATACCATTGTCCAATTATGAAATTAATGGTTATTCATTTTATAACAAAGACCAAAAAAATAAAATATCAAATAATAATTATAGTGAATCTAGGATCATTGAATTAATGTGTAATGACATTTTTTTAACCTATAATACATTGGAATATTTATAGAAATATTTTAAAATCCACGTACTGAGATGGAACGAGATTCTATGTCTCGAAGAACCCTGGTACGGATACAATATGAATTTTAAATATAATATATTATGAACATGTTGTTTTTTTTGAAATAATGTTATAACACATAAATACAGTCATACATTAGCAATTTAAGAGCATATATTTTTCTGGAAGATATGGTTTACCCTGCATGTGACATATGGTTGGTCAACATCGAACGCCCAATTAAGGGTGGTTCCTATCGAGTGTGTTGAATAAATTTATATAATTATTTATTTTTTAAAACTAACCATAATAATATTCTATATATACATCGTTATGATTAAATTTTATGGTTTTCAACATAAACCATAAAGCATATGATGAGGAATTTATCATCATTGGGGGATTGGGATCAATCATCAATGACGAACGGGTCGAGTTGAACCCTAAAATAGATGACAAACAAAAAAAATATTTTTCTCCAGAACTGGTAGATGTTTTATTCACCATATTTTGATCCATAATCAATGTAAAAAGATTTTATAAATTTTTTAATAACCATTTAAAATTATTTGTGAATTTGGGTTAATTCCTCTTAAATTATTTCATCAATCACATGTCATTGATTTTACAACGATTGATGTTTTCTTCCTAGTTCAAGAATTTTTTTGTTTATTTATCTTTATATTCATGTTGATTTGATAACCCCATTTTTTTGTTTCCCATGGACATCTCAAAAATTAACATGGGCCTTGATTTATCCCCACTTTCAGTTATGGTCATTTCTCCCTCCATTATTTATGTCCATTATAGGTAATCAGTTAGATGGAGATTTAATGACACTATGAAGGACTGATTGTTGTCTATTCATTTTTCATCATAGTGGATCACTATCATGATTTTTTATTGGGTCTATAGAGATGATATAGATAAGTGGTTATGGAAATTAGAATCTAATTATTTATTAGGTTATTATAGATTTACAAGATATAATGAGTGATTCTGCTCATCGGTACAAATTGAACACATGGACTAAGTGAAGTTGGTCATCACCAAGACTGGACATTCTCTAGAGAATATATATGATATGGAGACAATAATTTAATGTAGGAGGAAGCCTAAGTAATTCAGAAAGTGAATCATCCTAACCCCTGTGTTTGATTAGCAATAGGGGTTGAAGGGGTTATATATTCATTTGTATTTATTTAATTTCCCTCCACCATATTGAATAGTGGTTCATAGGAGAGGGATGGGTGTGTGACCTATTTTCCTTTCACCAATTTAATATTATGTATTATAAATTAATATATTGAAAATATATGAGTCCTAACACGAAATATTAATGGTTCTCTCAAAGGAGAGCTATGTGTGACCCTAGTACGAGAAACGTTGTGTGGGAATGGTTGGGGGTACCCTACCATTTACCAAGAATATATAATAATAACTAAATTATTTTTTTTGTTATTAGAACATGTTTACAGTATCACCCTTTCATGAAATGTCAGATTAATGAGCTACCAGTGTCATCATGACCCTAACACTGATGTGGTTGATTGAAGTCCAATTTTTGGTACATAATTTGGACTCATAGAAAAATCCCACAATGTACCATTCACACATTGTATAGATAAATGAGGTCTTTCCCACTGGTTTTCAGTTTTGGGCTTTAAAATAGACAATCCTATGAGTTTTTTTAGGAGGATGTCAATTTATGATCCATTTGGAAATTTATTTCCATTTAAAGTGTAATATTGGTGGACTAATGTTGTATCCAATCAGAATGTTGGTGACCCATGATTGTCCATCAGGTATTTTCTATACTACGATTCAAGCACATGAGTAGCCCATAATGAGAAGTTTTCCCTATAGAATGTGAAGGAGGAATTAATTTTAAAATCAGAGATACTATAGGAGGTGATTCAAGTGGGGAACATCATTTAGTGACACTTATCCAATATCAGTTGGGTGAATCTCCTTGGTCTATCCATATGAGAAAACATTGGGAAATTACATAATTATTAGGATTTTTATCCCCTCTAGGTGTTCTATCATGGATAGAGATCATGGGATCATTCTATGGGAAATGGTGTAGGTATTTTATCATAACAATTTTCCATGGTGGGGTTTGTGGAATCATGGTGACAAACTTATGCGAGCGTATGATCCTCAACTTTTCAAATTAATCTAGCTATGGATACTGGTGTTCCCTAGAGTCCATGAGGTTGGTCCACTATCTCTATATGAATATATTCATCATTATATTATATAATTTTACCTAGTTGGGTTTATTAAATTGTGAGGACCTTCATATATGGTTATATGATATTCTTTATAATAGGTCAATCCAATTTGGGTTTTTGGAATCCCCTAGAAGCCTTGGGTGTAATCCCCTATCCTTATATCAATCTCATTGGTGTTTCAGAGAGTATATATTCTCTTCAAGGCCATATGAGTATGTACTCCTAGATGAGCATTATCAGTGATAACATAGATCTGGGAGTGCATTCTCTGTGATGGTTTATACCTTGAATCATCTTAATTAAACATGGGGATTATACTACATTTGATGCATTTTTTATATTGGAATTCCTTCATGATTATATTTTTACTTTCCATTTTACATATTTTTATGGTTATTATATCATATTATAATTGGAATGCCTTTATGGTATGATTTGACTACTCTCTCATGATTTTTTATGTTTGGTAATTTTTTTTATTTTCTAATTGGTATGTATATACTCACCCCTACATGGGATTTCATGAACTTAACTTGACTTAAGTATATTATATTGTAACGTCCTGAGTCCGGAGCCCCTCCACTGGTGCCCCGTACCCGGTTCTCCACATGACCTCAAGCGCATTTCCCCGAATGCAAGAGGCTGCCGACTAGTAGTGATGGCCTTGATGAGTCGGTGTGGAAACTATTCCCTCATTCGGTAAGGTATACAAGGTAAGAAAACAACAATAAACAACAGAAGCAGTAAACAACATGCATAAAAACAGAAACCAAACAGCGGAAGCAATGCAGATATATAACAAAGATGACAATAACGTAGTAGGTACAAATATCTATGGAAAATAGCAAACACAACAATGTGCTGGAATAAAACTGAAACCATGTGCAAAAGAAAACAATGAAAGCTCCTCAACATCGCGAGCCACGGCTCGATCCCATGCTCCCTAGCTCCTGATGCTGTCAAGATCCTGAAGTAGAAGGGCGCTTGCCCTTATCTATACCTTTAGCAACATAGTCTGCTAGGGCCCAAAAGCATGGCCCAAACAGGGTGTGAGATACAATCCCAGTAGGCAATCACCGAAAGATTTGTGCCTATCAGTCAATGAATACATGGAAGTAAAAGAACAAGAAGCACTAAACATGAAATCACAAGCAGCTACAATCCACAGTTCTAACAAGTAAAGTACACAAGTAAGCAATCAGCAACAAGAATAAAATAGCTAACCCTCTGGTTAGCTCTCACAGCCAAACCCCTATGGTTCATCTTGTAGTTATAGCAACTCTCTGGGAGGCACACATAGTCTCACCCCTCTGGTTCAGCTACGTAATTAAGAAGACTCTCTGGGGAAGCACTCACCGTCAATTCCCCCTATAGTCTCGTATCGTGCTAAAGGCTCTCTGGGGAAACACTCAACATCAATTCCCCATGTGGACCACATCGTAATTAAAAGACACTCTAGAGAACCCCTTCCGTCAATTCTCCCTTTGGTCTCGCATCGGGATTAAAGACACTCTGGAGAAGCCCTTCCGTCAATTCTCCCTTTGGTACACTACTCTAGGTTATCACAGTCCTGAGTATAACTAAACATGCTTAGCGCGCATGCATCATCCAAGTAAACCTCAAGAACTACTTGGCTAACAACTAAGGCCCAAAAGCATATCAAAAGAGACAGTTCCACTGTCCTACAACAAGGTATGGAAACTGGTAAAACGCCCAACAGGAAAAACAAGCATGGAAAAGAAACCTAAGCACAAAATAAATTAAACTACTCACAAGCAATAACCTCTACTAAAGCAATCAAGAAAAGAAGGAAAACAAAAAGGGGAAAACATGAAACACGAAATACCTTGTTCAAGGGTATTGGTGGACTTTTCACATAATATTCATCAACTTTCTATGGAAGGGTACAAACCACCTACCTCGATCCGAGGAGATCGATATACGCGAACCTCAGCGATAGATTCCTCTTAGAACAATGTAGATCTGAGAAACCGCAGAAAATGTTCATCGAACGATATCTTGGAAACGAGGAAGAATCAAGAAACAAGGTTATGGTAGAAGGAAGAACTCACCGTTGCGATTCCAACGCAATCAACCATGCTTGAATCGGAGAACGGATAGCGGGGCAGAAGCTCAGAGAAGATTCGGCCGTACGGTCGCTTCCATGCAGACGAAATCTGAAGAAGAAGACAGATCTAGGGGTTAGACATGACTCTGGTCCGTTTAATGAAAAAAAATAATGTACACGGCATGTACTTTTAGAGTACACAACGTGGACTTCAATTTTTCCATACTCTGAAATAACCGGCATCCACCTCAGCCTTACACACCGTGTGTGTGGCCGGGACACGACCAGCACACGGCTTCGAGCCGGGGAAGAGTACACGGCGTGTACTTAGAAAGTACACGGTGTGTACTTCTGGAATTTCCTGGAAATTCATTTTTCTCAAAAACTCCAGAAAAAGGAAAAATGTACCTGAAAAGAAGATCCAGGTTCTTACAAACTTCCCCCCTTAAATAAATTTGTCCCTGTATTTCCCTAACGAGTCGTAGAAGAAGAATCCTCGAATAGATCTAGCAATTACGATCATACATCAGCCTCCCCCTCCTATGACTCCTCCTGTACTCGCCCGTGCTGTCATAGCACCCATACCAGAGGAACAGGCCGCCCGTGGAGAACCTTCATACTGCGATCAACAATCCGGATAGGATGCTCCTCGAATGATGCATTTACTTCAAGATCGACTTCCTCAGGCTGAGAGATGTGAGATGGGTTTAAAAGTAATGTCGGAGCATAGAGACGTGGAAGACATCGTTCATGGACCGATACCTCTGAGGTAAGTGAAACCGATAGGCAACCGACCCCACTCTCTCCAAGACCTCAAACGGCCTGACATACCATGGTGAAAGCTTACCCTGTCTCCGAATTCTTTTGTGTCCCAACCTCAGTACGACACATAGGAAAACCTGATCACCGACCTCAAACTCCAGAGGTCATCTCCGCTGATCACCATATGACTTCTGTCGAGACTATGTTGTATCCATCCTCTTCCGAATCAGCTCTATCTGCTCTGAAGTCTCCTGAACAAGACGAGGTCCCAGAAAAGCTGTCTCTCCTGCTTCCATCCAGCATAAGGGTGATCGACATGGCCTACCGTACAAGGCCTTGTATGGTGCCATTTGAATGGTCACCTGAAAACAGTTTTTGTAGGCGTACTCCACTAGAGGAATATGCTTCTCCCAAGAACCTTCAAAGTAAAGGATGCAAGCCCGGAGCATATCCTCAAGCACCGGGATCGTGCGCTCGGACTGGCCATCAGTCTGGGGATGGTATGTTGTACTCAAAAGTACCGGTGTACCCAAGGCCTTCTGAAGTCCCTTCCAGGATAGAGAGGTAAAGCACGCATCTCTTTCTGAAACAATAGAGCGTGGAACTCCATGCAGACGAACGATCTCTCTGATGTAAATTCATCCCAGATCATTGACACTTAAGGTATCCTTGATCGGCAAGAAGTGAGCAACCTTCGTAAGTCTGTCGATGACAACCCAAACAACATCGTTCCCTCAAGGTGATCTCGGAAACCCTGTCACGAAGTCCATCGCAACATTGTTCCACTTCCACTCCAGAATGGGTAACTACTGTAAAAGTCATGCTGGTCACTGATGCTCTGCTTTCACGTGTTGACAGGTACAATATCTCATGACAAAACCAGAAACATCTTTCTTCATACCCAGCCACTAGTACTGACGATGAAGATCCCGATATATCTTGGTGACACCAGGATGAACTGCCCAAACTGAGGAATGGAAATACCGCATCATCTCCTTGCGTATGTCTGCTGGCACCCATACGTGTCCTTGGAAACACAAGATCTCATTCAGGCCCACTGTCCATCCAGGAAGAGGGTCCCCTCCTGACACACTCTCCCGTAGGACTAAGCCTTATGACTCTGATAGCTGCCTCATCCATACTTGATCAAGTAGCGTGGAGGTAATAGCTATAGAAGATAGAAAGGTTTGTCCCCGTCTGTCGTGCACCTCTACATGCATCTCAGAGAACAGAGCCATGAGCTGCCACTCACTACTAGCCTCCTGAACTGCCTGAATATGAGTTCTCCTACTCAACGCATCTGCCACAGTGTTTCCTTTTCCGAGCATATAGGAAAGCTCAAAATAAAAATACTGAAGATACTCGACCCACCTGTGTTTCCTCAGATTCAGATCACACTGAGTGAAGATATACATGAGACTCTTATGGTCAGTGAAGACCACAAAGTTCTCTCCCAGAAGATAGTGTCTCCAACAGTGTAAGGAATGAACAAAAGCTGCCAACTCCAGATCGTGCGTAGGCTAGTTCCTCTCATTTGACCTCAGCTTCCGAGACCCATACACAACGAATCCATCTCCCTTCATAAGCACAGCTCCTAGCCCGATACCTGAAGAATCATAGTTAACAGAGTAGCTCTTGCCTAGCTCCGGTAAGACTAGTATCGGTGCTGACATCAACCTCCCTTTCAGCTCCTGAAAGGCCGAATCACAAGAATATGACCAAAAGAACTTCACCCCCTTTTTGGTCAGACCTGTCAAGGGTGCTGCTAAACGAGAAAAGTCATGAATTAAGCGTCTGTAGTATCCATCCAGCCCTAGAAAGCTACGTACCTCAAAAACGTTCTTCGATTCCTCCCAGGAAACTACAACTCTCACTTTCTCTGGGTCCACAGATTCTCCTGCCTTCGAGATGACGTGACCCAAGAAGTGAATCTGATCCATCCAGAAGTGGAACTTCAAGATTTTAACATAAATTCAGTGCTCTCTCAGTGTACTCAGAACTATCTCAAGATGTGTGGCATGGTCTTTTCTTGTGTGAGAGTACACTAAGATATCATCCACGAAGACCACGATGAAGGAATCCATGTAAGGATGGAACACTCAGTTTATCAGTGCCATGAAAACTGTAGGTGCGTTCATGAGACCGAACGGAATGACTGTATACTCGTATAGACCATACCATCTCCTGAAGGCTGTCAGAGGTATATCTGATGGTCTAATGCGCAATTGATGGTAACCAGACCTCAAGTCGATCTTCGAGAACACTCGGGCACCTTGAAGATGATCGAAAAGGTAATAAATCCTTGGAAAAGGATATCGGTTCTTGACTGTCAACTGGTTTAGCTTCTGATAATCCACCCAAAGCCGAAGGGCACAGTCTTCCTTCTTCGCAAATAGAATTGGAAAACCCCAAGGAGAAGTACTGGGTCAGATGAAACCCTTAGCCTGTAGCTCCTCCAACTGCTTCTTAAGATCCTGCAACTCAGGTGTGGCCATCTTATATGGAGGAATGGACACTGGTGCCACTCCTGGCATGAGATCAATAGATAAGTCTACCTCACACTCCGGAGGAAAACCTAAAAAGTACTCTGGAAAGACATCCCTGAAGCAATCCACCATTGTAGGAAAGTCCAATTGTGGAGTCCCCTGATCATCCAGATGAAGACTAGCAATCTGGGCTGTCACTCCTCCTAGACCAAGATGCTCGAGTCCCACCTGACTCGCCCGAATGTCCCATTCGCCTCTATGAAGGAAAGATTCACCTTCTGGTGAAACGATGCTCACTCTGTGGTGATAACAGTCAACAAATTCTAGAAAGGGAATCAACCGATCCATGCCAAGGATGACATCATAGCCTGTCATATATAGGACATAGAGATCCCATAAGAAGCGATAACCTGCAACCTAAAGAGGGCACTCTCTACACTGGCGTACACTAGATGTCCTCGTCCCCAAAGGTGTGTCTAGTGTTAACAAGTCGGCAGAAGAAAAGATGCAGAGTCTAAGGCTCTCCACAACGCAATAGAGATAATGAAATGAGTAGCACCAGTATCGAAAAGGTCCGAAGATAAAACTGAGGTTACTAAAATCGTACATCAAATAGTAGAAGGGTCGAGATCATGCTCATGATAAGTCTGCTCCATGGAGAAATACTGGCATGCACCGCGGCCCTGCGCCCCTGACTGACCACTCTGATCTGAACCTCCCTGCTGGTACAGAGGAACTAGTGGCTGACTGCCACGACCTCGACCTCCACCTCGGCCCGAATGGCCGAAAGAACTCCATTTCCCTGACTCGTGAGAAACTACTAGGGCTTCTCCTGAATGAGGAGTCAGGTAAGAACCTCGGTCACCTGCTGCTGGTGAGAAAAGCTGGAAAGAATGCTGAAGGTGACCCAACATTCCGCAAGATCGGCACTCCACGAGGTCTCTCGGGAACTGCGGCCTCGTGTGACCTGTCCGGCCACACTGGTAGCATGTCACCTGGCTGACTGATGATGCATCTCTCTTCCTCGAATCACCGTGTGTAGGCTCCCTACGGCGCTTCTTGCTGTCATCTGGAGGAATGCTAGCTCTGGAAGCAGAACCACCCTGACTCGTAGCTCCATATTCTCTAAGATTGCGCTCCACAATCAGTGCCTGGTTGACGATGGAAGTAATGGATGTCAGCTGGAAGATGTTCATCTGCGAGCGGATCTCCCGCCTGAGTCCATCCTCAAACATCCTTACCAAGAACACCCCACTCCCATCCTGAAGGGGTGTAAAACGCTTCATCTCACTGAAACGAGAGGAATACTCCATGACAGATAGAGTACCCTGCTCTAATCTCAGGAACTCCCGGGCTCGATCGGCCCTCAGGGTCTACGGGTAGAAGTAGTCATAGAACACGCACTAGAACTCCTCCCAAGCCATAGCTTGCTACTGACCTGCCTGTGAGATCACGTCCCACCACCTATTGGAAGAGTCTCGGAGCATGTAGGTGGCAAGCTTGACCCGCCTCTCTGGAGGCATCTCTAGATGCTCTAAAATAGTCATCATGGCTTCCAACCATTACTCTGCAGCCTGAGGTCCTCCCTCCCCCGAGAACGTGGGATGATGCTGCTGCTGGAAAACTTGAATCATGTCTTCCATAGACGAAGAAGGTGGCAGTGCTCCCTGGAAGGCCTGCATCATCCTCATGAAACCTTCCCTGAATTATGCATCAGCGCCTGCAATTGCTCTAACAACCGGTGCCAAGGCTGGCTCGGCTGGGGGATTGACAGGAAGTCCCCGATCAGCCATGTCTGGCATCTGATCACTGCCTGACGACAGATGCACGACCGGAGGATGTCTCATAGGCATAGATCTGAAAGATCAAAAGCACACCTTAGAGTAGGAAAACAAGGACAGAGAACACATGATTACAAAACGGTAACAGGGAAAGAAAAAAACACAACATTGAAAAACATGACTACACGGCGTGTATAAAACTACATGGCGTGTCTTCTGAAACAACTGACATGGGAGTTTACTCTCACCCTAAAAGTCTTGTACACTTCAAACTACATGGCGTGTTGGCCACCACACATGGCGTGTACATGAAACAATTCCCCTGCCTGAGTCTCCTTACACGGCTAACCCACACGGTCTGACTCAACCCGAGACTACACGACGTGTTCGAAACAAACACGACGTGCACTAGACAAGGCTTCGACAGTCCGTGTTGTTGAGTACACAGCCGTCTACATGGATGGATCTTACACGGAATGCTCCGAAAAAAACATGGCATGTAAAGGCGAAGGTGACACCGTCCCGTGTTGCTCGTGACATGGCCGGGTACCTAGACAAGACTACACGGCGTGTTCCGAACAAACACGACATGTGGAAAATAAGGTCACGCCCGCCCGTGTTGTTCGTGACATGGTTGGGTACCTGGACAGGACTACACGGCATTTTCCCTATGGACACGGTGTGTTCTTCCCATGCTTCCCCGACTCGTGTTGTTATTGACACGGCCGGGTACACGACTCCGAACTCACACGGCGTGTACTAATGGTACACGGCGTGTTCCCGAAGTTACTCCCATGACACCGTGTTCTGATCACACAGCTTGTGACACGGCCTGAAAACTACATGGCGTGTATCCAAAAAGTACACGGGTTAGCTACTCCTGAGCACACAGCTTAGTGAAATCAGTTCAACTATAAAATCTCAGAACCAAAAACTGCAATTAACGAGGTAGTATGGCTTTTCCCTATACACAGGTTAGCTACTCCTGAGCACAGCTTAATGACAAGTACCGAATCCGTCCTATCCCTGGCTAAGGTCTCTGAACAGTAAAGCAAGCAAAAAGAACCCCTTTGATAACACTTTGTAACATCCCGAGTCTGGAGCCCCTCCACTGGTGCCCCGTACCCGGTTCTCCCTATGACCTCAAGCGTGTTTCCCCGAACGCCAGAGGCTGCCGACAAGCAGCGAGGGCCTTGGTGAGTCGGTGGGGATACTATGCCCTAATTCTGTAAGGTATACATGGTATGAAAACAACAATAAACAGCAGAAGTAGTAAACAACATGCATAACAACAGAAACCAAACAGTGGAAGCAATGCAGATATATAACATTGATGACAATAACGCACTAGGTTCAAATATATATGGCAAACAGCAAACACAACAACGTGATAAAATACAACTGAAACCATGTTCAAAAGAAAACAAATAATTCTCCTCAGCATCACAAGCCACGACTCGGTTCCATGCTCCCCAGCTCCTGATGCAGTCAATATCCTGAAGTAGAAGGGCACTTGCCCTTATCTATACCTGAAGTAACATAGTCTGCTTGGGCCCAAAAGCATGGCCCAAACAGGGTGTGAGATACAATCCTAGTAGGCATCCACCCATGGATTTGTGCCTATCTATCAATGAATTCTTGGCAGTAAAAGAACAAGAATCACTAAACAAGAAAGCACAAACAACTATAATCCACAGTTCTAACAAGTAAAGTACACAAGTAAGAAACCGACAACAAGGAGAAAACAGGTAACCTTGTGGGTAGCTCTAACAGCCTAACCCCTATGGTTCAACCTAAAGAACTAGCAACCCTCTGGGAGGCACACACAGTCTCACCCCTCTGGTTCAGCTACGTAATTAAGCAGACTCTCTGAGGAAGCACTCACCGTCAATTACCCCTATAGTCTCGTATCTTGCTAAAGGCTCTCTAGGGAAGCACTCAACGTCAATTCCCCTTTGTACCACGTCATAATTAAAAGACACTATGGACAAGTCCTTCCGTCAATTCTCCCTTTGGTCTCACATCGTGATTAATGACACTCTGGAGAAGACCTTCTGTCAATTCACCCTTTGGTCCACTACTTTAGGTTCTCACAGTCCTGAGTAAAACTAAACATGCTCAGCGCACGTGCATCATCCAAGTAAACCTCAAGAACTACATGTCTGACAACTAAAGCTCAACATCATATCAAAAGAGACAGTTCCACTATTGTACAACAAGGTATGTCAACTGGAAAAACGGTTAACAGGAAAAACAAGCATGGAAAAGCAAACTGAGAACAAAATAAATTACACTATTCACATGAAATAACCTCTACTAAAGCAATCATGAAAAGCAGGAAAACAACAAGGGAAAAACAAGAAAACACACAATACCCCGTTCAAGGGTATTGGTGGACTTTGAACATAATATTCATCAAATTTCTACGGAAAGGCACAAACCGCCTACCTCGATCCGAGGAGATTGATATACGCGAACCTCGATGACATATTCCTCTTAGAACAATGTAGATCTATGAAAAGGCACAAAACGTTCATCCCACGATATCTTGGAAACGAGGAGGAATCAGGAAACAAGGATAAGGCAGAAGGAAGAACTCACCACTGTGATTCCAATGCAATCGACCGTGATTGAATCGGAGAAAGGACGATGGGGTGGAATCTCGGAGAAGATTCAGCCGTACGGTCGCTTTCGGGCAGACAAAATATGACGAAGAAGACAGATCCGGGGGTTATACGTGACCCCGGTCCATTTAATGAAAAAAACGTATAGGGTGTGTACATTTAGAGTACACGGTGTGTACTTCAATTTTTCCGTACTCTAAAATAACCGGCCTCTACCTCAGCCTTACACACAGTGTGTGTGGCCCGGACAAAGCCAGCACACAGCTTCGAGCTGGGGAAGATTACATGGTGTGTACTCAAAAACTACATGGCGTGTAATTCTGAAATATCAAGAACATTCATTTTTCTAAAACACTCTAGAAAAAGGAAAAATGTACCTGAAAAGAAGATCTGGGTTCTTACAGATATATTTGTTAGTAGGGACTATCATGGAACCAGTATTATAAGAGCATAGTAATACATTGTAGCGTAGACTGTGTTCAGTTGTTGGACCCTGGGTTATAGAGTCGAGATGTCCCTTGTTGTACTTTTTTTAGTATTTTTGATTTTGGTTCCACCCCTATATTTCTTTTTGGTCATGTATTTTTCAAATTTTTAACATTTTAATTGTGCTATTGTAATTTGGTATGTATTTAATAGTGGTTACTACATTCGTTTTTATACTCTAAGTTTTCATTATTTTATTATACCTAAAAATGATTGGATAGAGTTGGTTGTGTGTGTCTGTATGAAATTAATTAATTATAAGGTATCCCATTTTAATATTATGTCAACTTGGTACTTGTATCCTGTCCCTGGAAAAATTGTGGTGGGATTTGTCACGACCCACCCCCCAGGGAATGTGTTGTAACTACCCCATGCCCCCCTTCCATAGGCCAGGGGCTGACGACTAGAACCAAAGGAGTAAATCCCTACACTGGGAAGGCATTGCCTTTATTACTGGAAAAAAACACAACCAGAGAACAAGTGGAAGAAAACTCTATGTTAAAATTGAATACACAAGAAGTTCTAGAATGTGCAAGGGCCGAAAATACAAGACCAATAGTAAAGTACAAGGAATGGAAAAACATGTACAACTAAAAAGACAAGTAGTCGGAAGGTTCCTAGTAGCTCCTAGATCGTCCACCACAGATCCTACCTGAAGGGTATAGATACCCTCCTCAGTGCTCCACATCCATGTGTCTTCTCCAGGTACCGGCTCGTCATGAGGTCCACCTCTGGATTCCATAGAATCCTCATACACTCTACCTCGGTCAGCGTTGTCTGTCATCTGTATCCAACCCAACAAGGTTCGATCATAGCACGTGTAGGGGTGAGTATAACGATACTCATTTGGGACCCCGAGACCCTCTTGGTCTCACAAAATCCACAAAGGATAAACCACAGTAGAAATATACAATAATGAAGTATTAAACAACCCTACTTAGTTATATGCCCATACATATACCTAAGTTATCAATCACATTCCGGCTCCAACTCTCAAGCCCAAGCCCAAACCATTCCAGAAAGGAAGTAAAGTCAATCACCACATTGATAATGGTTGAAAGACATGAATCAGCTCACATAGGAATAAAACTCACGAAGAGGGGTAGAGATGATTAGATGAAGCCTCAGAAACATCTACTCTATCGAACCCACGTAGGAGCCTGGAACAATTTGAGTGTTGTCGAACCCACGTAGGATTCCGGTACAGAAGTTGTCACTGTCGAACCCACGTAGGATTCTGGTACAGTAGTATTCATTGTCGAACCCACGTAGGATCCTAGTATAGATTTTGTCACTTTCTAACCCACGTAGGATTCTGGTACATTAGTCTTCACCGTTGAACCCACATAGGATCCTGGTACAGAAGTCATCATTGTCGAACCCATAGAGGATTCTGTCATCCCAGTCGCTGCCAACCCTAGGGTTCCCGCACACAACACGCTCGATTCTAGGAGTTTCTGCTCCTCGATCGAAGTGTTAATACATCAACTATCATGAAGTCCAGATTTTATGTATCATGTAGTTCTGTTTCATCATAAGGAACCCAACGCGATAGACTGTGCGTCAATCGGATGTCCGGTGTGAGAGTTATTGGCATTTCCATTCCAAGGGGCAGGTTGGATTTCAGGTACATTCCAACCTGGCCATATGCCAACATCATCTAAATGTTGTTTGTAGTATTCCAAAAGGACTGTCTCATTAAAAGGAATCCAACGTTGTTGACAGTACGTCAATCGGACGCGCGGTCCTTAAGTTATAAGTGTTTCCATTCCGAGGGCCCAGTTGGTTTCAGGTTCAAACCAACACGGTTTTAACCAAACTTCGACAAAACCATGACTGTGTTATACCAAAATGACTGACTCGATCCAAGGAATCCTACGCAACTGACGTTATGTTGATCGTAGATCCGTAGCTCATGTTATGGGTGAAAACCCAAAAGTGGCCCGAAGATGGGGGTATGGGTCCGATCCGACTTGGCCCAACCCGCCCTGGGTCGGCCCGAACCGGGTCGACCCGACTAGGATCTAGGTCCAGCCTCATAGGGCTAGGCCCAGCCCGACAGGCGAGGCCCGTCCTGGCAGCTATGGCCTGGCCCACGCGAGGGAGGCCTAGCCCGCGCGGCAGGCGGCCCGGCCTGCGCGGCAGCAGGCCCGGCCCGCCCGACTAGCTGTGGCTCGGCACACGCAAGGCATGTGGAGCGGGGGGGGGGGGGGGGTCCCATAATGGCGGCGCCAACTGGTGTAGCCATGCCATTCCAAAACCCGCAGATGGGTGTTCCGCTCCACCGCCGCAGCCGGTTCCGTAGCGGCCTTCCGCCTGTAGCACGCGAGGGGTGCTGCCACCCCCAGGCGGTCGGCTGGTGCTGGTCGGCGCCTCTGGTTGCTGGCGCCGCCGCGCCACCGACCTGCACCACTGCAGTCCTCCACGGGCCACCAATGTCATTCTGGTAGTTTGTTTTTCCCCTTATCTGCACATACGGCCTCCTCAGGTCCTGTTCTTCACTGTGACAGCCTCAAATCGACGTTGCCATTCCATTCACTTGTTCCCCATCAAACCGCGCATCAAGGACAAATTGGTGGATGGTCTGGGCTTGTTCTTTAGCCCATGCCCTCCACGTTAGAGGCTCAAACAGTAATCCAACATATAATTGAACCAAAAACAAACCCCAGCTTTATCTCTAACCCATCACACAATCAACATCTATTCTGTAGATTGAAATGTTTTGGGGTTTATCCACAGTTGTTGTTTTTATCCAAGGGAATAGACGAACTTAAATGAAAGGAACTCAAACTCGCATTCAAAACCCTACCTCAATTGTTATTGACCATTGACAACGTCACAAAATGTTGGTGTCGTTCTGTTGACGTCGGAAGGAGGTGACGTCGTCGTTGGCGATGTTCTTCGTGGGTGGCGTCTTCACTTTTAGCTCAGTCGAATGGGAGAAGATGATGCTCGTTATTCTTTGTTGTAGGATGAAGAAACATCCTTCGTTGAGGGAAATAAGTTCTCCTTAGTTCTTCTCTTCTTCCATTCCACCAAAAGAATGCCAACCAAAGAAAAAGAATATAATCTCTTCTTTTAAGGTTTGCAAAAAACATTCAAAAGGATTCAAACACTAAAATTAATTAATTAATTATGGAAGCTCAATTAATTAATTAATAGTTTTGGAACATTAATGAGAAAAGGTGGGTGGTGGAGATTTTTCAAAATTAAAAAGGGAGGTGGAAGGTGGTGGGTTTAACCCACATCAATGGTGTTTCCAAGGGTTTCAAGTGGGAGTTGAAGAGTTGATGTTCATGTGGCCCCCAAAACACATTATCTTCCCATGGGAGGTTATGTGGGGGTTGGGCCCCACTTCTAACTTCCCTTTGGTGGATTTAACCACCACCTACATAAAAAATATGTTAATCATATTTTTATTAATTTTAACTAGAAAACCCCCAAAAATAACTTCCAACATGTATAAAATGAAACTGTGGTAAAGGCCCCCTTAAACGAATACTGGCAGTGCGAGTTAATCGGTGCCCTTTGATTTCAATTTCGAGCATCAGTTCAAAAGATATAAAATCCCACACATACGTTTATTGAACGTACCCGATAAAAACTTCAGAAATTGATTCCAGGCACACCAGGCCTCGGAATCAAGAACCGTCAGAAACTGCGGACTCCTAAAAATCCCATGTATATATGAAAACAATTTTCCTTCTCATTTCAAGGTATTTACATTCTTCCCACCTCTGGTATTTACGTACCCGTAAGCTACATCACATGCTAAGGGAACAAATTGGGGGTACTGAGCACGCATCTGAGCCTCCCGCTCCCATGTTCTCTCCTGGAGGTTCCCATTCTTCCAGCGAACACACACCATTAGAATCGACCATCCACATAGGACCCACTCTTATCGATCCTCAATATCCACTGGAACCTCCATGAAAGTCCCCCTGTCATCGATATCTAGATCCCCATGGTCGATGATGTGGGACAGATCATGCATGTATCCCCTCAGCTGAGATATGTGGAAGACGTCATGCACCCAGTGCAACCGAGGTGGAAGAACCATGTGGTAAGCCACCTAGCCTACCCTACTGAGGACCTGAAAAGGCCCAAATAATCACAGAGATAACATTCCACCTCGAAAAAATCTTCGTAGACCTCGTCGAGGTGAGACCCATAGAAAGACGTGGTCACCATCCTCGAATTCTAGAGATCTCTATCTCTGGTCGGCATATGAATTTTTTCAGCTCTGCAAAGTCTTTATCCGCTTCTGGATGACCTGAACCTCCTCCGTGGTAGCTCGTACCATCTCTGGTTAGTAGAAAGTGGGATGACTTGGTAAGTCGGTCGATGATCACCCAATTCGAGTCGTGTCCCCTGGAAGTACGTGGAAGACCCATCACGAAGTCCATGGATATCTCATACCTCTTCCACTTTGGGACCTCTAAAGGCTGAACCAAGCCTGCTGGTACCTGATCCTCCGCCATCACTTGCTGACAAGTCAGGCATCGAGAGGCAAAATCTTCTACTTCCATCTTCATACCTGGCCACCAGTGCTATCATCGAAGGTCCTAATACATATTTTCAACTCCTAGATGTACCGCTAAAGGGGGTGTGTGGATCTCCTGAAACACTTCCCACTGAAGTGAAACTGGAACCATGGTATGTATTATAAAAGGAATAACATGCTCCCTACCTTCCGAAAATCCTTTGGGTTCCTTCCCTGAGGATATATGAGTACGTCATGTCTCACAGTCAGCATCCCCATGCTACTCCTCCCTGACTTGCGGAAGAATTGGGTTAGTGACTCTGAGAGACTATAGAAAGGTTGCCCTGTCCTGATCCACAAAGGATATCCGCAACGAGGCCAGCTTCTTTGTCACCTCTCCTAGAAGCTAAATTTCTGTTCTCCTACTAAGAGAATAGGATAAAACGTTCCCCTTTACCGGATTATAGATTATCTTGAGGTCATAGTCCTGGAGGAATTCAAGTCATCGTCGTTGTCTCTGGTTCAAGTCCTTTGGAGATAATATATAACTGAGACTATGGTGATTAGAGTATACTCTAAATAATTCTCCCAACGAACTATGTGTGATACTAGACAATTAAAAAGAACTCGTCTACACCCTTCTTTTTCTACGTCCTGCAAGAGCTGCTAAGATTACTCCTTTTCTGAAAATAGAAATATGGTCTCATCCCCTGGATGAACCACGCCCATTTCCTAATACACTCTATCCTAACATGAAAGGTACTAATTCATGCCATGGACGATGTCATAAAGGCTCAACACTACTACCAAGAGATCCAACTGTTACTCTCGCCTATAAGGGTTGAGTCACACTATCGACATCAATGTGTGCTCACTGGGACTCCTCCAGTAGGAATCTCGAATGTGACGGTCAACTCAACGGTTTTATCCAGAATCTCTTATTATTATCCCCACAAAAGGCAAGAAATAAAACTTCACAGGGAAAAGTGTATTTTATTACTGCATCCCAATGTACATAGACACAATGAAACCACAAACAATGACATCAACGAAGCTAGAAGATCCATGAACAAAGTACTCTATGCCGGGGACTAGTCCCTCTCTTGTCCACCAGCTCTTGGAGCACTATGGTCATAGGCCTCAGCTTCCTGAAGCTAATCTCTCCCTTGTCCACCCGTTCCCTATGGTCGAGGAGGACCTCTTTGTGGTGGTGGTGGTAGGGACTTGAAAATTCATCCACCACCTGTTGCTCGGCCAACTCCTCTGCCACATTCGCATGCTCCCAGCGGACCACCACGATCGAACCTCTACCTCTACCTGAGAGGTCCCTCTACTGCATGCTGCTCATATGTAGGGCTGGTCAAGTAGTCTCGAGCCATGTGACCCTACACGCCACATGCATAGCACTGCCTACTCCTCATATGGATAGCTCTGTCTCAGGTTCCCCGCACAACCGAACCTGAGTCATGTAGTCATCCACCTATGGGTCTAGTCCTCTTGGACCCCTGCATTACTTGTATACTGCTAGCTATAAAAGACTCTGGTGCATGTCAACCAGTGATGGGTCTCACTACTGGAGACTACTCAGCATGGAAACACTCCACTAAGAGTTCTCGTTCCAATACCCCCATCTGCGTCGGGATGTTGTGGGTGATCACTGAAGCCTTGATCTCATGCCTGAGTCCCTCCTCAATGGTTCAGGCCCTAAACAATGGGTGTTGTACCATATCCATGGAGTTGTGTGAGAGGTCGATGAAACTTGCTGAGTACTGAGCTACTGTCTTGCTACACTGCTGCAGATGAAGTAACTCATGAATTCACACCACCCAAAGGGTGGTTGGTACAAAATCTAACCGGAATAGGCTCTCGAAGTCTGTCTAGAGTAGTGATGCCTTGTCATGAACCTAGAGCATCATGATCCACCATCTTCCTACTGATGCCTACAAGAGACTCGCGACAATTATCACCATGAGGTAGGATGGTGTCCCTACCAATATGAAATCTTTCACAACATCCTCCATACAATCCTTACCTTCCTGTGGGTCCATCTCTCCCCAGAACCTGGGCGGTCTCTGGAGCTAGAACTCATGCAATGCACTCAGATGGTGTGCACTCTCTGCTACTGGAGCTAGTGGTATCCGTGGCCCAGTGGGTAGTGGTACCAAAGGTACATCCACCGTGATAGGGCCTTGCATCGAAGCCTCATCACTCGGTGGGCTACCATCTTGTACGAAACATAGAACCCTATCTGGCTACCTTCATGGGGCCATCCTGAAAACAAATATGTGTGCCATGGTCAAAAATTAAACCTGGTGATATGACACAAAGAAATCACGGAGAAAACATTTTCAAGAAAACACACACGCCATCAGTGTTTTTGTGCATTGAGTCGGAGAACATAAGTCAGAGTCCTAGTGTATGGATACGTAGGCTGCCGCACCAACACCGATTTCCCTAAACTGATAAACACACTAAAAACAATTAACACTATTGCTGTTAAAAGAATCAGAGTCCAAGTTCTGTGGTGGAACCAACTCCTATTATACCAATTTTTCATGACCTATCCCCCAGGTCTCATGTCGTAACTAGCCCAAGCACTCCTTCCATAGGCCAGGGGATGGAGACTAGCACCCAAGGCATAAATCCCTAATCTGCTAAGGCATTGCCTTTATAACAACAAAAAACACAACTAGAGAAAAAGAGGAAGAAAACTCTAAGTTAAAACTGAATACAGAAGATGTTTTGGGAAGTATATGGGCCAGAAATAAAAGACCAAAAGAAAAGTACAAGGAAAGGACAAACATGTACAACTAATCAGAAAAATAGTTGGAAGGTTTCTAGCAGCTCATTGATCATCCACCACAGATCCTACCTGATGGGTAGGTATAGATATCATCCCCAGTGCTCCACATTCTTCTATCTCCCACGGGTACCGACTCGTTGTGAGGTCCAGCTCCGGATACCGTCCAGTCCTCGTACACTCCACCTCGGTCAGTGATATCCATCGTCTGCATCCAACACAATGAGGTGCGGGCAGAGCCTGTACAGGGGTGATTATAATGATACTCAGTAGGGACCCCAAGACCCTCAAGGTGTCACAATATCCACAAAGGATAAACCACAGTATAAATATAGAATCACGAAGTATCAAACAAACCTACATAGATATATGCTCATACATATACCTAAGTTATCAATCACATTCCAGCTCCAACTCTCTATCCCAATCACAAACCATTCCAAAAAGGAAGTAAAGTCAATCACCACATTGATAATGGTTGAAATAAAAGACTCAGCTCACATAGGTATACAAATCACGATGAGGGGTAGAGATGATTAGATGAAGCCTATAAATCATCTTCTCTGTCGAACCCATGTAGGATTCTGGAACAACACAAGCGCTGTTGAACCCACGTAGGATTCCGGTATAGAAGTCGTCATTGTCGAACCCACGTAGGATTTTGGTACATTAGTGTTTTCTATTGAATGCACATAGTATCCTGGTACATAAGACATCACTATCTAACCCATGTATGAATCCGGTACAGTAGTCTTCGCTTTTTAACCCATGTAGGATCCTGGTACAAAAGTCGTCACTGTCGAACCCACGGAGGATTCTGTCATCTCAGTCGCAGCCCGCCCTAGGGTTCCCGCACACAACACGCTCGATTCCAGGAGGGTCCGCTCCTTGTGACAAGTTTCAACACATAAAATATCAATAAATCCTAATTTGATGTATCTTATAGTACCGTTTCATCATAAGGAACCCAACGCGATAGACGGTGCGTCAATCAGACGCCAGGTCTGAGAGTTATTGGCATTTCTGTTCTAAGGGGCCTGTTGGATTTCAGGTACATTCCAACCTGTACATACTCTAACCTCATCTAAATCATGTGTGGAGTATGGAAAAAGAATCATCTCATTAAAAATAATCCAACATTGTTGATGGCATGTAAATCCGACGTCCATTCCTTTAGTTATAATGATTTCTGCTCCGAGGGCCTGGTTAGTTTTGGGTTCGAACCAACCCTACCATACCCAAAATGCACCAAAACCTTGAGGGTGATATACCGAAGATATCTTTTAGATCCAAGAAATACTACGCAACTAATGGTGAATCAATCAGAGTTCTGTATCTCATGTTATGGGTAAACAACCAAAAGTGGTCTGAAGAGGGGGGGGGGGGGTCTGGGTCCTGTCCGACCCGGCCTAACCCGCCTGGGGTCAGCCCGAACTGGGTCGACCCGACCCGGATCCAAGTCCGGCCCGATAGGGAATGGCCCAGCGCAGCGGGTGCAGCCCAGCCTGGCAGCTACTGCCTGACCCACGTGGGGGCGTCACGGCCCGCACGACAGGTGGCCCAGCCTGCACGACCGACCACAGCTCAGCATGCACAAGGCGTGCAGAGAAGAGGTGGAGGGGCCGTGTCCCTAAACGGCAGTGCCAACTCACACTGCCCAGCCTAACCAGAACCCGTGGATGTGGATTCCACTACACCACCGCGGCCGGTGCCGCGACGACCTTCCGTCGACGGCGTGTGAGGGGCGCCACCGTCACGCACCTCCGTGGGCCACCAGAGTCATTCTGGTGGTCCGTTTTGCCTCTTGTTTATACCTATGGCCTCCTTGGGGCTTGTAATTCTCTACGATTGCATCAAATAAAAGTTTCCATTCCATTCACCCATCTCCCATCAAACCTCGCATCAAGAACGAATTGGCGGAGGGTCTGGACTTGTTCGTTAACCTGTGCCCTCCGCATTAGAGGCTCAAACAGAAATACAACATATAATTGAACCAGAAACAAACCCCAACTAAATCTCTAACCCATCCCGCAATCAACATTTGTTCTATGGATCGACATGTTCTGGGTCGATCCACGGTTTTTGTTTTTATCCAAGGGAAAATAAGAACTTAAATAAAAAGAATTCAAACTCGAATTTAAAACCCTACATTGATTGTCGTTGACCATTGACAAAGTTGCGGAAGGGTGGCGTCTTTCCATTTACGTTGGAAGGAGGTCACGTCATAGTTGGAAATTTTCTTCATAGGCGGTGTCTTCCCTTTTGGATCAGTGTACAGGGAGAAGACGATGCTCGTCATTCTTCATTGGAGGATGAAGAAGCATTCTTCGTTGAGGTAAAGAAGTTATCCTTAGTTCTTCTCTTCCTTTGTTCCACCAAAATAAATCCAACAAAAGTAAAAGAATATAATATCATCTTTTAATGATGGAAAAATAAATTCAAAAGAATTCAATCACTCAAATTAAATAATTAATTGTGGAAGCTCAATTAATTAATTAATGGTTTTGGCACATTAATTAGAAAAGGTGGTAGGTGGAGAGTTCTAAAAATTAAAAAGGGAGGTGGAAGGTGGAGGGTTTAAACCACATCAATGGGGGTTTCAAGGGTTTCAAGTGGGAGTTGAAGAGTTAATGTTTGTGTGGTCCCCACAACACATTATCCTCCCATGGCAGTTTATGTGGGGGTGGGCCCCACTTCCAACTTCTATTTGGTGGATTTAACCACCACCTACATAAAAAATATGTAAATCACATTTTTATTAATTTTCATTAGAAAACCCCCAAAAATAACTTCCATCCTGTATAAAATGAAACTGTGATAATGGTCCCCTTAAGTAAATACCGGTGCTGCATGTTCATCGGTGCCCTCAGATTTCAATTTCGGGCATCCGTTCAAAAGATATAAAATCCCACATGTATGTTTACTGAACGTACACGAACAAAACTTCAGAGATTGATTCTGAGCACACCAGGCCTTGAAATCAAGCGCTATCAGAAACTCCAGGCTCATAAATTTTCCATGTATTTAAGAAAAAAAATCACAAGATTTCCAGGTCTTTACAGGATTGGTGTTGTCACACTCATCTTACCACTAGTTTGGTGGTCCCTGATGGGTTGGGTATTGAAATTGTAGTATCCAAAGGGGTTTTCCCATCATAGGACTTGAGTTTGGATATTTTAATAGTTGTGAGGCTAGGTATGGGAATTATGGAAATAATGTTAATGTGATTATAGATTAGATATTAGGTGATAAAATCTATTTTTAGTTCATTTTCTCACTTGTGCATTCACTAGGTCTCTAAAAACCAACTTTCTAGATCATTACATGTAAACCTTAGTTGAAGGTATAAAATGTTTACATGTTTCATATGGAAATGGGTTTTATTCTCCAATCCCTTCTTGAGTCATCTCCCTTTATATAATACTTAGTTATTGTATGTATTGATAATATTCAATATATATCTATGATTATAATAAACTAGGATTATAAGATAGTTTTATGATGACAACCAATTGAGTGAGGAGGCATTAGTACATGGTCCCATTAATCAAACTTCCCATTTATGAAAGAAAATAAAAGGGATACCACATGATTAGTAGTGCATAGTTCCACCACAAATGGTCCATATGGTTTATCAATGACATGTTGAGATACTAATACCTCTAATAGGTTATGAAAATGATTGTGCAATTTTAGCATTGTAAAAAAGTTCGAGTGATAGGGATATTATATACAGACTTTTCATATGGGGTAAAATCCTTTATTTGTATGTTGAATACATTATTTTTATTCTTGTGGATGTTACCAAGATAATTACATCTATTTTTAGATTTTTTAGATCTTTTTTGGATCCATAATCCTAAAAAAACTTATAAAATAGGTGGACCATATGTTTTTTATTAACCGAACACCTAAGGCTGACATGTTTAGTTCAACTGTGTAGCGTTTTGGAGAGGCATTGTAGAGGGGTTAATAAAATATGAATGGTTTTAATATACCATAATCCAATCCCCAATGTTTTGTTCCAATTATCCAGAGATTGTTCTTGTTAGTGCACATTTTTTCAAACCCCTATCTCCAAACAATTATCTCTTTAGAAATTGGTTAATTTTCTATTTTATTCACTTACATTTGTTAATCTATTAAAAATTGTTTTACTATCCCATATAATTTACCACCTCTCAACTGCAAGGAGATCTCCATTTTTCTTACAAGAAAGTAATTGAGCCTCCACCTTCATCCAAACTTTGCATCATCCATCATAGGATATATTAGATAACAAATAGGAAGTTATTCAATCCAATTTTTTCTTTTATTCATTTGACTCTCCCTGATGAATGTAATTTCTATGTGAGGTAGTATGACATAATTTCATTTTATTTTTATATTTTGTGATTTATCCTATTCTACAATGACTCTAAATCTGGTACCATTTGAGGAGTTTTCAACCATAATAAAGTAGGTGGTATAGTAATTTTTCCCCAAATTAATGTAGTTTTGTATTGTGTTACATCATTCCACATGCTAGAATCTCATCATGTTTCCTCATAAATATGATTTTCCATAAATATAGTTTTTAGACATGTCATAAATTCCATTATACATTCTTTCCATGGTGGATGATGTCCCCTTTGGCTAGTTCAATCTCTTGAGGTGTTCTTATAAAATTACCCTTAACTTATTAAAAATTATTGTAATGAAACCACATATATGTGGTAGTAGATTGGATTTTAAAAAAGATGACTTTGTTAAATTATATGGGAGTCAACGCTACAACCATGTCACAAGGCCATTATGTAGATTGTGTATTATTATTTAAAACAATTAAATGTATATTTCATAGAGGCCATACCTTGGATTATATTAAGGTATGATTGACACTTATTATATGATGCGATATTTGGTAATGGCATCCGTTATGATATATGATACTTGTGCATATAATCCCTTATTAAATGTTATAATTAGGAGTGAATTACATAATTATTTATGATAATTGTCTTGGATTCATTTATTCAAAGTGATAATGTTTCATTTTTTGCATGATGATATATGATTTTGAGCTAGAATATCCTTTATTACTCTATGTGACTCTTGTGACTATTGAAAGACACATATGTTATACCAGAATTAATGGATATCACTATTTATCTATATATTTTTCAACATTTGTTACTATGTTTTTATTTAATTTAATATATATATATATATATTCATATATATATTGTTAAATATGATTATTTATATCATCTCTTATGGTGAAACCAGTAGTGTTAGCCTGTTGTCCTTTACAAACTAGATCCAACTCATTTTTATTTTACATATTTAATATACAATATTATATATGAACACTTACATTTTATATAAACATTCTGGATTATATTAGAAATTATTTATGGTGTCCTGATTAGTATATCACAAACCATGATCAATCCACTGGTTGGTGACTAAACATACTCTATGGATGAAGGTAGGGAAAATGGGAAATGTCCATCTTTGGATACCTGATTATATACATAAGATTTATTGAATGAGTTTGGTTCCATGATTATACTAACGATGTTATTGGAAAATATATTTTTTTATTTTTTTATTTTTTATTCAGGACGTTTTTTATTCAAGATACTCTGCCTCCCTGTTTTTAAATTTTTTATATATTACACACATATTACCATTTTGTATATAATATTGAATCTATTTCATCATTTTGATTATATATATATTAATTATGCATATAAATTTAATTTATTATACTATTTTCTATCTTATTGTTTTTAATAACACTATGATACACTATGGTCACGGGGATATAGTTTCTACACCATATCGTCATTGACCCTCACTGCTAGTCGACAACCTCTAGATTAGAAGGATTCATTCATGGGGCCATGTTCCCAAAGTTGTTCAGTTACACATGAGTGAACTGGTTCTATAATTATACAAAGAGCTATAAAATTATATTTTCCTATTTCCTTAAAATTTAAGGATTGTATACATGAGATTAAAAATGTTTCATAATTTTGTAATGAGCCTATACTTATGTGTAACTATCCCACAAACAGGAGAAAAAAAAATTACCCCGTATTGGATATTGTTGTTCTATTTCATTCCTATTTCTTTTCTATTGATTTTACCATGGGGTGACAAACATGATCAGTGTTATTTGTTTTGATATTATTATGGATTCTATTTTATATTTTTCTAGGTAAGGATATGGGGTATTCATCTTACATCATAATAGGAACATGAGGATTCACATGTCATGCATATTTTGTTCCATATATATATATATATATATATATATGTTAACACATGCATTTCCACTACTTTTTACTAGATCCGTGACTATTAAATATGTAAATGTGATAAAATTTCATGATGGGATTAAATAATTGGATTAATTAAAGTATATTCATCATCCCAAATTGTTTTCCCCATATATCATGATAGTGGATCCTTATAAAACAAATTATTTCATGTTTTATCCATAGACCACAGGTCACATGAACTGAAATGTTAGACGATGTTGATTACATGAAATCCTATTATAATTAAGGAATCCTGTACTTCTATAAATTTAGTACTGTGATTCATCTAATAAATTCATTTTATATGACATGTTGTAATCTTATACTGGTTGTAAGGATCATGCTGTAATTAAAGGATGCTTCAATTTACATTTAAAATGATTATAACATTATAACGTGGAAATGATGACTCATCTAATTATACCTTGATATATATAAGTATGTAATTTAATAAAATAAAATTTATAAGGTGTTTCACTCTGTACCTTTTAATTGAAATTTGTATAATGAAACCTCAACTGTGAAATAGGGAACATGACGCCACATTGACCTTAGTAGTTAGAGGAATGTATTGAAATTTATGATACCTAGTGGTTTTATATGTATCCTTGACCTATATTTAGAAGAAACAAGGTTTTTATGAAACTTATATCTGAAGGATATATTCCTTTCTAGTTCATGTATCTTGACATAATTTCTTTTTTCAATTCCATTAAAATGAGTTTGTTTAGAAATATAGATATATTTCACAAATACATCCTCAATTCTTGCCCAGGATGGTGGTTATAACCCTGCTATGATGGTGGTGGGCCTAAGATAGTAGTATTAACACTTATAGTGCCACCCATGACACCTCCTATTATTCCTAATCTGGGAACTGATGCTTTTTTTCAAGAGATATTACTAAGATTTATTCAATATTTGTATGGTGTAATATACCGTTACCTTAATATGGAATAGTTGAGATAAAAATTCAAGAAATCATATCAACCTACTTTTTTGGTGTTTGGTGGTCCCCAAGCTATTGCGTCATCGGTATAGGATATACTATCAATAAAAAATATCCGAAGAAACCTATGGAGATGGGGGTCGTGATCACATCCTAAATACTACAAGACTCCAAAAAGCGATGGTGGGATGATATCACCCTCATGATCATCATCATTGTATGGTCTATGTAGACTTTTAGACTTCCTTATAGGACTAATTCTTCCCTAAGACATAGAAAGAATACAGTTCATGATATTTCATTAACATTCAGTTGATTTTTAGGTTTGTCAAATAATATTCAGCTCATTTCATCGATCTTCATTGCATCACACTAATAGTTGTTAGTGAAAATTTAATGATTGTGATATAGTTCTAGGATGGTCTTTTAAACACCATCTAATCAAATGTGAATATCATTCGACTAACTATAGATAATGAGATAGTTATCCATGAACTCTTCACATAGTATAACCTGAGATAAGATTATGGTGTAAGACATGATGGTTCAATATAGATATAGGTATTTATTTCATTGAGTGGAATAAATCATCACTTTGAGTCTGCTAGTGGGGTCAGATGAAGTCAGATGAAGCATGTTGATAATTATGTGGTGTGGAAGCATTGTAGAAAGACAAGGAATAAGAAACCCCAGTGTTTCTATTACCTTATTAATTATTGGGGTTGCATAAGGATGGGGAACGAGAAATATTTTTTCAGGAACATCCAGTTTATTCTTTATGGGGGAGGATCCAAACTGTCTCTTCTCTAAGAAGAAAGATCAGTAGAACCTTTATTGGAAGAGAGTTGTATTACTACCAGCAAATCAGGCTAAGGAAGCAGACATGGTTGTGAAAGCTAGTCATATGAGTTGTAGTAAAAACTGAGTTGGTATTATAGGGGTGGGAAAGATATAAATCAGGGCTACGGACCTGGAAAACTACATGTTGTATAGAATATACCAAATGATTAGATTGTTGGACCTTCAATACTTTGACATTCTATTAATGTATCCTTTACTTTAGTGTCTTATTTATTTGATATCTTGGGCTTATATTCCTCATATATGCAGCAATTATGTATTTTTTGGACCAAGATATAGGATACTTAAATATCATGATGACTCTTGAAACACCACAGGGGATCAGATATTGGATTTTTCACTGGTGTAAGGGATTACCCCTTGAAAAGGTGGTTATTTTTTATAGAACATCCTTTTCCTTTAGATGACCAACTTAGACATCATACTCAGGATAGACTGTTTGTCAACCTATCATTTTCATGTTTATTTATACCAATAAATGGTGTAATTTACATCTCCCAAGGGTATGACCTCTATTCATAAGGGAAAAACGGATGTACAGGAGATTCCAACTACACTAGGGCATCATGGGATGGGGAAAGTGAAAACTGATATTGTTACTCTTTTTTAGGGATCAGGGAATTTAAAATATATATTTACATATATTAGTGGATCAATTTATAAATGAAACCCCTAATGGATAAAATTGACTACCTTATAATATACATGTAGTGTTTACTATTGAGATAGTTCCAAGAAGATCACTAGTGTCCATTCGTACTTATCAGATGAAGACTACTAAGATTAACTAACTCAATAAATAGTTATATGACATTAAAGATAAGATTTTTATAAGACTCAGTAAATAACATTGGGGTTAACCTATCCATTAATCAAATAATTAGAAATGTAACCGTAAAAATAGTGGGAAATAATGAAGTTTATGTCAAATTATGATGAATAATTCATATCCATTATCTTAAATAAATGATATATTTGGCCATCTATGAGGAGCTCGGGTTTTTAGAAATATTTTTTTATTTCGGGTTATCATCAAGTGCATGTGATTCCATAAAACAAAACATATACAATATTCCATAGTATATATGGATTTTATGAGTATCTATTAATTATATTTTTGTCTCATGAATATAACAATCATTTTAATTGATTTAAGGAATTGGGTTCACCTTTCATGTATAGATTCATCTGTGGTTTTTTAAAGGATGACATCTTGGTGTATTATCATACTCAACTCCACCATTCCAAACATTATTTATACAATATTGTATACATTGAGATATCTCCATCAATATGATATGATCACATATTTCTAGTTTTGGATCGACAATATTCAATCCTGATTAACATTATCTTAGAGTATGTAGTGTCCAATTATCCATTGATGGTGAGGGATATAGGTTTAGGGGATAATTCCAAGAATATATTTGAAATAATGAGTTTCATGGTATTAGATGGATATTATATGAATTTTATTCTATATTTCTCAGGACATGAAGAACCACTTATAAGATTTACTATGAATGTTCTCTATTTTACATGTTTTTATGAAAACACAAGATACATTATCGAGTTGAAAGGAATGTTGAGTTCATCATCGATCTTGTTTTTACATGATCCTAGAAGAGGATATATAGTTTATTATGATGCTTCATCCATCAGGATGAGATCCATTTTCATGAACTGAGATTTAGTCATGTGGTAAATATATTGGATGTTATATACACATTAGAATATTTACCCAATGTTTGATCTCTAGTTAACAGTTGTGGTTCATGCTATTAATTATTAGAGTAATTACATCCCTGTAGAGTTATTTTTGGTGCATATAGGCAAAAACAATTCTCATATACATATTCACATAATGTGACTTGAACCTCAAATAGAAATGGTGGGTTGAATAGCGACATTATTTAGAGTTATAACTTGATTATACTATTATAAAATCTAACCTAGTGGTTCGTTCTCTACGGTGAAAGACTCAAAGGAAATTTATTCAAGAGGCCAGGACAAAGTGAATGTGGATGACTGTGTTTTCTAATTTTCACTTTGATGTACAAGAATTTGATTTTCAAACAATACATGCATCATTATTTATGACAAATTCTCTTCTCATTAGAGTGAATATGAAGTAGCATTCTAATCCAAATGGTTTGTTCCAATAATTGAGCATTACAGGTGAGGACCCATCACATGGTTGGATTGTTAACAAGGATTATATCTGGTGAATTCATGGATGTTTCTGAGTTACTCTAGACATATGAAAATTGTTGACCCGAGAGTCATATCCACTATATGAGTTATAAATTTGGGACTCAACAAGATGTAATTTTACTTACTCGTCCATTATTGGTGCCCTAGTATAAAAATTTAGATGTCCAGTTTCATTTCATTGTTTTTCACAATTCATTAGGTGAGGGGGGAACACCAGTGGACAGTAGGAACTCAATATCCATTGTCGATTAAAGTGTGGAAATGAGATGATATTACCATGGAAATTGTGTGGTGTTTACCAGTATCCTCTTAAATAATTGATGTGGTATTATACATTATTAATTGTTTGAAAAAAATAGAACATTGTCAATATATTACATAGACAATTTAAGTGGTTGATATTTGGAAGAGTTTCCTATGATAGGTTATACTAATTCATGTTGTTTTCTATTATATCATATTAGAAAAGTATTATCAGTTCACATAATAGTTCTAGAAAGGATTGAATAATCTTATCGAAAACCACCCACTTTTGAGAACAAAATTTCACCCACTGACCGATGGGAAATCCAAGAATATGATTCAGATATTAGAGGACATTATATGAACATGCATCCTTGATTTTGGATGTTGTTGGGATAAACCCCAACCTATTTTAAATTTTTCTTATAATAATATATTTTATTAAACTATAAAGATATAACCTTATTAAGACTTATAAGGTAGTCTATTCTTTTATCCCCTATGATGGTTACAATTAGGCAAGGTCGTGATAATGGGACCTAATATCATTCAGGAGACATCCAAGTATGTTCATCCTATCAAAAATCAAATTGATAACCTCAGAATATAAAAAATTATTATATATATCCTAAATTCATCACTCTAGATTTTTAGGTGGGACATTAGTAATTCTTGTGTGATTCTCCAAGGACGGGTCTGAGGTGGATTCAAATATAGGGAATGTTTTCACCTCATTATGTTATGAAATTTGAGATATGCGAGAGATTCTAGCCAATAACCTATAAGACATATCTCCCTCATAGGTACTAGTCCTGGTAAAATTTCTTCAATTTATCTCATCTTCACCATTACCATTCTAAACCATCTCATATTTTCCATCCATGTAAGGTTGACTTAGTCATTGATTCTTCGTTTGAGTAGAAACCAATTTATTTCATTGATTGGAGCATGAAAACTCATTGAGATGGTTAATTTCATCTAGTACAAGAGGTAAGGAAAACATTCAATGTATATGATGAGACGTGGTATTGAGAGGATGATGTACATGTTCATTAGTCATATATTTTCAAATAATATGTTTTACCGCCCTCATTATTGAAAAATAAGGATGAGTTCTTCTAAGGATGAGATACTGTACGCCACTTGATTTTATTATGTGGTATAAATCCTTTCAATTTTTATTCAAACAACAATTTTTCGAATTTTTTATGTCCCTTATAAAAGGAGGAATGATTTGGGAGTTTTTAAGGATTTTTCATAGCCCATAGCTCCATATATTTTGAGAAAACAAGAGTTTTTCATGGTGTGTTCTAATCATGGAACTGAGTCTTCACAGTTTAGATATATCATGTGGGGGTGTTTTAAAGGAAAAACAGTGGAGTTCATGAGATTTACATGATATGTAAAACCATGATCCTTGCATGCACACTATGTTACATATAGGTAGTCAATGAGAATGGTTGGTGCAAGGTTTGGCCATATCGTGTGACCAAACCATGAACAATTTAAATGTGGTTATATTTCCTGTTTTCTCAAACACATTTTTATTTTTAACTCACATTTTCTTCTATCAAGACATGATGCACCATCGAAAAACATTGATATCTCCCTTTGGATTCCATGTATGGTTTTCAGTCCCAACTTTTTTCTAGACTCTGATTCTTCTGTTATTGGTTATTTTTTCTAAATCTTAGTAACTTCTTCCTTCGTCTTCATTCATTCCTATTTTTTTCTCTACCTTTTGAATGTTATCTCTAGGCAAACCAATATTCCCTATTTTTATATAATTGTTATATTTTTCTATTTTCATCTATTAAACACTGAATGTATAGATAATACCATATAAGGATTCATCTACCACCTTATGGTGGGAGTTATTTAATTTTTTATAATGTCAAGTTGTTTTATATCATGCATCATTATGCTACACTGAAAACATTTAACATATTGCCTCAAAAAAATTATTTACCCTAAATTTCATTGTTATCCATACTTGAAATTCACTAACACACCCTTTTCCTTGATGAGTAATGTCACCATATACTAGTTCCACGGATCGAGGTGTTCATATGAAATACCGCTTTACTTATTAAATGTTCATGTGACCAAACTACAAAATTGTGTTCTCGTCTGGGATCCTAACTAAAACAATAAAATTAAATCAAATGGGAGTGAATGGAACTACCATGTCATGTGAACCATGTGAACTATATGTGTTACACCTTAACAAGATGATATATATATAAATTAAAACCTATCTTAATGATCATATTAATGAATGACACATACTTATTATTAGATGTGATATTCAGGCATGAGATATATTATGATTCATGATACTTAGGAATGGATTCATTTATTAAATGTGATACTTTGGAAACATGTCCCAAATGATTCATGACACTCGGGAATGTAATCATTTATTAAAAGTGATACTCGGGCACAGAGTCCCCTTGGATATTTTATGTTCGGGAATGACATCTCTTTATACTCTATAGGACTCGTGTTACTATCCATAGATGCCTAAGTTACGCCTCGGGTCCCAGATATCACAATATATATTGAAATAAATGTTATTATATATATAGTGAATATATATAAATACATATCTGTATAAATATATATATATAGTGAACATGTTTTTCTTTATCTTGTCTTATGTCAAAGCATGCATTTTCAGTCTAGTGTCTTTCACGAATTAGATCCAACCAATTTATATTTTACATATCTCCTTTAAAATGTAATTTTTAAAAACTACCATTTTATAAATAGTGGATATATTTTATATAAATCCATTGGTGGTTTCCTACTGAACATATCTCACACAATGTTCGGGTTGCTGATTGTTACCCTATGGATGCTCGTAAAGACAAATAGAAGCCTCTAGCTTTGGATTTCAAATTATCTTCCAAGGATAGAAAATTGGAGAAGAGGAAAAATCATATTCCCATGAATACATTAGAGATATATTTTTGTATTTTCATTTTTTTATATATAATTTTTTATATGTCTACTTATTTTCATCCATTAATATCCTTTTTATATCGAATAATTATAAGTATTTTTTTATATGGCATTGATTTTGTTTCGATAATTTTATTATATCTGGATGAATTATGATTTTATTGTTAATTTATTATCATAATTTTACTAATTATTTTTATTAAATACAATTTGGATACACTAAAATCATGAGGGTAGAGTTACCCCTCTATAAAATCAGAGGCCATTCTCCCAGTGTGAATCCTCTACTATATGAGGGCACAAGAATGAGCCTATGTATCCACCTGGGTTTAGTTACATATGAATAAATCATGCATGGCGTGTTACATGGGATTTATGGGATTTGGCGATAATCCAGACCCTCAGGCAGTAGATGATTTTACTGAGGTGGTGGTTTGTGTTTGTCATCTCTGGTGTACCCCAACCATTTTGATGGAAATTCATGCAACCAGTCTACTTAATGGAGTAGCATTTGGTTATAGTTGTATCATTTAATGAAAATATTTTGTTTAGTTTACTTCATGGGTTTCAATGATAATGATATCCTATTGTTCATGGTGAGATATAAACCCTTTTTAGGTGGTAGAGGATTGGGATGATTCTCTAGTGTGAGTGTCCGACTTGGTTTGGACCCCTCACAATGATGGTACTCATAGCGATACTAACATAGGGTGACATGAGCTACCAGAATACCCCTATGTTAGTGATGTTTTACATGGCTTTAGGAATACAACGATGCAAGATACATCCCCTTATGAGACACATTCCTATTAAACGATCCAAATCAGTGAAGGCATGTCAGCTCCCCCCCAAGTGGAAAGTATCGTGGATTTGTATATATGTTACTTCAACTTGTTTTTTTTGCGGTCATTCAAATGTTATATATTTTAGATTGATCCCTAGTTGAGGTGAACTGGGGTCAAGGAAATTAAATCTTCAGTTGGTATAAGCATGGTAATTAGAGGCATTGGGTATGGTTCAAGTTATGACATGTGTCTTCTCTACCCTAACATCAATTCCATTAAAAAATCATAGTATACAGACCGAACATTTTCTTAATATAATATTATAATTTTTTAAGATAAAAATCATAAAAGTATTAAAAATATAGGATCCAAATGTTTAGTTTCATTGGAGAATAAGTCTTATACGTCACTTTTACAAAATAAAAATAAAAAATTTATTTATATTATTTTTTGTTGTACTTATTAATTCTCATTTTCTTCCTAGTACATGTAATCACTAGATGATATAAATCCATTAATGGGATGAGATAAAATTCATGTAAGAGGATTAATAAGAGAAATTAATATATATTACATGGGATAACATAAATAATATCATCACTTTATAAGAAATGGATCATCATCATTATCACAAGGGAATCATTTTATTAAGACACTGACTGTTGAATGACCATAAAAATGAAACATCGATTCAATGTGGTCGAAACCAAACATAGTTACAAATAATGATAATATTTTTCTTCATGCATGAAATATGTGAATAAATCATAAAATCATCATTGTAATCAAATATAAAATTATTTTCTTGAATAATATACATTATAACTTGAAATACATCAAATTAAAAATTTCATTTGAGAGATAAATAATTTTATCCCACTCGTCACATAATATTCACAATATGTTGAATGCTATATAGAATATATAACTATCATAGTAGTGAAGTAAAGCATAGAAAATAATGGGTTTTATAAAAATATTATAATTAATAATTAATGAATTGAATTTGGTGTTCCCAAATTTATAATGGAATGGAATTTGGAATAAAAATCATTTTTCTTGATTGAAGAAGAAAAAATTCAAGGGAAGATAAATATGTGTTCATGAAAGAAAAGATTTTTTTGGAAAATCCTTTTAATTGAATCAAAAATCAATATAGAAAATTTTATATTATTATTTAAATTATATTAATGGAGAAATTGAGGATCATCCATAGAAAAAACCTATAAGATAGATTTCCCAATGAACGAGAGTTGAATTCGAGAGTCCCCATACTACAAATACAACATTATTTTGTGTTTTTTATAGATTTTAAAAAATCAAGGTTTATCAAAACCATGTAAATAAATTTAATATTTTTAGTTTATAGCAGTATTTATAAATTTTTATAGTTTTTATAAATTTCTTAATTTCCATTGTTGATGTTGGTAGGATTTGATATCATGTTTTCAATAAACATTTCCCATTTTCATCAATTTCACATTTTTTCATGTTCATTATTAAAAAAATTAGAAATAATTATACAATATTAAAATAAATATTCATATACATTTATATATTATAACTAATTTATAATATCCATACATTGGTTGGGTGATAAAAAATTAATTTCCAACATCATAGTTGGAAGTTAGTCAGCCATTAATTGGAAATTGTCAAAAGAGCGGGAAGCAGAAGTATTAAAATTTAATATTTCATAAATATAAAAATTATAGTATGTTAAAATAATTAATTTAATTTTAACATAATAAATAATTATCCTTATAATAATTGGTTTTGAATGTGGTGGAGGATTTTATAAATAGGAGTGGATAATGAGAAGGATAATTGATGAGAACATACCCTCTTCCTGATGTTTCTTCTTCTCTTTGACAATGATCTACCTTTATGATTGGGGTTGGATGGATCCATAACATCTCTAGGTATAATAATAGTCTTAAGAGATAAAATGTGGTATAATAATTGGATTTATAATGTGATGTTTAGTGGTTTTCCAAGGGAAGGGGGAGGAGTTATTTTTACATTAGAGGGGTATTTTTAGAATAAAAAATTGAATAAAATACTATTTCTAATGAAACCCCCCTAATGCCACTATATTTCAAATAATAATTCTTATTTAAATTTAATCATATTTTTTAATACTATTAATCACTATTTAATTTTAGTTCATTCATTTAAAAAATGTGACAAAATTATAACAAATTATTTTAATATATCTCCTTATATTTTTTACTCTGTAAAGAACATTTTATTTTTGTAAATATTTTTAATTGTATTTTAATGATTTATTTACAAAATTAAATAATTTTTATCAATCCTATATTTATATAAATTATTAGGAAATTACTAAATCAAGAATGATGTAATTCAATATACCTTAGTTATCAAAAAACTGTATTTTTATTATCACACAAAACAATATGTATTTCATAAAATTACTTAATATTAACCCTTTGACAATTTCTACGTTCTAGCTCCCGAAATTATATCCACTCTATCAAAATAATTTTAGAAGGTAATTTTAGTTTTAAACAGAAAATATATTATTTTTATGAAATACATTAAAATATAGTTTATTAAAATTGATTCAACATTATCATTGAATTTTCAATCCTGATGTTTATTTTTTTCATTAAAATATTTCTATGTATACAAATAACTCATGATAAAAATTATTTATACTAAATTTATTTATTTTCAGATCAAAATACGGTTCCAACAGTTAGGTTAGTATTCCATGTTTCCAGTTTTCTATTCTAATTTAACATTACTATTAGAATGGTCACATTACCTTCTATTAATACCTCTTCATTCATATATTCATTATTCACTTAAATTAATCTCAAGATTATATATTTATTGTTTCTATATTTTTTGTTGGTATCATAATATTTTGTTTATTTTTTATATTATTTTTCATGGGAGGTGTGATTCTAGACAATGGGGGTTATTTAAAATTTCCCATTGTGGTATTTATATTTATTATTTTTTTCTAATGTAATATTTGGAAATTTAATGATTTTAGTAATTAACTAATGTAATTATTCTCATTATGAAATTAAAATATTGTTGGTTTCTTTATGTGTCATGTGTATATATTTTTTAAATAATATAATATAAAACACATATACATAAGATTGAATTATCATTTATATAGTATGGGATGTTTTATTCTTCCCATATTTAGAAACTTTATCCAGCAACATACACTCATACATATGGGAACATCTTTTTCACTACTTCTACTAGTTCACAAGTCTCTCTTTCATATTTCTAGTTACACCATAGGACTTTAAAAAGGAGCATGTCTTATTTCATAGAATATTTTCTCTACATTCCATGATCATCACTAGATAATCCTAATATGATATTTTATTCTCTATTTATACCACCTTTTAATTCCGTACATGTTAGAGGACGGTTATGTACTTATTTAGGGGAGATACATGAAAACATCCTGAAAATGATAAATATATGGTGTAACTGAAAGATGATCAGCCACTTATCCAATGAAATCAAGGATCTCAAAGGGAGAATGTACTTAGGGTCTAACATCCCTCTATTTTGAAACCACATAACCATATTGAATATTGATATTCAATGAATTTTTTTTTATCCTACTCCAAACTCCACGTCCATTTGATGGTTATCAATATAGATCATTTACTATCTCTGATTAGATTTTATATATAATTGTAGGGGTTGAACCTTCTCTATCAACACATTCATTAGATCAAGTCCATGTAGCTTTTTTAAATAACTTCATCCCACAAAGAATAATATATACATATCTTCCAATGTAGATATTCTTATGGATCCATCTGAATACTCAATTGGAAGCTATTTTTTGTATGATAACTAAAAAATGGGAGTTGTGGATCCAATCTTCCATTATATTCTATTCATAATCCTCTCATAATTTCTTAGAATTTATAAATATTACTTTTATACAATCCAATTGTTTGATGGTATTAGGCCATAAATAAATAAATTCATTATATAGAGCATATTGTAGACCTATCCAGAATATAGATGTGAACCATGGATCATGATTTGAGATTATAGAAAATGGTGCCTCATATATCCTCGAAACTACCCTACATATTTCATATAAATTATCTCAAGAGATAAATATTCATAAATTTAAATGATGTGGGAAGTCTTTGTATCCCAATATACTACTACCTTTACCCCATTGTTTCATTTTTATTTCTTCTAAAAACTAGTGAAAAAGTGGACGGTGATGATCTCACATTCCACCTTGGAATAGGAAATGGTGGAAGAATCTCTATAGACATATGTCAATATTCTTTAACTTATTAACATACCAAACACCTTGAGATATAATAATAAATATCATTTTTAATGTTTTCCCACCAGAAGTTCTCTCTATTATCATTGTATATATTGGTCCTTCTAGGATTAATGGGAAAAGGGAATCTGTGAGTATTTTTAAATTTATCTTTATTTATTATTTGGTGATACATAAACACAAATTATTTTTCAAAATCAAATGAATCAATCCTCATATATTTGGAACTCATGTAGCTTCCCTATTTAACCCCTTTAACATTATTTTAAAGCTATAGATCATATTTTTGTGTCGATGTGATCATCACTTTGATATATGGTTATGAAATCATTTGAACAAGCTAGAAAGAATTTCCTTCTATTAAAATTTCTAGATCCATCATTTGAATATCAATAAATAGAGGGTCCTTCTCAATCCACATCATGGATAGTGTACTAAGAACATTTCTATAATGGAAATCACATTAATTGTTCTCTATTTTTAGATGGTATTGAATAGATAAATCATAGTCCTTAATCAGCTCCGGCAATATTCTTTGATGACTTTTTTTCTCATCACCTAATAATAAATAATTTATAATCTTATTAGGTACATATATGTCACACTTCATAATATATATGTATTTTTACATAATTTTTTTGGAAATTATCATGTCTGGTATCTCCAGATCAAGTTTTGGGTAGTTTATAAAATGAATATTAAGTTTTTCATGAAGTATAGGCTATCAATTTTCCATCCAAAAAGACTATAAAATGTAATCATTTTTTGAAGAATCACTTCATATAAAAATACTTCTCCACTTCTTGGCATGGTCATTACCGAAGTAGTGATTATCCTCTTCTTGAGATCCTTAAATAATTCCACATATTCTCCCATACATATAGTCTACCTCTATCCATGTTAAAATATTAATAGGACTATAAATTCATGTGATATTCTTCCAAAAACATTGGTATTAAACTAATAATAAAATAAAACTATTGATTTCCATGACACTATCTGGTCTAATCTATTCCTTGATTTTCTTTTCTATTGACGGGGGCATAAAAATTCCCGCTCTTGTTTTCATGTTTCCCAAGAATGTGACCTTCTACATAAAAACATCAAACAAGTTGAAATTAGAAAATATTTTCTCCTTCCATAATGTTACCAGTAAATCCTTAGACTCTATTCATGATCCTCCATTCTCTTGGAGTATCCCTGAATACCATAGATAAAAACATTAAAATATTTATTTAGATGGTATCTAAAGACTCTATTAAATATATCCATGTAGATTATATGTTAATTACTATATATTAAGGTAATAACTATGAACTAATAGTGTCTATACATTGTACATAAGGTTATCTAATGAATATATTCTTTATTATCCTTCAAATGATGATTTAAAAAATAATTACCCACCATTGATATGTACTGAGCTACTCATAGTTGATCAAACAAGTTTTCAATCAGTGGAATGGAATGAATTTTCATCATGGTGATCTTTTTATTATCCCATTAATTGATATAAGACACATTGATCTATCCTTTTTCTTGAGAAATAGAATAAGGAAACCCTAAGGCAATCCACTAAGGTATATTAACCCTTTATCCAAATTTTTTTGTACAGGTTTCTTCAACACCTCCAGTTCGATCGGGTCAATCTATAAATTAATTTTGATATATGATTTTCTCAATGTATTAACTCTATTAATGACACTAATTCACAATATTGAGGATTTATAGGTAACTATATGGGGAATACATAAATTTATTCCTTTAAAATTTGTAGATCCTAAAATTTTGGGCCTTCCTTTTACTCACCATTTGGGAAAGGTATTAATCATCATAGAGTATTAACACCCACATTATTGAGGGATCTTTCAAAGGATATTCATGATCATCATTGCATTTGTAGAGGATCATGGGATGGTTCAGAAAAAATAAATAGTTTCCCTTCAATGAAAATTAATGATTGATCTATATAATGGGATCCAACACATTCCTAGTATATAAAGAAATTCCACTAGGGGAAGGACTATAAGATCTTCAAGAATAATCCCACATAAGGTATCATGATTGCTTCCAACAGTTCAATTGAAATGAACCCCAAGACTATGTGTTTTTTGAAATATCTATACATAATTGTATTGAGGATTTGATTAAATAGTTCTATAAATGTTATAAAAATAATGTATTTCAGAGAAATAAAAGCAAATACATCATTTTCGATTTTTGAGTCAATTGGAATTGTACATTGTACAATTTCTTTTTCATAGTCCGCACTAATAGAAGTAATGGATTAATCTTTCCAAATTTACTTTAGATTTTAAGGTTAATGAAGCTTTTTATTCTAAAGGGATCATGGTTTAGTTCATTATATATCATATCGGCCTTTCTCCCAACAGTTTAAGTAGAGAAAAATGGTTTTTACATTATGAGGTTCCATAATTTTATCTATCATGCTGGTCTGCTTCATCATGTCACTTATTAAGTCATTAGCAAGGTGTCCTTCTCTCCCACATATGAATTATTTCCCCATCCCTTTGAGGAAATTCCCATGATGATTTTACCATAATTTTGGCATGTGTGTGGTTTCATGATCATTATTCTTTTTTCATTTGAACTGCCAGTATGAAACTACATTCCTCTATTATTATCCCTATATCCCAAGGATAAATCTATGAACTCCATAAATAAATTGAGACCACATATAATAACCTCTTCATAAAACATGATGTGTTGGATATCTAGAGACTTTCGATGGTGTGGTTTTAAACGAATAATGAACCTATCTATTATTCTATCATTGTTTATAAAAGAACCTAAGGAACATTTTGGAAAACATGGGATTTTTTCCTCATATTTTGTGACATATTCACCTTCATTTTTAATTTCTTCAAATAATTCTCACTCAATATTTTTTTAATGATTTCTAGTGAAATATTTATTAAGAAATATTTTTTGGATGTCTTCCCAATCGAACTCCTTTATTTCACCCCTTGTCTTGGTGTTTTCTATAAACACCAAATATTGATTCGTTTCTCCATAAAATTGATACACAAATAGATTCAAATTCACCTTATCAAACTAGTAGAGAGTAGAAAAAAAAAATCATTTTATTTTACCCACTACTACTTGATATGCGGATAAAAATATTCAGTAAATGATGATGGTCATTCCCACATAAAGGATTCAAATTATAGTTGTTTCTTCTTGAGTAAAGGTGGATGTTCCACGTGGTTCATGTTATTGTTCATTTCCTAAGACATCTAGGTAAAAATTTCCATTATGTTTTTTACTCCACCTCCATTATAATTGTGGATGTCATTCATACATTCATTTTAATGTCCCTTACATGGGGTTTTGTCCTAATTTCACTTGGTTCCAACCATTTTCCTAAAGTTGAAATGTGTGAACAAAATGTATTTCAAAAAAGTATGAATTAATAATGCATTATTATATAAAAATAACTCTAAATTCTTATCTTATGGGATCTCTATTTTTATAATTTTTCTAAAATGATTCCTCTATGATGTTTAACTATACAAAGACTTATACATTGAGTTTTTTTAAAAACTTATTATCATAATTCACAAATTAACTAAACCGTGATCTGATACCAACTATAATCACCCAAATTTTTTTTACTTGAATATTACATCATTTTTAAGATAAATAATATTATATGGTTATAAATATAGGATCCAATGATTTATTATCTTGACAAAAATAGGCTTGTACATCACTTGTACATATTAAAACATACAATTTTTTTTAAAATCCATCTTCTTAGTACTTTTAAATGATCATGTTGCCCATAGTAAATGTATTCACCTAAGGGTATACATTAATAAAAGGGGTGATATAAATCCTAGTAGGAGGATGAATAAAAGACATGGTTTAAAAGTAAATGGGTGAGAAAAATAAACAAAATTATATCATAAAAATTTGATAATAATCAACAACATATATAAAATATTTTATAAACACAAGTAATGTGAATCATGAATAAAAATGAAATATTATTTGATAGTTATCAAATAACACACATAGTTGTAAAAAATCTAGCATCAGGTACACACATAGCTCATGTGTATAAATAATAACAACATCATTTTGTAAATATATTGAATAGTGAAAATGAATAATACCAATTATATCATGAGATATATCACATTACCCAATGAATTTGAGGGAAATAGAATTATGAGCATTATAATAATATCATAGTATATACATAATCTTGCATTCCACATAGATCATAAAACAATAATAGTCATGAAATAACCCATGGAGTGTAATGGGTTTTATAATTATTTTTTAAACAATAGATTAATGAATAGGAATTAGGGATACAAAATAATTAATGGAAACTTATTAAGTATAAAAATCATCATTCTTGAGTGATGAAGAAATAACTGAAGCAGAGTAAATCTTGCTTTTTACAAAGGAACATAATTTTTGTAAAATTATTTTTATTAGATTATAAATCAATGTAGAAAACTCTATATCCCAAAAAATATAAGGCACTAATTTTGAAATATATTTATAGAACATTATAGGAATATCCATATTGAAAATGTCATGAATGTTGGATAACCAAATGAAAGGGACATGGGCTAGAGAATCCCCTTACATATAATCCACATTATTTCATCGCTTTTTTACCTCATGAAAAAAATATGATTATTAAATTGTTTAAAAGGAAGGGAATTGTATTAATTTTTTCAATATTTACAAATTATAATAATTTTTCTTATATTTCTTAATTTTCATTTTTTTTGAACCTCATATATAAATATTTATAATTAATTACAAAATAATGAAATAGATATGATTATAAATTTAAATCTAAATATTTATTTATAATTAATATTGATACGGTTGGTGATTAGAAAAGAATTTAGAAAGTCCACATTTGTGGTTAACTGAACATTAACAGAACATTATCAATTGTGAGTGAATGGGATGTATGAAAAATTAGTGTATAATAAATATAATACTTCATGTTGGTAAACATATTTAATATAATTTTTTTAAAAATTTAATTATCCTTATAAGATTTCAGTTTGAATTTTGAGGAGAAAAATAGAAATAGGAGAGGATAATGAGACAGATAATTAATGAGAACATACCCTCTTCTCTATGTTTATTCTTCAATACAAAATAAAATTCGGTTTTATTATTGGAGATAGATGACTTAATAACATCCCTATGTATGATAAGTGGATTATAATAGAATATTTTGGCTTAATATTTTCTTTTTATTGTGAGGTAGGAGTGGTTTCCCATCATAAGTGAGATCGGTTATTAATACATAATGATGGGTATTTCTAATATAAAATATTTAATAAACAACTATTTCTAAGATAAACATTGTAATCATGATATTTTTTAGATTATGAATGATATTTTAATGAAATTACATGATTTTACGACATTGAAACAATTTATAGTTTGATTTAATTTGTGTATCAAAATGAATGGTGGAAAAATGTGTAAATAATATTTTAGTGTAATTCATTAGTTATTTTGACATTGGGATGAACCTTTTGGGTTTGGAAATATTGTTTATTATATTTTAATGACTCATTTATAAATTTTAATTTGGTTTTATTGAGAGTAATGTTCTATGAATTATAAGGATATTACTACATCATAAATTATTTAATTAATGATACACCAGTTATGGAAATATTGTACTTTTCCTATTCACTTGGAAATTGAAGTATTTTAGAAAATTACCAAAAATTTCACTGAACGATAATTATAAAATACCAACATAAAAAAATATATTCATATTTTTAGAATATCATTCAATGATGTATTATTTTAGATTTCAATGTTGAGATTATTATTTTTACAAAATACATGAAGTATAATTTATTAAAAATGCACTTTTATTTTGTTTTTGTATTTTTAAAAAGTTAATTTTTTTAATTATTATATTTAAATTAAATTTAATTAATCATGATAAATGTTATTTATATTTAATTTATTTATTTTGAGGCTAAATTTTATTTCAATGGTCAGGCTATTATTCCCAACGGTCGGGTTACTATTATAATGGTCACATGACCTCGTTAAAGTACCTCTCCATTTATTCATTGATAAATTTCCAAAATTCTACACAATTATATATATTTACTTTTCCTATAATTTTAAAGGTTTTATAATATTTTTTATTTTCAATTGTGTTTTTGTGGGAGTTATGTTTCTAGCTGATCAGGTTGATCCAAATTTTCACATTGTATTTCATTTTTTGATTACTTTCACTCCATATAATGTATATAATTTTAATGGGTTTATTCATTAAATAATATAACTATTTTCATTAATGAGATAATTTTTTTTTAGATTATATATATTCTCTATCTGTATAATACTTATATAATATTATATAACAGACATTTATTTATGAAATAACAATCATTTGAAAAATCTAGGATCTTACACATAAGATAAATTTACCTTAATGTATCCCCTATTAATGTCCTAGTAATACTTGTAGAGACATTTTAACTTGACCCTTGTGTTCTAAGGCTCTTGAAAAGATGTTCAATTATTATACACTTTGGTTAAAAGTGTGGCCTAATATTGTAAAGAGGGAGATACTTGTGAGGAATCTCACTGTGTTATCGGTGAGGTCGAATTATTATTTCCTTAGTGTGGAATAGTTTTCTTTTATTCATTCCAATTGTGACTATTACTAGTGAAGTTAGCATTGTAGAAAATTTTGTTGGGATTATGTATGAGATCCTATAACACTTATTGGATTAGTTAAATGTTATCTTATTCAATGACATACTTAATTACTTAGTGTCAATTATCGAGCACGTGATATAGTTGAGGATGTAACTATGTACCTCTAGGGTAACGTTACTACCCTTAGAATTATTAAATACAATGTTGTGTTATAAATTTTCAATCTCAAATGTGATATCATGAATGACTATATATCCATTTGATATGTTTCTAAGGTGTTCTTTAATGGTGGGGATGATATCTCCCTTTTGAAGATGGAATATGACACTATTTTTAATATAAAAGGGGGTGTTGATGAGGTTTCATTCCCTTTAATATACATACATATGTAGTGAGAAAGTTCCATTATACATTGGCATCATTTTAGTGGACAAGGGTATTATAGAATGTTGCTAAGTTTAACTAGTCATGTGTCACCTACCTATAGGTGGATAACATGGTTCCCTTGTGGATGTGAAAATGGGATGGTGTTTTTTTGTTCGCATTATGGTGCTTCCAATATTAGTGTGAGGTAATTATACTAAAAGAATAATTATAGACTAACTCACCATGTTAAACCACTTCCCAACCACCAAATGAATGGTTTCAGTTGTGAGTTTGGGAAACCTTTGTTTATCGGGGGTATTTTGTGTAAATACCCGTAAATTTCAATGGATTTTTTTTAATTTTCTTTGGAATTGTACGTGTACGCAGTTTTTAACAGCACTTGATTACGAGGCCCGGTGTGCCCGGAATCAATTTCCGAAGTTTAGCTCGGGTACGTTCAGTAAACGAATGAGCGAGTTTTCCTAACTTTTGACCCGGTGCTCGGAATCAAATTCCGAGGGCTCCAATGGAATCATAATGCGGGTAATTTCTTAGGAACACCTTTTCTAGAGTTGTGTTTGCACGGTTGTGGTTCTTAAAATTTTGGGTTAAGTAAATGGATAAAATAAAATGGTGCAACCAATTTTAGTTTATTTAAGGTAGTTTAACCTAAGCTAAGTGGTTTGATTGGGACTCACTATACCCTACTCCACTAGGTTGGATATTTGTGGGGTGGGTACCAAATGAGCCCCACCTATTCAACTTCCTCAAAACCCCCTCTTTTAATTATGCAACTCACCCACACCCCCATTAAATGAAAGTCAACCCACACCGACGAAGGGCGACGAAGAACGCCGAACCCTCGGAGATCGATGACTTGACGTCGTGCACTGTGACGCCAACGATCCTCCTTCCACGATGCTCCTTCCACGACGATTCTTCCACAACGTTCCTTCTCCCATGACAATCTTCATTCATCAACCGCTTGAGGTAGGGGGTTTGGTGTAATTTAATTTATGTGGATTATATCCTTGGACTATGATTAAATTATTGATAGTCATTGAGCCACCTGTTATCGTAATAACAGGAGGAGGTCAGACCGCATGAACACGACCGACCCTCCTCCCCTTTTTTATGATTGTTCTTGTTGCGGCACGACCAAAGGTGGCGCGGTGCAGCGGCACCGCACAGAAACAATGAAGAATGGGTGAAGAAGTGTGGTGCCATCGCGTCGCGCCGTTGAGGCAATTCGAAGGCTCTGAAGATCGTTTAATTGGCATGAGGATTGATAGGCGATGACGAAGCGGTCTTCAAGGGTGTTTCGAACCCTTCTTAGTAAACTACGGATCCCGGGAGAGCCGCTGGTGCAGATGGCGGGCAAAACGGACCACCCAAACCCCCATTTCGGACAATTTTCAGTCTTTTGCCCATATCTAGGGCCACGGGCTTCCGATAAACACACCGTTAGTTACGTAGCGATCCTTGGATTGAGACAGTCGTTTCAGTATATTACACTCATGGTTTAGGAGCAATTTGGGTACGGCTGAGTTGGTTCGAACACAAAACCAACCAGGCCCTCGGAGCGGTAACTCTAATAACATGAGTTACGGACGTCCGACTGACATGTCGTCGACTTTTTTGGATTCCTCTTAGTGAGACAGACCATTTGGATTACTCCTCTCGAGGTTTGGATGCAGTTGGAGTGCGGTCGGGTTGGTTTTGACTTAATAACCAACCAGGCCCCTCGAACGAAAAAGCCAATAACTCTCAGACCGGGCGTCTGAGTGACGCGCCATCTTTCGTGTTGTGTTCCTTTTGATGAGACAGAATATTGGGATACATCAACTCCGGACTATGTGTCTATTGATGTATCGAACCCCCTTGGCTCATGGAGCGTACCCTACCGGAACGAGCATGCTGTGTGTGAGAACCCTAGTGTTGGTTGCGTCTGCGATGATGATGACTTCCGTACAGGAATCCTCCACGGGTTAGACGGTGACGACTATAGTACATTCAATCTTTATGAAACCCTAGAGATTGCTGAGACTTGAAGACTATTGATCAATCGAATTGGTGTGTTTCGGATAACCCAGTGTGGAGCGCTTGGTTGTCGCGGCAGACCCACGGCGGAGGAGCGCTTGGTTGTAGCGACAGACCCGCGGTACTCAACAGAAGGAGTACCTCTGGAGGCTATGAGGGGGAGCGCTTGATTCTAGGGAAGCCCCACGGAGGAGTAGCGCTTGGTTGTAGTGGATGACCTGCGGTACTCAACAGAATGAGTACCTATGGAGGCTATGAGGGGTGGGGGTGCTTGGTTGTAGCAGTAGACCCATGGTGGGAAGCACTTGGTTGTAGCAGAAGGCCCACCGTACTGGACAGGTGGAGTACTACAACAGTCCAAGGTTAATGGGAAGTTCTTGGTTGTATCGACAGGCCCACTGTACTTGATAGAGGAGGAGTTTCCCCAGCAGCTATGGTTTTGACATCTTGATTAAATCCTGGTTTGAGCTGAGTCATGACTTTCAATCATTATCTTCGATATGATTGACTTGTGGATTTGGGTTGTGTTATCCTATGTGGATTGGTTGTGCTATCATGTGTGGATGAGAACTAACTTGGGCTCAGATGTTGGAGCCGAACTGGGATTGATGAATTGGGTATATATATGGGCATATACCTAAGTAATGTTGGATGTTACTTTGTGATTGTGTCTTTTCTTTGTGTTTTATCCTTTGTGGATTCATGGAGACCTTCGGGGGTCTCAGGGTCCCTACTGAGTATCGTATACTAACTCCTGCACGGGCTTCTCCCGCACTACGTTGTGTTGGTTGCAGACCACAGACATCACAGATCGAGTTTGAGGCTTGTAGAGTTGGATGGTTCCTAGAGGAGGAACCCACGACGAGTCGGTGCATGGAGGTGGATATCACGACGATTCGGTACCTGGAGGTGGACCTATGGACAAGATGCATACAGGGCGGATGACAAAACCCGAGGAGCTGAGGAGGCTATCTGTACCCACCCTTCAGGTGGGATTCCCAATGGATGGCTCGGCGTTGCTGCTTTACTTTTCAGTTGTTGTACATCCTTTCCAGTTGTACTTTACTTTATGTTTGGGTTTGTATTCTGGCCCATTTACTTTTCCGCACTTACTTGTACCCAGGTTTACATAGTGTTTACTTCAGCTGGCTTACTCTATGGTGTTTCTTTACTTTATAAAGGAAATGAATTCCCCCTTTTGTCAGGATTTACGCCTTGGTGCTTGTCGCCAGCCCCTGGACTATGGAAGGCAGGCTTGGGGTAGTCACGACACGAGCCCCGATGATGGGTCGTGGAAAATTGGTATCAGAGGAGTTCGGTTCTACCGCAGAACTCTGGACTATGATCTTTCATCTATGTGTAGCAATAGTGTTATGGGTATTGAGTGTGGTTATCAATCTAGGGAGTCCAGTGTTGGTGCAGCGGCCGACGTATCTGTACACCAGGACCCTGACTTCTGATTTCTGACTCAATGCATGAAAACATTGATTGCATGTGTGTTTTAAAAGGTTTTCTTTATGATTACTTTGTGCCAGCTCACCAGGTGTACTATTTGAAGCATAGCGAACCTATTTCTTTTCAGGATGTCCCCACAATGGCAGCCAGCTGGGATTCCGAGTTTTCTACATGACGACAACCCACCGAGCGACGAGGCCTCGGTGCAGGGCCCTTTGACAGCGGAGGCACCGACGATACCTCTACCCGTCGAGCCACCGATTCTACCATCCCCAGCCGCTGATAGTGCACGTCACCTTAGTGCGTTGCACGAGTTTCAGCGCCAGATACCCCCCAGGATCCGTAGGGAGACGGGCCCTTAGTCAGCTGAGGATTGGCTGGAGGTGGTTGTTCGAGTTTTCAGGTTAGTGGGGACACTAGCTGACCTCATGGTGATCCTCGCAGTGAGCCTCCTGCACGCGGAAGTAGGAAGATGGTGGAGCTTGATGCTCCAGGTGCACGACGAGGAAACTCTTCTTTGTACGAACTTTGAGAGCCTCTTCCACTCAGAGTTCGTCCCAGCCACCCTCATGCAGTGCGCATCCAGGAGCTACTACAGCTATGGCAGGGCAGCATGACGGTAGCCCAGTACTCGGTGAGGTTTACCATTCTCTCACACTATTCCACAGAAATGGTACGAGACACATTCTTCAGGGCCCAAACCATCGAGAAGGGGCTCAGGCGAGAGATAATTGCTTCAGTTGATTCTCACAACATCCCAACACAGACAGGGGTGTTGGAGCGATCCCACTTAATGGAGAGTTTTCTTGCTGAGTAGTCTCCAACAACAGGACCCACCACTAGCCGGCATGCGGCATAGTTTTCTGCAGCAGACAGTAGATAGATGACGCAGAGGTCCAAAAGGACTAGATGTACAGGTGGTCGACCGCATGACACAGGATCATTTGTGCTAGGAACCCGGGGAGGAGAACGACTTACCCTGCGCGGACAGTGTTACTCCTGCGGCGGGGTTGGTCACATGGCTCGTGACTGTCCGACCCACCATACAGATGAACATAAGATAAAAGAAGGACCTCCAAGGCAGAGGCAGAGGTTCGATCGAGGCAGACCACATGGACTAGGAGACTGTGGCAGGGGATCTGGCCGTGCAGCTGGAGGTGGATGATGCTTCGAGGTGTTGCCGCCACCACCACCAGGAGGTCCACCCCGACCGCAGGGAATAGGTGGACATGGGAGAGCTCAGCTTCATGAAGCTAAGGCCTATGATCATGGAGCTCCGGAAGAAGATGGAAAGGAACGGGACTAGCTCCAGACCTGGGGACTATTGTTTATGTTTCTTCTAGCTTTGTTGATGTTTGTTTGTAGAAGCTTTGTGTCTTTGTACTTTGAGCTGTAGTAATAAAAGACACATTTCTTGTAGAGTTTACCTTTTTGTACTCTCTTTATGTTGTTACTAAGAGGTTTTGGTTTAAAACCCATTGAATTGACCCTCAAATTGAGATACTTACTGGAGGAGACCCAGTGACCACACACTGATGCCGATAGTGTGACTCAAACCTTGGAGGCGAGAGTAACGGTTGTATATCTTGGTAGTAGCGTCGAGGCCTTACAACGTCATACTTGGTATGGATTAGTATCATCCTTTTCGAGATTGACTGTATTAGGTGAAGAACGTGGTTCATCCTGGGGATGAGACCCGATTTCTCTTATCGGAATAAAAGAAATCTCATCATCTCCTGTAGGACAAGAGAAGGTCCAAGTCAACCAAGAGCAAATGAGGACAGCTCTGAGCCGACAAAAGTCTTGTGCTAACAGGAGGCAGAGACCACTAGAGTTCGAGGGTGGTGACCGCGTCTTCTTGCGGGTCTCACCTCGATGTGGATTACTGAGATTTGGCCGAGGCAGAAAGTTATCTCCATGCTTCATGAGACCATTCCAGGTCCTCAGCAGGATAGGCGAGGTGGCTTGTCACCTATCTCTACCACCACAGTTGCACCAGGTGCACGAAGACTTCCACACATCTCAGCTGAGGAGATACGTGCATGACCCGGTGCATGTCATAGACCATGGGGAGCTGGACATGACATTAGGGAGACATTCACGGAGGTTCTAGAGGGGATCGAGGATCGACATGAGTGGAACATATGTAGAAGGTCGATTCCTTGGGTGTGCTTTCACTGGAAGTATGGGAACCTCTAGGAGAGCACATGGGAGCAGAAGGCTCAGATGCGTGCTCAGTACCACTTTTGTTTCCCTAGTTTGTATTATAGCTTTACAGGGACGTAAATCCCTATGGTGGGAGTAATTAAAGACCTGTAAATTTCAAGGGAATTTTTTTTAATTTCATTGTAATTTTACTAGTATGTTTTTTTTGACGGCACATGATTCCGAGGCCCGGTGTGCCCGGAATCAATTTCCGAAGTTTAGCTCGGGTACGTTCAGTAAACGAACAAGCGGGTTTTCTTAACTTTTGAACTGGTGCTTGGAATCGAATTCCGAGGGCACTAATGGAAGCACAACGCCGGTAATTTCTTAGGAACACATTTTCCGCTGTTGCGTTTGCTCGGGTGTGGTTCTTAAAATTCTAGGTTATGTAAAAGGATAAAATAAAATGGTGAAACCATTTTTATTTTATTTAAGGTAGTTTAACCTAAGCTAATTGGTTGGAATGAGACCCACTATATCATACTCCACTAGGTAGGATATTTGTGGGGTGGGTCGCACACGAGCCCCACCTATTAAACTTCCTCAAAACCCCCTATTTTAATTAGGTAACGCACCCACACCCCCATTAAATGAAAGTCAACCCTCACGTCTAATTAATTATTAAACGCCTCATTAATTAGGGGGGTTCAAACACTTCAATTAAATAAATTAACTGATTGATCTATTTTTAACTTAAAAAAACAGTTGGCGTGAGAAATAAAATAAGGCTACGCCTTATTTTATTGGGGTGGCTTGGGTTGTGCGGGAGGAATTGAGAGGTTTTCCTCAAAGCCTTGAATCATCACCTCCTTCTTTGAAGAACGCGAAGAACGCGAAGAACGCACCGTCACCGACGAATAACACCAGCCTTCGATGAAGGGCAACAAAGAACACCGAGCCCTTGGAGATCGACGACACGACGCCATGCACCACGACGCCGACGATCCTCCTTCCGCGATTCTCCTTTCGTGACGCTTCTTCTGGGACGTTCCTTCTCCCGTGACAATCTTCGATCATCAACCGCTTGAGGTAGGGGGTTTGGTTTAATTTAATTTATGTGGATTATATCCTCAGTCTATGATTAAATTGTTGATAGTCATTGAGCCGCCTGTTGTCGTAATAACAGGTGGAGTTCGGAATGCACGAACACAGCCGACCCTCCTCCCCTTTTTTTATGATTGTTCTTATTGCGGCATGAGTAATGGCGGGGTGGTGCAGCGGCACCGAACAGAAACAATGAAAAAAGGGAGAAGAAGCGCGATGCAATCGCGCCGTGCCGTTGCGGCAATTCAAAGGCTCCGCAGATCGTTTAATTGGAGTGTGGATTCACGGGCGATGACGAAGCAGGCCGCAAGGGCGTTTCGAACCCTTCGAAGTAAAATATGGATCCCGGGAGAGCCGTCGGCACAGACGATGGGCAAAACGGACAACCGGAGCGCGTCCGGTGGTCCGTGGATGGTGCTGCCGGCGCGCCGCCGGCTGGAGCCGCCGCGGAAGAACCCTCGGCGGCGGCGGGATGACAAGATCCTATGGCCGCGTGAGATCCGGGGGAGACGCGGTGGCTAGCGCAGCGTTAGGTGCAAAGGGCCGGGGGCAGGCCCCCCCCCCCCCCCCCCCGCGTCCGTTCAGCGCGCGCGAAACCCATTGAGCCGGACCGGCCGCACCGGGCCGGGCCGCCCGCAGCGGTAGGGCCGGGCCACGCCGCGCCCTAATGGGCCGGACCTGGACCCGGGTCAGGTCAACCCGGTTCGAGCTGACCCAGGGGGGGTTGGGCCGGGCCAGGCCGGGCCCAGACCCCCATTTCGGACTGTTTTCAGTATTTTTCCCTTATCTGGGCTACAGACCTCCAATCAACATAAAGTCAGTTGCATAGCGATTCTTGGATCGAGACGGTCATTTCGGTATATTACACTCAAGCTTTTGGAGCACTTTGGGTACGGCCGTGTTGGTTCGAACACGAAACAACCGGGCCCTTGGAGCGGAAATGCTTATAAATTGAGTTTCGGACGTCTGATTGGTGTGTCGTCGACTTTGTTAGATTCCTTGTAGTGAGACGGACATTTTGGCTTACTATGCTCAAGGTTTGGATGCAGTTGGAGTGCGGTCAGGTTGGTATTGACTTAAAAACCAACCAGGCCCCCGGAACGAAAAAGCCAATAACTCTCAGACCAGGCATCCGATTGACGTGACGTCTATCGCGTTCTGTTCCTTTTGATGAGATGGAACATTGGGGTACATAAACTCCGGACTACGTGTCAGTTTATGTATCTAACCCCCTTACCTCGTGGAGCGGACCCTCCCATAATGAGCATGCTGTGTGTGGGAACCCTAGTGTTGGCTGTGTCTGCGGTGACGATGACTTCCATATGGAAATCCTCCATGGTTTCGACAGTGAAGACTACGATACATTCAATATTTATGAAACCCTAGAGGTGGTTGAGACTTGAAGACTGCTGATCGATCGACTCAGTGTGTTTCAGATATCCCAGCGGGGAGCGCTTGGTTGTAGCGGCAGACCCACGGTGGAGGAGCGCTTGGTTGTAGTGGAAGACCCGCGGTACTCATGAGAAGAAGTACCTCCGGAGGCTATGAGGGGGATAGATTGGTTGTAGAGGCATACCCACGGTGGAGGAGTGCTTGGTTGTAGCGGCAGACCCGCAGTACTCAATAGAAGGAGTACTTCTGGAGGCTTTGAGGGGGGGGGGGTGCTTGGTTGCAGCGGCAGACACATGGTGGGAAGCGCTTGGTTGTAGCGGTAGGCCCACAGTACTCGACAGGTGGAGTACTACAGCAGTCCAATGTTAATGGGAAGCACTTCGTTGTAGCCGCAGGCCCACTGTACTCGATAGAGGAGGAGTTTCCCTAGCAGCTATGGTTTCGATATCATGATTAAATCCTGGTTTGAGCTGAGTCTTGACATTCAATCATTATCTTTGATATGATTGACTTGTGGATTTGGGTTGTGTTATACTGTGTGGATTGGTTGTGCTATCCTGTGTGGACATGATGGAACTTGGGAACGGATGTTGGAGCTGAACTGGGACTGATGACTTGGGTATATGTATGGTCATATACCCAAGTAGTGTTGGATGTTACTTCGTGATTGTATCTTTTCATTGTGGTTTATACTTTGTGGATTCAGGGAGACCTTCGGGGGTCTCGGGGTCCCTACTAAGTATCGTATACTCACCCCTGCACAGGCTTCACCCGCACTACGTTGTGTTGGTTGCAGACGAAGGACATCCCTGATCGAGGTTGAGGCTTGTAGAGCTGGACGGTTCCCAGAGGAGGAACCCACGACGAGTCGGTACCCGGAGGTGGATATCACGACGAGTCGGTACCTGGAGGTGGATCACTGGACGGGATGCATACAGGGCAGACGGCCGGACCCGAGGAGCTGTAGAGGTTATCTGTACACACCCTTCAGGTGGGATTTCCAGTGGACGGCTCAGCGTTGCTGCTTTACTTTTCTGTTGTTGTACTTCCTTTCCAGTTGTACTTTACTTTCAGTTTGGGTTTGTATTCTGGCCCATTTACTTTTCCGCACTTACTTGTACCCAGTTTTACTTAGTGTTTACTTATGCTGGCTTACTCTGTGGTGTTTGTTTACTTTATAAAGGTAATACCTTCCCCTTTTTGTCAGGATTTACGCCTTGGTGCTAGTCTCCATTCCCTGGCCTATGGGAGGCGGGCTTGGGGTAGTCACGGCACGGGCCCTGAGGATGGGTCGTGACATTTTGGATTCATGTAATTTTCCAAATTGTCATTTTAGACTGTGATTCTATATTCATGTCATAGTTTTTTAGAAGATATATGAGGCCTTTAATACTTAATTTAATTTGAACAAAACTTATCTACCCCATAAAATATTTTAGGTATTGTGGGTCATTCTGGTTTTTATAAACATGCTTCGAGTATGAATTTTAGTAATTAGCCATGATTAGGAGGATCATGTTCCTTTTCCATTGTTTGTATTTAATAACATTTACCACTCCACCATTTTGTGAAAAGTATTTGATTCAATGTAGAATCAACCCTATAATTCAGGATGTACTAGTTGGAGAATGTGGGGGACATCACATGTGATCCTCATGAGGGTTCTAGAAATATTAATCCAATTTATAGTTCATCCAGTGGTGGATGAGGAACTACTAATGATATCCTGAGTCCTTATAAAGGATAATTTCTACCCATGTATTTTATGGATAAATACCATCTCTTATGATGGATATCTCTTTATAGAGAGATTTAATGTTTTATATGGGATGATAGGAAGTATTTGAGGATAATAAAACCTTTTCTGCTTAACTAACTTGAGATAGTGAGATGGTGTACTACTTTATAATGTCAAATTTGATAGATAGGGTTCTTGGAGTTTTCCAAACGCTATGGTTGAAGAGGTTCGTTCATGGACAATGTTAGGTTATCGACATGGACATGCCTGACATATGGGATGTATCTACTATTTCAGAGTAACTAGTGGTGCTCAAGGATTGATAGGAGAAGATCATATATGGAAAAGTGATTCCCTTGGATCTTTTTAGGTTGTAAAATTATAATCATTAGGTGAGATCATAGGTTTTTGAAACCTAGATGAGAGTTAGTATCCTCGCATGTGTGTATATTTTATCCTTTTTCTATGAAAATCAGTGAATATAAGGATAATTTACCAACTCTATTTTTTCTGCAAGACTCGATAATATTTCAATATATTTTTTCTATGATAGGATATGTGTCTACATGTGATTTTGGAGCACATAGAGCCTCAGTATGTTAACAAGACTATTCATATTTCATTGAAAATTACCTGGTTGATGGAATACTCTACCACATGTTATACATATTACTTTTACTTTGAGTTAATTTCATAGTTTCTATTTACTATATTTTTACATGTAGGCGGTTCTATTTTCATTCCATTATGTTAATTAAATTTTCAGTTTCCATAATAACATAATTTATTTTCTTGGTTTCTAAATAAATGAGAAGTAGAGTATCTCCAATTACCATTTTCACCTTATGTGAATATCAAATAATGTCATTTAAGATACCATTGTTCATTATAATTAATTATTTTAATATACACGGTTTTAATAAAATATATAAACAATCAATTTTTCATTCAATATCAATAAAAAAACATAAGAACCCCTTTAACGTCACATGAATTTTTATTTATATGATTTATCCAATTATTCCTCATATTTTATATTCTAATTATTTTTTACTACATCATGATTGAAAGAGTTCAAGGAATATATTTATTCAAAAATAACTTCTTCAACTTCTACCATAACCTTTAGTCAATTTATTCAACATGTCCTATGTTTTCATCATGGAACACCTTTTTCATGATCCACCATCAAAAAGATAAATAGTTCAAACTACGTTATTCTAATCAATGAAGTTAATAAGATAAAATATATATTGTTCCATGTTGATTAATTACTCCCTAATTATAAATTTAGGAGAGCCACTAATGTATTGTTATCATTATCACATGATGGAATCGATAGATTGGTTCTCATTCTTTAGTGCATTCAAGATAACAAAATAGTTTATGATATTAATCAAAACCATTGATATAATATCCCATAAAATTTTTAGCTAATAATTTATCCCATATGTCCATTCATTTGTAATATAACCACATTTTAAATTGTTCTATTTATGTTTATGAACCCTTCTAGTTTTATTAATTTAATAAAAATAAAACGGTTAAAATGAAAAATAAACAATAATATTTTAATATTATTAAAGAAAATAAATTTATGACTGTTGATGATATATTATAGGATGTATTAATATATGAAACCATCAATTTAATTAATGATACTTTTAACTAACCCTAGGATTAATTAGTATTGGTTCGGTTATACTTCTCCACCAATCATCCAAAAAATAACTAAAACCAAATTTGACACCACTATGTGGACCCTAACCTAAAATTAACTTTTAAAATATCATTTTTGAACAATGAAACATTATAATTCACAAATAAAAAAATTCTGAGCACACAATATTTTATGTGTATTTTGATATTATATTCAATTTATATTATTAAATAATAAAACATCAAAAATATTAAAAAAATGTCCACAAAATAAAACTTTTTATAGATTTCATTGATATAAGTTCCTAGGTAAAAATAGAACAAATGAAAATGGTAATGAAAAATGATCAGTAAAGGAAAAATTATCAGGATATGAACACTCTATACATTGAAAATAAATATGGGAATTTTTTTTCATATGTTTGAAATAACTAATTAATGGAATAATATCAAGGAAATATGTCACGTAATCCTACGGAAATATGGAATAACCATATAATAAATAATAAAAAAAATTTACCACAAAAGAATCATCGTGAATGAATATCATATACGATGGAAAAATAATTTATATATTTCAAAAATATTTATGAGACATTAAAACATAATGAGGAAATGTGGAACAAACATAATACTATAAATCATATGATATGTCAATATTTATAACCAATACCATCATAACATAGTCGATACCTAATTGTATCTCATGTCTTATAAAATAGTGGATATAAGATTATTATCTTAATCCCATAATATAGTGTATTGGGAATAATTAATATTGTCCCATAGTAGTCTAATAGGATATAAATTAAATCCCAATACATTGGAGGGACATATAATTTAGGACCACCACTTAAATAATTATAACACACAATGATTTCATAGTATGTTATTTCCTTTAATGTAATTCAATAGAGTGCGCTACATGCAACACCGAGTTCGAGCGCACCATTACTTACCAAACTAGCCGTTCAAAAAGAGGTTATTAAGGTCCTTAAAATAACTTTTAATTTTATAAACTACATATAATTTTAGAATCCTTATTCTGTGTTTCTTTAACATAATATAGGAACAAATTCATTTTTTCAAATAAAATAAGTATTTTTCAAGAAAATGAAAATTTTCCACCTTTTAATGGAGAACACATTTTAAAACCAATATTTGACATTTTTATATTTTCAATTTATTGAAATAAAATTCTTATTTATAATCGGGACATAATCATATATTTTGGATTAATTTTTGGATCTATTCTGATAACTTTCATAATTTGATGAATACTAAAAAAGAAATATTTTAATTGAAATCAAATTTGTTAATCAAAATAATTTAAAGTGTTGAATTATTGATTTTACTGGTTTATAAGAATAATTATATTTTATATTTTATAATTTAATACAATTTAGGTCATTATAAGTAATTTCACATTAAAATTCGACATAAACGCATGTCAATATTTTGATAGTTTTTACTTTTTTAAAAACCCACTTTTTGTTATTGATAATGGGAATTAATTATAAATTAATTAATTCAACTTCTATGATTTTAATTTTTTAAAATAGAATTATTTTTTGAATTCATAATATCAAAATTTTCTTTGGGTGAATTTTTTTGTATTTTTCTAATAAAAATCAATTTTTGATGAATAGTGAAAACACTGTGTTATTATTTCAACCGGACTTTTTATTTAAATAATTATTTGTTTTATTTATTTCAAGTCAAAATAGTTACATAATACATATATATATTCTATTTAATTCATTTGACTCATTTTATAATAAGTATATATATATATATATAATTTTTAAACAGTTTACAGTCTTTTACCCACCTTTTAAGAGCATATGAAAATTTGCATATAACTTAATTTTATTTCTTATGTGAGTAAAATTTCAAAAATATGAGAGACAAATTTAACATAAGTAAAATTTGGTTCAATAAGATGAAAATAATTTTTGGTGAATAGTTACTTTTCACTTTTATTTACCATGGTAAAAAATAAATAGGGTAATTAAGGGTAAATATGATGTTATAATTACTCTAACACATGTCTTAATTCTATTAGATATGTGTAATTCGACCAAAAAAAACCTTAGAAATAAAATATGATCCTCTTTGGTCCACTTGGATTAGATTAGGACATTTATTATTATTTTATTTAATGAAGAGATAGAAGTGTTAAATTCAATGTTTAATAACTAAAAGATTTTTAATATATGGTTAAACATAAGATAAATTGGAATATAAATATTACATAGAAATAAAATTATATTTCCAATATAATTGTATTTTATTTATAATTTTTTTGACATTATATAATTTAATTTATATATGAAAAAATGATGATGTAGTTATTACCTTATTATTAATATATTAAAATAATTAATGTTATAAATATATAAATAAATATAAATTGAGACTTTTGATTAATTCAAATAATTTTAAAGGTTAATATGGCATGATATGGTTGATTAAATGAATTTTATTTGAACTAATAATGTTTTTATGGATTCTAAAAAAATCAAATTCTAAATAGTGTCAAAATTGAGTTTAAAAAAAATACTATATTATTAATTGATATAATATTTATAAAAATTATATGTTCATCCAATAGACATAAATAAGGTTATATATGTTAATAATTGACCACTTGGGGTTCTCTTGGCGTGTTATAGTATGTTTATTATCCATATAATATAAAAATACAAAGAGACATGGTAAATGTCATACTATTTAACAAGGAGTTAAATCTAAAAGATATGTTTAATATGGTGACCTGAACCTATCTAAAACCTATTTCATGAATGGTTTTCAACCCATACCCACCTTATCCTTCAAATAAATAATTTGGGAGCTATTATAAAGAGAAAATTATTTTATTATAAAATAATATTTCAAGATTTTCTTAAAGTGCACATCACCCATCTTATAAAAGGCCACTTCCCCTTCTTTCAAAATAACACCTCCAAAACAATTTGTCTCGGACAACCCCTACCAAAATATCCTATGAACTTCCCTAACATCATCTTATAGTCCTTCCATTGATCAGAAATGCAACCTAAGAAGGCCTTTTGATCATATCAAAAGGAAACACCCAAAAAGATGTAAAAATTTCACCACACTCCTTCAAGTTCTTTTCTTCTTCCACTTCCTCTTTCATTTTTTGTTTCTATACCAATATAATAAATCCAATGCCTTCTACATACTGTGTTTTCATTATAAATATGTTACAACCATATTCATTATTCTATCCATCCTATAAATGACAATATCACAATATGTGTGTACGTACGGCTTACCGTCTCCATGTCGTGGTGTAGTTGGTTATTCAAACACTTCATTTTTTGGATGGGTATAATAATGAGTATTACTAATTTAATTATTAAATATAACTTGTTAATGATTTGGTATATATGATATATCATCTAATTACATACGATTTCACCATCAATAAAATGATATTGTTGCTTGTACGTATGTACGTCTTACCGTCTCCATAAATGTGATGAGATTTATTCCCCATAGAAACCATTCAAGAATAATTTTCATTTTATGATTTAAAATAATGTTTAAGATCATAATTTAATTCTGGATATGAATCAAATATATATTATACATAACAAACATGACTTATGTAACAAAACATATAATGTAAAACAAATCAGTTAACAACCAAAACAATGATACTACTGAAATATCATTAACAAAAAAATATTAGAACATATTATATGATATCATATTTATGTATTTGGTTCTTGTATAATTTATTAAAAATTATTTCACCATTATATAGGAGGTTAACTGTAGAGACCCTGATCCCCGAGTGCCTCATGAGACATGATATACCAGCATTTTATTACAACATTTAGAAATAATATATCATGTCCCATTACTACAGAATATCGCGAGGCGAAAGATTATGGGAAACCAGCTTCTTCTGATAAACTTCATTAGTACAAACCGTGCCTAAAAAATTTAAAACAAAACGTATGGTGAGAAAATATGCCTAGTAAGGCGTTTTAAAAACATTTTTAGAAAACCCTTTCTCAATGCATCCCTTTCAAAGATAATAAAACACTTCACTAAAAACTAAGCATTAACTTTTCTTAAGACATGAAAATCATACATTTTTAAAAAACACATGCATAGAGAAGAAGTACGTACTTAAAATAAGCTTTAAAGAAGACATAAATCAGAGAGCACAAGCATGTGAAGAATTAATGATGCATAACTTAAAACCAAAATTACATCAATTCTACAAGATTGAGTGTAAGCAGGGAAAACATCCACATCATGATTCATTGGCACATAATATTCTGATAACAACATATTACACATGTTACAGTTCATACCTCATAAATTCATTCTCATTGTCAAGGGAGTTGTCAACTCAGGGATGTCTTGTTAGTTGGACTAAACCCTTGGTTGACCATTTATCATCACATGTATAGAAAATGTATAATGCCTAGACTTGTCAAAACCTTGTGTCATTATCTTAAAACATAACTTAGTACGGGTCAAGGCAAACCGCCAATCCCGTTTCCCATAGTAGCACAAGTCAAGGATAACTGTCAAGACCATCGCACATAAAAGCACAAGCCAAGGCTAACTGCAAAGACTGTCGCACTTAAAAGCACAGGCCAAGGCTAATCGCCAAGCCCATCACACATAAAAGAAAAAGCCAAGGCTAGCCGCCATGACCGTCTCACATAACGTCTCATGAGACTCTTACATTACCCAATTCATTGGAGAACTATATAGATCCGGGCGCACCCGTACATAAATATATATGTCCAAAACATCCCTCACATATCTTGACATGGTCTTTCTTTCATAGGGTTTCATTAATACATTCTTAATCAAACCCCTTTTTTACATACATATTCATAACTTAAAGACAATTCAATCATTAATAAAACTAAGACATACGTGCTAAAAATCCGTACAATTAAGAAATTAACTTAACAATTGAAAACATGGGTTTTAAGGAAATGAAAATAAACACTTTAACATTCCAAAGCATCATAATACCTAGTTAAAAACAAGGTCGTTCATAAATAATACACATGATAATAAATGGGTATGGTGGATGTTTATTTAAAACTGTGTGATATACATATATTTATACAGTTAGGGATATAAAGTGTGCAATTAGGTCCATCTTGGGAAGTCATGTATATATGTATACAAACTGCATGAACATATATAGAGTTATGTAAAAACTCATTTTCACTTTAAAAAACAAGACCTTTCCTTTGAAAAGCGTGTAATCATCATAATAAGAACTTGTGTTCGAGAACATCATATTGATACAAGGTTGTATATACCTATATATAAAAATTTAAGTGCATATACACATGTTCATGGGTTTACCAAATTAGACCACACTCAATAATATTTCTCATGTTATACATTAAACGAAATTAATGTTTGTAAAACTGAAAGGGATTCTTTTACATATTAGAGAGGTAGAGGAATTAGTGTGGAAGGATTCGCATTCTACTTTGAAGGCATGAGGCCCCTTGCATATTCTGCATACCCAGAACATTTTTGGAAAACATTAACATACAATTTTTTGTTTAAAGAATGAGAACACGTATTTGCATATATATAAAATACACATATACCTGTATAATCTTATATGTTTATAAAAATTTTCCTAACCCCCCCCCCATTTCTATGAGACAGAGTACAGCAAATACCATATACATATAAATAAAAGAGTGCACAAAAAGGTTATATGAATATATATATAAAAGAGAAGTGTATGAATTTTTGTATCCTTTGGGGCTAAAAGAAACTAAAAAAACGAAACAATGCAGGGTGTTCGATTCTTCTTGCAAGAATAGATAAACAGGTATGAAGCAGTGCTTGTGACCTCATATATATGTGTGTACTTAAGGAGTATATATATACGTAGAGTGTATATAAAGAAAATGGTGTACCAAAGTTGGAGAAAACAAAACAAATAAAAAGATTTCCCTTATCTTTGTTTTTGGGACTCCAAACAGAAGCGGATCAGAACATTTATCAAAGTCGTGAATATATGTATAAACAAGGTATATATATATAAGTTTATATATAGACATATGTATAAATGTATATACCGAAGCTAAAAAAAATAAAACAAGGCTTGTCCCTTACCAGTTCGGAGAGAAGAAGATGGATGATGAAGCACCTGACTGGTGGTAGGAGAACCAAGAAACTCGAAGCAACCCTCCTTGCGCAAGATCCTTCTCTTCGGTGTAAAACGAAGATTAAAGAAGGTAGGATGGCCGACCCATTGAAGAGGCGCTGAGGGATCCAAGGCAGAGCAATAGCTAGGTGGTGCCGACTTTGTGGAAATAGGGGGTGTCCACTGTTGGCTTAGGCGGATAAAAATGGAGCCTCACCCTACTGGTACAACGGCGAGAGGAAGAAGAAAACCACGGGATGCGGGTAAGAGGAAAAACCATGGGGAGGAAGAGAAACCAAAAAAAGGGGAATGGCCAAGATCACCCGAGATCTGATTGGATGGCCCTTAAGTGATGCGACATTAAAAAAAGAACGGTTGTGATGGAAGGGTATGGATCAGATGGTCTGTAGTGTATGGGATGTTTAAAAAAAACATGTGGCCCATCGATTCTTCAACATTTTTATCATATAAAAATTTGTTATTTTATTATTTCATTAAACCTATTATAACATCATCATTATTATTAATATAACCTTATTATTAAACTATTATTATTATCTTTAAGTCAATGGTAATTAATACACTTATATGGTAAACTATTAATCCCCTATTTAAGCCATAAAATATATTATTATTTTCCTAAAAAACATTTATCTAAATTTTATAATTACATGTAATGATTTTAATACATTTGTTATTAAAATTTGGTTTCTTAATCCCATATTTAACATAATTTCAAAAACACAAATTCGTATAAAATTTCCAATTATTTTAAATTTTTGCAACCATCCTATAATCTTCATTGTTTTTAATGTAATAAGAGTATTTGTGTAAGCATTAACATAAAGACGCAAAATTTGTAATGTAAATAAAACCATAATTTGACATAGTTCCAAAACTGTTAATAAAAAGGTCAAATTATAAATATTTTCATAATTATTATTACATAAATTTAATTTAGAGATAAGTATAATACATTTAATTTAAAGTTTGACGCAATATATATAACTCAAGAGTTTGAGTGCATATTTTTTTAAACAAAATAAAAACCCATGAGATTCAATATAATTACAAAATAATTGTTTAATTGCTAAAGCTAAAAACTTGTATAGTAAATAGTGGAAAAATAATAATATTAATTTTCGCCATTTTGAAACATAAAATTTAATTCACCTTTTGGGAAAACAAGAAATAAATAAATTATATTATTATTGATGTCATTCTTTAAATATTGTATAACATAATTAAATTTTTGAAACTTTCGGGGGTAATAAACTCTTATCTTCAACGGTTCAAAATAAGACATTAGAGGATAAGAGGATCTTGGGGAGCCAATGATTATATTTATAGCGGTTAGGGTCCAATGGTCGAATAAGTGTTCTTATAAAATGTCTGGTCTCGGGGCATTCCATACTCAAGGGGACTGAATGAGAAATGGTGGAGATGGTTCTTGTGATTCCTTTGGTGCTCAGTACGGCTGCGGTGGCTTCAGCCATCCTTATGTTTATTCTGATAGATTCCAAAGACCCTTACCATCTTCTTGGGGTTCTTGTGGTTTTAAGCGATCTCCCTATAATTGTAATCAGGTTTTTAATTTGGATTTTTGGTTAGCTAAACTTCTTGTTCGATCAGCGTGATTTTTAGTCACCAAAGTGTTACTCATAAAAAGGCCTTTCATTCAATTTTATTATTATTATTTTTTTATAAGATGATTGTTTGTTCAATTAATGGATAACATTGTAAAATAAACTTGTCATTACTCAAAACACAGTTTCTCGGGTTGTTACATTATTTCCCCCTTCAAAGAATTACCCCTCGCAATTCTATCCATAAAAGAAAAACAGAAACCCCAAACACACATCATTACCGAAACAGGGGATCCAGCTTGGTTATCGGAATACCCAAATTGGTACATAGTTCTTTCGTTTCCCTATCCCATATGCACTTTGAGAAGTATGTCTTGAACTCCTGCTCATGCATACTGCACACAGGCTTCCAAAGGGAGGCTTGTGTGGTGAAAAGCTCGGAAACGCCCAAGTAGATAAATTCCCTGATAACTCTTCGGGCTACATCACGCTCGAGGTAATCAAGGGGAATGATGCGATTGAGGAGACTGAAATTTAAGACTTGTAACGTATAGACTGCACTAAGATGGCCATCTTGGGCAGCTATGAGGAAGTACGCTCTGGAAGAGAAGTTCTGCGCTAGAGTAAAACACTAAAAGAGACCCTCAAAGTATCGTCCCCTTCACCTATAGTAGGGAAGTTGAGCATTGGCGATGAGATAAAAAACACGATCATCCTGGAGACATGAACAGAGAATCTCAGGACCATTCGCTAAATCGAGTAGATGTTGGCAAGACCCTCAAAGTTGGGGAAAAGATGGATAATCCACCGTGCATGTCCTGATCATAATAATCTCTACTAGCTCATTGGGTAGTGATGTGATGTTCATTTGACCAGCCATCTGAAAAAAAACCTTAGAAAGAAAACTCTTAACAAAACTGATAAGGTAGAGGAAGGAAAGGGAACATGAAACTTTCATTTATGAAAAATTTTACATAACAAAGCATGAGTTTACTAAACAAACACCACAAAGAGAGGAAAAACTCCCTAACTCTTCAAACCACACACAAGATGAAAAGAAGGGGTTAAACTCATGGGAACATCTATGATGCCTTCTGAGTTTAGTATGAGGGGTATGGAGTTGGGAAACATCATTATAGACTTCTTGCCTAAGCGAAAATTGGGTGGACTCATCTTCCAACTCCCCAAAGTCCATCAACTGGACCAAGAAGCCGTAGTGAAAAATTTGGCACAGGTAAGCCGCTCAGAGGTCTCCGGCAACAACAGCTTCTTGAACGGGGTTATCAAGCATCCTGCAAAATTCTTTTCCAGTTGTGAACACTCAGAAGAGTCCCTCGTGGTACTTTCCCCGATGTGCATAAGAGGGAAATTGGGTTGTCATCATTAGGAGATAATCCATTCCCAACCCTTAGTGTTGTCTAAGCACCCTAGGCAAATTTGACATAGCATACAGGTGCTTACATGTCATGCTAATTCAGGCATAATTAAGAAAGTTCTCATGACTAGATAGGGATACAATGTTCTCTAGAGCCTCTATGGGAAGTGGCAGTAGGTCGGTAGGAACATTTTCATCAACCATATGAATGTTATAACATTTTCATTTAGTCAATCATAGTAATACATTCATACCACCTGGTTTTCCAGAGTTACCTGATCCCATCCCTTGATACCAACTGTACAGACCCCGATCCACGGGTGCCTCATGAGACATGATATACAACATTTTATTACAACATTTAAAAATAATATATCATGTCACATTACTACAGAAGATTGCGAAGCTCATAATTCTGGGAAACCATCTACTTCTAATAAACCTCATCAGCATAAACAGTGCCTGAAAAACTTAAAACAAAACGTAAGGTGAGAAAATATGCTGAGTAAGGGGTTTTAAAAACATTTTAAGAAAACCCTTTCTCAAAGCATCCCTTTAGAAGATAATAAAATGGTTCACTAAAAACTAAAAATTTACTTTTCTTAAGACATGAAAATCCTACATTTTTGAAAACCACATGCACAGAGAAGAAGTACGTACATAAAATATGATTCAAAGAAGATTTAAATCAGAGAGCGCAAGCTTGTGAATAATTAATGATGCATATCTTAGAACCAAAATTACTTCAGTTCTACAAGATTGAGTGTAAGAAGGGAAAACATCCATATCATGATTCATTGGCACATAAAATTCTGATAACAACATATTACACATGTTACAGTTCATACCTCATAAATTCATTCTCATAGTTAAGGGAGTTTTCAACAAGGGGATGTCCTGTTAGTTGGATTAACCCCTTGGTTGACCATTTATCATCAGATGTAGAGGGAATGTATAATTCCTAGACTTTTCAAGACCTTGTGTCATGATCTTAAAACATAACTTAGTAGGGGTCAAGGAAAACCGCCAATCCCATTTCCCATAGTAGCACAAGTCAAGGCTAACTGTCAAGACCGTCGCACATAAAAGCACAAGCCAAGGCTAACTGCCAATACCATCGCACATAAAATCACAAGACAAGGATTTCCGCCAAGACCGTTGCACAAAAAAGCACAATCCAAGGCTAACTTCCATGACCGTCGCACATAATTTCTAATGAGAATCTTACATTACCCAATGCATTGGAGCGCTATATAACTCCGAGCGCACCCGTCCATAAACACTTAAGTCCAAAACATCCCTCACATATCTTGACATGGTATTTCTTTCATAGGGTTTCATTAATACATTCTTTATCAATCCCCCTTTGTACATACATATTCATAACTTGAAGACAGTTCAATCATTAATAAAACTAAGACATACGTGCTAAAAATCTGTACACTTAAGAAATTAACATAACAATTGAAAACATGGGTTTTAAGGAAATGAACATAAACAATTTAACATTCCAAAGCATCATAATACTAAGTTAAAAACAAGTCCATTAATAACTAATACACATACTGATAAATGGGTATGGTGGATGTTTACGGAAAAATGTGTGATATACATATTTTTATACAGTTAGGTATATAAAGTGTGCAATTAGGTCTATCTTGGGAATTCATGTATATATGTATACAACCTGCATGAACATATATAAAGTTATGTAAACACTCATTTGCACTTTAAATAACATGACCTTTCCTTTGAAAAGCTTTCCATCATCATAAGAAGAACTTGTGTTCAAGGACATCATATTGATACAAGGTTGTATATACCTATATATATAAATTTAGGTGTGTATACACATGTGCATGGGTTTACCAAATTAGACCATACTCAATAATATTTTTCATGTTCTACATTAAACAAAATTAATGTTTGTAAAACCGAAAGGGGTTCTTTTAAATATTCGAGAGGTAATGGAATTAGTGGGGAAGGATTCACATTCTACTTTGAAGGCGCGAGGCCCCTTACATATTCTGCGTACCAAATTTTTTTTGGAAAACTTTAACATACATTTTTTTGTTTAAATAATGAGAACCCGTATTTGCATATATATAAAATACACATATACATGTATAATCTTATAAGTTCATAAAATTTTCCGAACCCCCCATTTCTTTGAGGCAGAGTACATCAAATACCGTATACATATAAACAAAAGAGTGCATACAAAGGTTATATGCATATATATAAAAGATAAGTGTATGTATATATGTATCCTCCAGGGCTAAAAGAAACTAAAAAAAATGAAACAAGGTAGGGTGTTCTATTCTTCATGCAAGAATAGATAAACAGGAATGCAATGGTGCTTGTGACCTCATATATATGTGTGTACTCATGGAGTATATATATATGTAGAACGTATATAAAGAAAATGGTGTATCAAAGCTGGAGAAACAAAACAGATAAAAAGATTTCCCTTATCCCGGTTTTTGGGACTCCAAACAGAAGCGGATCAGAACATTTATCAAAGTCATGCATATATGATAAAAACAAGGTGTATATACATATATGTTAATATATAAACATATGTATAATTGTATATAATGAATCTAAAAAAAATAAAACAAGGCTTGTCCCTTACCGGTTCGGAGAGAAGAAGAAGGAAGACGAAGCGCCGAACTGGTGGTAGGAGAACCAAGAAACTCGAAGAAACCCTCCTTGTACAAGATCCTTCTCTTCAGTGTAAACCGACGCTTAAAGAAGGTAGGATGGACGACCATTGAAGAGGAAGAGATGGATCCAAGGCAGAGCAACAACTAGGCGGTGCCGACTTTGTGGAAAGAGGGGGTGTCCACTATCATCTTAGGCGGAGAAAAACGGAGCCTCACCCTACTGGTACAGCGGTGCGAGGAAGAAGAAAACCACGGGACGTGGGTAAGAGTAAAAACCGCGGGGAAAAAGAGAGACTGGAAAAAATGAGGAAGATCCAGGATCACATGCGATCTGATAGGATGGACCTTAAGTGTTACAGAGTTAAAAAAAAGAACGATTGTGATGTAAGGGTAAGGATCAGACGGTCCACAGTGTATGAGATGTATTAAAAAAAACATGCGGCCCATCGATTCTTCAACGTTTTTATCATATAATTTTTTTTATTTTATTATTTCATTAAACTTATTATAAAATTATTATTATTATTATTAATATAACATTATTATTAAACTATTATTTTTATCTTTAAGTCAAAGGTTATTAATACTCCTATATGCTGAACTATTAATCCCCTATTTAAGCCATAAAATATATTATTATTTTCCTAAAAAAACAATTATGTTAATTTTATAATTACATGTAAAGATTTGAATACATTTGTTATTAAAATTTGGTTTCTTAATCCCATATTAAACATAATTCCAAAAAAACAAATTCATATAACATTACCAATTATTTTAAATTTTTACAATCATCCTATAATCTTCATTGTTTTTAAAGTAATAAGAGTATTTTTGTATGAATTAACATAAAGACGTAAAATTTTTAATGTAAATAAAACCATAATTTGACATAGTTCCAAAACTATTAATAAAAAGGTCAAATTATAAATATTTTCATAATTATTATTACATAAATTTAATTTAGAGATAATAATAATACATTTAATTTAAAGTTTGACGAAATATATATAACTCAATAGTTTGAGTGAATATTTTCTTAAAAAAAATAAAAACCCATCAGATTCAATATAATTACAAAATAATTGCTTAATTTCTCATGTTAAACAGGTGTATAGTAAATAGTGGAAAAAAATAATAATAATAATTTTCACCATTTTGAAACATAAAATATAATTCACCTTTTGGGAAAACATGAAATAAATTAATTATATTATTATTGATGTCATTCTTTAAATATTTAATAACATAATTAAATTTTTGAACCTTTTGGGGGTAATCAACTATTATCTTCAACGGTTCAAAATAAGACATTAGAGGATAAGAGGATCATGGGGAGCCAATGGTTATATTTATAGCTGTTAGGGTCCAACGGTCGAATAAGTGTTCTTATAAAAAGTCTGGTCTTGGTGCATGTCATACTCAAGGCGACTGAAAGAGAAAAAGAGGAGATGGTTCGTGTGATTTCTTTGGTGCTCAGTACGGTTACGGTGACTTCGACCATCCTTATGTTTATTCTGATGGATGCCAAAGAACCTTACTGTCTTCTTTGGGTTCTTGTGGTTTTAAGTTATCTCTCTATAATTGTAATCGGGTTTTTAATTGGGATTTTTGGTTAGCTAAACTTCTTGTTCGATCAGCATGATTTTTTTTCACCAAAGTGTTACTCATAAAAAGGCCTTTCATTCTCTTTTATTATTATTATTATTTTATAAGATGATTGTTTGTTCAATTGATGGATGAAATTGTAAAATAAACTTTTCATTACACAAAACACAGTTTCACCAGTCGTTACATTAACCTACCCTATACTAAGAAAAATTACTAGGTATGGGGTTTTCATCTCACTTTTATTACCTTGATATTCATACAATATTTCCCACTATTACCTTGTGTGTGGTGTATATACTGCCCATGATTGCATTGTTTGTGTAAAATAATTTAATTGATGGGTATTTACAACCTAAATGGGTAATCCTTCTTCCATGGGGTGTATGTTTTGTAAGGGACCAAATTAGTAAGGGAATTTCCAATTTATATTTCCACTCATTCGGTTTAACACAAACTTCATTGATTAATATACTCTAAGATTATATGTAAAATCACTATTTATTTACTTATGTAGTAATTTACACTGCCATTTTTTGGATATACTTTTGATACACATAATCACTCCATTTATAAATTCTCAAGTCATTGATATAAATGCGATAAGAGTAATTTTAACTTAATTTATATTAATTGGGTTAAACAACCAAGTCATTGTTCATGTTTTTACAAGAATATGTGTGAATGTACTCAGATTTATTTACACTGAACATACAGTCATATTGAGTGTATTTTTATTTTTTACACACAATAATATCATTAATTTACCCTTATCACAAGGATACCTTCTTTATAAAGGAATTCATATGAACTTAAATTCCATTGAGACTTCTTTGTTGTTATTCTCCAATTCACATTTGTTTCGTGTATATACTTTACATTGACACAATATATCATGAATCCCTTTATTCTCGTGATATTATAATGATTTTATTTCCACAATTTTTTTTCAAGCATATCTCATTTGGTTAGGAACTCCAGCTAAAATGTCATTTAAATTGTTTTAATGATTTATTCTTCTAAACCTTTCTCATTGTTGTCCATGATTTTAAAATGGTTTTAATGATTTATTTATATAAACATGAATGTTTTAAAATATTAATTCCCTTCAATAGTTTCAAAGTGGTATGGAACACTTTTATTCAAAACTATCTTCAAAATGAAATTCTTTATATATTATGTGTCTTTTAAATGATTTCAAGAAAAAGGGATATTTCTCTAAAACATTTTTACTAATCATTTTCAACAATGTCAACATACTTTACAAGATATTATTATTGATCATGGTTGATTTATTTTGATACAAATATTCCATATTTTATTGAAGGTTTTTTGATATGTTCGACTATAGATGTGTTATTTTTATACAATTAATGGTTTATAGATAAAGTATTGACATTTAGTATGCTAGTTTAAATACGAATGATTATGTTATGTTTAAACATTTTCATATGAGGAATGAATTAGACTCTGTAAGTGATGGGTGGAGCCTGCTATAGAACCTCAATGCATTGGTAGGACTCATGAGACAAACTAGTGTCTTGGCATAAGGCATTGAAAAAATATTATTGGTAGTCTTTCCATAGGGCCTTGACTATGAGGTTATGATGTCCAGAATTATACATTCCATCATTATTAAATTGGGTGTTGATATTTCATGGGATTATTTTACAATTAGAATATCCATGTGAATTAGTAAATGACATTATCTGTATTTATATTTTCCATATCACGATGAATTTTAAGATTAAAAGTCTTTTGTTTTAGTCATATACATTTCCTTAAATGTACATTCTTATTTATGAATTTTTCCGCTAGGTTGTTATCCTTACTGAGAATGTGAGATCACACCTTTCTTATGTTTTATTATTTCTAGGATGCAAATAAGTATATTACGATTAACCTATAGGAATAGGAAAAAGAATATAAGTGTGTTTAAAGGGGACACAATGGTGTTTTTTATTTCATGATGTAATGTAAAAAATATGTATGAATCTAGTACTTCCAAGGCTACTAAATTGATTGGTCTTTCAGAACATGATTCCTTGTATCATGTTTATGTTTGTTAATAATGAATCAATTTTAGGTAATAGGGGTCGGGGCATTACAGTTAGTATAAGAGGATGTTTAGTACAAACCTTAGATGGTAGATTTAGAAAAAAAAACTCTTATCAGGATACACATACAAATGATAGGAATTGAGGATTAGAATAGACGAACATAAAAAAAATTTGGAAATGTAAATATTATGTGGGTTTCTCAAGAAATACATCCCTGTCTGGATACGAGAAGGTATGGGCAGCTCTGGCACAAATGTACCTAGGAGTGAAAACTCTGAAAAATAGTTTCAGGCAAGACACAGGGTATCCTCGTACACGACAATGGTCCTTGGTGCACTCTTGGTTATGAAACTCTTGGGGGATATGATTAGGATAATTCACATTTTCATTAAAAACTGATTTGAATGGTTTTAATATAAGAAGATAATAAATAACATTGGTTAATCCTAAGGTTTTTTAGAAAGAAAATAAAGTGTTACAATATTCTATAAATTATTTTATGATTCACACTATATTTTCTTATGTTAGTAAATGGGTGGGTTCCAAGGAAGTCATCGTAACATTGTAGATGATGTACAAGGTGGGTATGGTGATAGAAATGAGAAACGAAATGAAATGTTGATAGTTGTAAAAGATATCATGTTCATGCCAAATCTTTTTTCCAAAAATATAATCAGTAACATATATATTAACCAAATATCAATCTCAACAAAGAAGACAATGATAGTGAATGATAAGAGCTCCATAAGTGGTGACCATGGAGAAAAAAAAGAACAATTTTTGTCATGTAGGAAATGTGGAAGGAGACACCCAGGGAAGTGTCTCAATGGAACAATGAAATGCATTATGAGTGGGAAAGAAAGACCTCATGTAAAGAATTGCTGAGAAAAAAATGAAGAGTACTATGGAAGAAAGTAAAAATAATCCCAATAATCCATTTACAATCATTTTCCATAAATGTAGGGGACCTAGGTGTTACCCGAGTGAATGCCCTATTCTATAGGATAACCTTTTGGTCTTGGAAGAACCTATATGGGAATTACTGGATGGGGAAATGCTAAAAAGTATTAGTGCTCTTTGTTGATGGGATTACTTGGGATGACTTTTCTCTTGTCTGTGTAAACCTGTGGTTTTTTATGTGAAAATTCAATTTTAGGAAGAATTATCTTTTCTATTGTTGATATAGATATAAAAAAACATGTCGGTTTATATGATCCTTGAATTTGAGGAAATTACGAGTTATTAAATTTTGGGATGAAAATGCGATGTATGAGATAAAATTTGTGGTGAAATAATGTTATGGTTATTTTGAAAATTTTATCTCATTTTGTGAAGGTTATAAAATATTGTTTTTGAAAAAGGACCAGAATCAAACCGTGTGACAACCCGTCGCGTCAAGAAATGCTGCGGGAATCGAAACCACAACCAGAGTGCGATTCAAATTTATCTCCTACCACTGGACTACTTGAAGTCCGTGGTTAGTGTGACTAATTATTTTTAGTTAAATGATTTGATCGATCAATAATATGTTGATTTGGGATCTTATGTCTTATGAAATGGAAATCATTAGTATTGGAAAATGATTTGGTGATTATGTGATAAATGTTATTTTTGAAGATGTTAGCTCTATTGGGAACACTATATGCCTAAGGAAAATATAATACTAAGGGATTTCATTTGGGGTGTAATGGAGTATTTTTATCTATGATTTTATATTGTATTTATAGTGATTTGGGTTATTTATGTAAATTATTAACCTATCAGAGAGAATATGTGATTAGGTTAATTACTTTTAAGAATGTGACATTAAGAGTAGTCGATGTTATTTGGAGATACAATTTAACATGGAATAATGCGTAATCAAATTCTTCTATGTTTTGGGTCTAAATATTAGTTTGGATTATATTTAAGGAATTTAAGGAAAATTTTTTATTGAAGGGTATTTATTGAACTATGTGTATTGTTGGTTTACTATTAGAAATTAAGATTAGTATTTCTTTTTCTAAAACATTTTTCTTTTTGGGGAACATATGATCTTGTAATAACCATTTTGGTTTTGGTCAATCTCTAAAGACAAGGTAAATATATAGTTTATCCTTTGTGGATTATGTGATTCTTTAGAAGTTGATTCTAGTACTTCACGTGTGACCAAGTCATCTTGAATATTCATTGTTTGAAAAAAAATGAGTTAGTGGTATACATTTATTAAAGGATGAAACTATACTAAAAATTATGTATATCACTTTATGTTCTTATTTAATCTCAAAAATAAATTCCTCAAATTTATAAAATGGAATCTAAAACAATAAACATTATTAGTTTAATTTTCCTACTGGGAAACTAAGGAATATTTATCCCATCATAAGTTTGTGGTTTTCTTGTTGTTAACTTTCTCCTATTTATGTTTTATATCACTCTCCACCAGAACATGACACATATTTTATCTTCCATTTCCATGTTTTCCTATATGGAATCTCTTGTCTGGGTCATCTTGAGTGACCTTTTTACTTCTATATCTTTCTTATAAAGTAATAGTTTTATTTACACTTTTTCCTATGTAATACTTTCAATGAAGATCCCAATATTAATTTTAAAATTGGGATGATGAAACTTAGAAAAGGTGGAATAATGTAACACCCCAAGATTTCATATTAAGTTATTTTCATTAATGTAATTAAATATATTGCGTTATACGCAACACTGAGTTCGAGCGCACCACAACTTACCAAACTAGCCTTTCAAAAAGCAGTTTTAATAGTATTAACTTAATTTTGAATTTTATATACTACATATAATTATAGAATTCATATTATGTGTTTTTAAACATAATATAATAATAAATTCATTTTTTAGATAAAATAATAGTTTTTCAAAAAAATGTAATTTAACCACCTTTTTATGGAAAACCCTTTTTAAAACCAATATTTGATAATTTTATATATTAAATTTAATGAAAATAAATTCTTATTTAGAATTGAGACATAAAAATTTATTTTGGATAAATTATTTGTACTATTCTGATAACTTTCATATTTTGATTAATACTGAAAAATACTAAATTTTAATTGAAAAAAAGTATTTTTAATCAAAATAATTTATAGTTTTAAATTATGAATTTGAATGGTTTGGAAGAATAATTAGATTATATTTTTATCATTTAATACAATGTAGGTAATTATAAGTAATTTCATGTTTAAATTTGACATAAACACATGTCAATCTTTTGAAAGTTTTTACTTTTTAGAAAACACACGTTTTAGGTTTGACAAAGAGAATTAATTTTAAATTAAATAATTCAAATTATTTGTTTTTAATTTGTTAAAATAGAATTAATTTTTGATTTCATAATATCAAAATTATCTTTGGGTGATTTTTTTTATGAAAACATAATTTTTTTGATGAATAGTTAAAAACACTGCGTTATGGTTTAAAACATACTTTTTATTTAAATAATTATTTATCTTATTTATTTTATGATAAAATAGATACATAATACCAATATATGTTCAATTTAATTCATTGGAGTCATTTTATAATAAGTTTAGATATATAAATTTTTATTGACCTTTTTACCATCTTTTTCCCACTTTCTAGGAGCATTTCAAAATTTACATAAAACATAATTTTACAAATTTTGTGAGTTTAATTTAAAAAATATGAGAGACACAGGTAACATAATTAGGTAACATGCAGTTCAATAATATGAAAATAATTTTTGGTGAATAGTATCTTTTGATTTTATTTACCTCGGTTAAAATTAAATAGGGTAATTAAGGGAAAAATGATATTATAATTACCCTAACACATGTCTTAATTTTATTGGATAAGTTTAAATCGACCAAAAACAACCTTAAGAATAAAATTTGATCCTATTTTATCCACCTGGATTAGATTAAGTCATTTATTTTTATTTTATTTAAAGAAGAGATAAATGTGTTAAATTCAATGTTTAATAACTAAACGATTTTTAATATAGGGTGACACATAAGATAAATTAAACTATAAATATTCATTATAAATCTAGAAATATTTCCAAAATAATATTATTTTATTTATAATGTCTAGACTTTATATTACATAATTTATAAATGACACAATCATGATGCATTAATTACTTTATTAATGAAATATTAAAATAATTGATATTATATGTACCCAAATATATGTAAATTGAAGCTTATAATAAATTTAAATAATTTTATAGGTTAATATGACTTTCTAGGGTTGATTAAATTAATTTTATTCTAAGTGATAATGTTTTTACGGCTTTAGAAAATCAAATACTAAATATTGTCAAAATTGACGTAATTGAGTTTTTAAAACAAATACTATATTATTCATTGATATAATATTCCTCAAAATCTAATGTTCAGCCAGAGGAAATAGATAAGGTTATATATATTAATAATTAACCACTTGGGTTTATCTTGTCTTGTTATATTATGTTTATTAACCAAATAATATAAAAATACAAAAAAACATGGTATATGTCAAACTATTTAACTAAGAGTTAAATCTAAAAGATAAGGTTAATATGGTGACCTAAACCTATCTAAAACCTATTGGATGAGAGGTTTTCTACCCATAACTACCATATCCATGAAATAAATCTATTTTGAGACATTATAAACCGAAAATTATTTTATTATAAAATAATATTTCATGCTTTTCCTAAAGTGCCCCTCACCCATCTTATATAAGGTCACTTACCCTTCCGTAAAAATCACACCTCAAAAGACTTTTGGATCGCAAAACCCATGCCCAAATATCCGATCAACTTTCCTCACAACAACCCAGTGTCCATAATTTGATCATAAAGCCATCATATGGAGCCCTTTTGATCAACTCAATAGAAAACACCCAAAGAAGAGGTTATAATTTCACCACCCTCTTCCAAGTTCCTTTCTTCTTCCACTTCCTCTATCTTTTTCTTTTTCCATAAAATGAACAATAAATCCATAACCATATGAATACTTGGATTTTATTATAAATATGTTACAACCATATTCTTTATTCTATACATTTTATAAAGGACAAATTCACCATATGTGCATACGTACGACTTACCGTCACCACCCCATGGTGTAGTTTGTTATTCAAACACTTCATTATTTTGATGGGTATAATAATGAGTATAAATAGTTTAAATAATAAATATAACATGTTAATTATTGTGTATATATGATATACCATCCAATTACATAATATTTCACCATTAATATAATGATATTTTCGCTCATGTGTACGTACGACTTACCGTCTCCACGAACGCAATGGAATTCATTCCCCAACAAAATCATTCCTGAATAATTTTTATTTTATGATTATAAATAATGTTTAAGAACATAATATCATTTTTTATATGAATAAAATACTTCTTATATAACAAACATGACTTACGTAACAAAACATATAGAAGAAAACGAATCAGTTAACAACCAAAACAATGATAGAACTGAAATATCAATAACAAAGAAATATTAGAAGATCATATTTGATATCATATTTATGTATTTGGTTATTTTATAATTTAATAACAATTATATCACCATTATATAGGAGGTAAACCATCCCTATACTAAGGAAATGTATAGGGTAATTGGTTTTCATCTCACTATTATTCTTGTGAGATTCATGCAATATTTTCCACTATTACCTTTTGTGTGGTGTATGTACTTCCCATGATTTTGTTTTTTGCGTAATATAAATTATTTTATGTATATTTACGTAATAATTGGATGATATTTCTTCCATGGGCTGTACATTTCATACGTTACCAAATCAGTAAGGGAATTTCAAATTTCAATTTCCACTCATTTGGTTTTACGCAATTTTCATTGATTACTATACTCCTAGATTATTTGGTAAATCACTATTTATTTACATATGTAGTAATTTAAAATCTCCTTTGTGTGGATATAATTTTAATTAACATAATCACTCAAATTATAAATTCTCAATTCATCAATGTAATCTTGAAATGAGTAATTTTAACTCAATTTATATTCATTGAGTTAAACATCCAAGTCATTGGTGTTGTTTTTACAAGAAAATGTGTGAATGTCCTTTGATTGATTTAAACTTAATATCTAATAATATTGAGTTTATTTCTATTTTTCACACATAATTTTGTCATTTATTTATCAATAACCTAAGGATACGGTCTTTATAATGGAATTCTTCTCAACATATATTCAGTTGATAATTCTTTATTGTTATGCACTAATTCACTTTTATTTTGTGTATATATTATACTTTGACATAGTATATAATGAATCACTTTGTTATCATGATATTATAATGTTTTTATTTCATAAATTATTTTTATTCACGCGTCTCTCATTTTGTTAGAAACTCTAACTAAAATATCATTTTGAATGTTTTAATGATTTATTCGTCTAAACCTTTCCCATTAAGGTCATTGTTTTCAAAATGGTTTTAAGGATTTATTTAAATGGACATGAATGTTTAAAAATGTTAATTCCATTAAAATGATTCAAAGTGGTATGGGAGACTTTGATTCAAAAATATCTTTTAAATGACTTACTTTATAAATTATGTGACTTATAAATGATTTCAAGAAAAATAGATATTTCTCTCAATGATTTTAATTTATCATTTTCAATAATGTCATGATCCATTAAGATATATTATTCATGATCAATGTTGATTTATTATGATACAAATATGCTATATTGTATTGAAGGTTTTGTGAGATGTTCGACTGTAGATATGTTATTCTTATACCATTCATGTTTATGGATATAATATTTACATTTCATATGCTAGTTTTAATAGAAATGTTTATTTGATGTTTAAAACTTTTCATATGAAAAATGAATTGGACATAGTAAGTGATGGGTGGAGCCCGCTATATCATCTTGATGCATTATTAGGTCTCATGAGACGAACTAGTGTCTTGGCACAAAGCCTTGGCAAAATATTATTTGTATTATTGAAACAAGGCATTGACTATGTGGTTATGAATTCTGGAATTATATATTCCATAAGTATAAAAATTGGATATTGATATTTCATGTGATTATCTGAAAATTAGAATATCCATGTGAATATGTAAATGAAATTATTTTGATTGATATTTGTCTTATTATGATGAAGTTTAAGTTTAAAAGGCTTTTGTTTTAGTCTTATACATTTCCTTAAATGTTAATGATTATTTATGAATGTTTTATCTATATTTTCATCCTTACTGAGCATCTAAGCTAACCATTTTCTTATGTTTTATTAATTCAAGGATGTAAGTAAGTATATTATGATTAATCTGTAAGAATAGGAAATTAAATATAAGAGTGTTCAAAGGGGACACAATGATGTTTTCTTTATTTCATCATGTAATGTAAAACATATATTTTGACCTAGTACTTACAAGACTACTAAACTGATCTGTGTTTTGGAACATGATTCCTTGTATCATTCCAATGTTATGTAATAATGCACCAATTTTAGGTATCTGGTGTAGGGGCATTATCGTTGGTACCAGAAGAAGTTTTGTACAATCCTTAAAAGCTAGTTTTAAAAAAACTATGATTAGGAAACACTACCCTAAGATAGAAATTGAGGATTAGTATATAATAACATCCAAAATTTTTGGTAATGTAAATATTATGTGTTTTTTCCATGCAATACATCCCTGTCTGGATATGATCAGTTAGGGGTGGCTGTGGCACAAATGTACCAAGGAGTTGAAACTCTAACATGGAGTTTTGGGCTTAAGACAGGATATCCTGGTACACGACAATGGGTCTTGCTGCACTCTTGGTTACGAAACTCCCAGGTGATTTGCTTAAGATTATTCATATTTTTTTACAAACCGATTTTAAGGACTTTAATATAATATGATAATAAATAACCTTGGTTAATCCTAAGGAATTTTAGATTGAAAGTAAGCTGTTATTATATTCTTTAAATTTTTTATGACTCACACTATGCTTACTTGTGTTAGTAAATGTATTGATTCCAAGGAAGTTATAATAACATTGAACATGATGTACAAGGTGGGAACAATGGTGGAAATCAGCCACGAAATTTACTATTGATAGGTGTAAATGATATCGTGTTCATTCTGAATCTGTTTTCCAAAAATATTATCAATACAATATATATTAACCAACTCCCAGACTCAAAAAATAATAAAAGGGTGGTAAATTATAAGAGCTAAAATAGTGGAGACCATGGCGAAAAAAAATATTAATTTCCATCATGCATGAAATGAGAAAGGATACACCTAGGTATGTATCTCAAGGAAACAAATAAATTCTTTATGTGTGGGAAATATAGACACAATGTGAAGAATTGATGAGGAAAAATAAAGAGTACTATTGAAGAAAATAAAAATGATCCCAATAATCCATTTACAGTAATTTGACATAAATTTAGGGGACCTGGGCATTACCTGAGTGAATGACCTGTTCTATAAGATAGCCTCTTGATCAAGGAAGAACCGATGTAGAAATAAATGGTCGGTGAAATGATTAAAAGTATTAATGCTCTTTGTTGATGGGATTACATTGGAAGAATTTTCTCTTTTATGTGTAACCTTGTTTTTTGTCATGTGATAATGCTATTTTAAAAATAATTATCTTTTCTTTTGTTGATATAGTTATAAATAAAAAATTGGGTTTATATGATCCTTGAATTTGAGGCAACTACAAGTTATTAAATTTTGGGATGAAAATGTTATGTATGAGACAAAATTTGTGGTGAAATTATATAATGGATATTTTGATTAATTTATCTCATTTTGGGAATGTTATAAAATTTAGTTTTTGAAAAAGGACTACCCACAGACCGCATGACAACCTATCGCGTTGGAAAAAGCTATGGGAATCGAAACAACAACCAGTGTGTGATTAGGATTTATCGCCTACCACTGGACTACATGAGGTCCCTGGTTTGTGTGACTAATTCTATTTCGTTAAATGATTTTATTGATGAATAATAAGTTTATTTGGGATCATATGTCTTATAAATTGGATATACTTAGTACAGGAAAATTATTTCGTGATTAAGTGATAAATGTTATTTTTTAAGATGTTCACTCTGTTGGGAACACTATATTCCTAAAAGAAAATGAAGACTATGGGCTTTCAATTTCGGAGAAATGATAGATTTTTATCTATGTTTTTATTGTTTATTTATTGTGATTTGGGTTATTTATGGAAATGATTAACCTATTATATAGAATATGAGATTATTTTAATTACTTTTATGTTTGTGACTTTCAAGGTAATCGATGTTATATGGAGATACTATTTAATTTGGAAGACTGTGTAATCAAATTCTTCTATGTTTTTGGGTTAAATATTATTTTGGATTATATTACAGGATTTTATGGAAAATTGTTTATTTAATGGTATTTATTGAACATTCGGTACTATTGGTTTAATTTTATAAATTACGATTAGTATTTATTTCACTAAAGAATTATACTTTTGGGGGATCATCTGATATTGTACTAACCACATTGTTTTTGGTTAATCACTAAAGACAGGGTAAATATACTTTTTACCCTTTGTGGATTATGTTATTCTCAAGAATTTTATTCTAGCACTTCAGCTGTGACCAAGTCATCTTGAATACTCATCGTTTGAAAAAAAGATAAGCTAGTGGTATAAATTTAATAAAGGATGAAACTCTACTAAAAAAGTAAGTATATCTCTTTATGTTCTTAGTCAATATCATAAATAAATTCCTCAACATTATGAAATTTAACTTAAAACAAAAAACATTGTCCGTTTACTTTTCCTACTAGGAAACTAATAACTGTTTATCCCATCACAAGTTAGTGGTTTTCTTGTTGTTAAATTTCTCTAGAATATTTTTTCTATCACTCTCGATAATTACATTACACATTGTTTATCTTCCATATCCTTGTTTTCTACATGGAATCTTAATATGGGTCATCTCGAGAGGCCTTTATACTTATCTTTCTTTCCTTTAAAGTGATAGTTTTATGGAATATTTTTCTTATGAGGGACTTTCATTGAAGTTACCAAGTCCAAATTTAAAATTGCAAGGATACAATTTCCCGAAGGGGGAATAATGTAACACCCCAAAATTTCGTATTATGTTATTTTCTTTTAAATAATTCAATAGCTTGCACTACATGCAACACCGAGTTCGAGCGCACCAAGGCTTACCAAAAAAACCATTCAAAAAGTATTTATGAATATTATAAACTGAATATTGAATTTTATATACTCTATATAATTTTATAATCTATATTATGCGTTTCATAGAAAAAATATAAGAAAAAAATGCTTTTTTTAGATTAAATAAGTATTTATTTAAAAATGCAATTTTACCACCTTTAATAGAAAACACTTTTTAAAACTAATATTTGACACTTTTATATATTAAATTTAATGAAATTAAATTCTTATTTATAATAGAGACATAATAGTTTATTTTGGAAAAATATTTTGTAATTTTCTAATAATTTTTCTATTTTGATGAATACTAAAAATTACTAAATTTTTATTGAAAACAACTTTTTTATAAAAATAATTTGTAGTGTTAAATTATACAATTGAATGGTTTGAAAGTATAATTGGATTATATTTTTATCATTTAATACAACTTAGGTCATTATAAATAATTTCAGATTTCAATTTTACATAAACACATGTCAAACTATTGTTAGTTTTAACATTTTTTCAAATCCTTTTTTTTGGTTTTGAAAAAGAGAATTAATTTTAAATTAATTAATTAAAAATATTTTTTTTAATTTGGTGAAAAATAATTAATTATTTAATTGAACATATCAAAATTATCTTAGGGTTATTTTTTGGTATTTTTCTAAAAACATTCAATTTTTTATGAATATTGAAAAACACTGCATTATTGTTTAAAACCGACTTTTTAATTAAATAATTATTTATTATATGTAAAAATAGATACATAATACATATATATGTTCAATTTAATTCATTTCAGTAATTTTAAAATATGTGTAGATATATAAAATTTTATTAAACTTTTTACCGTCTTTTATCGACCTTCTAGGGGCATTTGAAAATTTGCATAAAACATAATTTTACCGCTTCTGTGAGTTGAATTTAAAAAATCCGATAGACATGGTTAACATTAGAATGTAAAATTTGGTTCAATAAGATGAAAATAATTTTGGGTGAATAGTGACTTTTGACTTTTATTTACCACGGTTAAATGTAAATAGGGTAATGAAGGGTAAAATTCATATTATAGTTACCCTAACACAAGTCCTAATTCTATCGGATATGTTTAATTTGACCAAAAAAAATTTGGAAAAAAATTTGATCATCTTTGGTCCACATGGATTAGATTACGAAATTTTTTATTATTTTATTTAAAGAAGCGATAAAAGTGTTAAATTCAATGTTTAATATCTAAATATTTTTTAATATAGGGTTACACACTAGATAAGTTCTACTATAAATATTCATTAGAAATATAATAATATTTTATACATAATAATATTTTATTTATAATTTTGAGACATTATATAATTTAATTTATATATGACACAATGATGATGCAGTAATGACCTTATTAATGAAATATTAAAATAATTGATATTATAAATATCAAAATAAAGATACAATGAGACTTATGATTAATTCCAATAATTTTATAAGTTAATATGACATGTGAGGCCTGATTAAATAAATTTTATTCGACGTGATAACATTTTTATAGCTTTCAAAAAAATCAAATACTAAATACTGTCAAAATTGACATAATTGAGTTTTTAAAACAAATAGTATATTATTAATTGATATAATATTTCTAAAAAAATATGTTCTAGAAAAAGGACCTTGATAAGGTTTATATATTAATAATACACTACTTGGGGTTCTCTTTTCTTGTTATACTATACATATTAACCATATAATATAGACATACAAAGAGACATGGTAAATGTCAAACTATTTAACTAAGAGTTAAATATAAAAGATAAGGTTAATATGGTGACCTAAACCTGTATAAAACCTATTGGTTGAGAGGTTTTAGACCCATACCCACTGTAACCTTTAAATAATTCATTTTGGATCCATTAGACACTGAAAATGATTTTATTATATTATAATATTTTAAGCTTTTTCTAAAGTAACCCTCACCCATCTTATAAAAGGGCACATCCTCTTCTCTAAAAATCACACCTCCAAAGCCATTTTTCTCATCCAACACCTACCCAAATATCCTCTCAATGTCCCACACATAATCCTAGATTCCTTAATTTTATCATAATGCCAACATAAAGACCACTTTTCATCAACTCAAAAGGAAACACCAAAAGAAGCGTTAATAATTTCACCACCTACTTTCAAGTTATTTTCTTCTTCCACTTCGTCTTCCGTTTTTTGATTCCATAAAAAACTAATAAATATAGTACCTTCTACATACTGTGATGTTATTATAAATATTTTATAGCCATATTCCTTATTCTATGCATTCTATAAATGACAAAGTCACCATACGTGCATACGTATGGATTACCGTCTACACAATGTGGTGTAGTTTGTTATTCAAACACTTCATTATTTGGATGGGTAAAATAATGAGTATAACTAATGTAAATAATAAATACGACATAGTTATTATTCTTTATATAATATATACCATCCAATTATATAATATTTCACCATCAATATAATGATATTTTCACTCGTGCATACGTACGACTTACCGTCTCCACGAACGAGATGAGATTCATTCCCCATCTTAATCATTCAAGAATAATTTTAATTTTATGATTAAAAATAAAGTTTATGAACTTAATATAATTCTCGATTATAATCAAATATGGACTATACAAAAAAAACATGACTTACGTAACAAAACATATAAAGGAAAACGAATTAGTTAACAACCAAAACAATGATACTACTTAAACATCATTATCAAAACAATATTAGAAGATCATATATGATATAATATTTTTGTATTTGGTTATTACATAATTTAATAACAATTATTTTAACATTATAAAATAGTTTAACATACCCTATAATAAGTAAAAGTACTAGGTAATGGGTTTTCACCTCACTTTTATTCCCATGAGATTCATGAAATATTTTCCACTCTTACCTTTTGTGGGGTGTATTCACTTCCCAAGATTGTATTTTTTGTGTAATATACATTAATTTCTGGGTGTTTACATCATAATTGGATGATCCTAATTCCATGGGTTTTATGTTTCGTAAGATACCAAATTAGTAAGGTAATTTTAAATTTCAATTTCCCCTAATTCGATTTTACGCAAATATTATTGATTACAATACTCCAAGATTATGTGTGAAATCACTATTTATTTAATTATGTAGTAATTAATGCACCACTTTGTGTGGATATACTTTTTATACACCTATTAAATCCATTGAAAAATTCTTCAGTCATCAATATAACTTGATAAGAGTAATTTTAACTCAATTTATATTCATTGGGTTAAACATTCAAATCATTAGTATTGTTTTTTCAAGAATATGTGTGAATGTCATTGGATTTATTGAAACTGAATATCCATTCATATTAAGTGTATTTAAATTTTTCACACATAATTAAGTCATATTTTTATCCTTAACTAAATGATACTATCTTTATAAAGGAATTATTCTTTACTTACATTCCATTAAGACATCATTGTTGTTATGCGCTAATTCACTTTTATTTGGTGTATATATAGTACTTTGACATAGTATATCATTAATACCTTTATTCTCATTAAACTATAAATTTTTTATTTGCTCAATTATTTTTATTCAACAGTCTCTCATTTTGTTTGTAACTCTAACTAAAATATCATTTTAAATGTTTTAATGATTTATTCTTCCAAACCATTTCATTAATGTCAATGTTTTAAAAATGGTTTTAAGAATTTATTTATATGGAAATGAATTTTTTAAAAGGAATATTACTTTAAAAATATTAAAAGTTTTATGGGACACTATGAATCAATACAATCTTTTAATTTAATTCCTTTATAAATTATGTGACTTTTAAATGATTTCACAAAAATGGGATATTTCTCTCAAAGATTTTTGCTGATCATTTTACACTATGTCAACATCCTTTATAGGATATTATTCCTGATTGAGGTTGATTTATTATGATTCAAATCATCTATATTGTATTGAAGGTTTTATGATATGTTTGACTGTGGATGTTTTATTGTTATACCATTCATGGTTTATGGATAATGTATTGACTTTTAATATGATAGTTTTAATACGAATGTTTTTGTTATGTTTAATCCTATTCATATGAGGAATAAATTGGACTTATTATGTGATGGGTGGAGCCCTCTATAGCTCCTTGATGCATCATTAGGTCTCATGAGACAAAATAGTGTCTTCGAACAAGGCCTTGAAAAAATCTTATTAGTAGACTTGGTCGAAGGCCTTGAATTTGTGTTTATGAATTTTTCACTTATGAATTCCATCATTATGGAATTGGCTATTGATATTTCATGTGATTATTCAAAAAGTAGAATATCCATTTTAATAATTAAATGGCATTATATCGATTTATACTTTCCATATTATAACGATGTTTAATTTGAATAGGATTTTGTTTTAGTCTTATACATTTCCATAAATGTTTTTGCTTATTTATGAATGTTTCTGCTATATTGTTATCCTTACTAAGAATCTGAGATCACCCATTTCTTATTTATTATTTTTTCCAGGATGCAATGAAATATATTACAATTTACATATGGGAATAATCTAATTAATATAAGAGTGTTCAAAGGGGACACAGTACTGTTTTTTATATTTCTTGATGCAATGTAAAACTTATGTATGTATCTAATACTTCCAAGGATACTAAACTGACCAGTCTTTCGAAACATTATTCCTTATATCATGCCAATTATATGTAATAATTCATTGATTCTAGGTAACTGGGGTTGGGCGTTATAGTTGGTATTCGAGAATGTTTAGTTCAAACCTTGGAAGCTATATTTAAAAAAAACTCTGATTATGAAGCACTACCCTAAGATAGACATTATGGGTTAGTATAGAAGAAAATCCATATTTTTTGGTAATGTAAATATTATGAGGGTTTTCCAAGAAATACATCCATGTTTGGATATGAGTAGGTAGAGGCGGCTCTGGAATAGATGTACCTAGGAGTGAAAAATCTGATGAGGAGTTTCGGTCTTGGCACAGAGTATCCTAGTACATGACAATAAGGATTGATGCACACATGGTTATGACACTCCCAAGGGATATGTTTTGGATAAATCACATTTTTATTACAAACATATTTGAATGATTTTAATATATGATGAGAATAAATAACCTTGGATAATCTTAAGGTGTTTTCTATTGAAAATAAGGTGTTGAGATATTCTCTAAATTATTTTATGACTCACACAATGCTATCTTGTGTTTTTCAATGGTTGGATTCCAAGAAAGTCATAGTAACATTGAACATGATGTAGAAAGTGGTAACTATATTGGAAATGAGAAAAAAAAATGTAATTTTGATAGGTGTAAAAGTTATCATGTTCATGTCGAATCAATTTTCCAAAAATATGATCAACATCATATATATTAACCAACTCAAGGACTCAATAAAGAAGATAAAGGTGGTGAATGATAGGAGCTTTTGCAGTGGAGACCATGGAGAAAATAAAGACCAATTTCCATCATGTAGGATATGTAGAAAGAGACACACAGGGAAGTGTCTCAATGGAACAAAGAAATGCTTTATGTGTGGGAAAGAAGGACATAATGTAATGAATTGCCAAGAAAAATGAAGATTACTATGGGAGAAAATAAAAATGATCATAAGAATATATTTATTGTCATTTTCCGTAAATGTATAGGACCTAGGCATTTCCTGATTGAATTATCTATTCTATATGATAACATCTTGGTCAAGGAAGAACCTATGTAGAAATAAATGGATAGTGAAATGTTTAAAAGTATTAGTGCTCGTTGTTGATGAGATTACATTGGAAGACTTTTCTTTTGTATGTGTAACCCTGTTGATTGTTATGTGAAAATGAAATTTAATGAAGAGTTATCTTTTTTATTATTGATATTGTAATAAATAAACATTTGGGATTATAAGATCTTTGAATTTGAGGAAATTACAAGTTATTTAATTTTGGGATGAAAATGAGAAGTATGAGATAACATTTTTGGTGAAATTATGTTATGATTATTTTGAAAAATTTATCTCTTTTTTGTAATGTTATAAAATATAGTTTTTGAAAATTGAAAATACACAGACCGTGTGACAACCCGTCGCGTCGGACAATGATGCGAGAATCGAAACCACAACCAGAGTGAGATTTGGATTTATCACCAACCACTGGACTACGTGATGTCCCTGGTTAGTGTGACTAATTATTTATAGTTAAATGATTTTATTGATCAATAATAAGTTGTTTTGGGATCTTATATCTTATCAAATGGATATCCATAGTATAGGAAAAGGATTTTATGAATAAGTGATAAATGTTATTTTGGAAGATGTTTGCTCTATTGGAATCACTATATGTCTAATGAAAATTGAATACTTTGACATTTAATTTGAGGATTAATGGTGTATTTTTATCTATTTTTTATTGTTGATTTATAGCGATTTGGGTTTTTTTATGGAAATGATTAACTTATCATAGAGAATATGTGATTAGGTTAATTAATTTTAAGTATGTGACTTTAAGAGTATTCGATGTTATTTGGAGATACAATTTAATTAGGAAGACTGCATAATCAAATTCATCTTCATTTTGGGTTTCAATATTAGTTTGGATTATATTGAAGGACTTTAAGGAAAATTTTTTTTGAATTGTATTTATTTATCTTTGGGTATTGATGATTTAATATTAGAAATTAAGATTAATATTTCTTTCTCTAAAGGATTATCCTTTTTGGGGATCATCTGATATTGTACTAACCATTTTAGTTTTGGTTAAATACTAATGATAATGTGAATCTATAGTTTATCCTTTCTTGATTATGTGGTTCTCTAGATGTGGATTATAGTGCTTCAGGTGTGACCAAGTCATCCTGAAAACACATCGTTTGAAAAAAAGATGATTTCATTGTAGAAATTTATTAAAAGATGAAACTTTACTAAAAAAGTAGGTATATATCTTTATTTTATTAATCAATCTCATAAAAAAATTCCTCAACATTATGAAATAGAACTTAAAACAAAAAATGTTGTTCATTTACTTTTCATACTGGGAAACTAATTACCATTTATCCCTTCACAAGATTGTGTTTTTCTTATTGTTAAATTTTTCCTAATCATGTTTTCTATCATTCTCTATTAGAACTTTACACTTAGTTTATCTTCAATATCCTTGTTTTTTACATGGAATCCCTGTATGGGTCATCTCGGGTGACCTTTGTACTTATCATTCTTTCTTTTAAAGTGATAGTTTTATTGACCATTTTTCCAATGTGGGACATTCAATGAAGTTCCCAATCCAAATTCTTATATTGTGAGGACGCAATTTACAAAAGTTGGGATGAATATAAAACCCCAAGATTTCATATTAAGTTATTTTCTTTAAAATAATTCAATAGCTTGCGCTACATGCAACACCGAGTTCGAGTTCACCACGACTCACCAAACCAGCAATTAAAAAAGCGGTTATTAATTGTATTAACTGAATTTTAAATTTTATATACTCCATATTATTTTAAAATCCATATTATTTTTTTCTTAGATGTAATATAAGAACAAATTAATTTTTTCAAATAAAAGAAGTATTTTTCAAAAAATGAAATTTTACCATATTTTAATGGAAATCCATTTTTAAAAGAAATATTTGACACTTTTATTTATTAAATTTAATTAAATTAAAACTTAATTTATAATCGAGACATAAAAATTTATTTTGGATAACTTTTTGGTACTTTTCTGATAAATTAAATTTTTTGATGCATACTAAAAAATAATATATTTTAATTGAAAACAACTTTTTTTAATAGAAATAACTTATTGTGTTAAATTATGTATTTTAATGTTTTGAGGTATAATTATAATATATAATTATCATTTAATACAATTTTAGTCATTTTAAGTAATTTCACGTTTAAATTTGTCATAAACACATGTCAATCTTTTGATGGTTATTTCTTTTTAAAAAACTCATTTTTGGTTTTGACACTGGAAATTAATTTATAATTAATTCATGAAAATTATAAGTTTTTAGTTTGGTAAAATTTAATTAATTTTTGAATTAGGAATATTAAAATTTTCTTAGTTTGAATTTTTGGTATTTTTCTAAACACATTCAATTTTTGATGAAAAGTGAAAAAACTACACTATTGTTTAAAAATGACTTTTTATTTAAATAATTGTTTATATTATTTATTTTAAGTCCAAATAGATACATAATACCTATATATGTTCAATTTAATTCATTGGATTCATTTTATAATAAGTTATGATATATAAAATTTTATTGAACTTTTTATCGTCTTTTTCCCACCTTCTAGGAGCATTTGAAAATTTGTATAAAACATAATTTTACCACTTCTATGAGTTAAATTTCAAAAATCCAAGAGACATGGATAACATTAGTTTGTAAAATTTGGTTCAATAAGATGAAAATAATATTTTTTGAATAGTAACAATTGACTTCAAATTACAATGATTTAATGTAAATATGGTAATTAAGGGTAAAAATGATATTATAATTACCATAACACACGTACTAATTCAGTATGATAAGATTAATTATATAAAAAACCTTAGGAATAAAATATTATCCTTTTTGGTCCACTTGGATTAGATTTGGACATTTATTATTATTTTATTTAAAGAAGAGATTAAAGTGTAAAATTTCATGTTTAATAAATAAAACATTTTTAAAATATTGTTAAAAAGAATATAAATTAGACTACATATACTCATTAAAATATAAAAATATTTCATACATAATGGCATTTTATTTATAATTATTATACATCATATAATTTAATTTCTATATGACACAATGATGATGCAGTAATAACCTTATAAATGAAATATTAGAATAACTGATATTATAAATATCCAAATAAATGTAAATTGAGACTTATGATGAATTACAATAATTTTATATCATAATATGACATGTTAGGGGTGATTAAATAAATTTTATTCAGAGAGATAAAGTTTTTATGGCTTTTAAAAAAATCAAATACTAAATAGTGTCCAAATTGAGAAAATTGTGTTTTTAAAACCTGTACTATATTATTAATTGATTTAATATTTCAAAAAATCAAAGGATAGACCAAAGTACTTAGATAAGGTTATATATATTAATAATTAACCACTTGGGTTTCTCTTGGCTTGTTATAGAATGTTTATTAAGCATATAATATAAAAATACAAAGAGACATGGTAATTTTTAAATAATTTAACTAAGAGTTAAATCTAAAAGATAAGGTTAATATGGTGAACTAAACCGATCTAAAACCTATTGGTTGAGTGGTTTTCTACCCATCCACACATCATCCATTAAATAAATCATTCTTATCAAATCGAAACTGAAAATTATTTTGTTATAAAACAATATTTCACGCTTTTCCTAATGTGCCCCTCACCCCTCTTATAAAAGGGAACATCCCCTTCTCCCAAATCACACCTCAAAATCCATTTCTCTCAGCCAAACCCTGACCGAATATCCTCCCAACAACCCAAAAATCTACCTAGTATCCTTAATTTAATCGTAAATCCTACCTAAGGATCCCTCTTGATCAAATCAAAAGAATACACCCAAAGAAGAGGAAATAATTTCACCACCCTCTTTCATGATCTTTTCTTCTCCAACTTCTTCTTTCATTTTTTGTTTTCATAAAAAAATAATAAATCCATTAACTTATAAATACTGTGATGTTATTACAAATATGGTACAACCATATTATTTATTCTATCCATCATATTAATGACAAAGTCACCATACATGCGTACATATGGCTTATTGTCTCCACATCGTGGTGTAGTTTCATATTCAATCACTTCATTATTTGGATGGGTTTAATAATGATTATAACTGATGTAAATTATAAATATATAATTTTAATGATTCTGTATATATGTTATACCATACAATTACATACGATTTCACCATCAATATACTGACATTGTCGCTGGTGCGTACGTACGGCTTACCGTCTCTACGAACACGATTAGATTCATTCCCCATCGCAATCCTTCAAGAATAATTTTCATTTTTTGATGAAAAATAATGTTTAATAACTTAATATCATTCTGGATATGAATCAAATGTATCACATACATAAAAAACATGACTTACCTTACAAAACATATAAAGGAAAACGAATTAGTTAACAACTAAAACAATGATACTACTAAAATATCATTAAAAAAAGAATATTAGAAGATCATATGTGATATAATATTTATATATTTTGTTTTTTGATAAATTAATAACTATTATTTCACCATTATAATGGAGTTTAACCTACCATATACTAAAGAAAATTACAAGGTAGTGGGTTTTCATCTCACTTTTATTCCAGTGAGATTCATGCAATATTTCCAATATTACATTTTGTGTGGTGTATGTACTTCCCATGATTGTATTTTTTTTTGCTTAATATTTATTAATTTATGGGTATTTTCATCATCATTGTATGATACTTCTTCCATGGGTGTATGTTTCATAGGTTACCAAATCGATAAGAAAATTTCAAATTTCAATTTCCACTCATTCGGTTTTACGCGAACATCATTGATTACTATACTCCAAGATTATGTGTGAAATAACTATTTATATACTTATGTAGTAATTTCCAATCCCCATTGTGTGGATATAAATTTTATACAAATAATAAATCCATTGAAAAATTCTCATTTCATCGATATAAACATGATAAGTGTAATTTTTACTCAATTTCTATTTATTAGGTTAAACATCCATGTCATTGGTATTGTTTTTAAAAGAATATGTTTGAATGTCTTCTGATTGATTTACACTGAATATCCAATAAAATATAGTTTATTTAAGATTTCCACACATAGTTATTTCATTTATTTATCCTTATTATAAGGATATGGTCTTTATAAAATAATTCATCTCAACTTACATTTTGTTGGTACTTCTTTGTTGTTATGAGAAAATTCACTTTTATTTTGTGTATATACTATATATTGACATAGTATATCATGAATCTCTTTATTCTCATGATATTATAAACATTTTATATTCTCAATTATTTGTATTCAAGAATATCTTATTTGGTTAGGAACTCTAACTAAAATATCATTTTAAATGTTCAAATATTTATTCTTCAAAACCATTCTCAAAAATGTCCATTTTTTCAAAATGGTTTTAAGGATTTATTTTTATGGACATGAATTTTTTAAAATCTTAATTCCATTAATAAATTTCAAAGTGGTATGATACACTTTAATTCAAAAATATCTTTTCAATGATATCCTTTATAAATTATCTGACATTTAATTTTTTTCACGAAAAAGGGACATTTCTCCAAAAGATTTTAACTAATCATTTTCAACTATGTCAACATCATTTACGGGATATTATTTTGATCGACTTTGATTTACTATTATACTAATATCCCATATTGTAGTGATTATTTTGTGATATGTTCGACTGTGGATGTGTTATTTATATACCATTCTTGGTTTATGGATAAAGTATTGACTTTTTATATGATAGTTTTAATACAGAGTTTTATGTTATGTTTAAACCATTTCATATGAGGAATGAATTGGACCTAGTAAGTGATTGGTGGATCCCACTATAGCTCCTTGATGCATCGGTATGTCTAATGTAATCAACTAGTTTCATAACAAAAGGCCTGGATGAAATTTTATTTGTAGTCTTGGTACAAGGCCTTGACTCTGTGGTTATGAATTATGGCATTACACATTCCATCCTTATGAAATTGGATATTGATATTTCATGTGATTATTTCACTAGTAGAATGTCTATTTGAATAAGTAAATGACATTATTTTGATTTATATTTTCCATATTATGATGAATTTTATGTTTAAAAGTGTTTTGTTTTAGTTTTATAAATTTCATCAAATGTTTACACTTGTTTATGAATGTTTCTACTATATTGTTTTCCTTATTGATCATCTAATCTCACACATTTATTATGTTATATTTCATCCAAGATGCAAAGAAATATATTACGATAACAAGCAGGAATAGGCTTAGTAATATAATAGTGTTCAAAGTGGACACAATGTGGTTGTTTTTATTTCATAATGTAATGTAAAACATATGTATGTATATAGTACTTCCAAGGCTACTAAAATTATCAGTAATTCGGGATACGATTCCTTAGATCATGCTAATGTTATGTAATAATACACCGAATCTGGGTAGCTGGGGTCGGGGCATTACAGTTGGTATCAGGGGAAGATTAGTAAAAACCTGGGAAACTAGATTTAGAAAAAAAATTCATTACGAAACACTACCCTAAAGTAGACACTGAGGATTAATATAGAATAAAATTAAAAAAATTTGGTAATGTAAATATTATCCCGGTTTTCCATTCAATACATATTTGTATAGATATGAGTAGGTAGAGGTGGATTTGGCACAAATGTACCCAGGAGTGAAAACTCCGATCAGGAGTTTTGGGATTGACTGAGGGTATCCTGGTACATGACCAAGGGATTTTTTGTACTCTTAGCTACGACACTCTCTCGGGATATGCTAAGGATAATTCACATTTTCTATACAAAATGATTTTAAAGATTTTAATATAAGATGAGACTAAACAACCTTGGTAAATCTTAAGGTGTTTTTGATTTAAAATAATGTGTTATGATATTCTATAAATGATTTTATGACTCACAATATGATTTTCTATGTTAGTAAATAGCTGGATTCCATAGAAGACATAGTAACATTGAACACAATGTACAAGGTGGGCACGATGGTGGAAATGAGAAAAGAAAAGTAATTTTTATATGTGTAAAAGATATCATTTTCATACTGAATTAGTTTTCCAAAAATATGATCAACAACATGTATATTAACTAACTCTAAGACTCAACAAAGGAGATAAAGGCGGTAAAGGATAAGAGCCCCAACATTGGATAAAATGTTGAAAATAAATCTCAATTTCCAACATACAATAAATGTGGAAGGAGGAATCTAGGGAAGTGTCTGAATGGAACAAATAAATGCTTTATTTGTGAAAAATAATGACTTAAAGTAAATAATTGACGGGGAAAAATGAAGAGTACTATGGAAGAAAATAAAAATGATCCCAAGAATCCATTTATAGTAATTTTCCATAAATTTAGGGGACCTGGACATTATCCAAGTGAATTCCCTATTCTATAGGATAACCTATCAGTTAAGGGATAACCAATGTGGAAATAAATGGATGGAGAAATTTTTAAAAGTATTAGTGCTCATTGTTGATGGTATTTCTTTGGAAGGCTTTTCTCGTGTACGTGTATCCCTGTTGTTTGTTATGTGAAAATGATATTTTAGGAATAATTGTATTTTTTATTTTTTATATAGTTATAAATAAACATTTGGGTTTATATGATCCTTGAATTTTATGCAATTACAAGTTATTAAATTTGGGGACGAAAATGTGAGGTATGAGATAACATTTATGGTGACATTATGTTATGGTTATATTGAATAATTTATCTCATTTTGATAATGTTATAAAATATAGTTTTTGAAAATGAAAAACACATAGACCATGTGAAAACCCGTCACATTGGACAAAGATGTGGGAATTAGAAACACAACCAGAGTGGGATTGGAATTTATATACTACCACTGGACTACATGAAGTCCCTAGTTAGTGTGACTAATTCTTTTTAGTTAAATGATTTTACTGATCAATAAAAATATTTTTTGGGATCTTATGTTATATTAAATTGAAATCCTTAGTATCGGAAAATGATTTGGTGATTAAGTGATAAATGTTATTTTGGAAGATGTTAGCGTTGTTGGGAATACTATATGCCTAAATAATTTAGAATACAATGGGATTTAATTTGAGGAGTAATGGTATATTTTTATCTATGTTTTTATTGTGGATTTATAGCGATTTGGGTTATTTATAGAAATGATTAACATATCATAGAGAATATGTGATTAGGTAATTACGTTTAAGTATGTAACTTTAAGAGCAGTCAATGTTATTTGGGGATACAATTTAACATGGAAGACTGTGTAATCAAATTCTTCCACTTTTGGGTTTAAATATTAGTTTGGACTATATTGATGAATTTTAAGGAAATTTTTTTATTGAATAGTATTTATTGATCTTTTTGTATTATTGGTTTAATTTTTGAAATTAAGATTAGTATTTCACTATCTAAAGGATTATCCTTTTTGGGGATCATCTGATCTTAAACTAATCATTTTTTTGGGTAATCTCTAAATAAAAGGTAAATATATAGTTTATCCTTTATTGATTATGTGATTTTATAGAAGTTGATTCTAGCGCTTCAGGTGTGTCCAAGTCATCTTGAATACTCGTAGTTTGAAAAAAAAAAGATTAGTTAGTGGTATAAATTTAATAACGGATGAAACTCTATTTAAAAAGTAAGTATATCTCTTTATTATCTTAGTAAATCTCATAAATAAATTCCTCAACTTTATGAAATGGAACAAAAAACAAAAAACATTGTCCATTTAATTTTCCTACTAGGAATCTTATAACTATTTATCCCATCACAAGTTTTTCCTTTCATTTTCTTTAAATATCTCCTGATCATGTTTTCTATCACTCTTCATCAGAACATGACACATAGTTTATCTTCCATGCCCATTTTGTCCTACATGGAATCCTAGTATGGGTCATCATGGGTGACCACTATTCTTCTACATCTTTCTTTTAATGTGATAGTGTTATTGAATCTTTCTCTAATGTGTGACTTTAAATGAAGTTTTCAAACCCAATTTTAAAATTTCTAAGATACAATTTCCAAAATGGGAATGAATGTAACACCCCAAGATGTTATAGTATGTTATTTTCTATAATTTAATTCAATTTCTTCTACAACACCCAACACCGAGTTTGAGTGCATAATGACTTACCAATCTAGCCTTTAAAAAAGAAATTATGAATAGTATTAACTAGATTTTGAATTTAATATAATCCATATAATTTTATAATCCATATTATGTTATTCTTATACATAATAGAACAAATTCATTTTTCAGATAAAAGAAGTATTTTACCAAAAATCCAATTTTACAACCGTTTAATGGATAACACTTTTTAAAAACCAATATTTAACACTTTTATATATTCAATTTAATGAAATTAAATTCTTCTTTAGAATCGGGATATAATAATTTATTTTGGATAAATTTTTAGTTCTTTTCTAATAACATTCATATTTTGATGAATACTGAATAATATTAATTTTAATTGAAAACAACATTTTTCATTGAAAATAATTTATATTGTTAAATTATGAATTTTAATGGGTTTTAAGTATAATTATATTATAATTTTATCATTTAATACATTGTAGGCCATTATAAATATTTTCACATTTAAATTTGACATAAACACATGTCAATCATTTTATAGTTTTTACTTTTTTAAAAACCTACTTGTTGGTTTTGACAACAGGAATTATTTTTAAATTATTTAATGCAACTTGTATTTTTTTAATTTGGTAAAATAGAAATAATTTTGGAATTAGTAATTTCAAAATTATCTTAGGGTGAAGTTTTTGTATTTTTCTGAAAACATTCAGTTTTTGATGAGTAGTGAAAAACACTTCTTTATTATTTAAAACAGACATTTTATTTAAATAATTATTTATTTTACTTATTAAAAATAAAAATAGATTCATAATACCTATATATTTTTAAATTAATTCATTTAATTCATTTTATAATAATATTAGATATATAAAATTTTATTGATATTTTTACAAACTTTTACCCACCTTCTAGGAGCATTTAAAAATAGGCATAATAGATAATTTTACAGTTTCTGTGAGATGAATTCCAAAAATTATAGAGGCACAGTTAACCTCAGTAAGTAAAATGTGGTTCAATAAGATGAAAATAATTTTTTTGTGAATAGTAACTTTTGACTTTTATTTACCACAGTTAAAAAGTAAATAGGGAAATTAAGGGTAAAAATGATATTATAATTACCATAATAAATGTCCTATTTCTATTGGATAAGTATAATTCGACCGGAAAAAACCTTAGAAATAAAATATTATCCCCTTTGTTTCACTTGTATTAGATTAGGACATTTATTATTATTTTATTTAGAGGAGAGATAAAAGTGTAAAATTCAATGTTTAATAACTAAAACATTTTTAATATTGGATTAAACATAAGATAAATTATACTATAAATATTAATTATAAAGCTAAAACGATTTCTACATAATGGTATTTTAATTTTAATTTTTGGAAATTATATAATTTAATTTATATATGACACAATGATGGTGCAGTAATTACCTTATTAATGATGTATTAAAATAATTACTATTATAAATATCCAAATAAATGTAAATTGAAACTTTTGATGAATTAATATAATTTTATAGGTTAAAATGAAATTTTAATGTTGATAAAATAAATTTTATTCGAAGTGATATTGTTTTAATGGATTTCAAAAGTAAAATAAAATACTAAATAGTGTCAAAATTGACATAATTCAGTTTTTTTAAAAAATACTATATAATTAATTGATATAATTTTCCTAAAAATCTAAGTATCATCCAATGGTCTTAGATAAGGATATATATTTTAATAATGAACCACTTGGGGTTGTCTTGTCTTGTTATAGTATGTTTATTAAAAATATAATATAAAAATACAAAGAGATGTGGTAAATGTCAAACTATTTAACTAAGAGTTAAATCTAAATAATAGGGTTAATATGGGGACATAAACCTATCTAGAACCTATTTTTTGAGAGTTTTTATACCCATACCCTTCTTATACATGAAATAAATCATTTTTAGCCATTAGAAACCGAAAATGAGTTTATTATAAAATAATATTTCAATCTTTTCCTAAAGTTCCCTTCACCCCTCTTATGAAAGGGAACTTCCCATTCTCTCAAAATCACACGTCCAAATCCATTTGGATCATCCAAAACCTACCCAAATATCCTCTCAACATCCGTAAAATCAACATAGAGTCCTTAATTTGATCATAAATCCAACTTAATTATCCATTTTTATCAACTCAAAAGAAAACTCCCATAGAAGAGGTAATAATTTCACCACCCTCTTTCAAGTTCATTTCTTCTTCAACTTCCTCTTTATTTTTTTTGTTTCCATTCCAAAATAATAAATCCAGAACATTATATATACTTGTATGTTATTATAAATATGGAAAAATCATATATGTTCTTTTATCCATCCTATAAATGAAAAAGTCACCATATGTGTGTATGTACGACTTACCATCTCCACATCGTGGTGTAGTTTGTTATTCAAACACTTCATTATTTGGATGTGTATAATAATGATTATAAATAATGTAAATAAAAAATATAACATGTTAATTAGTCTTTATATATGATATACCATCTTATTAAATACTATTTCCCCATCAATATAATGATAATGTCACTCGTGCATACGTACAGTTTACCGTCTCCACGAACACGATAATATTCATTCCACATCGTAATAATTCATGAATAATTTTCATTTTATTATTTAAAATAATGTTTAAGAACTTAATATAGTTTTGGATATGAATCTAATATAGCCTATTCATAAAAAACATGACTTACGTAACAAAATATATAGAGGAAAATGAATCAGTTAACAACGAAAACAATGATACTATAGAAATATCATTAACAAAGCAATAATAAAAGATCATATTTGATTTTATATTTCTGTGTTTTGTTCTTTTATAATTTAATAACAATTATTTCACCATTATAAATGATATTAACCTAACCTATACTATGGAAAATTACAAGGTAAGGGGTTTTCATCGCACTTTTATTCCCGTGAGATTCATGCAATTTTTTCCACTATTACATTTTGTATGGTGTATGTTCTATCAATGATTGTATTTTTGCATAATATACATTAATTTATTTATATTTAAATTATAATTTTATGATCATTCATCCATGTGGCATATGTTTCGTAAGTTACCAAATCGGTAAGGGAATTTTTAATTTCAATGTCCACTTATTTGGTTTTAAGCAAACATCATTGATTACTATACTCCAAGATTATGTGTGAAGTATGTATTTATTTACTTTTATAGTAATTTACACTCCAATTTGTGTGGATATAAATTTTATACACATAATCACTCCAATTATAAATTCCCATGTCATTGGTATATACTTGACAAGAGTAATTTTAACGTAATATCTATTCATTGAGTTAAACATCCAAGTCATTGGTGTTGTTTTTACGAGAATACTTTATAATGTCCTATTATTGATTTACATTGAATATACAATCATATTGAGATTATTTATATTTTCACACATTATTATTTCATTTAATTATCCTTAACCTAAGAATACAATCTTTGTAAAGGAATTCATCTCAACATACATTCCATTGAGACTTCTTTGCTGTTATGTGTCAATTCACCTTTATTTGGGACATAGTATATCATGAATACCATTATTCAAATTATATTATAATGTTTTTATTTCCTCAATTATTTGTATTCAAGCGTCTCACATTTTTTTAGGAAATCTAACTAAAATATCATTTTATATGTTTTACAGATTTATTCTTCTAAAACATTCTCATTAATGTCCATGTTTTCAAAATGGTATTAAGGATTTATTTATATGGACATGAATGTTTTAAAATGTTAATTACATTCAAAATATTCAAAGTGGTATGGTAAAATTTTATTCAAAACTAATTTTTAAATTACTTCCTTTATAATTTATGTGACTCTTAAATAATTTCACCAATAATGGATATTTCTCTCAAATATTTTTACTGATCATTTTCAACAATGTAAAAATAATTTATCGGATATTATTCTTGATTAAGGTTGATTTATTATGATACAAATATTCCATATTGTTTTGAAGGTTCTCTGATCTATTCGATTGTGGATGTGTTATTTTTATACCATTCCTGGTTTATGGATAAAGTATTGACATTTCATATGCTAGTTTTAATACGAATGATTATGCTATGTTTAAACCTTTTCATATGAGAAATGCATTGGACTTTTAATTTGATGAGTGGATCCCACTATAGCTCCTCGATGCTTTGGTAGGTGTCATGAGACAAACTAGTATCTTGGCATAAGGCCTTGAAAGAATCTTTTTTGTAGTCTTGGTAAAAGGCCTTAACTATGTGGTTATCAAGTATGGAATTATGCATTCCATTTTTATGAAATTGTCTATTGATATTTCATGTGATTAATCGACTAGTAGAATAACCATTTGAATAATTAAATGACAATATTTTGATTTATATTTTCTATATAATGCTGAATTTTATGTTTAAAAGTATCTTTTTAGTCTTATACATTTCATTAAATGGTTATTCTTATTTATGAAAGTTTCTGCTATATTGTTATCCTTACTGAGCATCTGAGCTCACACTTTTCTTATTAATTATTTTTCCTAGGATGGAAATAAGTATATTACGATTAACCTACAGGAATAGGCTATGGAATATAAGAGTGTTCAAATGGGACATAATGTTCTTTTTTTATTTCATGATGTAATATAAAACTTATGTATGTATCTAGTACTTCCACGGATACTAAAATGATATGTATTTTAGGGGAAATGATTCCTTGTATCATGCCAATGTTATGTAATGATGCACAAATTCTAGGTAACAGAGTTCATGGTGTTACAATAATGATATATCATATATATTGTTTCTATAAGAAATAAATGACACCTAAAATATTTATTAGCCTTAACAAGGAAAATTGGTTCATAATATTTTCATGTGGTATCACATAAGATGCAATTAAAATTACATTAAATGATACACAAATTTAAATCACCCAAATAAAACCTAGAGAATGTGAATATAAGGGATGGTAGGTGAATAATAATTATTTATTGGAATTTTAATTTGATTATAGAATAGAAAAAGAGTTGTAAAACCTAAATAATAGTATTTGTAATCTTTTGGTAAATTTTTCATAAAGAAATAATAAGAAACATTCAAAAATACTTCCTAATGTTAAAAATAATAGTTCTAAAACATTCTAGAAAAATATTTTCAATTATTTAATCCCTAAAAATATTCCATGGTAGAGTCATGGGATTGTCGACTAAATGTTATTAATTACTTAAAATGTAGAATTAGGTAATTTTTAGCCTTTTTATAGGTTTAATGAACCCCACATTGATAAAATAAGCATATGATTCCCCATTGAATAGATTTAAAGAGAAATATGATTGGTACATATTATGAAACATATATATTACTAAAAATTATAAAGTAAAATAGTATTGAAATAAATTATTAGGACATGGTGGAGAAATATAAAATATTGTGGATTTGAATTATTCATAACAATGTCACATTTTTATAAATTAAGAAATCATTATAATATAAATGTTGTGATTTAAAAAAATAAATCTATATATAAAGGTTCATAAAAATTAAAATTATATAGTGAATGGTTCATAATATTACCAACATATAATAAAACATTAAAAGAAAAATTATTATGACTCGAGAGAGTGAGAATAATACAAGAAAACACAAACCTCGTATTCATTCATGGTAAAACACCCTCAAACCACATCTGTAATAATCTTTTCTATATAATTACACAATTATATAGACTTATTCATTTTTTATTTACTAAACTATATAAATTTTTGATTTCATATTACTAATTTTTTAATTATGCATTTTAAAAATTAATATTCATGTGTTAGTTGTGTTATTATTCCAAAATTTCTTTTATTTAGTGGGTTTATTCATTACTCCTTGATCATGTTCTCATCAACCAAATATTATTCATTGATATTATATGGATTTTAAGATATATTTATAAATTTATATTATTGTTTCTTGTATTTTATGGTGATGGTTCCTAATGAACGGATACAAAAAATCATTTCTTTGTGAATATATAGTAAATTAAAATAATTAAACATATTGATGAAAATAATTATTTATATTACCATTATGTAATTAATAAAAATTATTGAACTATTCATTATTAACACATATTACTATTATTTATGTTTTCTTAATCATTCATGATGGAAGTTTTATAACATCATGTATGTAGGTTGTAAAACCAACCCGATCATGATTTTATTTTAATGAAGGAATGAGTCCAAAAATGATGGTGTATCATTATAGTTTCACTTATTTAGAGGTTTGATAATGGTAACAACATGTTATTTATGTGTTTAATCATATCAAATAATATTATTATTATGAAGATAAATAAAAAATATTAATAAATAGATAATATTTACATAGGATAATCAAACCTTCACTTAGAGTGCCTAAATGAATTATTGGAATATGGGATTTTTATTTTTTCTAGATATTCCAAAACATGGAATATGATTCTTTGGTAAATACTTTGGGTGGGTAATAAAGAGGTAATACAATGATATATATGCTTTGGGGGGGGGGGTATATGTGGGCTCTTTTTATTGGTGATCATGAGTGTAATTTACACAAGTACTCCTCAAATAATGTTTATGAAATATATTTTTACAAGGAAATTAAATCCAAATTGAAAAATAATGGGCATGTATCATGTATCTCCCCATTAAAAAATTTATAAATATGTATATTTATTTTTCAGTACATTACACTTTAATTTAACCATTTCCCTAATTTTTTTAATTTACCACGGTTACTCAATTTTTAACTCAATAACTTATATTTATGACTAAAAATAAAATTGACCAAATTAACTTATTTTGAAATGATGATTCCAAATATAATATTTATTTTATTAAATTCAATTTATAAAATATGTATGAGTTGAGATATTTATTAAGGTATGTTTTGTTTATGATTTAGTTTAATTCTATTCTTTTTGTCAAATAAGTGTTTTCCAATGTTCTTGATAAGACTCGGTGAGTTTTGGGGGTTCATAGCATGAAATAATAGTAAAAATAAATCTTCTAGAAAAATCGAACAGCTTGGGTATGGTTTGTAAAAAACTTGTGGGGCATCCCATGAAACCTTGTATCCGTGCATAGAGTCTTGGAAAAGGTTATCCCACGGTTAATCTAACCATGTAGAATTCCAAGGAAACCATGTGAAGGGGTTATTTTGGTATTGTGTATCACACATGGATTTCTCACAGTTTGGAAAACTACTCAGGTAAAATATACATCCTAGTAATGTGGAAACAATTACAAAAATTCTACCCCAGTATTTTTGACCCCAACTCAGTATTTTACTCCACTCATTCTCTTTCAACCATAAGGACAAATTGGATGACCCATGCTTCAAAGAAGTTATTCTCCCTCGATCCTAGAAAATTTTGGGTTAAGTTGGTTGTGGATCAAAGCCCCAGGTCACTCTAATATACTCTTTGATTCTATTTCTTTACCATAGTTTGTATCTTTCAATCCAATACCTATTAATCTCTAAAACACTTCTTTTTTAGGTAATTATAGGATAAATCCTTAATTGGTGGTTGAATTTGGATCTAATTCCATGTTTGGGAGTGTGTTTGCAAATAGATTTCAAGTAGGTTGTAGACAAGTTATATACCACAATTTCATTGTAGGTTTTTTCATATCCACCATTGTTCTTTGTCACTTATTTCCGTGATTTTGGATCTCTTATTATGATTTGGTATTTTGGGTGTTAAAATTATTTATGGAAACCCTCATGGTCCCCAAGGGATTCATCAAAGATTATTTGACCCATTTAATGCCATCCATTGAGTGCACTGATACTTTCCGGAAGCTAGAATTAGATATGTTAGTTCTAGGTGGATGTGTGATCATGTAGTTCCCTTGATGAATAGGTTGATATTCTTAATGGATGTCCTAATGTGGTATGGGATAATTATGGTTTGGTTATGGGCCTTATTAAATATGTATAAAATTCCTAAGAGAGTTAGTTCATGTGAAGAGGTGAATATGCTAACTTGATAATGGTATGTGATATGGGAAAACATGTTGTGTGGTAATTCATAAGGGGATTTTTAATAAAACAGGTCCGGGATCTGGATAATGCCTTCACCTTACAAAAATATTAAAAAACTAAAAAATTGGTAGTGCAAGGGGGTTTACAAAAGAAATAATATAGCATACCATGCACATCCAGGACAATAAGATGTGAGAAAAATTCCATGATAACAGAGGACCATCGTGAGGAAACCTATATAACCTACCTCTTGGACAGAGCATTAGCAACCCAGGTTTCTTCTCTGTAAACATGACTGACTTCTAGTTGATGATGCTCAAGGAGATGCTAGAATGCAATCCACAATGGAAGAATCCTCCAAGAAAAATCACTGGACCTTGCCCGCAGAATGTGTGTCATTGTACTTGAGTCAGATTCCACCCATATATGCCATCAACCATTATGGAAAACATAGTTGAAAACATTAATCATATCCCAAAATCCAGCATCTAGCATAGAACCAATTCTGATATAATGATAAAATATACCCATAATGAAGCCCTGATGGTTACGGAACACCCCACCACACCCAGAAGTTGATTTTGTTCCAGATGTCACACCATCAACATTTACATTCAGCCATGATGATATGGGAGGAATCAATCTAATTGATTTCAACATCAAAGGTTTCTTGACCCTGCCAGATACCCCAAGCGTTTTCAGTGTTGTAAGATCAGAAACATCATTATTCATTGTACTTGTTTGTATCTTTAAGGAAGCTTTCACTTCCCTGTAAAAAATAGTCAGACCATACTTCAAAGAGGTCTTGTAGTTGTCAAAAATAGTCTAATTTCACGCCATCCATTTTTGAGCAAAGGCCGCCACAACAGAAGTGAGACGAAGTGATAAAACATTATCACTTTAACCTACTTTAGTGACCGAGTTCATGAAGTCATCAAGGTTGTTCATTGATTACGGCGTCCCAAATACATATTGAAAATGTTCACAAAATCTGCAAGAGATGTAGTAGGAAAAGAAAATATGGTGAATTGTCTCTTCAATGTGGGTGCACAAATACCAGCAAGAGGCCAAATGTATTCTTGTTCTCTTTAGGAGCTGTTGCACAGGTATTCTGCCTCTCCAAATATTCCATAGCATCAGGTAATTAGAAGTTAGAATGAATGTTTTTTTTAAAATTCTACAACCACAAGGGAGAAGTCTCATTGCTGCCACAAAAGTGAATATGACAAAGGTGCTGATATAAGAGAATTATTCAGTATGCTTAGTGAATTAGGCTTAAGAATGGGAATTGGGCTAAATGGACTAAGTGATGTAAATGGAATTTGTGTTAATAGGATATGGAACAATATAATTTACAATGTTCATTATTATGGCTTATTGTTGTTGTATGTATTGGTTGTGTGTTTGTGATATGGTGGGGTGTGGTGAATGTAACGACCAAAACATTTATAAAGGAGAATTACTCTTGATCTGATTAACTGAATTATTATGTAAAATGGTTATATAAGACATATTCACATCCTTGGTTGTATTTTTCATTATTTTAAAATACAATTATGAATTTTTACCATTTCTAATATAGTTGTTGAACAGTGATCATATGATTTGTATAAATATAGGGATTTAAAAATTCTAATTTTCTCCGAAAAAGGAAGTGATAGACTCATCTAGTAGAATTTCTCCATATAATGCCCATTTTTTCAGATATTGGAAAGATGGTATCTTCACTAGGCTTCTATCTTGACCATGCCCATGCTGAGCTTTAACACGCCAATCTTGAATGAAAGGGATTATGAGAAAAGTGGAAGATAATAGGGATTACCACATGGGAAATGTTATTCAACCCACCCCAAGAGTCGTTCACCATCGCACACCTTAACATTATGTCTTATGCAGGTGTTATAAGGGATTATGTAAAAAATTCCCAGCTCTATGATTATGTGAATTATTTTTTGTACAGAATAAATAATATACATTTATTTTGTTATTGTTACTTTGTAAATGGGTTTTGAAGTACAAAGAGTATTTTTTATCTATATTCAATTAAGGGATATATTTATATAAATTAAAATATTTTTATATTAAATAATATTTTAATTAAATATTATTACTACATTAATTTTTATTAAATGTAAATTAATGGTAGATTTATTAGGATCTCAATTGATTTTTTTTAAGGTTTAGAAGCTATTTTCTATCAAAACACATGATTTTTTTAAATGTTAATTTTTATTTCAAAAGTAAAAATTATCATATTTAGAAAATTATTTAGATAAAATTAATATTATTTTTCGGTTCACTATGTCGAAATTATCTAACGGTGAATTTTTCTTAATTTTCTTAGATAATCGAATATTTGAGTAAAACTTAAACATCATTTAAATATATAATGTGTTTTAGGACATCCTAATCACCCAATAGTTATGTAATAAACACTATAAAATAATTTTTCGTCAATCATTGTTTTACCTTTAGAATTATTTGATTTTAGTTTGGTTTTATTTACTTTATTGTCCCTTAGTGGACCCTCCAAGACTTATAAAATATTTAAAAATTTTAAAATGATTTTTTTGAGTTTCTAAATCACCTCCACATAATGAAGCCTAATATTTTAATAAGTTTAGTCATTGGACTTATAAAATAATATCTCAAAACATACATTGGATAATCCCATGGGAATAAACCATTGTATGGTTTATGTTTTGATTAATTTACCTTGTACTGTCCAAACCCAAAATAATAAATAATTCCCTCTCATTTCATATATAATCCAACTCAATCACTTGTTCCTTTTAAATAAAAACATTTGAATATCAACCAACTACTTCCCTATTCTCTCTATGATCCACCCAAGGCTCTAAAAAACACCCAAGAAGCCTCTCTCAAACCTCTCCTAAACCTTGGGATCACACTTCCAAGTAAAGAATATCATCCTTCCTTATTTTTGTCCAAAATTCATTACATTGTTATACCATTTTATTTTAAATTAAAAATGATGGGGTATTATTATGAACCTCCACCATATTCTCCCCTTATTTTTGAATTATTTGAGTCCACTTACACTCTAATTAATTCCTCCCATGTACACCCGTTACCCTGAGGAAATTCCCTAAGAATTTCTATATTCTCTTTTTAATTCATGAAATTATTTTATATTGTGCATCTAAATTCCATTACATATTTTGGAATATTATGTTCCATGAACCCCTTAATTTTGATTTAATTTATAAATGATTATATACCCATTTTTCTCTCATCAACCCAAATTACGATTAATATTTTACGTCGTTATGTAGCTGAAGTTACACAAAAAATTTCCCATCCAAAAACCATCATATAAGTGAATATGTTGCACATTTCTCTATCAAGGTTAATAACCATTATGAACATGTACTATTTGTTTTAGGACTTAAATTTATATATTCCACATCTCTTATTCATAGAATAAATTATTATGATTAATGGATACATGTTGTCTGATCCATGTGGCACACTTATGCATGAAATTAAATGATTAAGAAGGGTGCACCCTGATATTGCTCCAATGCATTTGGTAAAGATTAATATCATGATACGTCTAGTAAAATGAGTGTTTACAGATGCTAATTCAAGTGAAATTAGGTTTTACTCATGATAATCCATGTGCAATGTGGGTTTACTCTTGCTCTATGTGCAACGAGCCATGGCTTGTGTTAATATCATGTTAAATGTTGTTGCCACATTTCCATGTTATGATAATCAAGCTATATCATGCCTTTATGTTCATGTTTCTCTTGTTCTCCAATGATAATCCTATTTCCCAACATGTACTATATTTTTCATGTTATACCTTTTTTACTCCCTTATTGGGCTTTACAGCTCACCCCTTTTTTATGCATGTCCTCATGTTATCCCATGAAATACTAAGTGCGAAGTAATGTTGTGGTCATTTAAAGATGTTTTCAATAAAGAGGTGGTGTTTTATATTATTTTTTTGTTATCCAATTTTCCTAAATTCCCAAGATAATAGACTTCTCAATCATAATAGTTGTATTATGTGCATGTTTATGTAATAAATCATATTTAAGTGTCAAATAAAGAGCAAGGTTTTTCTAGTTGGTATTAGAGGGAGGTTTAGTTATTTTAGGATTAGGATTAAAAAACACTAGTGGAATCATTAGAGATAAGACTGAGATGAATAATAACATCCATAAATTTTGGTGAGCATTGAGTAAGTGGTTTATCAAGAAAATACATCTTTATTCGTATACGAACAAGTAGCGGAAGCTCTCGTACAGATGTATATAGGGGTAAAATTGGGAAACACCACTTTGAGGAAGACTCAAATGAGAAAATGTGAAAAACAAAGGGCCTTGGTTCACTCTTGGTTACGACACTCTTGGGGGATATTCTTTGGTAAATTCATAATCATATTATGAATCAAAGTTAATTGAATAAATAAATTCCCCTTAGAATATTTGTTGGGAATTAGATCATGGATAACATAGATTGAATCCTATAAATTCATAACTTAGAGAAATAAATGTATTTTTTAATTTATCCCATTTTCAATTGGAATAAATTTTTTATTTTACCTCTAAAATTTCTTTTATGCCTCCCAATCTCTAGTTATAGGAGGGCTTGGGCTAACAATCGATGTGAAGATCAATGTGATGACTGTTCTAATGAGATGTCCAATATGATTGGAGTAGTAATCACAATCATTGACATCATACACACATAGTTAACTCATGAATTGAATAGAAAAATGGTTCAATAGGAACATTCAACCCCCCCCCCCAATAAATAACATGGGACAATGACCTCATACATTTAATGGATCATATGATCCCTCAATTTCTGAAAAATGGATCAACCTCAAAGAAAATATATTTTCCATTACTCAGTTATCCAAAAATGAGATGGTTATTCAGGCTTCTTATCAATTGGAGGGTGAAGCAGATCAATGGTGGACGTTGAAAAAATATATGAACCCAGATAAAGAGATCGAGGAACTGGAATGGAAGGATTTCAAAAAATAATTTTTTGATAACTATTTTCTATGAACCCTCCAACATAAGATGGAAATAGACATCCTTTACCTCAAGAAAAAAACTGACAAATCCATCAGAGTGTATGAGGAAAACATCACAAGGAATGCACAATATGCCTCAAGCATTGTCGTTACCCTCGAATACAAGTTTGACCACTTCTATTATGGGATAATACCTAGCCTACTGAATTCCCTAGATATCCTTGGCTTTGATATCCATGAGGAAATTTTATGATGTGCCTTCAAATTTGAAATCGAGATCAGAAAATCTTTGGGGTATCATAGGGATAAGAAGAATAATATGGACTTTAATTTGAGTGGTCCGATGGATAAATCGAATGGTACTAAGATATTACATCAACACACTTTCCAAAGGTTTGGATAGAAGAACCACATACATTTCCTGAAGGGTATGAGGAAGTGATTTAGGTGTAGAAGAGGAGGGAACCTGGCCATTAACTACACACACGAAAAAACCCTCTGATGTGATAGAGGAGAGGAACACTCAATTGGACCCTCAACACAATGTTCATTGTTTCAACTGCAAATAACCATGGAACCATAAAAATCAGTGACCTAAGACAAGGGATTTTAGAGGCAACCAACAATCTCCATGGTAGAAAGGGAGATATTTTTCCATTACTACTGCAAAAAAGAACCCCAAAAACAAAGTGGTTACATGTACAGTAATTATTCATTCATTAATAGAGAATATACTTTTTGATTTTGGTTCTATTCGTTCTTTTATATCTCGAATGTTTAGTAGAAAAATCCCAATGCCACAAAAAATCATGGAAGTAAAGATGTCAGTGAGAATAGATAATTGGGAAATCCTTTCAACCTAGGAATATAACTCCTCCCCTATCACAATTTGTGGTTTTAACATCTCTAAGAACATCACTATATGCCCTCTGGAGTAATTTGATGCAATTGATGGAATTTATTGTCTCTCCCTATATAGAGCCAACATAAATTGTCATGAGAGAGAAATCACTCTCCATATTGTCAATCGACCCCTAATTCAATAAAATTGAAAGGATGATGATGGATCTTCCATATCATTATCATCTCAAGTGTGGATATTGATGCCTTATGATCATGTGTGTCATGCTAAGATGATTGAGTCCATAGAAGCTAGCATCCAGGAAGACATTCCTATTGTGAGAGATTTCAATGAAGTGTTTCTCGAGAAATTTCATTGTCTTCATCTTATAAGATTGTTTAATTATAAATTTTTATTATACCTGGGGAATTTCTAATATCTTATACTCTATATAGAATTGTTGTTGTGTGGATTGAGGAGTTATAGAAACCACAAGAAGAGAATCTCGATAAAGGGTTTATACACCCAAGTGCTTTACAATGGAGTGCACATGTCCTCTTCGTCATGAAGAAGGATTGGTCAATGAAACATTGAATTGATTATCGTGAGCTAAAAAAATCACGATAAAGAACAAGTATCCTCTACCCTGAATTGATGACTTGTTCGATTAGCTACGTGGAGAACAATACTTCTCTGAGGTGGATCTACAGTAGGGATATTACCATGTCACAGTGAATAAGGATGATATCCCAAAGACAACTTTTCAAATAAGTTATGAGAAATATGAATTCATATTAATGCATTTCGGACTAACTGATGCTCAAAAAATCTCGATAGACTTGATGAATAGAGTCTTTTTAGATTACCTCCACAAATTTCTAGTGGTCTTTATAGATGATATTATAATATAATCCAAAACCAAGGAGTATCATAAGGATCATCTAATCACCTCACTAGAGACCTTGAGAAGGATAATCTCTATGAAAAGTACATAAAGTGTGAGTTCTAGTTGAAGGATGCCTCATTTTTTGAGTCATATCATCACAATAAATGGAATATATTTTGATCCCTCCGAGATAGGTCCAATTGAGGGGTGCCCTAGGACAACACCGATGAAACATATCCATAGATTCTTGGGGTTAGTTGGTTATTATTGCTGATTTGTGAGAACTTTCCTCAGGTTATTCGAACCCTTGTACAAAGATAACTTGTAAGGGAGTCTTGTTGGTTTGAGTGATGAATTAGAAGAGAGATTCCAGGAGTTGAAATGGAGGCTAAACACTATTCTCGTGCTCACACTATCCACATGTGGATAACTTTTTGTGGTATTCAGTGATGCATCAAATAAGGGATTGGGATGTGTGTTGATGAAAAATTAAAAATTCATTGCCTATGCGTCGAAGTAATCAAAATTTCATGAGAATAACCATCCAAAACATGATCTGGAGTTGGCTACAGTAATCTTCGCTTTGAAAATTTTTCACCATTACCTCTTTTTAGAGAAGTCTGAAATATATACAGATCACAAAATCCTCAAGTGTATATTTTAATAGATAGAGTTGAACATGCAGCAACGAAGTTGGTTAAAGATGATCAATGAATTTGACTACAAAATCCATTACCAACTAGGTATAAAGATCATGGTCATATATGATCAATGTTGAAATGCCCCAATAATTATATCACTAATAATAATTTTAGAAGATCCAATCATATTTGATTTGATGAAGATGGAATGGAAATCACTATGAAGAGAACAAAAAAAGTTATTTCACAAATGATTGATCAATCATCTCTTTTGGAAAGGTTAAAGGATGCTAAAAATCATGATGTGAGAATTAAAAATAAAGTGAAAGTATCAAAAAATGGAAATCCATAGAGATAAATGTTAATGATGTAGGAATTGTGAGATTTGGGGCAAGACTATGTGTTCGATCAAATAATGAGTTAAAGAATGATCTTTTGGATGATGGACATAGTTCCAATTTCTTCATAACCTAGGAAACAAAAATTTGTATCCATATTTTAGAGATAATTATTGGGTGGACAACATAAACAAGGAGATCACTGGGTATACATAAAAGTTCTTGGTGTGTCAGCAAGTGAAGGCTGAGAGGTATAACTCTAAGGGGATGATACGACCATTACCCATACAAACATATAAATGGGAGAACATCATGGTGGAATTTGTTACCAGAATTCTGAAGACATCCAAAGGCAATAATGCTATATGGGTTGTCGTGGATCATCTTTCAAAAACGTCTCACTTCATTTCAGTTAGAGATGATTTCTCATTGGATTAACTGGAAGAAATACACATCAGATAAGTGGTATTGTTGCATGGGGTACAACGATGTATTTTATCCTATTGTGATCCAATATTCACTTCATTGATCTGGAAGTGTCTCTAACATGTTTTGAATACTGAGCTGAACAATAGAATGGCTTATCATCCTCAAACTGATGGCCAATCTAATCAGACTATCCAAACAGTTGAGGACATGTTTAGAGCATGCTAAATTGAAATAAAAGGATGATGGGATCAACAACTTCCTTTGGTTGATTCTCTTAGAGTAACAATTTCCACTCAAGCATCCAAATGGCTCCTTAGGAAGCCCTATATGGGAATTGGTACAGAACACTGACATGTTGGAATAATGTTTGGGAGTTAAAACACTTAGATCATGAAATGGACAAAGAAATGGTGGTGAAGGTTTAGACTATCTGGAAACACATTAAATCTTCTCAGAGATGAAAAAAGGGCTATGATGATAATCATTGACAAGACCTAGAGTTTGATTTCGGATATATGGTATTCCTATCCATATCACTATGGAAGAGATTTAGGTGATTTGGCAATAAGGTAAATCCTAGTCTAAGTTACATTTTCCCTTTTGAGATCCTTGATCACAATGAAGCAGCAGTCTATCAACCAGCACTCCCAATGAACCTATATCAAGTATATGAGATATTCCATGTATCACTCTTTAGGATGTTCCAACCTTAACCTTCACATGTACACAATCTAGAGGTTGTACCATTGGATAATGACCGCTCCTATGAAGATAAGTTTTTGAAGGCCTTAGATCATGGGGAAAATGTTCTACAAAATAAGCTAATTCCCTTTGTCAATGTTTTGTGAAAAAACCACATGTTTGAAGAAGCAACGATGGAATCAGAGAAAGATATGATGTAGAGTTTCCATCTTTTATTTTAGTGTGGTAAAAAAAATTTCAATGGAAAAAATTAATAAGGTGGGACGATTGTAAAGACCCAAACTTTTATTAATGATAATTCCTCTTGACCTGATTAAATGTCTAATTAAGTAAAATGGTTATATAAGACATATGCACATATTTGTTTTATATTTTATGATATTAAAATAATGTTATAAATTGTTACTATAGCTAATATAGTCGTTGAACAGTGATCACATGGTTAATATAAATATATGGCTTTAAAAAATCCAATTTACCTAGAAAATCAAAGTGATGGCCTCATTTAGAAGAATTGTTCCATACGGAGCCCATTTTTCAGAGCTCAAAAAAAGGATGTGTTTCTGGGCTTCTCTCTTGACCATGCCAAAGCTGAACCTCAACACATTAATCTTGAATGGAACCACCTATGGGAGAGGTAGAGTTAATAGAGATTACTACCCGAGAAATGTTATCTAAGCCACCCCAGGCGTTTTTGAACATCACACACCTTACACATAGGTCTTATACAAGTGTTATCAGATGTTATGTAACAATAACCTTGCATTATGTTTATGTGAATTATTATTTGTATTGAAAAAATAAAATACATTCATTTTATTATCGTTACATTGTAAATGGTTTATAAAGCACAAATAGTTTTTGAAGTTAATATTCAATTAAGAAATATATTTTGATGAATTAATGGATTTTTTAGTTAATTTTTTTTAAGAATATATTATTAATTTATTACAATTTATTAAATATAAATGATCATATAATTTTTTATGAATAAAGATGAATTTTTATTAAGGTTTGGAAGCTATTTTTGTCAAAACCCATGAATTATTTATAAATTTCGGTTTTCATATTAAATGTGAAAATTATAATATTTATAAATTATTTTTATAAAATGAATATTTTTTTTAGTTTCAGGATGTCAAAATTATCTAACGGTGCTGTTTTCGTAATTTTATGAGACAGTAGAATTTTTGGATAAAAATTAAATACATTTTAAATATATATTGTGTTTTATGACATCATAATGACCCAATAGTGATGTTAAAAAGACAATAAAAATTTTTTCTTCCAATATATGTTTTACCTTTGAAATAATTTGATTTTAGATAAGTTGGATTAATTTTTTGGTGCCTTATGGGACCCTCTAATACTTATAAAATATATTAAATTATTATAATGATTTCCTTGAGATTGTGACTCACCTCCACCTACGAAAGCCTAATATTTTAATTATTTATGTCATTGGACATATGAAATAATTTTTTACACTCCACATTAGAAAGTAACATGGGGAAAAACCTTAGGATTGTTTGTGGTTTTGATTTGATTAATGTGTAGTGTGAAATACCTAAATAATAGAGTTCCCTATCCTTTGCTATATAAACCAACTCAATCTCCCATCCCTATTACTAAAAACTTTTGGAGCTCAGAAAACCTCTTCCATCATCTCTCTATAATCCTACCAACCCACCCCATTATCCCAATAACACTCTCTCAACCCTCTCCCATGCCTTTGCGAACGCACTTCCAAGTAAGGGATTTCTTCCTTTCTCATTTTTGTCCAAATTTCATTACACTATTATACCGTTTTATTTTCAATTAAAAATATTGGTGTATGATTCTTCACCACCCCCATACTTCCCTCCTAATGTTTCCATAATTAGAGACCTATTTAGCTCTCATTAATTCATCCCATGTAATGATTTCTATTTGACATCATTATGCTGCCGAAGTTACACAAAAATTTCCAATGCCAAAATCATCGTGTAAGTGAATACCACACCCATTTATCTATCATGTGTATTTACCTTTATGCACTTTTACTTGTGTATGGATAACATACATTTATGTATTCCAAATCTTTTATTCAGGGAATACATTTTTGTTTTCAATGAATCCATGTTGTATGATCAATGTGTCACACTTATGCATGAAATGAAATGAATAAGAAGGGTGAACCCATATAGTGATCCAATTCATTGGATAAAATTATTATTATGACATGTCAAGTATAATTTGGGTTTACTCATGATAATTCAATTTCAATGAGGTTTTAATCATGCTAATCCATGTGAAATGGGGGTTTAATCATGTCCATGTGCAATGAGCCTTTGCTAATACTACTATCATGTTAAATGTTGTTGCCACATTTCTATGTTATGATAATCATGATATATCATTCCTTTCTGTTCATGTTTCTATTGTGATGTATTGATATGCTTATTTCCTAGCATGTACTCTATTCTTCATTTTATGACTTGTTTACTCCCTTACTGGGCTTCAAAACTCACCCTTTTCTTAGGCCTAAACTCAAGATATCCCATGCAATGCTATGTAAGAGGGAATGGTGTGGCCATGTTAAAGAAGTTTTCGATAAAATGTTTATTTATGTTCTATCTTTTTATGTGATTTTCCTAATTTCATAATAGACTAGGCCTCTCAATCCTCATAGTTGTTATAAGTACATAATTTTATAATAAATCATGTTTAAGTATGTAATAATGATAAGGGTTGTTATAGTGAATGGATGGATATGAATGAGAACATCGATTGAGGTGGGGTATAAAGTGTTGAGGCTCCTTCCACGGGTCGATATGGGCTGATTCTCTAAGTGTATCGACAATGTATAGGTCAGGGAAGGGTACAATGATCTATTCCCCAATTAGGTTTATTTCATCTTGACCGAGGCTTCGTAGTGAATATATTGTGATGGATTGATATGTTATTAATATTGAGTTTGGGAAATACTTCTTACAATATGAAAAACTTAAAATTCTTTGAACCTTTTGTTAATAATGATGGACTTGTAACAAAAGAGACATAATTAATTTTCACCATGGTTATTAATATCTAAGTTGAGATTGTTGACTGGTGTCCCTTGAATTGTCTTTACATTACATTCCATTCATTTATATTTTCATGATCTATTTATCAAACTATGTATTTTTTAGTCACTATTGGTGGTGGAATTCTGAGTTGTACTCACACCCTGCTTAGGCCTCCATTGGGATGTTGAGAAAAGTTCAAACTTGCAGGTCAAGACAGGGGTATGGTCCCTTTATTAGGGAGTTGAGTTAGACAAGGGACAAGTAAGGATGAGGTTCTGGACATGGAGTCTGGAATGTTTTTGGGATTCCATTTTTGTCATTATTTTGGGGTTTTTACACTTTGAATTATAGCATAACATGACATATTTACTTTTTCATTAGGATTTTACCTTGTATGGTAGATGTTTGGTTATTCATGTTATTGGTTTTTTTTATTGTTTCAGATATTTATAGTGTGGTCTATTGATGCTTACTCTGTTAAAAAGGGTATAGTCTCCCCATGTGACCTATTAAACCCTCGTTGTTAGTTAGAAACCTCTGAAATATGGGGAGAGAGCTTGAGGTCACGTGATGACCCAGCTCAGTGCATCGATTTAGTGGCACCCTAGGGTCAGGAATGATACAAAGGTGTATCAATGGTGGTATTTTTCTTTTACTTAATATTTTTTAATGGTAGATAAGAGGTAAGTAAGTGGTTGTTCCTTGGTAATGAGATCCTTTTTTGGATTATTTCATGACCCTTCCAAGTGGGTCCTACACTGTGACACCCTAGGTTAGCCTCCAATATAACAAGGATGGTGACTAGCACTTAGTAGGAATATCAATAACATGGGAGGCATTGCTTATGTACATGTAGTCACACACACACATCTCCATGTCCACAAATATTGAATTTTAATAAACAGATGAAGACAAAAATTCATGCATACAACTAAACCCAACCAACTGAGTACAACAGTAAGTAATGAGCAGAAAATTAACTGGGCATGAATATAAACCCACCAAAATAAAGAGTCTTCAGCTACAAATTCCATTTTAAAAAAAAAATTCTTATGACTACTATTCGACTCCGAAGGAACAAATTGTCCTGTAGATATGCTCGAAAAGCTCAATACAGTCCTTGTCCACCCTGGACTTCGCCAAAATCAAATTTGACTACAAAAAACATGAATCATGCATGAAAACCCCATTTAAGGTTGAGTATAACAACATTCAGTAGAGGAACCCGAAAACCAGAAAATAAAATTCACAATGTAATAGTATAGTAATCTATACAAATTATATGTATACATAACATATAAAAAGATAATCATCCAGATATACTCAACACATAGAACCATTGAATAAAGATAAGTCACAACGACCCACATACCCATTCTAGGGATTCTGTTCGATGATTCCACAATGAACTATCCCAGGGGACCTCACTCCACGAGTGTGATAGCTCTGATGATGTCCTTCAGATATGTAATTTTCTTCAGGAAGTGTGATGCGAGAGATAAATTACCTGATAAATCTTAATAGAGAACAAATACACTCATTCTGGGAGAACTCACTCCTGAGTGGTGAAAGATTATGATAGACTGAGGAGGATCACTTCTAGGGCCTTGGCATATACTGCGACCCATCCAGATTCACTTAAAATTTAGTGGATCGATGTTCTGTTTGATTGGTTTTTTTAATACCTTCTTCAACAAAGGTTCATGAATTGATAGAGGATCATACTCCGGTCCTCTTAGAGGGGATTCCTAACACCATCCAAGATGTCCTACTAAAGTGGTCGTACTCCGATGGATAGAAATTATACCTTTACATTAGGGAACAATCAAAGGGGATCTAAACAAAATGAATATTTTCCAACAAATTGTGGACATCAAGATCATGCCATGTAGAAGAATGTATGCTGCAATTATAAGTGTAACAGGTCGTGTCCTCTGACCCTAAGTATTTCACATGTATAACAACCCATGTTGAAAAGATCATGTCTTATTTAAAAATATATACAAGTAATGTAGAAAAATAATACGTTGTATCCTACTATTTGGGGATCTCTCTATATATTCTAACCATGTGCTCGTACATGGATTCAACCTGTGTCTACCAACCAGTATACCGACACATGTGGTAACCCGTGTATCTGGTCTAGTCTGGCTGTGAGGTAGAGTATATGTCTTGTACTCCACCACTTTTTTGTGTATTGTTTGAGATATATATCAAGTCCTTGGTAAGGCCCCACATGTCTTGTGACAGATTACAAACATCCTGTTAAACATTTATGTCACCTGAAACCCTGGCCCCTGCACAACAAGGATGACACGACGTGTAGACCGAACTACACACTGTGTCATCTCTATTTTCTAGAAACAATTGGTTCCACACAAGTGCTTCATATGATCCTTGAAATTTCTATCTATCCACTTACTTTCCTTAAAATTGAATATGCGGAGTCGCCATTTCAAGGTAACATGGAATCGGTAGATTTTGGTTGTTCAATCAGCCCTGAAAACCTATTTCTATTATCCGTAAAGAGAACACTAAAAGGATGGTTTATCCCAAACTATATCAATTTTCTAACTCCATCATCATTGCACCTCTTTTTGGTTTTCATGATGTCAAATCTTTGATTTAGGATCATTGTGTTGTGAGGCAGATGTGCACTGATCCTTTGTTGATATCCCCATGAAGAATGTGTTGAACATATGGGGTTAAAGGGAATAAAATATTAATATAACAATACAGGAAAAATCCCACGTGGTTGTTTTTTTAGCCTTGATCCTCTCCTATTACATGGATCAAGTAAAACAAATCCAAATATAAATCCATCTCATAAAAAACCCAAAAATTAAACCCTCCCACATGAATGACCAAACCATGGGTCAACCTGTTCATGGGATGATCCATGTTCATCATTTAAATCAAATAATGGGGAAAATATAGTTGAAATAAAAACCCCTAACTTGATTTAGGATAGATCATCAATGAAGAGGTAGTGCACTTCCATCGTCGATGATATCCTCTATCTCTATTGGTGAGGTGATTCGAATACTGTCCATTGATTGTCATTCGTTGTTGAGAGGTTTGTCCAAGGTTTCTCTTCTACAAACCTCTTAAGAATTCATGGGTTATGTGGTTAACCTTGTAAATCCTTCTTAACATATTATTTAAAATATACCTTCACTGTATTGACCATGGGTTAATAAAATAAATATTTTATTATTTTTATTTCCTTAAACATCCAAAAACTCCCTTTCATAACTGACCTTGTCTGACTATTTTTAGGTCTCACCTAGGAAATGTCACTACACTATACACAATGGTTCCCCCAGATTTTCTATCCAGACATCCTTTTAATATTTATTCCAAATTTTAAGAATACCACGCATGTGTGATATTTAATATATTTCAAATATTTCAAATATTCATTTTGAGACCATTGGGAATCAGAATCACATTACATCTTAGTGCCTGGTCCCCAATTAATTATATATAACATTTAAAAATAATATAAATAAAATTCAGGATGTTACATTCATCCCAACATAGGTATTTATATCCTCTAAAGCCAAACCAAATGGTTATTCATGAATATGTCGGTACTGCGCAAGAATTTGTTCCTCTTCCCTGACTATCAATCCTTATGATTCTCATGCTACCTATAGACACACATAAAGGGAATGACTCTACCAATAAAAATACTCTCATACCAATCTCCGACCTCCACTAGGTGCTCAGAAAAATTCATTCCAACCTAGATGTCCATCTCAACCATGTCGATAATCTTGTGATGGGTCTGGAACATACCTCCTCAGTTGTGACATGTGGAAGATATCATATACTCAATAAAACAGTGGGGGTAGAGGTAAGAGGTATTCCGCCTATCCAACTCTATGCTATTTTTGAAAAAGGGTTGATAAACCTGCAATATTTCTTGTAGACCTGACCAAATATCTCCAAACCAAATCGCGGTGAGAGCTGAAGAAACTCAAGATATCCTTCCTCAAACATCAGTGGCCTCTTTTTGTGGTTGGAACACATTACACCATCATAACCAAGTCCCAACCATCTACTATAATCCCCTTTAACAGCCAAGATTCAAAAAGATAATTGCAACCTGAAAAACACATTGACATCACACCGAGAATCCGAACCACCTTCTACATTTAGAGGTGTCCCAATCCCTCTTCTGAAAACAGTTTCTGGAAAGTTAATAACTGGGGTGACATGGTGAGTGGATAAAAGATCACCCAGACATCATCATGTATACTGGACATTCATGGTAAACCCAACAAAATTTCTACAAACACTTCACCCCACTTCCACTCAGACACTTCAAGGGGTTGAGTCAAATCCCTTGGAACTTGGTTCCCATCCTTCAACTACTAGAAAATAAGGCATCGTGAAAAAAAATCTGTAAATCATTTATTCATCCTTTCCCACCAGAACTAATGTCTAAGACCATGGTACATTATCACAACACATGGCATTACCATCCAAAGGGGATGATTGAAACTTCCCCTGAACCTCCTCCCACAACACCGTAGGTTGCACTGTTCATCCTCTAAAAATAACATCATTTTCCTAACCTTTGAAATATCCATCAGAAGCATGTATTGTTGATATCTAAGCATGTAGAGGTATTATAGTTCTTATCCCGAAGATGTGCCTTCCTAACTCATTTTATGAGTGTTGATGTAACAAACACTAAATGAATCTAAGAAACATCATCTCCATCCATGAAAGATAATGGTAACATGGTCAACTATTCCATCTTTCACATAGAATCTACAAAATCATTCTATTATTGACTACATCTACCACCACATTACACATTCCATGACTATAAATGATTTTCAAAGTCAGAATCCGAGAGAATATCTAGACATATCTATTGCCTCAAGTCCAAATTGTTCTAATAGAAGGTATACCAAAGGCTCTCTCAATCAAAGTACATGATAAATCGTTTCCCATCATGAGATCCATCATATCTTCAACTTGAAGACTACAACCGCCAAGTTTGGATCATGGGTCACGTGGTTATTCTCATGTTTTCTCAACTTTCCAAACCCACATACAACCACCAGTGGCCTCTGCATCAGGACACAATGTAATTGGGTTCCTGATGCTTTGTAGAAAACTACGTTCTCGACACCTTCCATCATCGTACTCCAAATTGGGGCACTCATGAAACTCTTCCTCCACTACTAAAACACTTGATGTCACTTTTACATACAAACAAAAGGAATCCCAATTTGTGTCAGTGCTGTCACGAGTTTTGAAATCCTAGTTAAATCAATGATGGATCTCTAGTAATAGTGTGCCTGCCCGAGGAAGATCCACATATTTGAAACTCTCCTAAGAGGCTTCGATGCTAACATTTCCTTAACCTTGGTTGGTCCCATGACCACACCATGTTTTTAGAAAACAATTCCAATAATGTTGACCAACTGAATTTAAAAAAAGCACTTCGATAATTTCAGATGTTGTTGGTGCTCTACGAGTGCATCATGACTGGTTCATATGTATGTCGTGTACTCCTCATCAGATGCCGAGTACACAAGGATATCATCGATGAAGACTATTTCAAACCAGTCTATGATGGAAGGTCTGGTTCATGAGTATGTGAAACACTGATGGGGTTTTCTTTATGCAAAGGGTATCACCATGTACCAATAGAGACCATAACGAAGACTAAAAGTCATATTCATTATATCATCATCCATTACTTGCAGCTAGTGATAGCTTGATCGAAGGTCAACCATTTGGAACTATTGTTCCCCTCTTAACTAATTAAATAGGTCATCGATCCTTGGTAGTTGATACCTGATTGCCACATTAACTTTGTTCAGGCTTTGGTAATCCACGCAAAACTTCAAACTCGTTTCTTCCTTCATTATAAACAAAACTGGGGCTTCCCAGAGGGAACACAAGGTCTTCCAAGTCCCTTCCTATGCAATTTATCGAACTATAACTTCATCACATGAATCTCTATGGGTTCCATCCAATGCGCTAATCTGTATATTGGTGTCATATTGTAGTGAAATTAATTATAGAATTATATCTCCCAGTGAGGAGGTAATCTAGGGAAAACATAGTGGAATAATTCCTCGCTTGCTAACACTATCCCTGGAAACTGGGAACTTATAATATCTATTATACTAATGGTAGAACTAGACAAACGATAATCCATCCACTATCCCTTTCCAATGCATGTGTTCAAAATGTGCTATCAGAGTTTCCTTTTTCACCAACAAAGGTAAACCCCATTTCTTTCACTATGGACCCATCGTAGAATTATCCTAAAACAATTAATCTAGTCATGGACTAATGATAACCAATCCATACGAACAATGATATCATAGGGTATCAATATCTATATCAAGTGCTCCCAACAAAAACTGTCACCTATAAGAGTCAGGTCACACTATCATCACTTGCATGGGATCATTGGGTCTCAACTAGTATGAGTCTCCATTCATGATTTTCAAGTCAACAGTTTAATATGAATCTTTGAATCATAATCATGGTATGTGGAATGAACGAAATGACTAACACCTGTGTCTATGAATGAAATTGTAAATTAAAAAAGGAACAGATTGTACCTTGAATCATCCCAGGACCACTTGCATCATAAGCACCAACCATATTTGTAGTTTCTTCCCATGTTCTCCTAATCCATAATCCTAGAATGGACCACCTAGGGGCGGTGGTTCCAATACGTCGAAACATCGATCAAATCCTAATATACTCCAAGATCCTCTGCCACATCTACCGCCATTTAGATCTGTCTGCTCCTGTCATCATCTCTACCTTTGTGTTCTACCCACTGTCATCCAGTCAGTAGTATGACAGGTTGGATGATCCTAAGTGAGATGTCCCAAAATATTTCATGCATTAAACCACCTCTTTTCGGAAATAATGGACCCACAATTCTAGACATGAACATCATGTCCTATACTCTTGGTTTTAATTTAATGAAATATTATATTTCCATGTTTTTAAGGCTAATTTCGGCTCCATACTGCTGAAGTATATACTCCTAATTTCCCACTATAGACAATCGTCAAAATTATCCACTTCTCCAATATACAATCATCCACCAATGCTTGATCAAGAACTATAGCATTTGTAGGAATGGTCACAGGTGTAACACCGACTTGGATGTCTCTATGAGTACCTCGCTTGAAGGTAAGATTCATTAAGAAAAAAATCACGTACCATATCAATCAATTACCCAGAGATATCGGTGATTCTAATTAAATAATCAGATACTGACATTTCCCCGCATAAAAGTTGTAGAAGCCCCTCAATACACATATCCCTTTTCGTTTACGGTGAGAAATCTTCTCTGAAATGGTTCTCAATCTTCACCAATGAATTGGTTGCCACATAGTATGATAGTACAAATAAAACCGACCACTGTCATGTTGAACCATGAAAAAGACTCACTACCAAGAACACCATATGATCCCCTGGTGTTTTGACTAGAGGATAGACTCAGGTCCCCTCCTCAAACTAGTCATCAACTGCCTGGGAGTCGGGCTCAACTAATAACATGAGGGGTTTCTTCTTCTGAAGATTGTAAAGAGCACTAATCCTATTCCCATAATCTTCTTTTATTACAGTTATCATGTGCTGCTCCACTCATGGTGGAATAGATAGTGCACCACCTGAAGGTAACACTTGGGTAACTGTCCCATGAATCAAAGCCTCATCCCGAAGGGGATCACCCTCATGATTGATATACCGAATCCTATCTGGAATGCGTTGCAAATGAATCATGTATGAGAACAATATGTATCAAGGTAATTGAGTATATAAATATAGATTAATCAAAGAAATGGAAACAAAACCCGTTATTATATGATGCATGTACCATTGTTATCCTTCGAACTAGTGTTCTCATGTACCATGTTGAAAAGCATGTTATCAAAGCTCGGGTGTACTGATAAGTCAGTCGCCGCACCACCAATAGAGTCTATGGAATAATTTCCAAACTTGAAATACTTAATAGTACTACCCCAAACAAATCTCACATACTCTCAGTCCGAAGGTAGAACCGAGCACCTATGATACCTCTATATCATAACCCATCCTAGTAAGGCATGCACCGCAACTCCCCAGGCCCATTTCCAATAGGCCATGGGCTGGTGAATAGCATAGAGTAGGCATATCTCTAACATGGGAGAAATTTATTATGTACCTACACACACACACACACACCTCCATGTACCCAAATACAGAAATGTAAAAAACTAAGGATCAAAATGCATGCAAACAACTAATAAAATCATCCAATAGAGTAAAAAACTATGTAAAAAGTATGGAAAAGTATCTATGAGATAATAAAATCCATCCAAAAAAATAGAATGAAACAAAAAAGTCCAACATGTAAACAAGAATGATACATGGACTAATACTAAAAGCTAAAGGAACACCATAGACTATAGGGAAGATCACAATGATCTCTCTAGTCCTAGTCCACCCTGGACTCTATCAAATGGATCCTCATCATCATAAATACTACTCATGTGGAAAAATCACATTCGGGGGTTACTATAAAAATACTCATTAGGGGTCCCTGAAATCAACAGAGCAATACAAAAATTAAATTTATAGTGAAAGCTACATATTATATCTCTATAAAACATATAAAAAATGAATCATCCATATATACTGAAAACCTAAACCCATATTCTATAGGAATGCCACAATGACCTACATACCCACACTAGTGATTCTGTTTGAAGATTTGATGAAGCACTCACCTGGGAGAACTGGCCCCATGAGATTGATATCCCTGATAATGATGGTCCGAGAATCATTGTTCTATAGGAAGTGTCATGAGGGAGATTGATGCACTATAATATATGAAGAGAGGGAAGATACAGAAATTTTGGGTGAACTCACTACATGGTGGGGAAGGAGCACAATACAAGGATGAGGATCACAATCAGGGCCTTGGCATACAGTGAGACTCATCCAGCATCACATTCTATGTAGAGGATCGAAATCCAGTTTTATTGGTCACACTGATACCTAACTCTCGCTAATGTCATGAATTGATAGAGGATCTAGATATGGGCATCTTGGAGGGGATTCATGACTCTACTCATGATGTCCTACTGAAGGGGGTGTACTTCGGTGGATATAAATGATACTGGACTATAAGGGGAATGAGAAATGGGTCTCCAACCGAAATTACACTTGTCTATGTTAAGATGGAAAAGGAGATAAATCCTTGTAAATAATTTACACAGTGTGTAGAAGTGTCACACACAGTTTCCTCTAACCTCCGGTGCTTCCCATGTACAACAACCCGTATAAAAAACAACATGTTGTGTAGAAAAATATATACATGATGTGTAGAAGAGTAACATGTTCTTTCCTTCTATATTGGGGACACTCATGTAAGATGGCCATGTACCCATACATGACTTCAACTTGTGACTTTAGACTTGTGTATTGGTACCTAGGGTATCCAGTGTATCCGTCCTGGTCTGGCTGTGTGGTGGAGTACATGTCGTGTACTCCAAACTATGTCTGAGTATCATCTGAGAAACACAATGAGTCCCATGTACTTCCCCAAAAACAGTGGGATAGATTTCACACACCCTGTTAATCCTTTCTATTTTCCAAAACGATAGCTACGGCTCAATGGTCCCAAATTCCATGTAGTCCAAACTACAAACTGTGTACATCACAATTTTCTAGAAACTGCCAGTTCTTTTTAACTCTTCAGATGATCCTATAATACTAGATCTAGCCATTCATTTTTTACATTAAATTGAATATCAAGAGTCTCCTCACCTTGGTAACACCGAATCGGCAGGTTACAGTTGTTTGAACAGCCCAAAAAACTTGTTTATATTATAAGAATGATAAAGGATTGAAGGATGATTTATCCAGAACCATGTTGATTCCTCCACTGCCATCGTCGTCACAGCTCCGCTGGGTCATTATGATGTCAGATATCTAATTTGGTATCATTTCATTGCAAGACATATGCACAATGATTCTTTTCTCATAAAACCAATAATAACATGATGAACGTAAGGAGTTAAAGGGGGTAATAAATTGCTATAACAATCAACGGAACATACCCCAACCATTTTTTGTCGCAGAATTGTTCTTCTCCCATTATAAGGATCATGAAAAACACATCTATATATTAATCAATCCCTTAATACAAACCCCCAAATTAATCCATCCAGCAAGAATAACCGAACAACGGGTCAACATGTTCATGGGAGGATATTCATTCATCATTTAAATCAATTAACATTGAAAAATAAAAACAAAAACCATACCTCAAGTTAGGGTTGATCACTAATGACAAGGGATTTCCCTTCCATTTCCAATGAGTTACTCTATATCTAAATCAAAAGTATAAGGGAACTGTTGCAATTCAGAAATTTATTCAGGGCATAATGGGCAGAACAATTACACATAGTTCCAGTGCATGGTCTCGAAATAATTCCATGTAACATTTAAAAATAATATACAGAAAATATGGGACATTATATTCTTCCCATATTAGGTATTTACATCCTCAAAAACCAAATCCAAATGTTATTCAAGAATATGTTGGTACAGTGAATGAATTTAATCATCCACTCCCACATTCTCTCTTAATGATTCACATGCTACATCCAACCACACATCAAGGGAACCACTCGCCCATGAAGGATCCTCTACTACCAATCCTAGACCTCCACCGGGTACTCAGCAAAAGTCACTCGACCCGTGATGTCCACCTCTCATAAGTCGATAATCATGCGATGGTTCCGGTACGTACCTCCATAGCTGGACATGTGGAATAGATCATGTACCCATAGAAACTATGGGGGTATAGATTTGTGTTACACCACCTCATTTACTCTAATATCACTACTGTAAATTGAGGCTATACCAATATAAAATTTCCAATGTTTTTCAAAAACCGTTGGAGTAGGGATTTCGAGAGGAACATACCCAACAGTTTTAGTAATGTGCTGGAATAGATATTTATAGAATAGTGTTACCCAAGGGTTTTATCCAAATGTTTGGGTATGTGACTTTTATATGTGTTTTAACCAATGGTTTTATCAAACCATTGGAATATGTGAGTATTAAGAAGGCTTTACCAACAATTTTTCAAATCGTTGGTAAATATTACCTTTCCCAACAGTTTTTAAGCTATTGGGAATGTTTTCCTGTAACTTTTCAATATATCTAATCCCCCATATATGTGTTTTTAGGACTAAAGTATATACCTATTATGGATCTCTCTCTAAGAAAATAATTCCACCAGATCCATCTTCAATTAGACAATTTTTTTTTCTACACTTCAAATATCTAAGTGGTACCTTATGTTTAATGTTTTGAATCTATTTTTTTGTTTTCTCTTTTTATTTAGTCTCAACCCAAGGTCCATGTTGTATGGTATACCCAATATTTTCAATTTTATTTGTTTTATATTTTTTCTACACTTCAACTATCATGATTTTGTGAATAAACAATATTTGAAGTATTTATAGCCACTCTTATATAGCTTTTTTGAACTATATGAAGGGATTGGGGCTGGTTAGGGTAATGGTGTAGGTGTTTTTCAATTTTTTAGTGTGGTGATATTGTAGTTTCTATGGTGTTTAGTTTAAATTAACTTAACTATGTATAATTTTAAGTTTGTATATATTTGGTTTACTTTAAGCCTATAATACATATTTATCATATGCCAGAGGTTAATAAGGGTGTTTACATGTAAAAAGTCATACTATTACACTCATATGGAGATATTCTTAAGAATAATCCATGTAAATTCTCTTTGGATATGTTGTTAATCATATGAAAATGTTTTATATCGAATATAAAATATGATTTATTTAACATTTTCCCCCTTGATTACTACTGGTGTTAAATATTATTCCTACATTTATTTTTTATTTTTATATACCATGTTTAATTTATTTCTTCATTCGATGTAATCCCTCATCATTTAGGGTTTTTAGTTGTTGTTGAATGTGAAATTGGAATGTTCCAAATACTCCAGCAAACACATAGACAATGAATTTTCCTTCTCCATCCACTACCATCACTAATTTTCTATGCATGTTACAAAATATTAGTGTTGTAGGGTAAAATATTTTCTCCCATCGGCCATGTTGACATTCATATTTTAAGGAATTTTACCTTGAATACTAATTAATTTCTTCAAAAAGGGTGTTCCAACAATTAATTTTTTAAATTATTATGTAATGGTTTGGTGGGTTTTATAGGTGGGGGTGTGTAGGTCAGTGGGAGGGGAGATGCTCAGGTGGAGTATGTTGGGTGTGAGGTGAATGGGGGTGGGGTGGGTCTATATAGGTGTGGGTGGGGGTGGACTGTGCAGGTGGGGTGGGGGGAGGGGTGGGTATGCAAGTGGGGGGTGATGGTGGGGGGGGGGGGGGGCTATACAAATTGGTGGGGGAGGGGAGTGTGAAGGTTGGCGGGATGTGCAGTGTGCATGTGGGGAGGGGTGTGGGGGGAAGGGGTGGTGCAGGGGGGTGTGTTGGGGGTGGGGGTGGGGGTGTGCAGGTGGGGTGGCGGTTGGCTGTGGAGGTGGTGGTGTGCATGTCGGGGGGAGAGGGAGGGGGAGTCTGCAAGGGGTGAGTTGGGGGGGGGGGGTGTTGTACAGGGGGTGGGGTCTCTTTTTTGGGTATGGGTGTGGGCAGTACAGTAGGGGGAGGGGGCATGGGCTATCTGGGGGGGCTCTCCAAGTGGGGGTGGGGGTGGGCTGTCTAGGTTAGGGTGGGGGGCTGTCCGGGGGGGGGGGGGTGGTGGGGGTGGGATTTCTAGGTGGGTGGGGGATATCTTGGTTGGGGAGGGGTGTGGTTTGTCCGGGGGTGGGATGTCTAGGTGGGGTGGGGGTTTTCCATATGGGGGTGGGGGTGTGTCGAGGTGGGGGTGGGGGTGTCTAGGTGGGGGGGGATGCCTAGGTGGGGGAGGGGGTTGTCCAGGTGGGGGGTGGCTTTCTTATGGGGCTGCAGAGTGGGTAGGGTGTGACAGCGGAGGGGGTGTGGGATGTCCATGGAGGAGGTGGGTTGTCCAGGGGGTGGTGGGTGGGATATCTTAGTGGGGGAGTGGGTGTGGGCTATCAAGGGGGTGGGCTGTCCTTGTGGGTGGGGGATGGGTTGTCATGTTGAGTAGGGGGTGTGGGTAGTCCATGGAGGAGGGGGTGGGTTTTCTAGGTGGGGTGGTGGGGGCGGGGGTTGTTCAGGTGGAGTGGGGGACTATCTAGGTGGGGGTGTAAGGAGGTATGGTTTGTGGGTTATTCAAGGAGGGGGGTGGTGGTCCACTCCGATAATCTACAAAAAAAATAGGAATCACATATAACCAATTTATAGTTGCTTTCACACATTAACAATTTTGATGAAGTGTCGTTCCAACACTCACTCTTACCTTTCCCAGAAGATGTGATATCGACAAATAAATCTCACTCAGATTCTCAACCACTATAAATATTGATACCATGAAAATTTAACATTCGTACAACTCCATATCACCCAATGATATAACAAGGCTCATACTCCCATGAGTAGTGTCTCATTGAAACATGGATCATATGCCTAAACAACATACATATTATCATATTCGGTACATGCAGAAAATTTTGTAAACATACACCTTGTATCACAACCTGGAATTTTATCTTGTCTAGCCTCTCAAGGCATCAATAATCCACATACATAGCTCAATAATTTGAGATTTTTTTACAATAACGTGTGTTTTTTAGAATTTATTTATGATATTTAGAATGGAAGATAAAATCTGATCCACGTATTTGGAGGTGTGTTTACAATTAGGTGTGGGGTGATTTATTTGTATGATATTGATGGTTTACACCAATAGTATCATGGGTCATCTATAATAGGCTTGAAATCATTCTACAGTAAGATAGAGATTGGATTCTTGGAAACTAGTTTCGGGGTGGACATCACCACCCCCTGGATATCCCCCCTAGACCCCCACCCTCTAGACACCCCCACCTCCCCTGGACACCCCTCCACCCCTAGGACAACCTCTAATCCCTCTGGACAGCCACCTCCTCCCTAGACGCCCCACCCCTAGAGCCCCCATAGACTCCCCACACACCCTGGACTCCCCTCCACCCCCAAGGATAACCCCCACCCCTAGACATCCCCTCACCTCCCCTAGACCCACCCTCCCACCCCCATGGACAACCCCCCTAGACACCACCCCCACCCCCCTGGACACCCCACCTAGACAACCCCACCCCTACTAGGCAGAACCCCCCACCTCGAACATACAGACCCCCTTGGACTGCCCCCACCCCCCTAGACAACCCCACCCCCCAAACACCCCCCACCCCTTGGGTAGCCCCCCAACCCCTAGAGCCCCCCCTGGACACCCCCACCCCCTTGGGCAGTGTATGTGATCAATCAAATAATCTACAAAAATACAATTTTTCATTACTCTAAAATTTACTCAACTCTTGAATAATTATCCCAAACAAGTGTATGTGATCTTTTCTAATCTTGTACAGTTCTTCAATCATATTTTGTTATAAATATAAAATTTTTTTGACTTTTATTTTCTGATTCTCATATAGAGTAGTGTATCAGTTATGGTTTCACATAATGTGAACAATTTTCATTTACATAAATATATTTTTGATGGAACATCAATATTATTGAATTGGTTTTTATAAAATGACTTATTACCAACTTATTTTCATAATCCATAGATGATGGATATATGAAAAGGATCAGATCTCATGGGATTTTTTAAACAATTTCGAGAGTTTTTTAAATATGGAATTTCACAATCTTCAGATTGTGGTCACATACACTACCTCTATTACAATTGTGATGGAATACCTTGGTTGAGCCCTGAAGAAGTCAACTACCAGTTAACCAAATATGATTTTTAAGAAAAATTCGCCGTTTGGTATCACAATAGAGAGAAAATGAAATCTCAAATTGCTGATGATCCAAATGAAAGTGATGGATTTGATAAATTTGTTATATGACTTGTTTCTGTTTATTCTTCATCATTAAAAATAACGGATTCTGACCCAAGAAGACTTTGATATCATCACACATGATGCGTCAAATAAAAATGATGATGGTTTCAGGGTGAAAAATTTGAATGATGTTACCACGACTCCAGTATATCAACAATGCGGTAAAATATAAAAGATAGTATTCTTAATATAATTGTTTCATGGGAAAAATATGTATGGGATTCACAATTCTGCCATCAATTAAATTATTAACTTCTTAAGGGACTTACTTCAAGATTGTGCAGATATTCTCTCAAACCACTAAATGGTATGGATGTTAGTTGAGGAACATTGTTTTTCACGAAAAAAATTCATGTTTTCCTAACAGATTTCAGTTTACTAAGGGGGGAAACGACTGAATGAAATGATTGTATAAAATGTGGTAGATCCCACTAGAAGACAAAAAGTGATGGAACACCATCTCGTGTGTCGCAGAAAGTAATGTGGCAGATTCTATTGATCCCCAAACACTAGTATCACTTTCTGTCTGATGAAATATCAATAAAAATGTGATGGAACGATACTGAGAGAAAGAATACTAATGATGAGTTGGTTCACCCAGCAGATGGATTTGCATTCCATAAATTTGATTCTCGATTTCCTGATATTGCAGTTGATGTGTGTAATGTGTGTCTAGGTCTTTCATGTGATAATTTTAATCATTTTGGGAAAATTCATACTTTTCATAGCAAGTTCCCAGTGTTTATACACATTTATAACCTCCCCCCTTGGTTGTGTATGAAAAAACCTTTCACATTCATGAGAATACTCATATCCATCCCTTTTGATCCATTAAATGATATAGATATATACATGAAACCTTTAATAAAAGAGTTGAAACTTCTTTGGGATGTGGGAGTGCGCACATACAATGCATATTCGAAAGACTTATTTCAGATGTGTTATTCTCTTATATTGACGATCAATGATTTTCCTAGGTATGAAATGATTTATGGATAGATCATGAAGGGAAAAATATCATGTCTAGTTTGTATGAAGAACACATGATCCATAAGGCAGTAACACCTTTATAGTTTCAGTTTTATGGTATATCAATGATTATATCCAATGTACCATCCATATAGAAATATTCTTCAAAGATATGACAATACCACGATGACTGATAATCCACATCATTATATGTTTGGAACTGATGTGTTCAATGAATTGAATGATTTCATTTTTTCATTTGGGAAGGTTCAAATGAAATATGGAAATAGATAGAATTATTCCACTAAAACCTGTTACGATTGGAAGAAGATAAGTATCTTCTTTTATTTTCATTATTTTACAACCAATTTGTTACATTATTTCATAGATGTAATGAAAATTGAAAAAAAATATGTGAAATGTTTCATTCTATTCTTCTAAATGTTAAGGGAATGAAAAAAAATTATTTATGGTCTCAGCGTGACTTGGTGGATTAGGGAATCAGAACCAAATTGAATCATGTGCATATCAGTTAAAATAAATATGAAGTTCCACGTGCTTCTTATGTTATGACACGTATTGAAAAATAGGCAATTTATTGAATTACTAGAGACTATTAGAGTTCCTGATGACTACTCAAGAAATATATCTAAACATGTCAATAGAAGATAGTTGATGTTGAAATCATAGAAGACTCATGATTATCACATATTTATGCATGAGTTGATTCCCATAGCAATCCATCTTCTTTTTCCTATAATGTAAGGGTTTATGTTATTCAGTTGTTCAATTTGTTAAGTGATCTTTGTACTAAGAAGTTATTCAAGTATTTCTTGCAAAAATGTTGGTAGATGTCCCATAAATTTCGTGGGAGTGAAAGAAAATATTTCCTCCATCATTTTTCACATGCATGATGCATCTGACTATCCATATTCCAACTGAAATACTTTTCAAATGACCTATTTATTTTTGTTACATATATCCAACAAAAAGGAATATTTACACATTAAAGTCTAATGTCCGAAATAAGAATCAAGCCTAATGTTATATCATGAACCGTTACATGGCTCAATAATGTATGGATTTCTGCTCTATGTATTTTTCTGATATTACTAAAAGAATGAATAGAAAAATGAGAAACAAAGAATAATAGTATGAGAAAATTAAACCCAGCATTCCATCACTTCCTCAAATAAGTGGAATTCATGGGTTATATACATTGACGACACTAAGCCTTGAAGAGCTTGATATGTCACCTCACATAGTTTTTTTTCAACTATGATTTGTCCGATGACTACATATTGTAAGTAAATTGATTATTTATATCTTATATTTATATCTTATATATATATATATATTAAACTATTTTTATTTTTATCTACATGGAATATAAATAGATGATAAATAGAAAGAATTATTCTTTATTATTGAGAATGAGGGTTACATTCCATAGTAATGAATATTTTACATGGTTAAAATTGATGGTAATAATATTAATGTTTAAAATAATTAGAAAAATATTTAATTAATTTTAATATTATTTTATATTTCAGGTATTGATTTTTCCTACAGACTCTGTCTTTGAGGAAATAAGAGCTCTGGATTTTGGTCCAAATACCATGGTTCGTGATTGTAAATCAATTTTCACCAATGGGTATATATTTATTATCACTGAACGAGAAAAGAACATAATAACAGAACATGATGGTGTTATGTTTTCTACCACAATAGACTGGTATGCTAGTGCATCAGATAGTAGACTGTGATTTGAAAATGTATGTAATTATGGAGTCGTTGAAAAATAATACTGGATTATTACTCTCATGGACTGGTCACGATGATGAAATGCCAGTGGTTTGACTTGATGATGAGGCAGGGAACATTTATTGATGATTGTGGATATCAATTAATTTATATGACTCACACTCTTGCTACCAATGAACCATATATATTGAAATCATTTTCAAAATAAGTTTTTTATGTCAAATACCATCTTCATCCAGAATCTGGATTCATTATTGAAGTAATTCCATGACATATTTTTTATGATGGTGATGATGGAATTGGCACCATCCCTACTACAATGGGAAATGATCCATTTATTACTTTTGATGACTCAAATAGTTCAATTTTCAGAGTTAACTGTGATCCTAAATTTGTGGTTGGAAATATATAGAATCACACATCCATGTTCTTAATTATTTTTGTATCGATCAACTTGGGTTTTTAAGGTTGGTACTACTCAAATTGATATAATATTGATTAAAAATATGTTCTATCTAACCTAACCATTATGTGATTTTTTGATGTTTATTCATTGCAATTTTATTTGAATTTCATTTTTTTTGGAATTGAACTATATTCCACAAGGGTTTAAACTATTATGAATAGGGTAGATATCTTATCCTTGATCATATTTTGATATCATCATTTACAACTATCTTCAGAGTTTAATCATTCATAATATATAGAATGATGAAAATTAGTAAATAACCATCCAACAAAAAATTTAATTTTTTATTACATCTTGTACGATTTATTGAATTCATTATATATCCATTCAATGTCATCTAAAATAGTAGATAGAAAAATTATCCCGGAATCACCTTTTCTCTATCATATATTTTTGTTTTTTAGCATACACATTAGTTATCCTTTTTGAATTATTTGCATATTTTTTTTCAAATGTAGGTAATGAAACTAATTGAAGAGAGGGAACAAAAAAAGATGATGGACAACAATCATACCATGCTTGAGAGGAGCATTCCACCACTAGTTTCTGTAGTTAGTATTTTATTTCATATATATATATATATATTTAAATAATATATAATTTCATCTGATTAATTTCGTTTTAATCATTTTTTAGAAACCACCTATTAGGCTACAATAATTTGATGAGCAGCCTAGTAGTGGTCCCAGTACTTAGGGTGTTCGTAAGATGGGGTGTAGTATGAGATATAGTCGATCTGATCGTCAAACCAGATTAGACCTTGCCCCTCCCACTCACATATCATCTATCCCAAATTCTGATCCTGATTTGTCATTAGGGACACACAATATATTTAGGCCTACCATGTTTTCACCACCATTTACATCTGAGTCCCCTCACCTGTCTATACCATATATGATGATGATTCACACTCCCCATCCAGCATTTATCTACTCATCCATGCCATCTTCTTTTACTTATTCTTCCTTCTCCCCATGATTTTTTATTCCATGTTCATTGACTACTTCTTCACCAGAGTCTGTCCCTATAGAGCCTACATTGGCACTCACTCCATATGCACAGGGTGTTCCTTCAGTTTATATGGATCCAGTGACAACCATTAATCAAACTACCACAGGTATATTTATTGAACCCTAACAATTTTTTATACAATTATTTATTTTCATTATAACATTTTTTGATAATATATTTATTTTTATTTCATAACAGATACATCTACAGATAGGATGTGGGGGTGGGGGTGTACACGCATGCATGCATTGTTGAACCATCACATGATGTTGATGGATGACAACAATGAAGCTAGTTAGATAATAGAAAAACAGGGAAAAATGTTGGAGTTTTTTTTTTGCAAAACATTCCAAATACATTGTAATAATTCTTGTTAGCCAAGATTCATTAAGACTTATGCCAAATGAAGTCAATGAAAATGATTGGGCAGAGATATGGGAAAAATATTCGGTTTTATTTAATGAAATATATTATTTTTGAAATTATATGAATGCATATTTTGATGTCATCTTCGCTTTGATTTCCCTGAGGGTGAGGGTGCACAACCAGCATGTCTAAAAAATTTCTATGAGTATTGGAGAGCCTATAAGAATGAGTTGTATACTAGTTGGTATGATAGTGTTGGAACAGAGTTAGAGGCGGTCCCCGTCATTTCTGATTGTCTAATTGAACAGTATGGACAACTGATTACTTATTGGACGTCTACTCAGTTTATGGTATTAATCACCTTTGAGGTATTTTACTGATTTATTTTCTTTTTTTCATTAATAATATATTTAGTATTATTGAATTTCATTTTGGAATCATCTAGATGAAATTAAAAAAACATTGATTCAGAAAAATACTTCTATACATTAGGATGTACTACAATGCCAGATCCTATGAGAAATAAAGTATGACAGTTGAATATAATATTTCATTATGACTTCCACTTTCTATTATTACCTCCATAATTTATTTAATTTCTAAAATTGATATATAATTTTATTTATGAAATTAATTATTGGTAACCTATTTTTAATTAAATTTTCCTATATTCAATTTCTTTGAAGAGAAAAAAACTGAAAAAAGAAGGATGGGTGACTTGAGTAAAACTATTTTTCTCGAGTCGAAGGATGAAAGATAGAAGTGAGGTTAATAGACCGACTCACTAGTAGATTGTAAGTTTTTATATGATGATTTAAAATTTTAATATCTATTTTTTTTCTTAATAATCAATTTATATTTGTAACAAGTTAATCTAGAGACCCTTGATTCCCATGAACCTAACAATTTTGGGCCAATCGATCTCATACATCTAGTTTTGGGAGATGTTCACCATGGCAGTGTACACTACTGACTTGTGAAGTGTATAGAACTGATGATATTGGAACACCTCAGGTAAGAGTTTTAGTTCCACCGAGTTCTAGAAGGTTAAGGAACTGGAAGAACATGCCGAAAAATAGTCCAAAGAGATGGAAAAATAGTCTACTAGGGAAAACATTGCATTTATGAAACTGATGGAAGTTTTGCATTAAAAAATTTCACTAGAGGACAGCATAGCTTGTGGTGAATATATTTCATTGATTAATTATATATATGGTGCACCAAGTGGGATTTAATGTGGTTATTGATACAATGACTAGGAGAAGGCCGAGTCGGAGGAGGAGGTCGAGGAGGAGAGTGAGGATGCGGGCGAGGTGGAGTATGCGGGTGAGGAGGAGGTTGAGGAGGAGGCTGAGGAGGAGTACGAGGGCGAGAAGGAGGGTGTTGAGAAGGGAAATAATGATTATGGGGATGAATATGAGGATGAGGTGAGGTTGATGATGATGGTGGTGGTAGTGAGGGTGATGAGGGACATAATGATCTGTTACATTTTTGACTGATATTATTGAAATTTGATGTTTGATGATTTGATGTTCTTGAATATATGTGTGATAGGTAGGTCACGTTATCTTTATATATATATATATATAATAAAGCATGACTTGATGATTTTTTGTGACTGATTCTCCACTCTTATATACAACCCCACCACCAAGGATGCCCCCGAACCCCTGGAAACCCCACCCCCTTTGGACAGCCCCAACCCCCTAGACAACCCCCACCCCCTGGACACCACCCCACCCCCTGGACACCACCCCACCCCCTAGACACCCCTTACCCCCATGGATAGCCCCTAACCCCTGGATAACCCCCCACCTCCTCGGACACCCCCTACACCCATGGACAACCCCAACCCCCATGGACAACCCCCCTAGATAGCCCCCCAGACAGCCCCCACCCCCCTGGACACCCCATCCCCATTGGATAACAACCCCTACCCCCTTGTACACCCCCACCCCCTAGACACCCCCACCCTCATGGACATCCCCACCCCCCCTGGATACCCCCTCACCCTCTTGGACACAACCTCACCACCCTAGACACCTCCTCACCCCCTTGGATAGCCTTCGACCCTCTAAACACCCACATCCCCATGGACACCCCCCTCACCCCCACCCCTTGGACATCCCTTACCCCATGGATAGTCTCCCAACTCCCTAAACACCGCCACCCCGACACCCCTACCCCCTTGTACATCACCCTAACCCCCTAGACAACCCCCCTGACACCACCCCACCCACTGGACACCCCACCCCATGGACACCCCCAATGGAATCCATATTTTAATTGGATATTTTAATTTTTACAGAATAATTTGATATTTTAGTATCAATTGTATATTTATAAGGTAAATGTATGGATGTTTTATTTATTTATATTGAATGATAGGGGAATTTATATACTAATTTTTAAATTCCTACGGTTTTTTATGCCTATGATTTATATTCCTAAAAATTATTTTTTATTTTTAGATAAATGGTATATAAAAATGGGTTAGTATATTTTTGATTAACCAAAATAATCACATCTATGTTTAAAGTTATAATGAAATGAAAAATGAAAGATGTAAATAATGGAAAAGACTATATATGAATGATGGTAATCAATATCTTGAATAATATTTTCCTAAGTTTTTAAATATAGTTACTAAATTATGTTATCATAGCAGGTGTATGGAAGGTTATAAGATTCTAGAAAATGGAATTTCCAATAAACTCCCCCACCCCTTGGAAACCCTACCCCATTGGACAGCCCCCAAAACTCTGGAACAGCCCTACCCCTGGACCCCCTCATCCCCTGGACACCCCTACCCCCTTGGACAACACCACATACCCCCTTGGATAGCCACCGACCCCGTATAAACCAACCCACCCCATGACACACCCTACCTCTTTGACAACCCCCAACACCCTAGAAAACACCCCCACCCCTGGACACCACCCCAACACCTGGACACCCCCACCCCCTTGGGCACACCTACCCACTTGGAGAACCCCCCAACCCCCTTGACACCACCCCACCCCACCACCTAAACACCCCCAACCCCCTATACACCCATACCACCTTTGACAACCCCCAACCCCCTGGTTATCCCCACCCCCTAGACACCCCATCCCCTTGGTCTTTCCCCCATCCCCCTGGATAGCCCCCAACCCCCTAGACAACCCCCCCTATGGACACCCCTCACCAACTCCCTGGACACCCCTACCCCCTTTGACAGCACTATAACCACCTGTATAGCCCCTCAACACACTAGAAACCAACCCTCCCCCTGTACACCCTTACCCCTGGACAACCTCACCCCTGGACGGCCCCCCGGATAGCCCTAAAGGAGAGTCCCCCTGGACAGCCCACAACCCCTACATAAAAAAAATTACTATCCAGTAAACCAAATACTTCCCAAATTTTCCTTTTTTGCTTTTATATCAATCATTATTTCATTCATTATCATTTTTATAAAATGGAAGTGCTTGTGGAATAAACATGAGGTGACCAAACTAAAAGCTAGGGTGGATTAGAATGATGTATCTAGTGCCTTGACTACCCAGTCTGAAATACTGAATCCCTATATTTTTATCAATTTTAATATATATATTTCATTAATTGATATTATCAACACATCCCCAAAATGTGGTATCAATTCCTGGTTATATATTATAAGCTAAAAAAATACAAAGACTTGAAATTTGATAATGGTTGGAAGACTAATAGGTTCCCCAGTTTAGGATGTTTTTTATGTTTTTAGAAGGATGTACAAAAAATTAGTTTTTTTTAAGAATTTGGCGTTTGAAAATTTATTTTCAATGATTTTTTTCAAGAGGAAAGTTCTATTAATCATTGTGTGACATGGATATTAGTTGATAAATACTGAGGAATTCATGGAAGACAATCCTAATTACTTATCATATTTAGATTCAGTATCATATGAGTGTTTATTGATGATAGTGTTACAACACATAGGTTTCTACTTGAATTTTATAGTATAATTTGTATAAATTAGAGTACGTTGATTCTATTACGATAGAGATTTATTATGACAGATAGTTAGTATGTAGAGTAGAAAGGTAGTTAATATTAAAGTAATATTGTTAATATAATGGAAAACAATGACAAGAACTAACTAGAAAATTTCTTGAATTATCTGTCTAGAATCAATGGTGCATTATCAAAATGGAATAGTATTTTAGAGATAAAATTGTGGGAAATACAATGGTAAAATTAAGGAGAATAATTAATGAGAAAACATTCAGTTATTACCTAATTTAATTATTTAGTAATGTGAATGGATATGGTTTAGAATTTAAATACTTAGACTAGGAGGACTATTCTTAAAGGATTATCTTCTAGTGAATATGTAATGTAGTTTTAACAATGTATGAAATGTTGGAGTTTGGTGTATGCAATATTGGATTCTTTGTGCAGGTGTATAGGCTTGTGTCTGTAGGTGTGTTGGAGTCTATTGTATGCAATATTGGAGGCTTATGCCTATTGGATTTTGTGTTCTTGTGATATTGGATTTTGTGTGGTTTATTGGATTGGGAGCATTGGCATCCCTACTGACGTATTAGTGGATGTTGGGTTCTACAAATTCTTTGGGTGTTTGGTTATACATACTGCTATGAAATCTGGGTGAAGGATATAAAAATAGTTTATAACAACTGGTATACTGCTGAAAGAAATTTTAATACTATACTAATAGTTATAAACTATTGGCATAGGGGGTGAAAGAAATTTTAAAGGTATACCAATAGTTAAAAAACTATTGGTAAATTCATAGACATCTGAATCTTACCAACGTTTTCAAAAAATCGTTCGAAAAAATTACACCATCGATTTTTGAATCATTGGTAAAAAACTAAATTCATTGTATACCAATAGTTTAAAACCATTGGTGTAGATTTTTTCCAATGGTTCTAGGTTACCATTGGGAAGCTGTGACTTTTTGCATTATATACCAACATTTATTTAGAAACTGTTGGTATATATCTATCCCTACTCCAGACTAACCAACAATTTTCAAAAACATTGGTATTTTGTATAGTAAATGTTTTAAACCTTTGGTATAGTTTATCATTCCTGTAGTGTCTAATTCTAATAATGGATGAACATACTAGGAGATATCATACCACCTCAGTAAAATATCTGCAACCCACGTCGAGGTGAAACATGAAGGAACACACTGTCTCCTTCCTCGAACTCGAACGACCTCTATTTTTTGGTGGAACATTGTGTTCTGGTGTAACGAAGACCCAATTATCTCTTATAATCCCCTCCTGAAACCATGATGTAAAAAATAAAAGTACAATCTGAAACAATCATTGATTTCATCCATATAAGTTGATCCAAATCTGGCATGTAGAGGCATCACAATCCTTCTAATCAACTCCGTTTCTAGATAACTATGAATTGGTATAACATGGTGAGTTGATAAACCATCACCAAGACATCATCATGTATCTATAAATTTGTGGTAAACCAATCATGAAGTCCAATGAACATTCACACCACTTCCACTCTAGCACTTTATGGGGGTCGATTCAAACCAATTGGATGTTGGTGATCATACTTCACCTTCGGGCACGTAAGGAATCATGAAACAAACATCCTACTTCCTTAATCATCATTATCAACCGGAACTAAAGTAGTAGTTTCTTGTACATTTTTTTCACACCTGGATATAACATAAAAAAGGTATGTTTGAAACAACCACCAAATATCCTCCTGAAACACTTCTGGTACAATTGCGAGTCCTTCGAAAAGAACAAAGAACTCCCCTCATTTTGAATATACTTTATTTGCCAATCTTGTGAATATTTGAGCACGTAGTGGTCACACAATCAGTAATCCCAATCTATGTCTTCATGACTTTATGTATGAATGGATGTGTGAAACCCATCGACTATAGGTAAGCTACATCATCTCCATCCACAATGGATAATGTTAACAATTCCAAATTCTTTATCTCCCACTCAATAGCTATTAACTCAATCTATTTCCGAGAGAATCTACCATCATGTTCATCCTTCCAAGAGTATAAATGATTTTGAATATCATAATTCTAGAAAGAATATAGACATAAAATTTGTCTCATGTCCAAATTCTTTTGAGATAATGTATACCTTATACTCTCTCTATTAGAGTAGATGATAAACTGCTCACCCATCAGGTAGTGTCACCACAACACTGATGTGAAGACTACTAGGAACATTCAATATCATGGGTAATGTAGTTCTTCTCGGGTTCTCTCAATTTGTACGAACTGCAAAAAAAACCACCACCTTTGTCTGCATTATGAAAGATCCCATATCGGTTCTTGATTCGTTGAAGGAATGTATGTACATAACATCATCCCCCAACAACCTCGTGAATGGGGGGCTCATCAATATCTCCCTCAATGGATTAAATGTTTTGGGGCACGCTTCCATCCACAAAAATGGATTACCCTTTTGGGTCAAATATGAAACATGTGTTGATATCCTAGATAAATTAATGATGGATATCAAATAATAGGCTGTCATCTTGAGGAATCTTTAGACCTTTTTCATGATCAGAGGTGGCTTTCATGATAAAAATGCATTCACCTTGGCTGGGTCCGTTAACAATCCATATTGTGAGACATCATGTTCCAAAAAGTGGACTAGATGAATTTAGAACTTGAAATTTGGGAGTTTCCAATAATGATGGTTCTCTACAAGTGTATCTGGAACCATGATTTAGTGTCTTCTGTTCTCCTCATCAGATGCAGAGTACATAAGGATTTCATCGATGAAGAAAATTTTGAACCGGTCTAAGGTGGAAGGTCCAATTCATAAGTCTCATGAAACTAATGGGTCATTCTTCACACCAAAGGGAATCACAATATTAATTGATTGGCCATAATGATGTATAATATCAGTCATTGTTATATCCACATCTCGTACTTGCAGCTGGTGATTTCCTGATCGAAGGTCATCCTTAGATAACCATCGGGGCCTCTTAACTAATTAAAAAGGTCATCGATCCTTGATAGTAGATACACGATCTCTATGTTCACCAGGTTTCGGCAGCGAAAATACATGAAAATCCCCAAAATCCCATATTCCGTCATGGAAAACAAAACTACGGCCAACCAATGTAAAGCATTAAGCCTCACAAAGCACTTCCTCTGAAAATCCTCCAAATACAAAATCAGGTAGCGAAACTCTAGAGGGGCCATCAGACCCACTAATGAGGTTATTTGTGTCATCATGTTGTGAAATTAAATACAATAGTCTATTACCTAGTGAGGAGGTAATCTTGGGATATATTTAAGAAATATGTCCTCACTATCTACCACTACCACTGGAATCTGGGAACTCATAAAATCCACTACACTAAGGATCAAACTAGCCAATTGGTGATCCATCGACTATCCATGTCCTATGGATGAGCATATCCTACGTATCCTAGGTTTCATTTATCACCAAAAATTGTAAAACAAATATCCATCACAATGGAAAAATTGTGACCTTCTCCTAAAAAAGACAATATAGGCATCGACTGAGGATATCCAATCCATACAAAAAAAAACATCATAATTCCTCGAAGTTGCTACCACGATATCCCAAATAAATTCTTGCCTTCATGTGTCAGTAGCATTTTTGGAACTAGCATAGGATCAATGGGTCTCTTCCTATAAGAGTATCCATACATGAGGGTCAATTCAGTCATTTAACCAGAATCTCCGAGTCTTAAACAAGGTATGTGGAAAGAAAGGAATGAATAAAACCCATGTCAATTAATGGAAGATTAAATTGAAAAGGACACAGATCATACCCTGAGTCATCCCTTGATATCCCGATTCTCACGCCCCAACTGTATGCAGTTGTATCTACACATATCCTCGAGGTCCCTAAACCTATAATTAACCATCTAGGGGTGGTGGTGGAAAAATGTCAAAACATCAACCACCTCCTACTACACAACTAGATCCCCTTCCAAATATTCCACCTAAAAGATCTGTATGTTCCTATCATCATCTCTACATTAGTGGTATAACAATTATCTTCTTATCAGCAGTATGATGAGATGAACAATCCTGTGGGATATTTACCTAGTCATCACTTACATAACACCACCTCTATCCAAAAGCACAGGACCCACCCTATAAGCCCTGAACTGGAGGTCCTCTACTATGGGTCTTCCTATTATGACATATTATTTTTATAGGTTTCTGAGGTCATCATGGTCTCCCTACTTCCAAATTCTATTCTCATTCATTCCTATAGGTGACAATTGTAGTGTTTATCATCTTATCCATGACACATTTGAACACCAATGCCTTCTCATGAACTCTAGCATTATTAGGAATGATCGGAGGGGTACTTCAAGATCATATTTGTCTTTGAAGTCCTTGTTTGATTGTTTGAGCTCTGAAGCATTGATTCCATACCAAATCAATCGAGTACTTGGAGAGATTTGATAATCTCGATGAATATTAAGATACTAACATGTCTCGCTGTTGAAGATGTAAAATCTCTTTCTATGCATATCCCGTAGCTTTTGAGGTGATGAATTTTCAATGAAAAGGTTCTCAAACTCCACCTATGAAGGGGTCGCCTCATCATATGATCGGGTAGATAAACCCCCAAAATTGTCAAACTAATATGTGATGAAGGCTCGCTACCAAGGAAACAATATAATCTACTGGTGTCTTGACAAGAACGAAATCTTGGGTAATAGACTCAAGCTAGTCCTCGACAGGATGTGTGTTGGGATCACCTTAGAACCATAGGGGTTTTTTATTTTATAAAATCCTTATGGGAGATCAGCCTTTCCACATCTTATTCTGTTTATGTAGGTAACGTGTGTTGCTCCACTACTGGTGGCGCAACTAGTGCACCACCTAGAGGCAATTTCTAGGAAACTGGACCAGTAAATGAATCCTCTTCAACAGGGGGGTCACACTCACTATTCAGCTACTGATTCCTTTTTGTTATGCGTTGAGGAGGCATCCAGTATGAAAACAAGATGTACCACAATCATTGAGTATATATGGGTAGAAAACTAAAGAAGTACATGGAACCACAACCCATTACTATATGATTTCATTACCTTTGTTTCCCTAAAACCATTTTCCTCATGTATCAGGTCAAAAGTAGGTTATCAAAGTCTTGATGTATGCATACATCAACCACCAAAACAATAATAGAGTTAGTAGATTAAAAATCCAAACTAAAAACACATAACACTACTGCCCAAAACAATATCACAGACTCTAAATACTATGTTTAAACGGAACACCTATGATACAAATCTGTTTTGACCCATCCATGTGGGGCCCACTCCACGACTCCCCAAACCTATCTCTGGTAAGTCAGTGGCTGCTGACTATCATTGAGTAAGAATATCACTAACATGGGAAGCATTGACAATGTACCTGTACACATGCAACCATCTCTATGTCAAAAAATGATCAAATTTAAAAAAACACTATGGGAAAAATGAATGCATACAACTAAACCATTTCAACAGAGTACAACGATATGTAATGTGCAGAAAAGTAGCTGGGAAAGAATACAAGCACCCGAATGGAAGGAGTCTGAAACTTAAATGTCCACCATATAAATAGAAAAGTTACTGGGACTATATCTCAATGATGGAGGAACAGATTGGCCTATAGGGAAGCTCACAAAGCTCAATCCTTTCCTAGTCTTCCCTCGACTCCATCCAAATTCCACTCATCTTCACAAATCACAACATATGTGAGCAAAGATCACGCAGGGATGATTATAAAAATACTCAGTAGGGAACCCCGAAAACCACAAATTAATACCCAATGTAATGGTCTATAAACCTCTAAAAAGTATATGACTACCAATCATAAAATAATAAAACATCTGAATATACTCAAAACCCAAACACATAGTCTAGAGGTAAGTCCCAACAACCCACATACCGATTATAAGGATTCACATCAAATATTCCTCGAAGCACCCACCTAGTATAACTCACTCCATGAGTTTTATTTCTCTGATGACATACATAAAAGATGTAATCTTCATTAAGATGTTTCAAAATCGAGAGAGATGAACTAATAGATTTTAAGAGATAACATATACAATCATTTTGGGATAACTCACTCCTATATTGGGTAAGGTCACAATACATAGATAAGGATCAATTTCAGGGACTTGTAGTATACTGTGACTCATATGGATTCACCTAGTAAATAATGCATCGAAAACTGGTAGGATTGGTCATACTGATACCAGACTCAACCTCAGGTCAAAAATGTATAGATGATCCAGCCCTGAGCCTCTCAGACGGGATTCATGACTCTGTCTAGGATGTCATACTGAGGGTGTCATACTCCAGAAAATGGAAATGATACTTGAACTTCAAGGTAACAATCAAAGGTGAACTAAACCACACAAAACACATCCAATATATGGTGGACAAAAAGATCATTCCATGTAAAAGAAAGTACATGTCCTGTAGAAGTGTCACACACCTTGTCCTCTAACCATAAGAATGGCCCCACATTCCATGTGATAGCTGTCACAAACCCATTTAAACCATTTTGTCTCCTAAAACCTCGATCGATGATCAATAGGGAAAACACTCCAGGTTGTTTGAACTACACGATTTGTTTGTCGTGATTTTCTAGAAACCACTGGTTCTTCCATGGTTCTTTAGATGATCCTCATATATTCAATCAAGTTATTCGTTCTCCATGATATTGAGGAACCAGAGTCACTGAAAAATGGGAACACAAAATTAGTAGGTTTCATGTGTTCTATCATCCCTAAAAACTTGTATTGATTATTTAAAAAAGGATGGATCAAAGTAATATTATTTCTGAACCATTTAGATTTATCCACCTCCATTGCCATTGCACCTCCAATTGTTCTTCATGTTGTTGGATCACTAATTTGGGATCATTGTGTTGTGAGATGTATGTGTAATGATTCTTTGTTAATATCCACACAATGAACTTGAAGAATGTGTAGGGTCAAAGGGGATAAGAAATTCATATAACAAACAAACAAATATACCCTACCCTTTTTTGGTTTTCTACTTTGATCAATTACTGTTATATGGATCATTAAAAAAATTCAAATATTAATCATTCCCACAAAACAGACTGAAAATTAATCCCTCCCACAAGAATGACTGAACCGTGGGTCAAACTATTCGTGGGTTGATCCATGTTCATCATTTAAATATAATAATGGTAAGACATCAAAAAACTAACCCCTACCTCATGTTATGGTCAATCGCTAATGAAGAGGTAATGCAATATCTTCACCGATGATATTTTATATATCTGTTGGTGACACGATTCACGAATGGAAGATTCGTTATTGATCATTGCCAAGATGTTTTTTCAAGGGTTCTACCTCTCCACACATCTAGAGATTCTAGGGTTATTTGGATAACACTAGAGATTATTTTTAATATATTATTTAAAATTTATCATCACATCATTGATGCAAGGTCAATAAAGTAATTATTTTAATTTATTTCTTTCTTTAAATGTCCAAAAACTATCTTTCACAGTGGACCCTCACCAACCAATGTTAGGTCTAACCTAATGTAATGATACTACTCTAAACGCAACTCTACTCCCAGATTTCAAATTTGGGCACCCATTTAGATGTCATTCCACGTTTCAAGAATACCATGTGAGTGTTCTATTTAATGAATTTAATATATTTGAATCATTTATTTTAGGCACATCGGGCATCACAATCCCACACTTCTTAAGTCCATGGTCTCGAAATAAATATATATAACATTTAAAAAAATATCTGTAAAATTATCAACATTAAAGAGTAGATAACCCAAGTATGGTGGAAATTCAAAGTCACCCAGGGTGGAAATTATTTTTCATATTGTGTGTTGTTACATTTTATGATATTTCACCATTTGGATATGCACATGTGGTGTGATTTGATAGTTTTATATCATTTTTCTTATGGATAGAATGGAATGAGGTTGTGAAATCAATCATAATTCATGAAACATATGTATAGAAGTGATATGAAACATATTAGGCACAAAATCATGTGATGGATGTATGGAATATAGAGGGCACAATGAAGTTTATATTCTGGAAATTGATGAAAATTATGTCTAATTAGATGATTAAAATGGGAATGGGGGAGAAAATGTTAAACAATAATTAATGAATTCAACTTGACAAGGGGTGGTATGTGAAATGAAATGTTATTGGAGTAATTAGTTTTGTGAGAATAGTTTTGGAAGGGTGTAGATGATAAGGTTTATGATTGGGTGATTTATTTACCTCATGTTACCCGTGACATTGGTAGGGATGGTGGAGGGTAGTTTGTTTGCTATGATCAGTCCTTTTTGGGTTGTCAACGTGAAATGGACTTTTGGAAGATAATGAAGATCCATTTATTATATTTATGATTTCATTATGGATTGTGTTCTAAATATTTTTATCGAAATGGTAGAGAAATGCCTCCACCAGGAAAAGTATATATTGGGAGACATGAGGATGTTGCCAAGAATACACCCCCAATAGTGAAACAAGAGGATCTGATGGTTCAAAATAATATAGAAGAGAAGTTACATGAGAATATGTTTTGTTTAATGGAGATAATTGAATAGGGACTAATGTTGGTTATGTTGAGTATGTTTGAGATGTCAAGGGAGTTTCAGCTACAACACCCTCTGATCAATACCAGATATGATGGTCCTTAGGGAAAAAAGTTTTGGAAATAGTCTATCTGGAATATTCTTAATCATCTCAAGACTCGTCTTAAGAATATAGTGAAGTTAGTAGCCTACCAGGTAAGACGGGAGGCCATGAACTGGTGGGATATATGGATCAGATGGAGCTGGATGAGGGATTGGCGTGGAAGGATTTCCAGGAAATGTTTTTGGAACACTATTACCAAGAAACCCTGAGGAAATGGAAGGCTGAAAAATTTATGTGTTTGACTCAGAGGGTTACATCAGTGATGGATTATGTTTTTAATTTAACAATATTACGATGATTCATCCTAATTATTGAAGGATATGTGGTGAATATGAAAATACAAATCCAAGATGGGATGAGTTATGATATTAGATCCCATGTGAACATATTATTTTTCAAGTGGGTTGTAGAGGTAGTGGACCAGACCCATATCATAGAACGAAAACTAATGTGAGAATCATGAGGTGAATTTATGGTACCAACTAGGCGAACATATGGTACAACCTCCTAGAGAAGGAATCATTGTTTTGGAAGTTTCCAATAAGGGGAACTACACTGAATAGTCAAAATTGATGTTCATATTATTAGGTTGGTGATCTGGTGTTCTACTAACAATGTGGAAGGCATGGGAACACGAGGGAGTAGTGTCCCTGACCACTGGTCAACTATCAGTCCTATGGAATGTTGGTACATATACAGAGGTTCTACAAGAACACTCATCTTCTAGGAATGGATGGGATTCAGAGGAATATACTGAGTGTGGGAATGAGATCGATCACTCCATATCAGACATGTAGTTGGTGCTCCACTGATCCCACTGGTAGGGCTGGTGGATGTGGAACACTAGGATCATACCATAAGCACCATCAGGGGATTTTTGTGCAGGGTACTCATTATAGATACTAGGATATATGGATAGGTCATATCCTTGTACTTCAGTCTACACCTATAAGTGGTGAGGCTGGACCTTCTTACCCTTCGTGGTACGATTCATGAAGCTTCCACACATGAAAATGATCTATTTGGAACGAGTGTCACACAATGTTTTATCTATACACATTTTTCGTGTTCTTAGTACTATTTGTGGATCACATGTGTGGGGTACTATCAATTGATAATTTTTTGGTGTTACGAGTTGAGGATATCAAATAATGTAGAGTTTGTGCCTTAGAGTTTGATAGTTGTCATTTTTTGGTGAAATTTTTTGTCCCTAAGTTATTAGGCTTTGACATGATATTGGGTATGGACTAACTAGAACTATCTTAGGATCGTATCAATTATTACCATCATATGATAAAATTCATGTCTCCCAATGGAGACACTTATGTCTTTCATAGTGAGTCGGTTGTACGTGCAGGCTGCGTAGGAAATATTTTTCAGCACATGGGATATCTTACAGCCCATTTGGAATGCCTTATTCATGATGAGGGAGAATTGGAGAAACATTTATTTCCTCCTCCGTTATATCATTTTCATGATGTGTTTCCAGATAATATCTCAGGACTACCACACAAAAGGAATGTTAAGTTCACAATCGAGATTCATCTTAGGGTAGAACGGATTTCTATTCTACCATATCAAATGGTGCCATGAAAACACCAAGATATTATGTTTTATATATATTTTTTGGAGACAAAGGGATTAATTAGACCTTATACATAACTATTGGGATCACTTTTGCTATTTTATAAGAAGGTTTTTGTTTCATTGGGGTTACGTGTTGATTATGAGAAGTATAATTAGAATACAAATAAGAATTGATACCTACTTCCCAAAATCAATGACATATTTTACTAACTAAGAGGATTTGTGGTGTTATGTAATATTGATATGAGATAAGGATATGGCGAGTTGAGGGCGATACCATTTGATGTTAGCCTACCATCTTTCCGGAGCAGGTATGATTTGTATGAATTTTTTGTGTTTTCATTCAGGATGAACAATGCACTAGCTGTGTTTATGGAACTAAATAATCAGATATTTTACCCTTATCTAGACATGTATGTGGTTGTTTTTTTCAATGAAATGTTGATATAGCCAATAACTCTTGATTATCATTCCAAACAACAAGACATCATCTTAAGTATGCTAAGATGTCATAATAATTGCACTAAGATATCAAAATGTCTTTTCAGTATCAATAAATAGAATTTATTGTGACACATAATTTTTGTTTCTTGAGAGTCGGTGGATCCAGAGATGTTGCCAGATGTGGTGTCTTGGGAGCATCCTCTGAATGTTTTTGATATTAACAGTTTTATGGGATTACTAAGTTATTACTAGATATTCATTAGGTATTTCCCTCATTTGGTAGCACCACTCTCATGATTAACCAATAAGGGTGTTAAGAATGTGTTTTTTGATTGATTATAATGTAATTTTCATGAATTGAAGAATCTGTTGACTACCACACCAATTTTGATTTTACCTAAACTAGGTATGATGTACACCTTGTTTTGTGATGTGTGCGGTGTGGGACTCGGGGTAGTGTTTATGTAGGATGATTGGGATGTAGCTTATGGGTCATGATAGTCGAGGCCTCATGAATGAAATTACCATACCCATGATCTTGAGATAGCTAATTTAGTTTATTCCTTAAGGTGATAGAGGAACTACTTGTTGGGAGAGTGGTTCGTGATGTTTACTGATCATAAATGATTAATGTATATATAATCTTAGCAGGATTTGAATATTTAAAAGTGAAGGAGGGTTTAGTACATTCAATCATAAGATTTTTTGTTGGTTTACACACCAAGAAAAATAGAATAGTGTTGCAGATTCTCTGAGCTAGATGAATCAAAATCAAGTGGTTTAGGAAACCTAATATGTGTAGAGAAAAATGTATTTATTTGATGAGATACTCCATGAGGTGCATGATGGGCACAGAAAATGACTCTTTCATATATAGATCATGAATCTATACTTTTTATCTGAGTTAGGGAGAGTCACCTTGAGGATCTGGAATGTTTGGATTTGAAGGAAATTCTTAATTGTGGGGAGTAACATTCTAGTGGGGTGGTTTGTGATGATGGATTTATCTATGTTCAGAGTTTTTTGTAGTGCCAATAGTTGTATGGGAAGAATTGATGTTTGAGTTTCATGCCTCAAAGTGGGTAGTGCATCCTATCATGACTAAAATGTATTTTGATCTTAATCGGCAATATTGGTAATCGAGAATAAAGAAATATTTTGCATGTGTTGTGAAGTGATGCCTTACCTATAAATAGGTGAAGGTTGAGCATCATCGTCTAGGTGGGTTGTAACAATCATTTCCCATTCTAGATTGAATGTGGAATAGCATGATGATGGACTTCATTGTGGGTATTCCAAATATGCTATATAAGAATGAGGCATTCTTACTTATTGTGGTTTGTTTGAATATAATGGCTCATTTCATACCGATCAAATAATCTTATATAGTTTATTAGTTTATTTAGTTATATTATCAAGAGATATTGTGAATGTATGGAGTGACAAGAACCATAGTTTTGGATTGTGATCCACATTTCACAACTCGCTCTTTTAGCATGGGCTTCAGAAGGAACATGGTACCTAAATATTTTAGAGTGTGTCTTATCCAAAACAGATGGATAAGTTATTAGAGTGTACAATTCAAGTATTAGAAGACATTTTGAGAGCCTACATTCCATATTTTGGGGGTTCATGGGAAAATCATGTATCAAATATTGTATTTTCGTACAAAAATAGTTTAGGCTTCATTTTAGAAGTTACCTTCAATGGATTTGACTGATAGACCATGTAGATCTCTGTTGTGGGGGTTAGAAGCTATAGAGTATGAGTTGTTTTTACAATATCTCATGCATGAGATGTCTGAGAAGGTTTATTTGATTCAGAAGTGGATGGACACAACACAGAATAGGAAGAAGTCATATGATGATCGGCAATATAGAACTCTCTAGTTCATGTTATGAGATAGTTTGTTTCATCGTTTTTTGCCAATGTTGGGACACTGTGAATTATGAAATAGGGAAATTTAGTGACCATGTATGTGGGGACATATGAAATTGTGTAGAAGATCAAACTGATGACTTACCGATTGGCTCTTCCATAATGGTATAGTTGGATGCCTAATGATTTTAATGATACACATCTTTGGCAGTGTAAATAAGATCCATATAATGTGATAAACTTTTAGGATATAGATTTTGAGACAGATTCATCATTTTAATAGAATCCATTGGTTGTTGTGGAATTTAGTGAGAATGTCTTTTGAGGAAAGATTGTTCCATTGGTTCATGTTTTAATGGCATCAATGAAATTTTTAGGAAGAATCATGGGAGAGACAATATGATATGTGGGTCCAGTCGTCAGATCTCTTTTCATTAGAATCCCAGTTATTCTTGGAAATATCTTATCGAGGATGAGTGGTTCTAGGATGAGCCATCCTAAGGTCGGGAGATTTTATGATCTGAGATTTTTATGATGGCATGTTTTTCTTATGTTTCAATTTATATCTATTATTTTGGTAAATTAAGTGTTTCCAAAAAGATAATTAGAAGGGTCAAGAGTTTTTTGATAGTTTGGGTCACAAATTTTAAGGAAAAATGATATTTCTAGAATTGTTATATGTTTTTTCATGGTTATCGAATATCGTGCGGAGCTTCCTAGGTAAAAGTGCATCCATGGATAGAGTCTTGTGCATGGATATCACATGATTAAGATAACCGTGTGGAACTCCTATGAATCCATTAGAAGGGGAGATTTTGTGATAGTTTCTCATGAATGGTTTGCAAATGGTTTGGAAAACAGTGCAGGTAAAACAAGTAGACTTGTAATGTTGGGAAAATATCAAAATTTCCATCTTCATATTTTTTACCCAACTCGGGATTTTTCTCCCCTCCTCAACTTACATCTCCAATGAAGAACTAATATTATCCTAACATGTAGGATGTGGTTATCCCTCGATCCTAGGCCATTTAGAGCATTATTGGTTGTGGATCGAGGCCTCAAGTGTGTCTAATATTTTGCTGGATTCCTTTTATTGATTATGGTTTTATATTTCTATCCTCTCTATATGAATCTCTATATCCATTTTAAATAGGTAAATATACGTTAAATCCTTGATAAGTGGTTCGATCTGGATAGAAGTACATGTTTGGGAGTGCGTTCACCAATGGATTTGAGGTAGGTGGTCTATATGTTATATCACAATGATTCATTGTAGAATCAGGAATGTCCAACTTTATTCATTGTGACTTAATGTTGTGATATTTTTCCTCATTGTATGATTTGGTAATTTGGGGGTTTAAATGATGTATGGAAGCCCACATGGTCCCCAAGGGATGCATCGATGATGATTTTTCCCATTTAAGTCCATCCGTGGGGTGCGTCAATACATTTCAAACCAAGAATTAACTAAGTATGTTCTTTGTTGTTATGTGATCATGTAGATCCCTTGATGAGTATGTTGATATTACTAATGAAATCCGAAATAAAAAAATGTTTAATTTTGGTTGGGGTATTAGGCTTATTAAATATGTTTGATATGCCAAAGCGAGTTACTGCATGTGAAATGGTGATTTTTTAAATAGATAATGGCATGTGAAATGGGTAGATATGTTGAGAGGAAATCATAAGGGGATTTATGAATATGTGTAATGGGTTGATATAAGGGAATTATTGAATATTTTTAGTGATCTATGCATGAGAATGGGAGTTGGGCTAAATGGACTAAGTCAATTAAATAGAAAATATATTAATTGGATACAAAAAAATATAATTTATCATGTTGGTTATTATGGATTATGATTATTGTATGTATTGGTTTTGATTGGTTGGGATGTGGTTGTGTGTGGTGAATGGATGGATAAGAATGTGCACATGGATTGAGGTTTGTGAAAAAGAACCAAGGCTCCTCCGACAGGTCGGGTTCGAATGATTCTATATCTCCTCCCATAATTCACGGGTTAGGGAGGGGGATTGAGATCTTATCCCATAACAGTTGAATCCCACCCAGACTAAGGCTCAGAGATGAGTATATTTTGATATTGTGAAATTTTTTCCTAGGTCAGTTGGGGACATACTTATTTCCATATGATAAATAAAAAATTGCATGAACCGTGTGAGATTAATGACGGACTGGTAACAAAATTGGCATAATGAATTAGCACCTTGGTTAGTAATATATAAGTAGATATTTTCAGTAGTGGACCTCTATATTATTATTCTCTTAGATTTCATTCATTTATAATTTCATGCACTATCTATCAGATTGGATATTTTTTAGACACCATTGGTGTTTTCCCATAGAGTTGTACTCACACCCTACTCAGGCCTCTATTGGGAACTCAAGAAAATGTCATACATATAGGTATGGACATGGGAAAGGGACCTATGCAAGAGAGTCGAGTTGGACATGGTACATGCATGGATGGGGATGTAGACATGGAATCAGGACCAATTTCTAGATTACCCAATTGTCCTTATTTTGGTTTTTGTTGACATGGGATTATAGGATGACATGTAATATTTACGTATTCTTTTATATTGTACCCAGTTTGGTAGATGATTGGATATGAATTTTATTGGTTGTTTCCTATTTATCCCATTATTTATATTGTGATATGTAGAGGCTTACTCTGGTAAAGAGTGTAAAGACTCTCCATGTGACCTATTAGACCCACACATGTAGTTGAAAAAATATAGTGTATAGGGAGGTGCTCTTGAGGTCATGTGACGACTCGGAGCGGGGAAACAATTTAGTGGCACCAAAGTTAAGAATGTTACAAAAGTGATTAAAAAAATTTAAACTATAAATGTAGAAAAAAATTAGAGAGATATATTTTTAACCCTAAAATGAAACTATACTTATTTTATACCAAATAATAATCCTTAAATTAATTTTAGTTTATTTACATATAATTAAAAATACATTTAATAAAAATAGTTTACTAATAGTTGTCCATTTAATTTATCATGGTTAAAATTAAAAAATTAAATGAAAAATGATTCATTTATAAATTCACCTTTTAAACATTAAATGGTTTTATTTATATTTAATAAAAATAAATCATTCAAGTAACCTTATTAATCAATTTTCATGGATAAAATTATTTTTCATTTATAAATACATATAACTAATATCATTCAACAAAATTAATAGTATAATATAAATTTTAAATGTGTAAAAATATATATAAAATTATTAATAATAAAGAATATTTATTTTATTTAAAAATATCATATGTTTTATTAATTATTATATGTTGATATAATCCAAAAGTAAACATAGTCATCCCATAAATACATCATCATAATCCCTTAGATAAATATATATAATTTGTAATGTAATGGAACTAGTACCAGACTAACCGATTCCAAAATAAAGTTTTTTACATGGACTAATAAATTCCCCCTATACACCATATGATACTGATTAGAAGAGGTGGTATAATGAGACCCATAGTGATACTATACTCTCATTATTAGAATAATCCATATAAGTTAAAATAAGAAATAATATAAATAATATAAATAAGAAACATGAATCAAAAATCAATTTCCCAAAACCTAGGGCATGCCCACATCCAATAGTAAATATGCAGTGTCATGTATCATATAGCCAAGTGTAAAGGAAAAACCCAAAATAAGACAAGCTAGAGAATCAACAAAAAGGGACCTGACAGCAGGTCTAATTCCCTCATTCATGCACATTCCCATGTCCCATATAATCAATCTAGAACATGGCCTTCTCCCTTGTCCTAACCCAAATCCATGATGTCTGCTTTGGTACCAAATGGAATTCCAAGAAGGGTGTGAGTAAAACATATTATTCCACCACTAATGATGTCAAAAAAATATCTATTGTAAATAGTTTATGTTTAATTAAGCTGATAAAAAAGATAAACAAAGAAACCATGTTCAATAACATAATATTTTTTAAATTAACTATGTTCATCATTAGTTCCATGTGTAACCCATATTGATCAAACATGATTTATCCAATGCCAATCATCTAACAAGGCATATGGGGAGTAAAGTTCTCAAAGTCATAGTGAAATTCATTTCTGAAAAAATTATAACTAAACATACATTGTAACATTTTTTTTTGATAATCATATCATGGGAATTTGTTAGATTCATAGAACCTCAGTATGAGATCCTAACCCATGCAACAAAGGATTGGGGAAGAGAACCTCAGTGTAAACAGAACCATGAGATTGTATCCCTAGTCTATTTACTCGTACATACTACTTGTCCACAAGATCATTATTATTAATCATTTAAAATATTTTTCATTTACATTACATAACTCATTTAACAAATTCAAGATAGATGGACACTCCGTCATTCCCTTTTTACTAACTAATAATAAATCCTTAGTTCCATTTCATAAACCCATTTTTGTGAGGTAAACACAACTATCATAGTTGTTTTCTCAAAAACCCATCAATTACATATTGAACAACCAAATTCCATGTTCATGAGAGTGGCACACCCCATGGGTGACCATTAACATGGTCTCATCATCATCAAGTGATTCTACAATAATCCAGATGGGTTATATTCATCATATCCTCCAATGGCCCGAATGCCTTATTTTTTTATTGATGTTTGATAATCCAACTTTCAAGGGTTGAGGTGGAACCCATACAAGGCCCGTAGGCGTAAAAATTACATGTACCATAGGACTTAGAGGAATTCATTTCCCGTAGGCTTCAATCATTACATACAACCCAGAATAACAACTTGGTGCTGCTCCTCCCCAGCTTCTTCATCGTGAAATCAGCTCTCCACCATCGAATGGCTATTCGGCTAGGCTTTCCCGTGCATGCACAGGATTTTCCTGATGGCAGGTTCCATACCCTCTCATTCTTGCAATCCATTTAGCTTCTGCTATGGTGAAATATACTTGAACCTCCTCCTTCTGAAGCTTGTTCCTTATAGGTTGTCTGGTTTGCTTTTGTACTTTAAGGTGGCCCAAAGGCCTTGAGGTGGCCCGAAGGCCTTACTGACCTGAAGTCCTGGGTGGCCTGAAGGCCTTAAAGGACTCGGGGACCAAATCGGTGGCCCGAATGCTCAAATGGGGGCAGATTCTTGGCTGCTACAGTTCGAAACAGTGCCTTCTACAGTTCTACATAATTCCTACTATAGTTTTTCACAGTTCCTCCTTCAGTACCTACTATAGTACTGCTACAGTACTACTACAGTACCCCCGGAAATTATCCCCCACCTGGATTTGATCCCGGGTCTCTTTAATGAACTTAAGGAGTCCTCACTAACTGGGTTGAGGCTCATGTGCAGTTATATTCATCATATAATTGACCAATTAAACATTTAAAATTGAGGGAAAAAATTGAAATAAGAACTATATACCAACAAAACTATATGTGACAACATGTAGACCAGCTACATCAATTTGGTATATTAACACTCATTTAACCTTATAAAAGTACTCAAACTCATAAAATTTTCATATCCCTAACAAATAATCTACTATAAAAAAGGGATTTATGGATTCATAAGGATATGTATGATTATTAAACACCTCTTTAAGAAAATAGATGTAATAAGAGAGTTATACTAACATAGATCTGTTATTCTCAACCAACTGCACCCCAAATGTCAATGAATATAGGGAATATCATTCTAGGAGAATGAGTGTGAAAATGGTTTGTAACCATTGATGTCGTAGTGTGAAATGGAAGGAAAATATGGTGAGAGTTCATAAGTCTTGATGGGATAAAGTGGTAAATTACACCATTTTTAATAATGTTCATGGTTTGGACACAAAATTTTCCAAACAATGAGCAAACCATTAACCACCTTCTATCAAAGAGGAGGTGTGGGTTGAACAGTCCCCTAGGATCCCCCATGGATTTTATCATCCATTCACCAGCTTCCTCTAGTCCCACATTGTTATGGACCACAATTACTACTAAATATGATTCAACAATGAAATATATACTGGATTGTCTTTTTTCCCCCTTTAATGCCCTGAATAGATGATACACCTATGAGACTCCTAATTCAACTGAGAACCATTATATCAATCAATATAGTGGTGGTTGAACTGAAAAATATAAAATAACATACCACATTAGATGTACATGATATTACAACCTCCCCTCCTTAGAAAGGTTCATCATCAAACCAAACTCCAATGCATAACTAATATTCCAATGTAAAAAGATTGGTCCACCAAACAAGTATATCAGTCTCTATCTCCCATGTTTCCTCATAAACATTTCCATATTTCCATGACACTTATTCCAATTGAATGACCTTACATTATAAAACATTATCACTAGAATCCACAATATGAACCAAATGATCCTAAAAGGATGCATCACCCTCAACCTCTACATCATCCACATTAATACCATGAGAAGGGTCAGGGAGATACTTATGATGTAGTAACTGATATAAACAGCATTGTACAGTACACCATACCACTATAGAGGTTCCAATCAATATGGAACAAGTCTAATCCTCTCCGCAATCTCAAATAGCCCCATCTGCATGGGAGCCATTGTACCCTATTTCTGAATCTGATGGTGACCCAACCATGGTGACACCCAATGAAAGACATGATCAACCACCATAAACTCAAGAGGTCTGTGATGTTATTAATGATGTTACATCTTCCTACTATAACCCATATCTATATTTCATGGAATCAATTGAACATACTTTGATGTCTCATGCATGAGGCTTTTCCCCAATAACTCTAATTCCACAGATTCCATCCACCAAAACTATGACCTACATTGATTACATAGAATAACTCATATAGTGCCTTATTTATAGTCTCATGGTAACTTTTGTTTTAGGAGATCTCAATAAGAACAAAAAAATTCTCACAATATTCACAAAATTCATAGACACATGCCATCATTGTGTCCTCTATAACCCAATAGTATGTTATGACTACTCCTCTGTCTGCAGGTGAAAATCCATACTAAAAAAACATGATACTAATTACCTTATTTAACCCTTTCCATATGAATGAAGTAAAATATATATCACTATCTGAAACACTACATCATGTTACCCACTGAAAATAAAATATCTCATGAACATACATGTCACCCAACTGATCAACAGTAAATGTATACCAACTTGGTAAGAAATGTTCCATATTTTTCAACTGATCTACAAATAAAAATATCATGGAATTCATAAGAGAAATCCTTTGGATAAATACCATAAAATCCATATCGATATCATCCCACTTCTATTATGATATGGGAACCGATTATATCGCATGACCTAAATCCGGATACATGACCTCCACCTACTAATAGGTTTATTATCATGTCACAAAACCTATATCATATTTATTCATCACTTTCCATCAATACATCTGGTGAAGTACATTTTTCATTTTAGTTAAACCAGGAGGAATATAACATTTGAAGGAATGAAACTCATTTATTTTCTGTTCTCACATACACATTGTCACAACAACATGGAAGAATAAAAATATATCATCATCAACATTGATAGTTCTATCATAAGGTGACTCCCCACATTCTATGATTTCCCTTAAATAAAAAAAATCTGGATGCTCTCAATACCTCTACATTATCCAGAATAAGTGTGAGAACTCAACATACAATGATTAAATGGTCACATGTACCAATAACTCATAAACCACTATATGAAACTTATAAAACAAGGCCGTTAACTTCCTCACAATGATAGAGTCATAGAATTCATGATTCCACATCTTTTATCTTAAATAATCATCAACATTGTTCCCTTTTTCCAGTGTATATGAAACATCAATGTTGAATTATTTTATGTAATTTTCCAATATACACTTCTATAAATTAAAATATCATTTGGAAAACATGTATTTTATACATTTATATTCATTATAAACAATAAATAATTCACCCAATATGTAATTCCTCCATCACATTAAATCATAAACCACCGCAGCTGGCTCAAGATCAGTCTTAGGATTATTTTTTCATGTGTTATCAACTATCATGACCCATATAACACAACTCTGTATCTCTGCATCAATACTACCAAAAGTAAAATAATAAATTCATTCAAATGGTGTACTACTTATAATAATCATTATTTGATACAACTTCCATACAATATTGATAAGATTATTTTTAGGCTCACACAAATCTTTTTTTGACACCCAACTCCACTACAACAACCAAAATTTGAGGGAGAATCATCGTCAGAGAAGGAGGAAAGAAATGGTATGTAACCCTTGATATTATAGGGTGAAATGGAAGGAAAATAGGATGATATTTCATGTGGATTAAGTGGGTAATATGGGGAATTACACCCATTTTAATGAAGCACATATTTGTCCACATGGTCATCCAAACCATGCTCCAACTATTCACCACCCTATATCTAATAGGAGGCCCTAGTTTGACTATCTCAAGGTATCCAACACTATGTGAAAACCCATTTTGTGTCTATATAGAATGGATCTATCCAAGAAAACATTATTTTAGGATCCCCACACGCATGGTTTCCAAATCATGCACCTACCTCCTTCTGGCTGACTTTGTTACCCTCCACAGTGACTACTAACCATGTGCCAACATTCCAATATGATCTAGATTTCCCTTCTTTCACCCTTTCATGACTCAAACCCCCATGACACACCCCAGATTCATCATAAACCTAAAAACCATTATATTGAAAAAATAGATGTATTTTAACTAAAACATAAACAAAAATGTACCTCATTAGAAGTTTGGGATCATACATAATTTTTGTAGTTTCAAGTGTTGATTCAGCTAGCATTAATCCTGATGTAATTTCCCTAAACATGGAGATCTTTTATAGTCTATTCAACACATGTTGTACTCATTGAAATTTATATTAATATTGCTCAAGGGAAATCCCCATTGATATTACCTTTCCATGTTCTCAAATAAATGAAAATATTATTGACTAATTTTACACCTTGATTCAATAACATATTTTTTTATATAAAATTTACAATGTAATTACTTCTATCATTTCTCATCACATTGACTAAGAAATTTTAAAAGTCCTATTTTAATTGAGTATCAAATATTATTTCCAGTAACCCAAAAATTTAGCTTATTATATCAAATTAATGTATATACCTAATATCCATATAATCCTATTGTGCATATATTCCCAATGACCACAAAAATTTTCCAATAGAAGTAATGGTTCTAACTCCTCATGTCCCAATTACTCATATTATAGTGCTATTTTGTTCATAATAATTGAGTTTAGATAACAAGATTAGCGGCCCAATTTTTTGTTGAGGGGTATTTTTTTGGTGCTTTTAGATTTTATTTTATTTAATTAGGACTAGTTGTACAAGAATAATTAAGTAATATTAAGGCTTTTTAGAGGGTTTTAGAGTTTATAGATCCTATAAAAAGGATTTTCCAATGATTTAAAACTATTTTTTTACATCAGGAACACATTTTGGGACACTATGAACCCATTATACTTGAAAAAGTCTATATAGGTGGTCCATAAAGTTACCTACCCCACCCCAAAATGTTATTTTAAGAGAATAATAATTTTCATATTTTAATTAACAAGTACCACTAAGCTTTAAGAGAATGTGATATATTATGGAAATATTATTTTTTAATGTGACTGTCATAACCTATCCCTTAAATTTATTTGTATTAATATGCTTAATTTTATTGAAATAAATATATAATGGTCTAAATCAGTAAATAAATATTGATTAATAATTTTCAAATAATCACTCATTTTTTTTTGGTGAAATCCTTTTATGCTTCGAAAATGCATTTTATTTAAAATTTGTTTTTATAGAATTATATAAATGGAAAATACAATTAATATATAAAAAATCATTATATTATATTTTATACAATTAAAATAATTTTTAAAAAATAAAATCAAAATTAAATTTGGGTAAAATTGTGTGTTTTTAAATGATTAAATTTTCAATGAATGTTGAAAAAAATGATTTCTCAAATACTCTCACTTATTTTCAATATGTAAAATAATATTGAAGCCCCGTTATATTTTGTAATTTATTAAAAATGTTGAATATTATTCATTTGATTTATAATAATCCAATTAAATAAATTTTAATCAATAATATTATTGATTTTGATATAAGTTTATTTTTTCATAAAAACGTATTGTTCTAAAAACTGTTTTCCTTATGTTTTAATAATTTAAAAAAAGATTCCGATAATTTTTTTAAATGAAATTGGGAAAATTAAATTAAATTTTAAAAATAATAATGTCTCTTTTTATTATATTTTAAATTATAATATTATCAAAAAAATAATGATATTTTTATTAATAGTGAAAATAATGATTTTAATAAAAACTAGGTTATCATTTAATCAATTAACATAGTTGAATATTGTTTTAAAGTTGTTTTTAAAATTTTAAATATGAAAATTGTAATATTTATAATACAATTTTGGTCATTTGATTCAATTTTATATTTAATTTTGGAATTGGAACATTTTATAGTTATGAAAAAGATTTATTTGGAAGCAAATTTTTTTTGGAAATTTTAATGTTTTGATTTTAAATTAAATTCATCCACATATTTTTATTATATATTTTAAAAATATATTTAATATTTTCAATAATAATAATTAATATTATTTAATATAATATACATAAATTTTGTTAACAATTACTACTAAAATTGGTAAAAACATTGTTGTTATTGTTATGGTCAAAACATTTTTACTAGGTGTTAAACATAGTGGCAAGAGTACATTTTATAATTTATATTTGATAAATCCAATTTTATTTATATATTTTAATCTTATTATATCTCATATTGAAATATCTATCCAATTGGAAGGATTTGAATTTTCTCCGATTTTATTATACATTAATCCTTTAATAAATTTAATGTCTTCAATCTCCTTTAATTATAAAATAACATCCCATATTTCACATATTTTCACATATTTTAGCTTTTTATCAAAACCAAAACCATAAAAATTGTATTATAAACATCTTCATTAATGAATTATTTACACGGGAATTCTTAAAATGTCATTCTAAGGATACTTAAAAAAGGATCTAAAGGAGGCCTATTGAAAAAGAGGTAATCATCCTACAAGACCTCATTCATATTATTTCATAATATACATCCTAAAAATATATGTTATTAATTATTAAATAATTACATCAATATATTAAATGTAATACGATTTTATTATGATTTTTATAAACCATCATATATTATATATTCCCTCAAATGAGAACTGAATGTATCCCTCATATATATGTGTGGACTACTACCTCCACATATCGATACAATTAATTTTCCAATACCTCATATAATGGATGGATTTTATAATTAATTACATATATATATAAATATTATTAAATAAATAATTATTTATCTATAATTATTTTATCTTAACTACATTATTATGTTCTAATCTGTTACAAAATGATACTATCGCTCGTGTGCATGTGTGTAATACTTCTTATACTATTCTATGTTAGTCATTTTTTATTTCATCATCACATTTAAGATAATAGAGAAAGGGAAAATTAATATATATATGATATATATGTTATAATAATTTATTTAATGTTTATGTTGGACCCCTTGTGAGATAGCTGTTCTAATAATCACAAATCATGCCCAATTACAAATCATGATAATTCACATATTATGTTTCAAATAATGTTAATCATGTCAACGATTATTTATAAAATAATATATTATGTCACATGGTATCATACATTTCAATATGTAAATAAATTATGGATATTTATGTCTCAATATATTTACATGTATTTTTCAATTTCTTTTAATCTAGTTGTTTTCTGTATAAGACAACCACTTTGTAAATTTTTTGAAGTCCCTAACACAGATTTTTTCAAAGGAGTCACCAATGGATATCTCAATAATGAGGACTCAATGATCTAAGAAGACACTAATATAGGATTAACTAATAGAACAAATTCCACACCAACAGAAAAGTCACTGATGGTCCATCACACCGATATCCCAAATAACTCACAAATAACATCTCACTGATGGGCGATACACCGATAAATCAAAGGACTCGCGGATGGATGACTCACAAATGGGAAACACACTGATAGTTCAGTGAAATCACTGATGGAAGAGTCACCGATGAGAAAAAAACCAATAGTTCAAAATTAGTCACTGATGATGACTCACTGATGCACGGACAGACCGTTGGTATAAATGACTCACAGATGCCCAGAGTAACTGATACCGATGAAAATGACTCACTTATACAGAGAGTCACTGATGCCAATAGAGTTATGACAATGAATCACAGATACTTATGACTCACTAATAATCATAAAAACTGTTTTAATTTTATTAATTCAACTATATAGATAATAGACATATTTAGATAGGTTAATGATTATGACATTAATTAATGTGGTTTTTAGGATACTCAGATTACAATATGACATACATTCCCATGGGGAGATCATTATGTCTGCTGGAACTCAAAGGATAAATTGATAACCAGATGGATCATTCGACATACTGAAAAAAATTGATAATAACAGTAAGATCAGAAATCACATCAAATAGAAGAACTCCTACAACTCTCAATGATACTTCCAAAACCCCAAAACTAAAAAGGAAGAACATATGGCAAGATCAAGAAGTTATGATAAGCCTACTGAGTTGACATGAACAACTATTTATGAAGAAACTGAACATCTCATACTTCTAGAAGCCAAAACACAATAGCTTCGACACTCAATTATGGAGTCCACTTCATGAAGACGACCCAGACATCAATTCCACTTCATCAAATGAGTCTAGAGGTTCACCGCATAACACAAAAACCATTCTATTCATAACTCTACATATTTTTCCTTATTTTTTTTAATTTAATTAAATTTTTGAGTAGTGTGTGTATCTATCTATTATGCACAAACTAACTCCTTTGCATAACTGGAGGATATTTGTTATCATCAATGTCATACTCTATTTTTCCCTTTTTTATCTTACATAGAACAGTGGAACAAGTTGTGTATGAAAAGTTTGTTGTTTCCCACGAAAAACTATGGTCATGTCACGACCCGTCCTCGGGGCCCGTGCCGTGACTACCCCAAGCCTTCCTTCTATAGGCTAGGGGCTGGCGACTAGCACCAAGGCGTAAATCCCGATAAAAAGGGAAGGCATTGCCTTTGTAAAGTAAACAAGCACAACAGAGTAAGAAAGAAGAAAAAAAAGTAAACACTAAGTAAAAGCTGGTACAACAGTAAGTGTGGAAAAGTAAAGGGGGCCGGAAATACAATCCCAACTGTAAAGTACAGCTGAAAGGGGAAAAACAACAGCTAAAAAGTAAAGCCGCAGCGTCGAGCCGTCCTCTGGAAGTCCCACCTGAAGGGTGAGTACATATAGACTCCATAGCTCCTCGGTCCAGCCATCCACTCCGAGTACACCCCGCCCAGTGGTCCACCTCCAGGTACCGTCCTGCTCCACGAGTCTCCACCGCGATCAGCGCTGTTCGTCGTCTGCAACCAACACAACGTAGTGCGGGCATAGCCCGTGCAGGGATGAGTATAAGATACTCAGTAGGGACCCAGAGACCCCCGAAGGTCTCCTAGAATCCACAAAGGATAGATACAATCACGAAGTAACATCTGACACAACTTAGGTATATGCCCATACATATACCTAAGTCAGCAATTCTCGCTCAGCTCCAACATCCGAGCTCAAGTACAACCCAGTCCACATTGGAATGAAAAATGTAAATCCACACAGGATAGCACAACACCGTTCCACAGAGGAAAGAAAAACGTAAATCCACACAAGTTAGCACAACACAGTCCAAAAAGGAAAGAAAACATGGTTTCAGCTCACACAGGTATACTTCTTCGAATGATGATAGAGATTATCACTGATCCATCTAAGTAGTTGGACCCAAAAAGGATCGATAGGTACTAACCCCCACAATGACCCACCAAGGATCTGACCCACAAAGGATCAATAGATAACTAACCCCCGCAAAGACCCACACAGGATCGGGCCCACACAGGACCTGTAGGCACTGGCCCACACAGGACCGCTGAGCGTTGACCCACATAGGATCAGACCCACACAGGATCAGTAGAATTGAACCAAAAAGGATCGCTGAGTGATGTAGTTGTCGCCATCGAATCCACTGAGGATTTCTGCACAGTCGTCATCGTAACAATAGCAGTCGCAGCCAGCTCTAGGGTTCCCGCACACAGCAAGCTCATTCGGGATGGTCCGCTCCACGAGCCGAGAGGCTGATACATAAACTGACACATATTCCAGAGTTGATGTATCCAAAAGTTCCATATCGTCAACATGAACTCAACGCAACAGACGGCGCGTCCATAGGACGCCCGATCTGAGAGATATTGGCTTTTTCGTCCTAGGGGCCCGGTTGGTTTTTAAGGAAAAACCAACCCGACCATACTCCACATGCATCCGAACCTCGGGAAGAGTAAGCCAAAAGATCCTTCTCACTTAGAGGAATCCATAAAAGTCGACGGCACGTCAATCGGACGTCCGAAACTCAAGATATGAGTGTTCCCACTCCGAAGGCCCAGTTGGTTTCGTGTACGAACCAACCCGGCCGAACCCAAAGTATTTAGAAACCTTGAGTGAGATATACCGAAACGACCGCATCGATCCATGGATCGCATCTCCGCTGGAGGCACGTCGTTCGAAGGCCCGTAGCTCATGTTATGAGCAAAAGACCGAAAACGTCTGGAGACGGGGGGTCTGGGCCCGGACCGACCCGACCCGGGTCTGGGTCCGACCCGGTTAGGCGCGGCCCGGCCCGGCCAGGGCGGCTCGACCCAGCCTGGGCGCGACCCGGCCGACGGGCCGGCTCGTCTCGGCCGAGCGGCCGATCAAGGGAGCCGCGGGGCGTGAAGTCCCCGTGGGAAGAGAAGCCGCGGCCCATGTGGGGCCGCGCTGGATCGGCGGACGCGGCTTTGCCGCGTCCTGTGTGCGCAGGACCCGCGGGGCCATGGGTCCGCTGGCCGCTGCCACTGCGGCTTCTGCCGCAGCGGCCTTGTCTGGCGGCGCGCCGGAGCGCCGCCGCGCCGGTGGGTTCCGCGGGCCACCGGAGTTTCTCCGGTGGTCCGATTTCGTTTCCGTCTTCGCCGTAGCTCCTCCCGGGTCCCATACATCACTGCGGAAACAACTAATCACCTTTGCGGCATGTTTTGTCGTCGCCCGCCAGTCTGCACATCAACGAATAACTGCGGAGGGTTGTCGGGCGCTGTTTGTTTGGACCTCACCCTTCGCGTTAGGTGATAACAATCGGGAAGAAATAAATTATCATATGAAAAGGTAAAAAGATACAATTTAATAAATTTAAGTTTCACTTGATCTAGGTTCTTTGTTTTAGGAGGAAACATCCACAGAAATATAAATTATTTCACAACAAACCCGTACCTCGCCGTAGTCGTCGAGCGTGTGTTCTTCACGGAATTGATCGTTGCGGAGAGAGGTGATCATCGCGCCGCGGAAGGGCGTCGCGTCGTCGCGGAAAACGGTGTCGCGTCGACGAACTCCAAGGTTCAAAAACATGTAGATTTAATTATATTAATTAAATCCATGATGTTGTTAAAACCCAAAAAGAGATTTAAAAGAAGAAACCCGAAATCTCCTACCTCAAGAAGTTGGTGATCGGAGATCATTGCGGGGAAGAACCTCTCAGAAGAAGCGTCGTCAATCTCCAAGGGTGACGGCGTTCTTCACGTTCTTCGCGTTCTTCATGTTTTTTGCGAAGGATGATGAAGGCACACAGTTTCTATCAAAATCCTCTCAGCGAGCAATCCTCAAGAAGTTGTGCATTGTTATTATTTTATTATTACGCCAATGGATTGTAAACAGGTTAAAAACGATTAAATTAATTCATATAATTAATTTAACAAAGATAACTGCCCAATTAATTGGTGCGTTAAGAATTTAAGAAAACGCGTCAGTTGACTTTCATAATGACGGGTTTTCGCAAGCGCGTTACTTAACAGAAAAGAAACAGTGGGGATCGTGCGGTCCCCACCTCATAAATATCCTACCAATAGGGTAGGATATTTTTTTATAGCAGCCTATCCTCATCAACTCAGCTTAAGAAGCTTTAAGTGGATTTCAAGTGGATTTAAGTGAAATAAAAATGAAGTTGTCACACACTTTATTTTATTTCTTAACTTAACCCCAAAAAATTTAAAAACCACACCCGATCAAACTCAACTACGAAAGAGGCGTTTCTAAGAAAATACCAGTGTTGCGATTCCATCAGTGCCCTAAGAATTCGATTCCGAGCACCGGTTTAAAAGTTATAAAACCCCGCTCATCCATTCACTGAACTTACCCGAGCCAATCATCGGAAAATGATTTCGGGCACACCGGGCCTCGGAATCAGGTGCCGTCAAAAAATGCGTTTTTGTAAAATTCCAAATAAAATGAAGAAAAAAAATTTCCTTCAAATTTACGGGTCTTTACATCACTCCCACCTTAGGGCATTGCGTCCCCGTAAAGATACATCATAAACTAGGGAAACAAAATTGGGTACTGATCACGCATCTGAGCCTCCCGCTCCAAAGTGCTCTCATGGAGGTTCTCGTGCTGCCATCTGATACGCACTAGAACAATCGACCGTCCACGTAGGACCCGCTCCTGTCGATCCTCGATCTCCACCGGGACCTCCGCAAAAGTCGCCCCATCATCCACGTCTAGCTCCCAATGGTCAATGATGTGCGTCGGGTCGTGCACGTATCTCCTCACCTGAGATACGTGGAAGATGTCGGGCACCCGGTGCAACTGAGGTGGTAGATCCAGGCGATAAGCCACCTCGCCATTCCTGCTGAGGACCTGGAATGGTCCGATGAAGCATGGAGACAACATGCCGCCTCGGCCAAATCTATGTAATCCACATCGAGGTGAGACACACAAGAAGACGTGGTCGCCATCCTCGAACTCTAGTGGCCTCCGCCTCCTGTCGGCATAAGACTTATGCCGGCTCTGAGCTGTCCTTATTCGCTCCTGGATGACCTGGACCTTCACTGTCGTGGCCCGGACCATCTCTGGTCCCACAAGTGATGACTCCCCAGGGTCTGTCCAGCACAAAGGAGATCTTCATGGTCTTCCATACAACACCTTGTATGGTGCCATCCCGATGGTGGAGTGTTAACTGTTGTTGTACGCAAACTCCACCAAGGGTAGGTGGTCCTCCCAGCTGCGACCAAAGTCAAGGACACATGCGCGGAGCATGTCCTTGAGAGTCTGAATGGTCCTCTCAGTCTGACCATCTGTCTGAGGGTGAAAGGCGGTGCTCAGACGTAGCTGCATCCCGAAAACCTCCTGCAACCCCTTCCAAAGCCGGGAAGTAAAGCGAGCATCTCGATCAGAGACGATAGATGATGGCACACCGTGAATCCGTACAATCTCTTGAATGTAGAGACGCCCCAAGCTCTCCACTGATCCCTGCTCTCTGATGGGTAAGAAGTGATCCAACTTGGTGAGTCGGTCGACAATCACCCAGATGGAGTCGTGACCTCTGGAAGTGCGTGAAAGTCCAGTCACGAAGTCCATAGATATCCAGTCCCACTTCCACTTCGAGACCTCCAAGGGATGTACCAAGCCTGCTGGTACCTGGTGCTCTGCCTTCAACTCCTGGTAGGTGAGGCATCGAGAAACGAACTCTGCCACATCCTTCTTCATGCCTGGCCACCAGTGTTGTCGTCTGAGATCCTGGTACATCTTCGCCACTCCAGGATGTACCTCCAAAGGAGAAGTGTGAAACCCTCTCAGCTCCTCCTCTCGTAAAGCGACTGGTACCAAGGTACATCCTCCGAAAAGGATGTCGTGCTCTGATCCAAAGGAGAAGCCATCAGGTGCATGTCCTGAGGATATCTGTGCACGCCGCGTCTCACAATCAGTGTCCCCACGTTGTGCCTCTCTGACCCGCTGTAGTAGTGGAGGAAAGACAGTGTGAGACTGAAGGAAGGCTGATCCATCTCTATCCACGAAGTATATACGCAAAGCGTCTAGTTGCTCTGTCGCCTCCTCGAGTAGCTGAATGCCCGTCCTCCAGCTGAGAGCATCGGCTACCACGTTCCCCTTCCCAAGAGTATAGACTATCTCAAAGTCATAGTCCTGGAGGAACTCGAGCCATCGCTGCTGTCTTAGGTTCAGGTCCTTCTGAGAGATGATGTACCTGAGACTCTGATGGTCAGAAAAGACTGTAAAGCACTCGCCCATCAGATAGTGTCACCATGTCTTCAGGGCGAAGACCACTGCTTCTAACTCCAGGTCATGGGTAGCGTAGTTCTTCTCATGTGGCCTCAACTGACGTGATCCATAGGCGATCACTTCCTTCTCCTACATCAGAACAAATCCGAGTCTGGACCCTGATGCATCATAATAGACTACGTACCCTACTCCTTCCTCAGGGAACCTCAAGATAGGTTCGCTGGTCAATCCCTGTCTCAGCTCCTAGAAGCTCTACTGATATATGTCTGACCACACCAAGGGTTTCCCCTTCTTTGTAAAAGCTGATAGTGGTGCTGAAACTCTGAAGAAGTCTAGCACAAATCTCTAATAGTATCCAGCTAGTCCCAAGAAACTCCGCACCTCTGTCACGCTCATGGGTGGCTCCCAAGATAGCACTGCCCCGATCTTCACGGGATCCACTGCAAATACCGCCTCAGAAATGACATGCCCCAAGAAGTGGACCTCACTTATCCAGAACTGACACTTCCAGTGCTTTCCATAATGCTGGTGCTCTCGGAGTGTGTCTAGTACAACCCGCAAGTGGTAGGTGTGCTCCTCCTCAGTCTTCAAGTATATCAAAATGTCGTTGATGAAGACCACGACAAATCGATCGAGGTATGGCTGAAAGATCCTGTTCATAAGGACCATGAACACTGCTAGAGCATTGGTTACGCCGAATGGCATAACCAAGAACTCATAGTGGCCATACCGACATCTGAAGGCCGTCTTCTGCACATCCTCATCTCGAACTCTAAGATGATGATAGCCTGACTTGATGTCTATCTTCGAGAACCACCGTGCTCCCTTGAGCTGATCGTAGAGGTCATCAATCCTTGGTAGCAGATAATTGTTCCTCACTATCACCTGGTTCAGGCGACGATAGTCGACACAAAGTCGAATGATCTCATCTGCCTTCTTGGCAAACAATATCGGGGAAGCCCAGGGTGAAATCTTGGGTCAGATGAATCCCTTTCCTTGAAAGTCATCCAACTGTACCCGTAGCTCTCAATGCTCAACGGGGGCCATCCGATATGCTGGAGTCGATATCGGGGTTGTCCCAGGGTACAAGTCAATATAAAAGTCTACCTCTCTGCGAGGAGGTATCCCTGGAATGTCGTCGGGAAAGACGTCCGCATAATGATCCACCACTGCAGGAAAACTAGGACTCTGCACGTCAACTACTCCTAGGATGAGGCTAGCCAACTGATGAGTGATTGGTTGTCCTCTCCTCTGTGGAAGTCCATCCTGTGCTGCGAAGGCTCCCTTCTCGCCGGTGAAGGTGAACCTTCTCCCGTCGGTGCGTACACATCGCACCTTGCGCCTAATACAGTCAATCTTTGCATGGACTGTAGATAACCAATCAATGCCCAAGATGACATCGTAAAGCCTCGACGACGCTACAAGAAGATCCTAGCCGAAGCTCTTGCCTCCTAGAGTAAGCTCACACTACCGGCACCAGTGTGTAATCGTCGAGTCTGCTCCCGTAGGAGTCTCTAGCCGTAAGGATCGAGCCAACGGCTCTGTCGGAATCTCCGAGCTCCGAACAAGGGCAGCAGCTATGAAAGAGTGACTCGCTCTTGTGTCTATAAGAACTGCAGCAAGGGTGGAATAGACATAGATAGTACCTCGAATCTTCTCGAGCGCGCCGTGGTCATAGGCCTCTTCTGCCTGGAGTTGTGCCTGTCTCTTCCCGCCAGATCCCTATGGTTGGGGTGGACCTCCTGGTGGTGGTGGTGGTAGAGCCTCAAAGTGTCACCCACCACCTGCTGCTCGGCCAGCTCCTCTGCCTCGTCCGCCTCCTCCATCCGGACCGCCACAGTCAACCTTCTGCCTCTGCCTGGGTGGCCCCTCAACTGTCTGCTGCTCCTCGGCACGATGGGTCGGGTAGTCACGATCCATGTGACCATGTCCGCCACATGTGTAGCATTGTCTGCCTCTCGAAAGACTGGCTCCACGCTGTGGGCCCCGCATGACTGAGCCAGTGTCCTGAGGCTGTCTACGTGAGGGTCTGGTCTGCCGGGACCCCTGAGTCATCCGTCGACTGCCTGATGTGGAAGAATCTGCTACGTGCCGCCCCGCGGTAGGACTCGCCATTGGAGAAGTCTCAGCAAAAAATCTCTCGATCAAATGGGCTTGCTCCAGTACTCCTACCTGAGTCAGAATGCTGAGGGAGATCAGCGATGCCCTGATCTCATGTCGCAAACCCTGTCAAAGGTACGGGCCTAGAAAAATGGGTCCCGTACCATGTCGGTCGAGTAGCGCGAGAGATCTGTGAATCTCGCCGAGTACTGGGCTACCGTCAAGTTGCACTTCCGCAGCTGAAGAAGCTCATGAATGCGCACCGCACGGAGGGTGGTCGGGACTAACTCTGAGAGGAAGAGGCCCTCAAAGTCTATCCAGATGAGAGAGGCCTCATCGTGCACATGGAGCATCAAGCTCCACCATCTGCTTGCTGCCGCGTGTAGTAGGCTCGCAGCGAGGATCACCATGAGGTCTGACGGTGTCCTCATTAATCGGAAAACTCGCACCACTGCCTCCAGCCAGTCCTCGGCTGCCTGGGGGTCCGTGTCCCCGTGGAACCTGGGTGGTCGCTGGCGCTGGAACTAATGCAGTGCACTGAGGCGACGTGCATCGTCAGCGGATGGTGCTGGAAGCATCGGGGGCTCGGCGGGTAGAGGTACCGCCGGTGCCTCTGCTGTCAAAGGGCCCTGCACCGAGGCCTCGTCGCTCGGCGGGCTGTCGTCACGTACGACTCTCGGAACCCTAGCTGGCTTCCGTCATGGGGCCATCCTGAAAAGGAAATAGGTGTGCCACGGTTAGAATAGTATACCTGTTGAGCTGACATGTAGTAATCACAATGAAAAATTGAAACACACATGCAATCAATGTTTTCGTGCATTAAGTCGTAAATCAGAAGTCAGGGTCTGGTGTACGGATACGTCGGCCGCCACAAAAACACTGGACTCCCTGGACTAATAACAACACCCAATACTCTAAAAACTATTTCTTCACATAGAAAATATCAGAGTCTGCGGTAGAACCGAACTCCTCTGATACCAATTTGTCACGACCCGTCCTCGGGGCCCGTGCTGTGACTACCCCAAGCCCGCCTTCCATAGGCCAGGGGCTGGCGACTAGCACCAAGGTGTAAATCCCAGTAAAAAGTGAAGGAATTGCATTTGTAAAGTAAACGAGCTCCACAGAGTAAGCAAGAGGTAAAAAAGTAAACACTAATTAAAAGCTGGTACAACAGTAAGTGCGGAAAAGTAAAGGGGGCCGGAAATACAAGCCTAACTGTAAAGTACAACTGAAAGGGGAAAAACAAAAACTGAAAAGTAAAGCCGCAGTGTCGAGCGGTCCTCTGGAAGTCCCACCTGAAGGGTGAGTACAGATAGCCTCCATAGTTCCTCGGTCCAGCCATCCACTCCGAGTACACCCCACCCAGTGGTCCACCTCCAGGTACCGTCTTACTCTGCGAGTCTCCACCGCGATCAGCACTGTCTGTTGTCTGCAACAAACACAACGTAGTGCGGGCATAGCCAATGCCGGGGTGAGTATAAGATACTCTGTAGGGACCCCGAGACCCCCGAAGGTCTCCCAGAATCCATAAAGGATAGATACAATCACGAAGTAACATCTGACACGGCTTAGGTATATACACATACATATACCTAAGTCATCAATTCTCGCTCGGCTCCAACATCAGAGCTCAAGTACAACCCAGTCCACACAGGAAAGAAAAATGTAAATCCACACAGGATTGAACAACACATTTCCACAAAGGAAAGAAAAACGTAAATCCACACAGGTTAGCACAACACATTCCACAAAGGAATGAAAACAGGGTTTCAGCTCACATAGGTATACTTCTTCGAATGACGATAGAGATGATCACTGATCCATCTAAGTTGTCGGACCCACATAGGATCAATAGGTACTAACCCCCACAATGACCCACAAATGATCTGACCCACAAAGGATCGATAGGTAACTAACCCCCACAAAGACCCACACAAGATCGGGCCCATCTGTGCACTCCCGGGTCCCGCACTTCACTGTGAAAACAACGAATCACCTCTGCGGAATGTTTTGTCATCGTCCGCCAATCCACACATCAACGAAGAACTGCGGAGGGTTGTCGGTCTGTGTTTGTTTGGCCCGCACCCTCCGTGTTAGATGATAAAAATAGGGAAGAAATAAATTATCATATGAAAACGTAACAAGATACAATTTTATAAATTAAAGTTTCACTTGATCCAGGTTCTTTGTTTTAGGAGGAAACATCCACGGAAATATAAAATATTTCACAACAAACCCCTACCTCACTGTAGTCGTCGAGTGTGCGTTCTTCGCGGAATTGATCGTCGCGGAGGGAGGTGATCGTCGCGTCGTGGAAGGGCGTCGCGTCGTCGTGCAAAACTGTGTCGCGTCGACGAACTCTGAGGTTCAATAACATGTAGATTTAATTATATTAATTAAATCCATGATGTTTTTATAACCCAAAAAAAGATTTAAAAGAAGAAACCCGAAATCTCCTACCTCAAGCAGTTGGTGATCGGAGATCGTTGTGGGGAAGAACATCTCGGAAGAAGCGTCTTCAATCTACGAGGGTGACGGTGTTCTTCGCATTCTTCGTGTTCTTCGCATTCTTCGTGAAGGAGTATGAAGGCACAAAATTTCTGTCAAAAGCCTCTCAACGAGCAATCCTCAAGAAGTCGTGCGTTGGTCTTATTTTATTATTACGCCAACGGATTGTAAACAGGTTAAGAAACGATTAAATTAATTCATAGAATTAATTTAACGAAGATAACCGCCCAATTAATTGGTGCGTTAAGAATTTAAGAAAACGCGTCAGTTGACTTTCATAATGACAGGTTTTCGTGAGGGCATTAATTAGCAGAAAAGAAATGGTGGGGCTCGTGCAGGCCCCTACTCACAAATATCCTACCAAGAGGGTAGGATATTTTTGTATAGCACCCTATCCGCATCAACTCAGTTTAAGCAGTTTTAAGGGGCTTTCATGTGGCTTTAAGTGAAATAAAAATGAAGTTGTCGCACACTTTATTTTATTTCTTAACTTAACCCCAAAAAATTTAAAAACCACACTCGAGCAAACGCAACTCCGGAAGAGGCATTTCTAAGAAAATACTGGCTCTGTGATTCCATCGGTGCCCTCAGAATTCGATTCCATGCACCGGTTTAAAAGTTAGAAAAACCCCGCTCATCCGTTCACTGAACGTACCCGAGAAAAACTTTGGAAAATTATTCCAGGCACACCGGGCCTCGGAATCAGGTGCCGTCAGAAACTGCATTCTTGTAAAATTCCAAAGAAAATTAAGAAAAAAAATTTCATTGGAATTTACGGGTCTTTACAGGTCAAGGGGATGGCTGACCTAGACAGCTTTTTTGCAATTGTGAACCGCGATCCAGGGTGTGGATCCGAAATTTTTATTAATTTATACTACTTGGTGGTAGGTGATCACCACTTCCATTGGACTATGTCTCGTCTTGAGACTCAAACTCTTATTTTAAATTCCATTGTGCCTATTTTTATATTCTATTACTATCTTTTATAACATATTTTATTCTAGTAAAGTCAAAATATGATTTTTATTTTAGAAATAATTTATAAGAGTTTTGAACCTATAGGATAGTTATAATTGTTATATTGATCTCTAGGATAGTACAATTGAGAACTAATCAATCTCATGAGAATGTAACTTAATATTTAGGACTCTTATAACTTCACTACAAACTGACTTGAACTATATTTTTAATAGAAATTTTTTTCAGAGATATAATATATAACTGAATTTTCTTATGGACTCAATTCACCGTTCTCCTGGGTAAACTACATAAACCTAAATTTGGTATTAGAGGATTTAAGAAATTTTCAGTTCTCAAAGCTTTTTCAAAAAAATTAAACTGTGATTATAGTGGTATTTCAATGATCATAATTTTTTTATTAATAATATATTTTAATCTCATTAAAATCATTTCCAACATTATATTATGGAAAATAGAGTTTTAGTATTTTCTATGAATAGACCACCTTTTTTCAATGGAACACACAATGCTTAGTAGAAGATTAAAATTAAAATACATTTAGAAAGCATGGGATTAGAAATCTGGACTGCCATTGAAAATTAAATATGCACTTCATGATACTGCTAGAACCACTTAGGATGAAGCTACCAAGACTGCCTATAACAACAACTGTAAAGATATGAATGTGTTATACTATTCACTTGGAGATAAATAATTTAATCGCATTTTTTTCTGTAAAACAACTGATGTGATTTGGGACATGTTATCTATTTCCCATGAAGGATAAACTAATGTAAAAGAGATGAGTTTATGTACTGGTACTATTAAATATGACAATGTTAGAGTGAAGCACAATGATTCTATTTTTGATATATATCTCAGGTTAAATGAAATTCTAAACACCATGATTTATTTAGGAAGAGTTGTCACAACAAAGGAGCAGATCATGAGGATTCTGCGATGCATACTTGAGAGATGGGGATGGACATTTGTATCCATAAAAGATCACGAGACACTGATAGACTGATTGTGTAAGACCTAATTGGAAAATTAATTATGAATGTAGAGTAAAAAAGGTGAATCAAGAATAGGAAAAGAGAAACTGAAAATATATAGCCTTCAAGACTACCACATCCAAGGGAAAATACTACTAGAATGTTCATACATCTATTGAGAACATAAGTAGTGAAGAATCAGCTTGAGATAGTGATGAATAAATTGACCAGATGGCTAAGAGATTCAGAATATTTTATAGAAAGAAAATGTTATTGATGAAAAAAATATATAAAAGAAAATATAAAAAGAAATGAAATTGAAAAAAGGATTGGAATAAACCTTATAAATCTGAAGAAATAGTATTCTTTGAATGAAAAAGGAATATATTTTTCAAAGAGGATTTTTTGGAATTAAAATATATGATGAATTATGAGAATAATGATATTAAATATAAGAATGCCTTGATGAACACTTGGAGTGCATCTGAGGAAAAATCTAGTGAATTTTCTTCTACTCATAATGATAAAAAATAAATGGAAAATCACGTGATTTGAGAACAATACCTCAGATGTCCTGTTAAAAACTCCTATACATAATGACTATTATTCTAGAGGTGACTATGAATTTGAAAATATAATAAATGATGAACTATTTGAGTATTGTAATAATCTAGAAAAAAATTTAATGAACTGATGTATATGTATATATTAAGAAATAAAATTCACTCATTGAAAATATTAAATATAAATATACTGTTGAGAAATAGAAAAATGCACAACTTCTAAAGGAAAATAACAAACTATTGATATCAAATGATCAATTAAAGATGGATCTGGAAAATTTTACCAATGGGAAAACAAACATACACTGTTACATGGTAAACAGATACCTCCTAGGTATACTACTAGAATAATTTATCATCAAGGAAAAATAAATTTATCCAAAAAACATTTTATATCTAAATCTAGAAAGACCGCTTCTCTGTCAAAAAATCAATATTTTATGAAATGTTCCAGTTATGAAAAATATTTTAAAGTATGAAGTATTTTTGGACCAAATAAACTTTATTTTTCAAATAAATTGCTCTCTACATATAAAAAACATATATTAAAATTGTGGGTTCCTAAAGACTTTATTACTAATGATTCTATACCTTGATAAATATTGGTACCAAAATATTTTCTTGGATGAATTGTTTTATGTAATCAACGTAAATAGTTCATGTAGAAATATTGGGTACATGGACAGTGGTTTTTCAAGAAACATAACATGTGATTTCTCAAGCTTCAACAATCTCATCAAGCTTGATGGAGGACATGTCAAATTTGGTGACAATGGTAAAGGAAAAATCATCAGCTTATGCCAGATTGGTAACCCTAAAATTATTTTAATTTACTAAGAACATTATGTTGATGTATTAAAATATTACATCCTTAGAATATCTCACATGTGTGATGATGGATTTAATGTCAAATTTCAAAATGATTTATCCCATGTTTTTTATGAAAAAAATAATTTAGTATTTTCTTATCTTAGAAAGTATAATGTATATGCTGTAAATTTAGACACACTAGAATCACATAATATTATTCCATTCACAAGGTGTATTGGATATGGAATAGAAGATTAAGTCATTATAATGTACACTCCCTTAAAAAATTAACCAGAAATTGTTCAGTTAAAGACCTCTCAAACTATAGTTTGAAGAAAATAGAGGGTTAAATCCTGTTTACAAGGGAAAGAAACAAAAAATATATTTTGAACCTAAAAAAGAAGTTACTGCTTCTCAATATCTCAAGATGGATCAGATGGACTAGTATGGACCATCTAGATCTTCAAGTCTCAATGGGAAGCACTATGTTTATGTGGTTGTACATGACTTCTCTATGTATACTAAGACAATTTTCTCTACTCACAAAAGTGAGGCTTTCTATCATTTTACATAGTATTCTAGAAGAGTGGATAATATTATTAGACAAAAAATTAAATCTCTAATAAGTGATCATGGATGTGTGTTTAAAAATCAAGACATTGAATATTTTTCTCATAAAATGGATATGTGCATAAATTCTCTACCTCTAGTACACCTCAATATAATGGTGTAGTTGAAAGAATAAATATAACCCTACATGAAATTGCCTAAACTATGCTCAATGAATACAACCTACTTATTTATTATTGGGTGGATGCTGTTAATATATCTTGTTATATAATAAATAATGTCATAATCAGAACTATCCTTACGAAAACACCATATGATTATGGAATAATAGGATACCCAATATAAACTTTTTTAAAGTGTTTGGAAGTAATTTTTATATTGTAATCACTATATATAATCTAGAAAAGTTTCCTCTAAAAGTGGTGATGGAATATTACATTGATATTATACATCAAAAAAAGAATATAGAGTCAATAATAAAAGAACCAAATTTGTATAGGAATCTTTACATGCCATGTTTGATGAAAAGATCCACATAATCCTAATTTCTCTTTATAAAATCATGAAGATTATATGTATAATATGGACGTTAATAAAAAACCCTCTAATCGTCCCATATAGGAATATGTTAAAACTTTTAATTATGGATATCCTTCAACATATCTCTATAATGAACCATAACCATGTGATGTAATTGAAATTACTATCCCGACAATAACTTTACCAACTAGAAACCTTAAAACCATATCTTATATGCAATAGTTGGAGATTTAGAAATAGTAACAATAACTAGAGCTTCCTTGAGAAATCAGTTTGAACATCAAGAAATCTTGTAACATCTTGAACAAAAAAATAACAATTATGCAATCAATTATGAATTTTGGGTGATGGATATGCAATAAAATCTAAATATTTTTGAGATAAATACATAATTAATCTTATTAATAGACTGAACGATAGCTGGACCATATTATCTAAATGGGTGTTTAGGAATAAAGTAGATGAAGTTGGAAATAAAGTTAGAAACAAAGTAATATTGGTTGCACATGTATATAATCAAGAACATGGAATTCATTATGGGTAGAACTTTTCACCATTAGATAGACATGAATCCATTCAAATATTACGTTCCAATGTAACACACATGTATTTATAACATAATCAAATTTATGTCAATAGTGCATTCTGAAATGGTTTTCTAATTGTGGATATTATTGTTGAACAACCCCCAAGTTTTAAAAATACACATCTTCAAAATCATGATTCAAAATTATCTAAAGATCTATATGGTTTGAAACAAGCTCCAAGAGCATGGTATGATTGGTTAAGTATCATTTTTATTTCTAATGAATTTAAAAAATGAGTTGTGAATTCTTCATTATTTAAAAAAATAATTTTTAATTATTTTTTTATAGCTCAAATATATATAGATGATATTATTTTGGTTATTCTAAAAATTCATTATGAAATGATTTTTCAAAAATGATGAAAAATGAGTTTGATATGAGTTTTAGGGGTGAGTATAAATATTTCCATGGATTTTAAATAATTCAAAAAAAAGAAGGTACTATTTTAAATCATAGAAAATATTCTAAATCTCTTTTTGAAAAGATATGGATTTTATGGAAATAAGAATATTGAATCACATATTAATTCTACATGTATATTGGATCTTGATGAAAATAGGAAATTTGTTGATAAAACATCTTAGAGAGGAATGATTTGGAGTTTGATTTACTAAAATACGAGTAGGCCAAACATTAGGTTTAATGTGTGTATATGTGAAAGATTTCAAGAAAACCCAAAAGAGTCAAATTTAAATGTTGGTAATAGAGTTTTCAAATACCACAAATATACAACTATTTTTGGAATGTTATACCATAGATGATTTTTTATATGGTTAGTGATTATGATGGCCACTTTTGTGGGCATAAATTAGATATAAATAGAACCTTTTGAACATGTAGCTTTTGGTGAATGTCATTGATTTTATGGTGTAAAAAATAAATAGTCTATTTCTTTATCAACTGCTGAAGTAGAGTTCATTGCTACTGTTAGTTTCTATTCACAAATTTTATAGATGAAATACACTTTATTAGACTGCGGATTTCAATTCAGACATTCCCCCATAAATTAGGATAATACAAGTTCTATTGACATTTCAAAAAATCAAATTTCTTATTCCATAGAAAAAAATATTGATATAAGACATCACATTTTGAGATACCATTATAAAAAATGTGACATAACATTAGAGTTTATTTGGACTGAACATTAACATACTGACATTTTTTCCAAACCCTTAAACTCTGAGAGAAAAATCTACATCAGAAATGTAATAGAAATGATAAATCTCTCAATACATTCTAAATTTATACCCTTAGAAAATTCTATTTGTCTATGAAACTAATCATTCTGAAACCAATTGTGTGAAACTGATTAGGTGAAACTGATCGTGTCAAACTGATATGGTGAAATAGATCAGGTGAAACCGATTAGGTGAAATAAATCTTGTGAAACCATTCAGGTGAAACCGATCATGTGAGACCGATTAGATGAATCTAATCTAGGGATATTGATATTGTTAGAGAGAAACTGATACTGATAGTTACCTTTTAGTGTTTTTTTCTATCTGTTTATTTTTAGTACAAAGAAACAGTTTAAATTTTTTATTTTTTACTTTTATTCTATATTATCTTTTTACAATGTAAAATTTCTAAATAATAAAATTAAATTGATCCAAATTACTTCTACCGTGAAGCCTTTCACTACCCAATCTACGTTCAAACCTTCGATCATTCAACAACATTATTGAAACATGAATATTTAAAATGGAAAAGAAAAAAGCGCGCGATGGAAGGACCAGGTGAGTCATCTTCATCAAAGTTTCAAAAATTAGTATCAAGCAGTGCCTCAAATTTTTTTAATCTAAAGATAGGAAGCCACATAGTAACTCCTGAGAATGAAGTGTCCGCTAAAATGTTTTTTTTCAAGAAAGTCTATCTTAGAGAATGTTTTCTAATCAAAAGGGTGGATTAGATGGTTTGTAAACAATGAGAAACCATTCTATCCCAAAATGGTACAACGATATTATCTTTATTTGGAACTATTGTTGGAAGGTTATGCGAAGGCTCGAATAAAATAATTTGTAAAGGGAAAGGATATCTCATTTTCATCAAGAGATTTGGATGAATGCTTTATGATGCTGCATAATGGAATATTTGTTGACTACAATGGTAACATTCCACCAATTTCATATTTATTTTCATTTGAAAATTCATTGAAAGAGTTGTCTGGAAATGATGATTCAAGGTGGATGATAGATTCATTATTAGATGTAGAGTCCATAATTCTATTCATGTTTATCCAAAACAAAATCTTACAAGGAAAGGATATTTTTCTACCATAAAGTATTAGGATGTTTTTTTAATTTATTTGTTGAAGAATGAGGTGAATGGGAATCTGTGTACGTACCTTGTGGTACATATTTGTGAAATGGTCAAAAATTCTAGAAAATAAAACTATTTATATTATACTAGGATTATCTCTGTATTGTTGAATAGTCTTGAATGTATGGAGGTTTATGATGAGTCTGTTACAACATGCAATGGATTCTTCTTACACAAAGACATATTCCAAAGGATGAAAATATTTTTTAACCTATATATGGGATTTTGGGTAGCAAATGAAGGAAAATTTTATGATGATTATAATATGTTGGATCAGCCTACCAGACCAATGGATCCAGATGATCCATGTTATAATCCTAGTGAGAAGGATGTGTATTCATTTAAAGAACATGCCGATCCTAAGTTGAAAAGAGAAGAGGGGTGTCCAGTAGATGATAAGAGTAACACATATATCACTTAAATCCATAGAGAAATTTTATATGGACCTACAAGTCCACCATTAGAATTACCATTTAATGAACTTCTTATAGATGATGATATATATGAGGAAGAGACAGAAGTCTCTGGAGTTGATGGATATGTAATCAGGGCTGATGATGATGATGAGGATGATGATGATGAAGTTGATTATGAGCATGTGAGTGAGTCAGTAAAAGTTATATAATATGTAATAAGTTTAGGTGAGGAGCCTGTCCATGGATATGATAATAATGCTGGTAGACAGGATGATGTTGATCCTGATTAATAGGTTGATGTTGATGGTGTTGAATATAATTATGAAGATGATGTACATGAGGATGGACATTATTACCCTAATGATGCTCAAGGAATCATATAAGAATATGATGATATTACAAATAGAGGACAAGAAGAAGATGATCATGTTTATAATGTCCATTTACATCAATATGATGGGGAGACTAAATTGGCTTGAGATCAGGAGGAAGATTTTAAGATCAAATTGTGACTGTGACTTACAATGAGGGGGATCCTCAAAGAAGACAAGTAATAATTGATACTATGAAACATAGAGATTTGACATGATATGGTGAGTGGAATAGAGATCCGAGATATATTATATTTGGGATAGATTATAGTTTAGATGAGGAGATGGTAGACCCTCCTGCTCCACTTACTGATGTGGAACTGACTGGTCCTACTTTACTTGCATTCCCACTAGTGATGGGCTTGTTATACCTTTAGTTTCTAGTGACTATGTCCCCGAGGATGATTTTGAACTATTCATGGGTGATTTTTGTAAATCTTTTAGATATTAAATTTCTTTTAGAAATGATGATTCTACATCTTGGTGTATTTTAGAGGCAGTTGTAGCTCGAATTCCTTGAATGGTAATTCCATAAATGCATCCAAATCTTATAACTACAACTGAGACCATTGTGAGAAATAATTCAATGCTCGGGGAAGAAGTGAAGAAAATGGGTTATGAAATGGAATACCTATCCCAGGATTTAATAACCACTCATGGTTGTGTTATAGAGGTTAATAGGAACCTTGTTACACATATACTAAATAGATATTTAAAAAAGATGAAGGGGAGGATCTTGGAAAAATGATTTATAGTGAATCTACTTCTATAGTTACCATTCCTGATACGGATATGGTGTCTTTTAGGACTGTGATATGAGAAGAGATGAGCAACATTCAGAATTAATTTGATAAACAGACCCTTTCCTATGAGAAAAATAACAATGAACATTTATATAAAATGGTTAAACAATTTTCAAATGAGGCAACTGCATCTCAAAAGGAGATTGGGGTCAAAGTGGGCAAGTATTTATCTAAAATCTACAAAAATAATGAGTTGAATAACATCATTAAATACATGGATGAGAAACTCACGATACCACCAGTGACCAATTAATTCATGAAGAAAGTGAGTTACATAAAAGAGTTTACACCCATATAAGTGAAATTCATAGAAAATAAGGACGATTTCGAGAAGGCCCTGCAGTGTGGGGGTGAAATCATCAATGACTCTATCAGGAATTAGAATCCCTATCTGCATGTACATTATGAGCCTATAGTGGTCCCTACAGCTACATCTATCAGACCTGTTTCACTACCTCCTACTCAGATAATAGTGTCTCAAGCATTATCTTAAATGTGAATAATGATCCATGCGTAGCCTCCGAGTTGTTTTCTGTCAGAGAAGAAGCCAAGACTTTCATCTACTTTTCCTACCTCCATTGATTTACCTAATATCACTAATCTACAGTCTTGTTCTACATCCACAACACCACCTCATGAACCCACTATTGATCCTTCAGACAAAGGTAAAGCTTCTAAAAGTCCCAAGCCATAGATGTGGATCATTTTTTATATTCCTCTATAATTTTATTTTTGATAAGTGTCTTTTGAAATTTGTAAACTTTTTATTTTCATGAATATAAATTTTCTTTCATTATGATTCTAGTTTCTTTTTTTCTGTATACTTTATGTTTATTTTAACCTTTTTACTAATCCCAAATGCGGTATAAGTATATTGTTGTCATAAAATCATAACATAAGGGGTATCATGAAAGTTATCTGATAAAACTATTTTATAAGAACCTTTTATATATGGTATTCTACAATTATTTAGTGGGATAATAAAAGGAAATACCATATTTTAATATTTAGAATTTGCACTGACTATCGGTATGCTAAGTCAAGTCATTTTTTATTCCAAAACATCATGTATAACACATTCATGCCATGAATTTTGATTATTAAAATGGGGGAGATTGTTGGACCCCATGTGAGATATCTTTTTTAATAATCACAAATCATACCCATTTTCAAATCATTATAATTCACATGTTATGTTATTATTAATTTTAATCATGTAAATGAAAATTTATAAATGAATTAATTAAGTCACATGTTATAATATATTTCAATAAGTCAATAAATTATTGATATTTGTGTCTAAAAATATTTACATGTGTATATTTACATGTAATTATGAATATCATTTAATCTGGTACTATTCTGTATAAGAATGAAACTTTTTAAATTTTTCAAAGTCCCTTACACTGATTGGTTCAAATGAGTCATTGATGGATAACACACCGATGAGGAATCATTTATCGAAGAAGACACAAATTCAAGACTCTCCAATAGAACAAATGATATATTGATGGTCATGTCACTGATGATCAGTTAAACAGAAAGCTCAAAGGACTCACCGATGGTCGACTCACTGATGGTTGACTCACCGATTGCCAACTCATCGTTGGTTGAATCACCGATGGTCGACTCACTGATGGTAGACTCACTAATCAGAGACACACCAATAGATCAGAGGACTCACCAATAGATGACTCACCAATGGGTGATGCACCGATAGTTCAATGGATTCACTAATAAATGAGTAACTGATAGGGGAAACACCAATAGTTCAAAATTAGTCATTGATTATGACTCACCGATGTCCGAACAGACCAATATTACAATTAAATCACTAATTCCCTGAGTCATTGATACCGATGTAAATGAATCACCAATACCGAGAGTCACTGATTATGATAGAGCAATGACAATGACTCACTGATACATATGACTCACCAATAGTCATAAAACCTGTTTTCATTTTAGTAATTCAGCATTATATATAATGATCATATTTAGATAAATTAATGCATATAACATTAATTAATGTTCTTTTGAGGATATGTAGAGGATGGTATGAGGTAAAAGCACTTAGGGAGATCATTATGTCTGATGGCCTCAAAGGATAAAAGATAGCATGATGGGTCATTCGACATACAAAAAATACACAAATAATATAAGTAATAAAAGAATGCACATAAAAGAGGAGAACCCCCACAACTCTAGAGGATACATCCCAAACTAAAAAACAAAAAATTAAAAAATACGAGGAGATCGAGAAGTCAAGATAATTATAATGAGTTGACCTGAAAATTAATCCAACAAGAAGATGAAAATCTCATACTCCTGGAAGGCAGAACACCAAGGTTTAGACACTCTGTTTTGATGTCAAATTCAAGACGAGGACACGATGTTCAATTCCACTACATCATACATGTCCAGAGATGCACCTCATAACATAGAGTGCCTTCTAACCCTAAATATACATCTGTATCACTATTTTGATCATTTATTTAAATTTTGGAGTATTGCGTGTAAATGTCTGTTACACACACTAAAAACGTTTCATAACTGGAGGATACTTGTTATCCTCAATCTCAGACTCTATTTTTTCCTTTTTTTTGGATTTATAAGGATAAAAGGATAACATACTAGATCTTTTTACATACAGAAAAATCTGCACAATTGATGTAAGAAAAGAAAGTGTGTAAAAGAGAAGAACTCTTACGACTCTCAATGATACTTAAAAAACCAATGAAGTGAAAAAAAAGAACATGTGGGAAAAAATATGTCAAGATAATCATAATTTGTTGACCTTAACATCATTTGAAAAAGTAGCTAAACATATCATACTCCTGGAAGCAAGAACATAGAGGCTTTGACGCTCTATTTTGGAGTCATCTTAAAGATGGGTACTTGATCTTCAATTCCACTATATCAAATGAGTCAAGAGCTAAAATGCATAACACACAAATCCTTCCAAACCTAACTATACATCTCTAGATATAATGTGTTATTTCATTTACATTGGTGATATGTGTGTGTATATGTCTGTTACATACACAATAAATCATGTGAATAACTAGATGGTACTTGTTATCCTCAACATCAGACTCTATTTTTTTCTGTTGTATCCCTCATAGAACTGTGGAAGTGGTCTTATGTGACATTTTTCTTTTTTCCCAGTGAAGAACTATAGTAGAGGTCAAGGGTGACTTGGAAAAACTTGTATACTATTGTGAACCCTGATACATGGCGTGAATCAGACTTGTTTATTAATTTATACTTTTTAGTGGCAGGTGATCACTAAGTGGAGTGGACTATGTCTCGGATTGAGAATAAAACACATATTTTAAATTTTGATATGCCTATTGTTTTTTCATTTACTATTTATATAACAAATTTCATTCAAACTACATAAAACTATGATAGTTAATCTAGGAAGTGTATATAATAGTTTTTAACTAGTAGGTTTGTTTGAAATGTTATGTTGATCTCTAGGGTAGTTTAACTATGAACTAATCATTTTATTGAGAATATAATTGAACATTTAGGACTCTTATAAATTCACTAAAAGATGACTTGGATTATATTTTTGATTTGGAAAATTTTCAATGATCTAATATGTAATCAAAATTTTTATAGGGAATCAATTCACCATCCCCCCTCTTGAGTACTCTACTCTGACTAATAGTTTATTTATTACATTCATTTACTTTCTTCCATTCGTTGAAAATTGAAAACATTTATTATGCATATGTAAGACATACAATCTCAATGAATGGTGTTATTCATTTTTCTATATATAAGTTTTATAGATGATCCGATATATATATATAATGATTATATGTGATATTTATATAATTATTAAAATTATGTATATTATGGAACCAAGATAAAATTATGTGGATTGAAACTCCCATACCAAAATTCTTTTGAAAAATGAAACATTTAACACCCAACAAATTATGATTTTAATATGGTATTATTGACAATTAGTTGTTTAAACATTATAAAATTATAATATATTATATTATAAGTATGTAAATTATTATTTTTATATATTTATAATATATTTGATTTTTTTATACAAGTGGTTAGATTTATTTCAATGAAAGGAAAACATGATGTAATGGATTTTAATCTCATATTTATTTCTATGTGACAAATGACATACTAACCACATGTTTATTTTGTGTGCTATATATACAGAAAATGGTTTTATTATATAATAACACACATGAAAATTGTGAGGATTTAGAAAACAATATATGTATTTCTGTTTCATTAAATTTTATTCAGATGTTAAAAAGGTAGTAAGAGTTATTTTTTAATATTGTTTCGTTGAGACATGTTAGATGTTATAAAAATATTTGTGAGGTGCATATAATTCCCATTTTTCATTATTTATTAGGATTACCCTTATTTAAATGATATTTAAATTATCATTGGATGTTTCATTCATGGAGATTATGGTAAAAAATTTACTATAGTGATATGAGTTTCATTATGAAATATCATTATTTATTAAGTTGGTTTATGATTATGTTTCTCATGATAAAATTTCAAGATATACCTCTATATAAAATCATTATTTTTATTTTCCATAATGAATTTTTGGTGATTATTTTTTTATATTTCATTTTTCTCCCTTTATAAGCTCAATTTATCAGAACTATATTTTTAAAAAACTGAATTTATATCACACTTGTTTTGAAGACCCTTTTAATTAAATATCCATATCTGCATATTTTTTAATAGTGATTATAATAATATAAAATTATTGTTTAAACAAAGGTTTAACCATGTCTGAATTTTTATTTTATTTTTTAAATTTAACCTTCCTATCATTTTATGTATAAATTACTTTTGAATTTTTACCATGTCTGTGAAAGAGATTCTTGTTTTAACATATATTACATGAATATAATTCATAGAATCTTGTTTTAAAGAATAATGTAAATTTTTTCCATTGTAATTTTCAATGAAAATTATTTTCTTAATAATCTAGATGGTATTAGATTTTGAATAATTGATTTCAAATTAAAAATGGTAATTTCCTGAAGAAATGTCTTAATAATATTTTATGGTAATTTTTTATATATGAAAACATCCTTGATGTTACTTATGAACTATTGGGTATATGATCATATGATACCATCCACATTATTATTTGGATAGATTATAAAGATGGTAATTTAAGGATTATCCTATAAAACATATTTACACCCCAAAAGTAAATTAAGACATGAATTAACCTTTTTGAAACCCATTTATATTTTAGGTCTTATTATATAATGTACAAAGAAATTTTTATAAAACCTATTTCCTTTACATGTGTAATATTATGACGATATGAAAGATGTATTATGATATCTTGGAAAACATATGAATGATTTTAATAATGTTATCGGTTAGACTATAATTATATATCACTCCAATGGATTAGGTAAACATAAATATCTCATTATATAATAATGGATTGAATGGGTTGTAAACCCATTTCTGTAAGTGACTCTGACCATAATGATAGTTTTTGGAGTGAACTATGACTATGTATATGATAGAATATGGAGTGAACCCAATTCATTACTATATTATTTACAATGAACCTTGACTAATGAAAATATTTTATATGATTATGGGTATCCCACAAACATATATCTTATTCCATTGATTTTTTATTATGGATAACGTTATTACATTTTTATTAATGTCTCAGGATCTTCCATCACTTATAAAAGGATACAAGATTATGTTCTATGATGTAATGGGTATGATTTTCAAAGGTTATGCTTATTTAATCATAATAATATACTCATGTTACTCTTTTGTGGCCATTTATATCTTCCTTGTTTACTCATCTTGAAAATATGGTCCAACCATTTTTTTAAATTTCCATCAGTTAAGAATAATGGTTTCAAATATGGTATATCAAATGAGGGTTCTACTTATTACGAACTTAGTGGGGGTGTTGCATATCACTTTTGAACCAGTTTATTATGTATCCAATTCTCCAAATAACATTATCCTATATTATTCTTGTGTGGATATCAATGTCATGTATTCAATATTTATATAAAAAGATGTAATATTTATCTATGAAAATTATGGGTCACTGAAATTGGTATTATATAAATTTTTAGTTACTTTTGGAAACTAGGATGATAAAAACATATTTATAACCATTAGGGTAGTACTATTAATAAGAAAATATCGTATTTTATAGAAAAGAAATGAATTTGGTTTTCCAATAAATACATTAGTGTTAGGAGTCTATAACATGATTTGTTTTTGTAAAATATTAATGTATGGGTAATAACTACAATTATAATTGTCTACCTACATCTCATCCATAATTCATGTGTATGATGAGTTTACCCATACTTCCCTCCTAGTTTGACACTCCCAGGGTATATTCTTGGGTTAGTTCACATTTTACTTATAACCCATTATGAAGGATTTTAATAGATGATGATCACCTATGAGCTAGGCTAAAATTAAGGTGTCAAAGAATGTGTCATGAGTTAGACATCCTATAAGTAATTTAACATTATCATGATGTTTCCCAATGTGATTATCATTACTCACATTTTTTTTTTATTTTTTTACAATGGATAGAACAAGGAGGATGAACTCATGTAAATAGTAAATTTAACAAAAAATGAATGATTTTTCACGTGGGAAACTATAGGAATTGGATGTAAAAACATTGTGATTATGACTAATAATCTATTAGGTTTTATGATTTAAAATTTAAAATTAAATGAGCATTCTAGTTCATAATGAAGATAAAAAATGGGGCTTCATGATACTTCATGTGGTATGATCATAGTGTAAAAAATGGTTAATTACATTCTAGTCAAGAATTTAGGAATAAACATGAAGGGATATGTCTCATATAAGTTAAAATGTTTTATTTATAGAAAATAAGGTCATAGAGAAAATAATTATAGAGGGAAAATAAAGAGTTTCTTGAATATATATGAATTTAATCCTAATGAACCATTTATTGTTCAATGTATATTATGTGGAGGACCTGGAAATTATACATGTCAATGCTCCTATCATTGTATGAAATCCTAGAAAAAGAAGCGAATATTCCATGTCAATCATTGAAGTAGAAGGAATAAAGTGTTTTTGTATTACCATTTTGCTATTATATTGTATAAGTGTTATATCAATGATATTATAGTTATATGAATCCTGAGATATATAAGTATTTTGTAGTAGTTTGTTTAATTTGAAATATAATAAATAAAAAAATTTAGTAATATGGTGAAATTTTTATAGAATACATAATTATGGAAAAAATAACCTTTAATATGTGTTTAATGACGAGTTAACATTTTGTTGTTGGAATAAATAGATTATTCACAATGATGAAGTAAATGGGATTGTATTTTTGACCTTATAATTGATTTGTGATTTGATGACATGTTATCATTAGTGAAATGAACTAGATTTTTGTATTTATGAAATATATTAATTAATATGTAATTTTATTTATAGAATAGGGAGAAAGTTAATTTGGGATGAATTTATTCATTTATCTAGGATATATGTTGATTAATGTTTTTACCATGTTATTAAAAATATATTATCAATGTATTCAATATTTGGAATGTGATATTAAGAATTTATTTTAGATATTTTGGGCAGTAATGTTAAATTGAATTAAAATATTTAGTTTTCTTCTCTAGAAAAATATGTAATTTGAATTTGGTTGGATATATTTTTGAATATTTTTAAGTTCCATTAAATATGGAATGGATTAAAATAAACAAAGGTTATTATTTTTGTGGTTTTAGAAAATGATATATAATATTTATCTAAATTGGATAAATTGATATTACAATTTTTTAGAAATATTTAGAGAAATATAGAATGCGTTATAATTATTTTAGGGATCATATGATCAATTAAAATTTGATCTTTGAGTTTTAGGCATGCAAAAATCATCATGATTATTTATTTTATTGAGTAAGAGATGAAGTAGAAATTGATAAAACACAACTAAAGGTTGAGATTCTAATTAGGAAATGGAATGAAATATAGTAAGTAAATTTCATCATGATTAATATATTGATAGTGAAATAATCCCTCAACATTAAAAAAAATTATCTTGAAATACAATCATTTATCTTATACCTACATTTCCGATGAATTGATGGCCTTTTCATCCCTTGTTTATTTATCCTTTTGTGGGCATTAACATTGTAATGATAGTGTTTTGTATAACACTCTATTATTCAATGAGATAAAAAATTTCTCCACCATGTCTATATTTTAACATCCCACCAATTTTATATTCATATATTAAATCAAATATATGATATTTTAGGTCACCTTTATGTTTCTCAGATTCCCATTTCCAAAGTAGTTTTATTACCCACTTGTATGATATGGGTTTTCAATAATGGTATTTTCTAATATTTAACCTATTATGTCCATGATAAGATTTTTAAGGTGATATTTATTTATTGAAAGAGAAATTTAACACCAATATAATATATTTTAAATGAATAATAATCTCGATAACCATCTTAACATAGAATAATGATCATTACGACAATATAGATATATTATAAAAATATAATAATATAAATGTGATCATAATAAACTATCATTTAAACTAATAGGTATGTATATTTCTAAACTAATTATGATATAAATTTATAGTGGTCCAACTAAATAAAAATTTATTTATTAAATCTAAATAAATATGCACTCTTTTTAAGTGATGTCATTTTCTTATTCCAAAACACCATTCATCAAATATGATTTTTATTGCATTATGTTCACTAAAATTATAAATAATTTTTATAAAATTTAAAAATATTATTTTATTAGAAGAAAATGATTTTAAAAATATGAATAATTAATTATTTTATGGTGAATTGGTTGGATTTTTCTGAAATGATTGATTTTTCGATGAATAGTGAAATATTTTTCAAATATTCTCATTTGTTGTAATTAAATCATGAAATTTAAAAGTTTCATTATATTTTTCTTTTAAGTAATAAATTAAAATATAATAAATTTTATTTATAACAATATCTTCAATTTCATTTGAATAAAAAATATTAACAATTTTTATATAAGTTAATTATTATTCATAAAAAAAGTTCTATGAAATTATATTCATTTTATTTTAAGCATATATATTAAAAAACTATATATCATTTAGTTTATTTATTAGAAAAAATAAATTTCATTATTTAAATACCTACGTAAAATTTTTATTGGATTTAAATGATTAAAATATTTTAAAAGGATATTTTAAAAAATACTGAAAAGTAAAATTTCATATTGAAAGCAACATTTTTTTATAAAATTTACGAAGTTATATTTTTGGAAAACAACTACAATAAAGTATAATAATGTAAATATTATAATTAATAATTCAATTTAAATTATTTATTCCAATTTCATGTTGAAATTTTAAATACACACAATTCATTCTAAAGTAAAGTTATACTTTGGAATACCACTTTTGGTTTCAGTTTGTGGAATTAAATTTATATTTATTTCTTCCACATCATTAAATTGAAATTGAGAAAAAAGATACAAAATTTTTATTGATAAAAAATAACATGGTTTAACATTTTCATCATAATTTCTATTCATAATGAAATGTAAAAATAATAAAAAAGTTGTTACCATGATTTATGTAATAATTGTTTTACCGAGGGGAGGGGGTTAATCAATGAGATATGGGTAATTTTCTAATTGAACATGTCTTAATCATATTTTATATCCATTTTAAAAACATATTCTACATTAAATTTTAATCAATTTCAATTAAGAACCATTATAATTGTGAATGATTTCATATTATTTTAATCTTATAGGAAATTATATGTTTGTAATCTACCCCACTTCTAAAAAGACACCAATAATTTCTATTATTTACACAAATTTGAACCATATATATAAAAAAATCCCAACCCAATTCCACTATTATCTTCCCTAAACATGAAATATATTTTATTCTATTTTTTAAATACCATTTGAAGGGTCCCTAAGAAATAATCTAAAGATGAATACCAAATAAGAGTTAATATTATGAACAAACAACATTCGAATTGTTTCTTATAATACCACCTCCAAATATGTGGTATTAATCAAAGAATAATAAATTAAGTAAACTAAAAATATATAAATATTATACTGATTATGGAACCACCATTATACAACGTCAATTCCAACATATTCAATGTGAAAGTATCGCTCGTGCATAAGTGTGGAGAACTAGGTGATGTGTAAAACCATAGTATGCACTAGGGATGTGTCTAATTCCCTAATTCATTACATTTCTTGTTTATCCTTATATTGTTTTTTGTTTTCTTCTTTCCAATTATCCATTTATTTTCACACACTCCTATGGAAATCTCCCTACTTAGGTAATTTATGTATGCTCTGAAGAGGGATATTAGCGGGAAACTAAGGAGGAGGAAGTAAACTGGGAGTTCATCTGAGGATAGGATTATGGTACAATAGCTATGGGTTGTAGTTAGAATGTGATCATTTAGAATTTTCCAACTAGTTATTGGAACATTTTTTTGTTTTTTCACAGATCCACATTGCATATATTTTTAAAACTATTAAATAACTTTTGGGTTTGTAGGGATCCCTTGGTGGTCTCTATCTGGTCCTTTTGTGATAACCAATTGGTATTATGAAATTTTGGGGGTTTTTTACTGGGAAAAACCATGTACACTGCATGTAATTTAGGGAACACACACGGTGTACCATTCATTTTTTTAAATATGATGTTTTGAGAGTAAATATATTTTACTCTAGGTAAACATCATGAAATGGTTTCTTAGAGTGTTACTTTGGAGACAACTAGATGCCTCATGTTTAAGAACATATTTATTTAATCATCATGAAAAGAGACCATGTATAGTATTTTTATTGTGGCATCATAGGGTACATTAAAAGATATAGGATGGGTAGATTATTAGTTAACCCGAGTGGGAGACATGACAAGAGTGTTCAGTAGAAGGTGGGAAGTCATGAATTTTACCTCTCATGTGGTGTTGAGGTACATGGGTTGGTACCCCAATTCAGTTACGAACAATGTATAGGGTGGATATTCCATGTATTTTGGGAATTCCCATGTTGAGCATCTTGTGTCACATGGCTAGGGTGCTCGTTTTGGGGTACACATTTTGTACCTAAAGAACACACCATGTATTTTTTTCATGGTGTGGTTAACCTTTTTTATTTGATGTGGACCCAGAATTAGAACCAAGTGTAGTTAATTATGAGATTTTTTCTACATATATTTCTATAGTGGAATCCTTTCGACATTTAGAGTCCATTTTTTGGTGTTTTGAGTAGAGAAAGTCAATCAATATGATTTTAGATGTTTCGATTCATAATCTTCCAGTAGGTTGGGATGATCGATGTGTGACATGAGTTGGGGTAATGGTCTTGTTAGTAAGATTGTACTTTCTAATCTGGGTTTTCTCCATGGATATGTTCGATATATCCTTGATGTAGGGTTAAATTAGTATCCCTGATGAGATATTAGGTTATCCCTAGATTCCTTGACCTATTTCTTATGGCTAAAGAAGTTAATGCTACGATCCATTATTTATGGATTAATCCTCTTGGAGATTTAAGGCTGGGATTATTGTGTGGGGTTGATGATACAACATTATTTTGTTATGCTATTTAAATGAGTCTGAGGTACTCTTCAGGAATCCCTTATGGGAGTTTTTGTACTCTAGGACGGGTTGTCTATTGAGAATTCCAGAAGTGGTTTTATTGGAATATTATTTTTTCCATGGAATAGCTTATATTGAGTAACCCTTATGGTTTAATACTTTGGATTTTTTTATGTAGAATTTTTAGAATTTTCTTTTATTCATCCATATGATTTTGGATTCCCTTTTAAGCAAGTTCATGATTGAGGATCAGTTGGATTTTTCTAAAGGATGTTTGAGGATATTTCTCATACAGAGAGTCACCAAATTTTTTAGATGACATAGAAGATTATATAATACGGTGTCTTAATATTTCTATATACTTTGGTATAGATGAGTATCATTTTATGTGGATAGTCTTAGATTTTGGGTACAATAAAGTTTCTCCTGGTATGTTTTAAATTTATTCTATGACCTTAGGGACATGTGGAGACTCATTTTTTTAACCCAGAGCTATGTAATTATTATCCCATAATGGATATTTGGATTCCTAGATCCATGGGGATTGAGATAGGCACCTTTATTTTTAGCTGATTAATTTTTTTGTGGTAATAGTTCAACTATTTAGATTATGTTATCAAGATTGTCTTTACCAATAATCCATTGGCCATTGGCTGGGATGATTGAGATAGTTTCTTATTGATACACTGTATTCCCTCTTGGGGATGTCTTTGTCTCGATTGGATAACTCTCTCAGAATTGTTTTTTTCTCAGTTTACACAGTGCATTGTGGTGGGGTATTTTACAGATTATTCACTTTCTGAGTTTGGATGAAAGATCAGTTTGGATCCTTTATGGTTTGGCACTAGTGGCATATTGTTTTTACTTTTTTACAGACCTCTAGGATCTCTTGAAGGGTTTCAGTTTCCCTTTTACTCTGATTTTTTCTACTGCTATATGATTTTGGTGTCTCACTGGTGTTTTTTAAATTTTCTGAGTGTTCAGAATCAATGTTTTGATGTTCAAAAGAATGGATCTTTGCACTGCATATATTCCTGATCTCTGATATCCTGGTTTTTGTGCATTCTCAATGTTTCAACCGAGCAGCATAGTGTTTCTGTTATCTTGGAGAGAAGGGGATTTCTATTAAAGTATAAAAGCTGAATTGGGATTGGACTGTTTTTCTTCTTGGTGATTTCTATAATGGATGAGTTCCTTGTTGCAGTGATTTTCAGCTATCATGATGGATAATCCTCTTGCGATTTCAGATTTGAAGGTCGTGAAGAATGAGTTTAGACTCACTTGGAGGTCGTTTCTTCCTCTTTTATGGTGACCTCATTGTGGAGGGCTTCGTATTCTGTTCTTGGACTTATTTTGAGTTTTTTTCATATACCCCCCAATAATCCTATGTTGGTGTAAGACCTTTGCACCATCAGTTTGTAACGTACCATTTTGATTTTAATAAATTCCTTTTGGGGCATGAATTGGGAAACCAATTCATGTCACCACTTTCTTCAAAAAAAAAACAAGTAATAAATAATTTCAAAATGAGGTAATTCATAATTCTGAACATTAATTTTAGTGTCAAGGCCTCATGCCAAGACCTAAGGGTTAACTGTAACCGGAACCCAACCCGGAGAACCTCTGTAACCGGACTCCAACCCAGAGTGCCTCTAATAACCGGACGTGAACCGAGAGTTCCTCTAATAATCGGACACCAACCCGGAGTGCCTCTAATAACTGTACACCAACCCAGAGTGCCTATAATTACCGGACACCAACCCGGAGTGCCTCTAATAACCGGACACAAACCCGGAGGGTCTTCTGTAACCGGTCCCCAACCCGGAACATACTAGTCCAACACATTCATCTTAATAAGAGGATGAAATATAACATAAATATTCATATTAAATCTAGCATACATAATTCCAAAACATTAATCATAAACCATTAATGGCATAAAAATAACTCATCCATAGTCAAACATATCATAGAAACTTAAATACATTATGGATGATTTGTATCATAATAAATCAACTTCAAATAAGCTAAAATCCATCAAAGGGTTTTGAAATAGATGAAAATGTTTTGTAAAAATCTTTGAGATAAATACCCCATTTTGATGAAAAAATTTAATAGTTACAAAAATTTTAAAGGAAGACATTTAAATACATTTTTGAATAAAAGTGTCCCATACCAATTTAAAACTTTTGAAAGGAATTAACATTTTTAAAACATTCATGTCCATATAAATAAATCCTTATAAACCATTTCGAATACATGGAAATTAATGAGAATGATTTAGATGAATAAATATTTAAAACATTTAAAATGATGTTTTAGTAAAAAGTCCCTTAAAAATAATCCCTTTGAAAACACTTTTATGAAACTTGGACATGGATAATAAATATTTCCTAGTATATAATTATGTAAAAACAACCTCTAATAATTAAGAGATTGTGAAATTAACCCATACCAATTTGGTAACTTACAGAACATACACCTCATGAAAGAGGTATCATACACTGAATATGTAAATACACATAAATTAAAGTGTATTATACAAAGAATACAATTTTGGGCAGTACATACACAACACAAATGGGAATAGTGTTAATATGGCATGAATCTCATGGAAATAAGAAGTGAGATGAAAACCCCTTACATTGAACTTTCCATTAGTCGATGGTATGTTTAACTTCCTCTTCTTTGGCTTCTTTCTTTTGATTTGATAAAAAGGGCTCCTGAGGTTGGATTTATGATCAAAATAAGGACTCTAGGTTAAATTTAGTGATGTTGAGAGAATAATTGGCCAAGGGTTGGCCGAACCAAAAGGCTTTGACAGTGTGAATATTTGGTTATAATTGGTGTCCTTTTATAAGGGGGAGGAGGGGCTCTTTAGGAAAAACTTAAATTATTAATTTATAATAAATTCATATTAGTTTTTTAATGGCTCAAAAGTGGATTATTCAAAGTTTAATGTGCGGATGGGTATAAATCCGTTCATCCAATAGATTTTATATAGGGTTGGGTTGTTATATTAACCTTATCTTTTAGTTTTAACTCTTAGTTAATTAGATTGACATTTACCATTTCACTTTGTATTTTTATATTATATAGTTAATAAAATTACTATATAAATCCAAGCTACCCTCAAGTGTTCCATTAATGATACACCTATGTTTATATAAGTCCTTTTAATGAACCTTATATTTTTTTGGAATATAATATCAATTAATAATATAATATTTGTTTTAAAAACTCATTTATGTCAATTTTGACACTAATTAATAATTGATTTTTGTTAATGTCATAACAACTATATTAATTCAAAAACAAATCATTTAAGAAATCCTATAATGTCATATTAACCAATAAAATTCATTTATTTCATCAAAAAGTTCAAATTATATTTATTTTAACATTTATAATACAAATTATTTTATTTTTTCATTAATAAGGAAAATACTGTATCATTATTGTGTCATAAATTACATTAATTATTAAATGTATAAAAATTATAAATAAAATACCATTATGTAGGAAATATTTTTATCTTTCTAATGAATATTTATTGTCGAAAATCCAACATATATAACCCTATTTAAAAATTTCTTTTATAAAAGATATATGCTTATGTCATTTTTGTATTTATTTTAACTTAATTAATATAATGTGTTATTATCACTTACAAGGGGCTCTATAGGGTCCCCAAATCGACCCAAAGATTCCCATGGTCGGACATGTATCATCCAATAAGGTTAGGAAATGTTTAAGGGCAATTTATTATTATTATAATATTATTTTTTTACCCTTATTTACCGGATTTACCTTTTAACCATGGTAAATAAAATATTTACCGAAGTAATTATTCAAAATGTATAAATATAAAAGTAAAATTTTTACACTAAATGGACATCCTGATTTCAAATATAGAATCCATTTTTTCAAATTCAAAACACAGAAGTGGCAGAAATTAATTTAAAATTAATTCTTGTTGTTAAAACCAAAAGCGTGTTTTTAAGGGAAATAACTATCAAAAGATTTACATTTGTTTATGACCGGTTTGATCGTGAAATTATGTCCAATGAACAAAATTGTGTTAAATGGTAAAATTATATTTGAAATATACTTTAAAACCACTCAAATTCATAATTTATCCCTGTTAATTATTTTGATTAAAAAAGTTGTTTTTTAATTAAAAATTAGTAATTCTCACTATTCATCATAATATAAAAGTTATCCGAAAAGTACCAAAATATCACCCTAGGATAATTACGATATTCCAAATTAAAAAATGAATTCCATTTTGAGAGATAAAATTTATAAAATTTCAAAAAGTGGGTATTACTATTCATAACAGTTACTTTGATTTGTCGTGGTGTGTTAGAATCTCGCAGTTGCGTACAACACACGCTACTTTATTATTCAAAGAGAAGTTTACCGTGGAAGCATGGGGTGTTACATTCTTCCCTCCTTCAATAAATTTTATCCTCGCAATTTGAAATTGTTCTTCTAAAATAATAGATTGAAAATAAAAAACACCTTTTTGGAAAACCCACATCGGAAATTCGGTTAATAAAATTTAGTCTTAATAAGAGGAATAGGGAAATGAAAGGTTCACCACCAAATTATGATTTCAAGTAGGATAAAATTGGTGGAAATTAGTGAAATATAATTGGAGGAAAAACCTAAATATTTATAGGTAGTGATTGAGGTCATCAATGAAAAACAAGTGTAAAATTAAGGGCATTGAATTCAATAATCTAGGATTATTTAAAATTCCACCGGTTCAACAAAACATATGGTATTAGGATAACACATTTTTTGTTTAAAGATCCCTTCACTAAAGTATAAGAATTAATTTTAATCAATTAATAAGTGAAGAATAAAAATATATACTTGACAAGTAGAGTCCCATCCTTTAACTAAGTTCTACCACAAACTCATCTTTCACTCTAAAAGATAATAGAACTTAAAAATAATATTCTATTTATCCTATTTGTATAGGATTCAAAAATAAAATTAATTTATTATTCATCTAGAAGAACCACTAAATAAACTACATTATTCAATACAGGACATCACGTGGGTCAGTGGTAGGTGATACACCCATGTCTCCCTTCGGTTGTGGGTTCAAGTCTCGCAGCCTTGCCGGACGTGACGGGTTGCCGCCCGACCTCTGAGTTGTCATTTTTATGGAAATCCAAAAATAATCTCAAACTAGACTTATCCAAAATAATTCTTTCCAAACTCATAGTCCAAAATTTATAATGTAGTAAAACACAATGAAGATCCTTTTTTGCACGTAATAGCATGTGAACACCTTCATCGTGTTTTCTTTTAAAACACTGCAACATCATAAAATACTATAAAACCTTATTGATTACATTCATGATCACTTATTACATATAGAATACTAGATATAATCCTTCTATCCAAAAATGTTGTAATCTCCAACAATTATGGAATATACAAATCATTAATCAGTTTCAAGGTAGTCAATAATATCCAATATAATTTATCCAAATCAATCATGTATTATTCCAAAATAACTACCTCAATATCAGAACCATATTATGGTTTATCTTTCTCTCAACCATATATTTTCCAAAACATTAACCTGCTATTGAGTCACTTTTATTTGTTCCAAAAAATATTAAGTCCTTAATGAAATAGTACTGCAGTACAATCCTTAGATACTTCATAATTATTATAACCAGTACATTGTTGATACAACACTAAAATGACATAATTATCTAATAAAAACAAATGAAATATAATCATTACTCCTTATTTGTGGTAGTATCATAACATGATTATTATACAATAACATCATTTGGGGAATACTCTGATGATTTGGATGTTGGTTCACATAGTGTCCCAACTCCTTGCAGATGAAACACTGTACATTTGAAACATTTTTCTTACCCTTACATTTACGTACATGGTGTCATTTTTCTCTACACTTATAACAAACTCCCATTCCTTTCAGTCAAGTTCCAGGGTGTTTCTTCCCACAGTTATCACATATGGGAAAATTCTTCTTTACCTTCTTCCCTTTATCTGTCCTTCTCTCTACCATCCTTTCCTTCTCTGGATTCCCATCAGAGCCATAGGACTCCGAAAATTCATTACTTATCTTATCAACAGATGATACTATTTCTTCATATGATGATAATACATGGGAGAATATTTACCTTCTAAATTTTGGCTTAAGACCATGAAATATATGATCCTTCTAACTCTTTGGATCATGAGTATTATGGGAGTTCTTATTCCTTCTACTGGGCTCCATTTATAAACAATGGCATACACTAGATTAGTTTATGAATAACAATACATAATCCCAAACTTGTAAAACACTTAACATAAATTAAACAGTTTATGGATATAATCCATAATCATAAAAATGTATTCTTTGAGGAAATATATACTCATAAACCCTTCATAATGGTTTGTAAAGAAAATTAGAATTATACTAAGCATATCCCCTAGGAGTGTCGTAACCAAGAGTGTATGAAGGACCATTGTAGTGCACTAGTTCCTGTTCGAGTCTAGCTCAAAGCGGTGTTTTGAGTTTTAACCCTAGGAACATCTGTTCTAGACCCGCCTCTACCTACTCGTATCCAGACAAGGATGTATTTCTCAGAAAACTCACAAAATCTATAAAATAAAAAAGTTCTAGGAAATTCTTCTATACTAATCCTCAATGTCTATCGTAGTTCTATGTGCTCTAATCAGAGTTTATCTAAATCTAGCTTCCAAGGTTATTGCTAAACTTCATCTGATACCAGGTGTAATGCCCCAACCCCAGTTACCCAGAGTCGATGCATTATTTTAATACATTGGTATGATTACAAGGAATCACGTATGGAAGGACCAATCTGTTTAGCAGTCTTGGAAAATAGATTACATACATGAACATTACATTACACTTCTAACTTACAACACATCCCAAATAATCCTTTGAGAACGCCATTGTTCCCTTATCTTAACCATACATCTTAATCATAAAACACTTCTTGGGATCCTGGGAAAAATAAAACAAAGAAAGGGGTGAGCTCAGATGCTCAGTAAGGGTAAATAATTTAGCAGAAGCTATAAACTTTTAAAGTAAGATGTGTAATAAAAACATAAGCCTTTTTGAACATAAATTTGAACATAACATGGTAAAAATAAATCAATCATTACCATATAAACATGCACATGGATATTATACTAATCAAATAATCACATGCAATAACTAATTTCATAATGAGTTAATTCATAATTCCAAACTTTAATTTTTGTGTCAAGGCCTCGTGCCAAGACCTAAGGGCTAACTGTAACCAGAACCCAACCAGAAGAGCCTCTATAACCAGACTCCAACCCAGAGTGCTTATAATAACCGAACACGAACCTGGAGTGCCTCTAATAACCGGACACCAACCCGGAGTGACTCTAATTACCGGACACCAACCCGTAGTGCCTCTAATAACCAAACACCATCCCGGAGGGCCTTTAATAAACGGACACCAACCTGGAGGGTCTAATATAACCGGAACCTATCCCAGAACATACTAGTCCAACACATTCATCATAAGAAGAGGATGAAATATAACATAAACATTCGCATTGAATCTATCAAACGGAATTCCAAGACATTAATCATAAACCATTAATGGCATAAAAAATTACTCATCCATAGTAAAACATATCAGGAAACCTTAAATACAATATGGATGATTTGTATCATAATAAATCAACATCAAATAATCTTAAATCCATTAAAGTATGTTGACATAGATGAAATTTTTTAGTAAAACTCTTTCAGAGAAATACACCTTTTTCATGAAAACATTTAATAGTTACACAATTTATAAAGGAAGACATTTAAAGAAATTTTTGAATCAAAGTGTCCCATACCACTTTGAAACTTTTGAAAAGAATTTACATTTTTAAAACATTCATGTCCATATAAATAAATCCTTAAATCCCATTTTGAAAACATGGACATTAAAGAGAATGATTTAGAAAAATAAATATTTAAAATATTTAAAATGATGTTTTAGTAAAAAGTCCCTTAAAAATAATCCATTTGAAAAACCATTTATGAAACATGGAAATGGCTAATAAATATTTCCCAGTACAAAATTATGTAAAAACATCCTCGGATAATTAAAAGATTGTGAAATTAACCCTTACCAATTTTGTAACTTACGAAACATACACCCCATGAAAGAGGTATCATACAATGAATATGTAAATACACATATATTAAGGTGTATTACACAAAGAAAAAAATTATGGGAAGTAAATAAACCACAAAAAAGGTAATAGTGGTAATATGGCTTGAATCTCATGGGAATAAGGAGTGAGATGAAAACCCCTTACCTTGAACTTTCCTTTAGTCGAGGGTATGTTTAACCTCCTCTTCTTCGGATTCTTCCTTTTGATTTGATCAAAAGGGCTCTTAGGTTGGCTTTATGATCAAAATAAGGCCTATAGGTTTAATTTAGGGATGTTGAGAGAATAATTGGGAAGGGTTTGGCTGAACCAAAAGGCTTTGAAGGTGTGAAGAATTGGTTATAAGTGGTGTCCTTTTATAAGGGGGAGGAGGGGCTCTTTAGGAAAAACTTAAAATATTAATTTATAATAAATTCATATTCGGTTTCTAATCACTCCAAATTGAATTATTCAAAGTATAATGTGGGGATGGGTCTAAATCATTTAAACAAAAATATTTTAGACAGGTTTGGGTCATTATATTAACCTTATCTTTTTGTTTTAACTATTAGTTAATTAGATTGACATTTACGATGTCACTTTGTATTTTTAAATTATATAGTTAATAAACTCACTATATACATCCAAGAGACCCCCAAGTGGTCCATTAATGATAAACCTATCATGATATAAGTCCTTTGGCTTAACCTTATAATTTTAGGAATATAATATCAAAATAATAATATAATATTTGTTTTAAAAACTCATTTATGTCAATTTTGACACTACTCAATAATTGATTTTTGTTAAAGTCATAAAAAATTTATTAATTCGAAAAAAATTCATTTAAGAAATCATATCATGCCATATTAACCAATAAAATTCATTTATGTCATCAAAATTTTCAAATTATATTTATTTTATTATTTATAATACTAATTATTTGATTCTTTCATTAATAAGGAAAATACTGAATTATTATTGTGTCATAAATAAATTTAATTATTAAATGTATAAAAATTATAAATAAAATACCATTATATAGGAAATAATTTTATATTTCTAATGAATATTTATAGTCGAAAATCCAACATATATATACTTATGTAATAATTGTTTTTATAAAAGATACATGCTTATGTCATTTTTGTATTTATTTTAGCTTAATTAATATAATGTGTCATTATCCCTTACAAGTGGCTCCATGGGGTCCCAAAATCGACCCAAAGATTCCCATGGTAGGAAATATATCAACCAATAAGGTTAGGACACGTTTTAGTGTAATTTATTATTATTATAATATTATTTTTTTACCCTTATTTATCGTATTTACCCTTTAACCATGGTAAATAAAATATTTACCGAAGTAATTATTCAAAATATCTAAAAATAAAAGATACCTATTTAAAAAATTTGTAAATCCTGATTCCAAATATGGAATCCATTTTTCCAAATTCCAAACACAGAAGTGGTATAAATTAATTTAAAATTATTTCTCATAGTTAAAACAAAAAAGTGTGTTTTTAAGAGATAATAACTATCAAATGATTGACACTTGTTTTTGTCCGGTTTAATTGTGAAATTATGTCCAATGATCAAAATTGTGTTAAATGGAAAAAATATATTACAAATATACATTAAAAACACTCAAATTCATAATTTATCACTGTTAATTTTTTTGATTAAGAAAGTTGTTTTTAATTAAAATTTAGTAATTTTCACTATTCATCAAAATATAAAAGTTATCTGAAAAGTACCAAAATTTTACCCTAGGATAATTTCAGTATTCCAAATTAAAAAATGAAGTCCATTTTGAGTGATAAAATTTATAAAATTTCAAAAAGTGGGTATTAATATTCTTAACGGTTACTTTGATTGGTCGCGGTGTGTTAGAATCTCGAAGTTGCATACAACACACGCTACTGTATTATTCAAAGAGAAGTGTACAATGGAAGCTTGGAGTGTTACATAAATCCTCCCAGTATTATTTCTACATAAAATTTCTTGGATATATACCAACGAAAAATATGTCTACATAGTCTATGTGGGTGGATCCCATAGGGATTTTTATCTATTGGGTGCTTTTTGGACCCTAATTTTATCTTCAATACATTCAATATTGGATGGGTTCTTAAAAATTTGGATTGGATATATTCTGTTATTTTACATCATGTTGTTGGAGTCCTAGTGAATTGTTTTTGTGTTTTCAAATTTATAAACCTATAGTAACACCCAGGGGTCTATCATTCATGGAACTCAATGTAGAGGTCATGGATCTCTTATGTATATCTATTGGGTGCACATGATGTTATGTCGTATTGTAAGACAAATGATATAAATTCTTTGGTGTGGGCTAGAGAAATGGTATATTTACCTTAGTTGCCGAAATGGAACTAAATATTGGATATAGTAGTTTTATTTTACACAAAATTTTATGTAGTTTTTGTTTTATGTCAATTATTATAAATTTTTTGATTGGTTGTGAAAATCGTGTTTAAAGAAACTTGTTATGACAATAGATTATTGGTTCACCAATTTTGGTGGAATACTAATATTTATGTCCAACCCTCTGTATGTGAAAATCTGTTATCTTGTATTCCTTATGTATTCCTGCATGTTAGAAGAAAGGTTGTGCAGTGGATAGGGTTGAGGACTAGAATTTCATGATTAAGTAGAGATGCTCATGTGAAGTCTTATGAGTGACCAGGTGCACCTTTAGAGTCATGGAAACCATGTATATTTTTTAGCATAGAAAAATAAAACTTGGTTTATTTATTTATAGTTTTCTATTTCTTATTTATAGATGGCCTAGTGGGAGACTTTAAATTGTTTATCATGTGATCATTTAGTGTTTATGATTGTATGACACATTCTATTGATAATATCACATCATTATTTTATTATGTATTCATACATTGATATTTATCTGCATTGAATTTTTGGTTATTTGTGATTTTATTTTACTATGATCAGAAGTTATAGTCTCTTATGTTTATATTCTTGACCCTCACTGCTAGTCTATAGCCTCCAGAGTATGGGGTGACATGATTGAGACCACGTGGTGAGCCCAATTCCGTGACATTTTTGGTTGACCTTGGATATTTCATTTTGAAATGGTATTAGAGGTGGGTTGGTTTTATGATTTTGGGATTTTTTAGATAGGTGGTCTATTAATGTTTGAAAACATTTTAAAGATATCATACTAGTGTTTCATAAACCCCTTTAAATATATTAATTTCATGTTTCCAAGGCATAAGTGTTTATTTTTGTTTTTTCCATAGATTTTTGTTTTCACATAGTGTAATGCATATAGGTTTTTGTGTATATGTTATATTATTATTTATTGAAATTGGACCATCGAAATTATTTCATTGTTCATCAATTATTCTTGGAATGTTACATTAAAAAAATGTCATCCTATCTATGTTGTTTTCACTAAAAAGGAGGTTTAGTAATTTAATGAGTCTACAAATGCCAATATATTGTGTATAATATATAATTACTTGATGTAATTATACTAAAATAATGTCTGTGTGTTTATAAATAAATAAATATTATGACTTTTCATGTGAATCTCAAGGAGAGATGTTCACGATTTATGGAGATGTAGTCACTTCAATGAGGGATGCATGGAGACCCTTTTAGGTCAGTTTGGGAACTGAGTTCCTTATTGGTGGCCTGATGTGGGAAAAGATGCACGAGAGACATTTATATCAGGATTGAGTTTCCCTTATATAGTGGATCCACTGAGATCCCATATTCATTTATCTTAGGAGGGAGCTATTCTTGCAATATGTTTTTAGCCATGTCTTAGGTGGGTCATGTGTGCCTTATATCACTAGTGGATTTAGTGGGTGTGGTTGTTATCAATTGGTGGGTATATTGAGGTCTTCTATCAATAGGATGTGATCAGTCAAGTGGATTCCTATATTTTTATAGGTTAATAAATCATAGTTATCTTAGTCTCATGCAAGTCTTGAGAGTGTAGGTTTGGTTGGACCCAAATACCTTGTTTCTGGATTCACATTTGATAGCACGGTGGGGCTGTAGTTTGAGGATTATTAATTTTTATTGATACCCAAATAGTGGTTAGTCAGGGTTTTAGTCATGGAATGATTTATATGAATTTATTTTTATGGTATTTTTTAGGGGTGATTGTTTTTTAGATTTGGCCTATGTTAGGATCTTATTTTGGGGATTTATTCTTGTTAGCCAAGATTATTTATGACTTATCCCATGTGAGTGTGAGTCATGGTGCTCATTTGGGAGTGGTTTATGGAATAAATGATAGTGGGTAGTTCACCATAATCTACTGCCAGTCATGAACATCATTTTACTTTGTTATTGGAGCATGGAGGTTACTGTTCCCGGTGAGACATGAGTGGAATTTTTTTTGCAGTTTTCATACTATTGCTTGGGTGTGAGAGATTTGGCCACATATATCCTTTGTGTTTTGTGATGGATTTAGTTTGGGATGTTTCTTTATGTTTAGGAAGTAGGGTAATAATATAAATATGCCTATTTTTGGGTGAATTAAATTGAACATTGTGTAATGTCTTTTATGTTTGAAGAGAGTTATGGAATTTGTAAGATAAATCATTGATTGGTCAAGAGAGTAATGACTATTCTAGTTCATGGGGTGATATAATGAATTTTTGTTGTCCAATGACGCTTTTCTAGGCATATAATTTTTTATGGTGCGGTTTTTATGATTAGACACATCATCATTGGTTGAAAAAAGCATGAGAAATTTGGATTTTTGGTTTTGAAAGTGTTTGAGGGGATATAGGAAAATTTATCCTATGATTTGATCTAAGATAATTTTTTTAAAAGTCAATTGGTATTGGAGAGGGTTTTTTGTGTGAGGATAGTAGTTTGGTGGAAAACTGAGCCTTTTTAATTTTCATTGAATATTTAATATTTAATTAATGAAATATTTATTTTTTTCCATGTGTTCCTATGGTAATTTCATTTAAATAGAGAATTATGTTTATATTATATCATCAAATTTTAGTTAAAAATGTGAGTGTTTTCCTATGTGACATATTAACCCACTACGGGCACTAATGGTGAGCCCATGCCTGTTTTTCATTTAATTTCATTTTTGTAATTTAATTTTTTCAATTTTTTTCTTTTTTATTCTCCCTTATATAATTACAAAAAGAAGAGGGGATATCTCACTTCTGGTTCTTTATCCATGATATGGAAAGGGAAATAATATGTATAGGAAGGAGGAGGCACCCCTTGGGAAGTTCATCTATGTCCTAGATTGTAGAAAAATGGTTGTGGGTGGTAGTATCAATGTGAATCTTTTGCATTTTCCACTCACAAGTAGGTCCTTTTTTATGTGATTTTATTTTTCTAAAACTACCCATTGAATAGTTTGTTTGATGTTTTAAATTTATTTTTGGGTTTTGTGGACCCATTGGGGGTTATCTATTATCCATTTGGGATAATCCTAGGATTGATCCCATTTTGGAGAATTCATATTTTGGAAAATCGTTTTACACACCATGTATTTCAATAAAAAAATGTCATGTATTCTTAAAATTTGTGAAATATTATGTTCTTAGAGTACATTTTAGGTGTTCAAAGTACATAAATTATAGTCGAAGCTCGATGTGTCACCAAGGGTATGTATAGAAACCATGTTTCAAGTAATTTCACTATATAATTTAAGAAACAAAAGACCAAATATAGTTCATGAATAGTTTCCATGTGGGGTAATTTGTTGGACCCCATGTTGAAAACAAGAATAGGCACACTTGGTGGGAGACATGCTGTGTGTTTTAAAATACATGGAATATTTCTAGAATTTTACATGTTGAGTGGGGTTTAGGTACTCAATAAGGTACCCCATATAGGGTACACAACATTTATAGAATTCACATACATTGTAATTAGGGGATTGGCATGTTGACTGGTCTATTTAACATTGATAGGTATGACCTTTGGGTACACACCATGTACATAAAGTACCTGAAATGTACCTCTCTTTTCATGGTGTGTTTTTTTGTTTTACACCACAGTGTCAACATTTGACCAACGAGTAGTTTATTCTGAACATAATTCCACATATAACTCAATGATGGAATCGTTTTAGAGTTTATAGGATATATGGATGGTGTTTTGGACTAATAGAGTAAAATTGGATGATTTCAATGAGGTATGGTTTGAGAATCCTCCAATCGGGTCAGATAGTTGACGTGAGATCAATGTGATGGATATGATCTGATTAGTTATCATTTATTTTGTATTTTATGTATATCTTAGTCAATTGTATTCTAAATAGATCACACAAGGCATGATCTAGTAATATCTATAATGATATCATTGCTTGTCAATAGTTTTTAGGGACGGTTTCATAAGATTATAACATTTGAGGTATTGATTGTATGATTGAGTATTAGAGCTATTAGAGTCTTTAGGATGTGTTCATATAATGGGACAATAGTTGTAGATAGACATATTGTTCTATTTATAAGTGTCTAAGGTAAACATTTGGATTCCCTTGTGGGTGATTTAGTACCCAGGGAAGAATTCTTTTAGGAAGATTGGATGAGGGTTAAATTGAGCCTTATTTTCCATATTGTTTACCATTTATTGAGGAGTCATTGTAGGTTCCTTCCATTTCTGTGGTCACTATGATCAATGAGAATTACTTTATAAAAATTATTGGGATTTTGGATTCCATTGTGGTCATGTTATTGATTGAGGATCTGTTAAAGGTTATTGAGGTCTGTCTGAGAATGTTTCTCAAGATGGGAATGAAACCTATTTTTTGATGATACAAAATTACCTCTCATTAGGGTTTCCTGATCCTACAATGACTTTTGGTTTGGTTGAGGATCATTTTAACATCGCATCCTGAGTTCATGGGTGCTATAGGAGAGTTCAAAGTGGAATTTTTCATTATTAAATAACCCCATGGAATGAAGGAGCCAAAATTTATGTTTGACCCTAAGGTGGGTATATTATAGAGACCCGAAGCTTGACGTACATGAAAATTACATTACTTTTTTGGAAAACTTAGTACATAACAAAAATTCACACAGAAGGATCGTAATAGTTTAGTGTCTTTGGAAACTCAGAATATAATCTTCCAATCGTGGTGAAAGATCTTCAACATCTCCCATAAAGATCTTCCTTTTTTTTCTTACCTAAAACCATTCTTTATATCCTGGGGAAAAGAAAACATAAAAGGGTGAGCTCAAATTCTCAGTAAGGGTAAACAAAAGAAATATCAATCACATCATATTCATAAGAACATATCATTTGGGAAATCTTAACCTGCAAAAGAGATCATAATATCATAACATGGATTAAATCATAGTAGTGAAATGTAATACCAATAATCATTACATAAAACATAAAACTTTGTGGAATTCACACATAATCATAGATAATGATTTATTATTAGTCAAGACTCATTTCCAAGACTATCATAGTGGAAAAAGTCCCTTTCTGAACCGAGTTCACTCTTCGTTTCAGTCCTGTTTCACTGAACCGGTTTAACCTGCCATTCCAGCCATGTCTATCTCATGAGATATAAAATCTTTACCCAATGCGTTGGAGGGATATATAGGTCCCACCCATCTCATAATGATACCATTCTTATGTGTGCCACAAAATCATAAACCATACATCATAGCATAACCCATGTAATAAAAATGGGAATCTTAAACATCGTGACATCATAAAACAACTCATATAAGATAAAGGAATTCATAAAAATAATTCCATCACAACAAAATAAAATCAATGTAATAATAGATATAGAAACAAAACCCTTTATTATCTTATATGGAAAATAATTTTGATAAAACACTTGAACTCCATTCTTGAGGAAAATATCCTTTCTACTTCAAAAACATATTTCCTTTCTTGATATGTCATACAATTTTAAACTAAAATAAGTTGATTAAAAATAAACTTTAAAACTTGTAAAATAAGGTTCTTGGAAATAATGTTTTAAAAATCCATTCATTCCGTATAAGTTAAAAAAAGCATTTTTCTCGTACTTTTGTCAGAAAAGTCAAAAAGTACCTCGTACGAAAAATGACAAAAGATTCCTTTCATATCCTTTACTAAAAACTCACCGAAGGGTAAAATTGGATTTAAAAAATTTTAGGTGGATGGAAACAATATTACATATTGAGGAATCATAGATGTGGATGATAAAATACACCCCAGTAAATACCAAAGTATAAACAATTTCAGAAAAAATGAGATTGGGATATTTTCCCTTACCTTATGTCCGATATGCTTCGTATGTATCCGAACGTCCTGTATAATGATTTAAATAATGTCATTGAATTATTACAGAATCATATTCATTGTAATGATATCAAATATGGTTCACTTACGACTTTATATTACCCGTTCTTTTTTAAATTCCATGTTAAAGAGTGTTTTGGGTAAAATCGTTTCATTTTTCATTCGTGTTTTGACTGGTAATTATTCATATGATTACATAGATCATGATTACGTAATTCCAGAATATAATACATGATAAATATATAATATATATTCATAATATACATATATATAATAGATCAATAAATGGAAAGAAATACACCGTTCATGGAGACGATAGGACGTTCGTACGCATGAACGCTGTTTTCGTTTCCTTATTGAGTTGAATGTAATTAAGTAGATGACATACATATATATATATATATATACATAAATACAGTAGCTTTATAATTTCATATATTTAATTATAATTTCTTAGATATACTTTATAATCATTCTTAAATGGTTAACATGGAGAATGAATCTCATCACATCGTGGAGACGGTAGTCCGTACGTACGCACGAGCGATGATATCATTTAAATAATTATTGAATTTAATTGGAGTGGATGATACAATATATAAGAATCATTATGGTGTTATAATAACTATTTATAGTTATTATTTACACCATTATACCCATCCATGTAAGATGTTGGTGGAAAAAATAGATTACACCACGGCGTGGAGACGGTATTCCGTACGTACGCACGTGTCTTGATTTTTTTTCCATAGGATGGATAGAATGTGAAATGGATTTTTTTAATATTTATAATAACATATCAGTATATTAGTGATACTGATGTTTTTAATTTATAATGAAACAACTAAGTAAGAAGAATTTGAAGAAGAAAGTAGCTTGAAGGATTCGGTAGAAGAAATTACCTCTTCTTCGATACGCCTCTTTGAAAACTCCTCTTAGGGCACTAAGATTGGTCATTGAAGTAGGCCAGGACCTCTAGGATTTTTCTAGGAAATTGTAGAAGATAATATGGCAGGGGTTGGCCGAAAATCAAGGCTCAAAATGGTGTGAGAAAGAGAGGGAGGAGGTTCCCTTTTATAAGGGAGCAGAGGGGCACCTTTGGAATAACAAAACATATTATTTTATTATAAAGTAAAAATCGGGTTTTAATATCTCAAAATTGATATATTTTGAAGCTAAGGTGGGGATGGGTCGAAATCCTCTCATTCAATAGAATTTAGACAAGTTTATGTTCCTATTGTAACTTTATCATTTAGATTTAACATTAAGTTAAATAATTTTACTTTTACCGTGTCTTCCTGTGTTCTTATACTATAAGGTTAATAAACTTACTATAACAAGCCAAACGAACCCCAAGTTATTTATTATTAATATTTATAACCTTATATAAGTCATTTGGACGAACCTTATATTTTGAGGAATAAAATAACAATTAATAATATAATATTTGTTTTAAAAACTATTTTTATGTCAATTTTGACACTATTTAGTAATTGATTTTTTTAAAAATCATAACAGAATGATTAGTTCTAAGAACATTAATTAAATCAATAATAACATGTCATATTAACCTATAAAATTAATGTAATTTATAAAAAGTCTCAAATTACATTTATTTGGGTATTTATAACATAAATTATGTCAATATTTCATTAATTAGATAATTACTGCATCATCTTTGTGTCATAAATAAATTAAATTATTTAATGTCTAAAAATTACAAATAAAATACCATTATTTAGGAAATATTTTTATCTTTCTAATGAATATTTTTAGTCTATTTTATATTATGTATATGCCAATATTAAAAATTATATACTTATTAAACATTGATTTTAACTATTTTAACCCTTCTTTAAATAAATTAATAATAAATGTCCTAATATAATCCAAGTGGGCCTAAATGGTCATATTTTATTCCTAAGGTTGTTTTTGGTCGAATTAAACTTATCCAATAGAATTAGGACATGTGTTAGGGTAATAATAATATCATTTTTACCCTTAATTACCCTATTTACTTTTAACCGTAGTAAAAAAAAGTAAAAAGTTACTATTCACCAAAAATTATTTTCATCTCATTGAACCACATTTTACTTACTGACACCAAATTTGTCTCTCGGAGTTTTGAAATTCCACTCACAGAAGCGGTAAAATTAAGTTTTATGAAAAATTCATTTTTTAAACTACCACTTAGTGGTTTCACTATTCATCAAAAAAATGAACGTTTCCAGAAAAATACCAAAAATTAGGCCTAAGCTATATTTGATATTATGAAATCAAAAATTATTTCTATTTTACCAAATGAAAAACATATCATTTTAATTAATTAATTTAAAAATTAATTCTCGTCGTCAAAACAAATAACGTGTTCTTGAGAGATAATAATTATCAAAAGATTGACACTTGTTTATGGCTGGTTTAAATCTGAAATTACATCCAATGACCAACATTGTATTAAATTGAAAAAATATAGTCTAAGTATAATTTAAAACCACTCAAATTAATAATTTATTTCTATTAATTATTTCGATTAAAAAGGTTGTTTTTAATTAAAATTTAGTAATTTTCACTATTCATCGGAAAATGAATGTTATCTGAAAAGTACCAAAATTTCACCCTAAACAAATTTTGATATTCTGAATCCAAAAATAAAGTCCATTTTGAAAAATAAAATTTACAAAATTTCAAAAAGTGGTTTTTACTATTCATAACGACTAGTTTTAATAATTTTTTAATAGCATATCGTTGTTTAGTGAAACTCGGTGTTGCATACTACACGCGCTATCGAGGAAGTTCGCGATTATTTGTAATGCAAGGAAAGTCATGGATGTGTGTTGTGCAAGCTACTTTTTGTGTAGCATACAACACAAGACATTAATGAAATTAAAAAGAACATTTTTTGTAAAATCTCGGGGTGTTACATTCTACCCCCCTTAAAATGAATTTCACCCTCAAAATTCGTCGGGGTTATAAATGGTTTAATATTTGAAAGTTTCTTTAATAGAAACCACATCGTAAAAAAGAATTAAAAAACCATTATTTAAAAACAAAAGTATGAAATGTAACGGTTACCCAAATAAACTAATCACTGGGTTTCCACATAGGTGAAAATATGGATATGGAAAAGAAATCTAACCATCATGTTCTGATAGAGAGTGGTAGAGAACATGGCTATGAAAAATCCAACAATCACAAATCCATAGATTTGTGATGATCTAAGGTACCATATGATTTATCGGATATAAGGGAACTAGGAAAACATTTTTGGTTTTCAAGATCATTTCCCTAAAATTGAAGAATTTGAATTAGAATAAATACTTACTTTATTTTGGTACAATCTCACTATTGTTCGTGCTTTGAACAATTTCCACTTCATCTCTTAAAGAAATGAAGTTTAATTTTTTATTCGTGAAGTGTTAACAGATCATGTGATAGAATGATGGGTCATTCCATATGTTTCAAACAAAAGTTTAGAAAAAGTTATCAAATATACATAAGTCTATCTATGGTGAGGTTAATCATATAAGATTCCAAAAATGAACTTATACTTCATATATCATACCGCGTAATAAAATAAAACTAGTTTCTACTAACCAGCGACTTCCTGTAGGCCAGTGGTAGGCGATAAAGCCCAGTCTCACTTCAGTTGTGGGTTCGATTCCAACAGCCTTGTCTGACGCAATGGGCTGTCGCCCATCCTGCAGGTTTTCCTTTTTCTAGAGCTATACTACTATAACATCCCATCAATAATATCAAAAAAATTTCTATCCTTAAACAATACTAACTTATGTCCAACATAATCCATTACAATCTTTAGGCTTATCTAAAATACTTCGGTCCAAGCTCATAGTATAAAGAAAATTATTACATGAAATGTCACATAACAATCACGTGAATGCCATAATTTATCCCCCATATATCATAAGACATATCTTTTTTGTCAAATTAAAACCATGTGAATACCTTAATAATGTATTCTATTGATGAATGAATACCCATTAAACCTTAGTGAAAATATGAATGCAGTTAAAAGTTAACACATTCCACAAACCAAAATCCTCAAAATTCTTTATACTCAAACCATGATATCACTTAGTCCTTATATCAATCATGAGGTCATGAATACTGTCAAATATTTTATTTTCTCCTTATCCCTTCATTATGCACATATCATCTGCTTTCCAAAATATTTGAATCACTTTTCATGGTTACCGTTACCTTAAAATTATTGAAAACCACAATAGAATAATACAAAAAATATTATAATACACAATAAAAGTACCTCAAAAACATTATTCTTGAATACAAATACATAAACACTTCAATCTATCCTCTTAAATTATTGTCCTAGAATAAGTCCTTCCTTGATTTAGAAGTAGATTTTTAGTTTATGGAATTGAGTTGGGTAATGCCCATGTTCTCCACAAATAATACATTGAACTCCATAATAGTCTGTCACTCTATGACCCTTTTCTCCAAACAGATAACATCAGTCCCTTCATTTGAGGTATTCCTCAAGGTTCTTCTTCCCTTATTTAGAAATCTAAATTTTCCTTTCTTTATTCTCCTCAACATGCAAACATGCATAATAGTCTGTCTTCATCTTCTTTGATGAATTAGTCATACCACTAAATTTCACCTTGTTAATCATATATCGCGATGACTAAATCGGCATAATCACAATATCTTTCTCTCTAGGCATTACACAATTTTGTTTCTCAAAGTCACCAATTTTTCCTTTGGATTCAATGTTAACTGAATTCCTTCTGGTTCCCTCCATTAACTAAAACACAAAAAGAATTCTGTGAGAGGAAAAAATCATGCTAGATAAAACAACATAGTAAATGGGAAGTACCATCAATATCTAACATCTTAGGTTAAATTCTAAGATCATTACCATAGTTCTAGGACTATATAATATACGTATACTTATCCTTAGGGACATCCCTACACATACCTTGGAAATATCTATAGGGATCTGACTAAAGTTCTCGCATCCTAGTTTCCAAAGGTTGACTAAACCATTCCTCTGATTCCAACTGTAGAGACCCGAAGCTTGATGTACATGGAAATTACATTACTTTTGCGGAATACTTAGTACATAACAAAAACACACACACAAGGACTGTAATAGTTTAGTGTCTTTGGAAACTCATAATATAATCTTCTAATCATGGTGAAAGATCTTCAACATCTTCCATAAAGATCATCCCTTTTTTTCTTACCTAAAACTTTTCATTATATCCTGGGAAAAAGAAAAAATAAAAGTGTGAGCTCAAATGCTCAGTAAGGGTAAACAAAAGAAATATCAATCACATCATATTCATAAGAACATAACATTTTGGAAATCTTAACCTGCAAAGTGATCATAATATCATAACATGGAATAAATGATAGTAGTGAAATGTAATCCCAATAATCATAACATAAAACATGAAACTTTGTGGCATACATACATAATCATAGAGAAACATTTCTTATTAGTCAAGAGTCATTGCCAAGACTATCTTAGTGGACAAAGTCCCTTTACGAACCGAGTTCACTCCTCGTTTCAGTCCTGTTTCACTGAACCGGTTTAACCTGCCGTTCTAGCCATGTTTATCTCATGAGATATAAAATCTTTACCCAATGTATTAGAGGGAGATATAGGTCCCAACCATCTCATAATGATACCATTCTTATGTGTGCTACAAAATCATAAACCATACAGCATAGCATAACCCATGTATTAAAAATGGGAATCTTAAACATCGTGACATCATAAAACAACTCATATAAGATAAAGGAATTCATAAAAATAATTCCATCAAAACATAATCAAGTCAATGTAATAATAGCTATAGAAACAGAACCCTTCATTATCTTAGATGGAAAATAATTCTGATAAAACACTTGAACTCCATTCTTGAGGAAAATATCCTTTCTACTTCAAAAACATTTTTCCTTTCTTAACATGTCATACAATTTTAAACTAAAAGAAGTTGATTAAAAATAAACATGAAAACTTTTAAAGGAATCTTCTTGTAAATAATGTTATAAAAATCCATTCATTCCGTATAAGTTAAAAAAAGCAATCTTCTCGTACTTTTGTCGGAAAAGTCAAAAAGTACATCGAACGAAAAACGACAAAAGATTCCTTTCATATCCTTTACTAAAAACTCACCGAAGGGTAAAATTTGATATAACAATTGTAGGTGTATGGAAACAATATTAAATATTTAGGAAACATGGATGTGGATGATAAAATACACCCCAGTAAATACCAAAGTATAAACAATCTCAGATAAAATGAGATTGTGATATTTCCCCTTACCTTATGTCCGATATGCTTGGTATGTATCCAAACCTCCGGTATAATGATTTAAATAATGTAATTTACTTATTACTGAATCATATTCATTGTAATGATATCATATATGGTTCACTTATGACTTTATTTTACCCGTTCTTTTGTAAATTCCATGTTAAAGTGTGTTTTGGGTAAAATCGTTTCATTTGTCGTCCATGTTTTGACTTGTAATTATTCATATGACTACTTAGATCATGATTACATAATTTTAGAATATAAAACATGATTTATATATAATATATATTCATAATATACATATATATAATAGATCGATAAATGGAAATAAATACACCGTTCATGGAGACGGTAGGTCGTACGTACGCATGAACGCTGTTTTCGTTTCCTTATTGAGTTAAATGTAATTAAGTATATGACATACATATATATATATATACATAAATCAAGTAGCTTTATAATGTCATATATTTCATTATTATTTCTTATATATACTTTATAATCATTCTTAAATGGTTAACATGGAGAATGAATCTCATCGCATCGTGGAGACGGTAGTCCGTACGTACGCATGAGCGATGATATCATTTCCATCATTATTGAATTGAATTGGAGTGGATGATACAATATATCAGAATCATTATGGTGTTATAATAACTATTTATAGTTATTATGTACACCATTATACACATCCATGTATGGTGTTGGTGGAAAAACAGATTACACCACGGCGTGGAGACAGTATTTCGTACGTACGCACGCGTGGTGATTTTGTTTTCCGTAGGATGGATAGAAGGTGAAATGGAGTTGTTTCATATTTATAATAACATATCAGTATATTAGTGATACTGATGTTGTTACTTTATAATGAAACAACAAAGGAAGAAGAAGTTGAAGAAGAAAGAAGCTTGAATGAATCGGTAGAAGAAATTACCTCTTCTTCGATACACCTCTTTGAAACCTCCTATTTGGGCACTAAGATTGGTCTTTGAAGTATACCAGGACCTCTAAGATGTTTCTAGGGAAGTGTAGAAGAGAATATGGTAGGGGTTGGCCGAGCATCAAGGCTCAAAATGGTGTGACAAAGAGAGGGAGGAGGTTCCCTTTTATAAGGGAGGAGAGGGGCACCTTTGGAATATCTAAAAATATTATTTTATTATAAAGTACAATTCGGTTTTTAATATCTCCAAATTGATATATTTAGAAACTAAGGTGGGTATGGGTCGAAATACTCTCATCCAATAGAATTTAGACAAGTTTAGGTTCCGATTTTAACCTTATCATTTAGATTTAACATTAAGTTAAATAATTTTACTTTTACCGTGTCTTCTTGTGTTCTTATACTATAAGGTTAATAAAATTACGATAACAAAACAAACGAACCCCAAGATGTTTATTATTAATATTTATAACCTTATCTAAGTCATTTGGACGATCCTTATATTTTTAGGAATAAAATAACAATTAATAATATAATATTGGTTTTAAAAACTATATTTATGTCAATTTTGACACTATTCAGTAATTGATTTTTGTAAAAATCATAACAGAATGATTAGTTCTATTAAAGTTAATTAAATCAATAATAACATGTCATATTAACGTATAAAATTAATGGAATTTATAAAATGTCTCAAATTACATTTATTTGGGTGTTTATAACATCAATTATGTCAATATTTCATTAATAAGATAATTACTGCATCATCTTTGTGTCATAAATAAATTAAATTATTTAATGTATAAAAATTACAAATAATATACAATTATGTAGGAAATATTTTTAGCTTTATAATGAATATTTTTAGTCGAATTTATCTTATGTATAACCCTATATTAAAAATGATATACTTATTAAACATTGATTTTAACTATTTTAACCCTTCTTTAAATAAATTAATAATAAATGTCCTAATATAATCCAAGTGGGCCTAAATGGTCATATTTTATTCCTAAGGTTGTTTTTGGTCGATTTACACTTATCCAATAGAATTAGGACACGTGTTATGGTAATGATAATATCATTTTTACCCTTAATTACCCTATTTACTTTTAACTGTGGTAAAAAAGTAAAAAGTTTCTATTCAACAAAAATTATTTTCTTCTCATTGAACCAAATTTTACGTACTGACACAAACCGTGTCTCTCTTAGTTTTGAAATTCCACTCACAGAAGTGGTAAAATTATGTTTTATAAAAAATTCATTTTTTTAACTACCACTTAGTGGTTTCACTATTCATCAAAAAATTAAAGTTTCTAGAAAAATACCAAAAATTAGGCCTAAGATATATTTGATATTATGATCTCAAAAATGATGTCTATTTACCAAATTTAAAACATATCAGTTGCATTAATTAATTTAAAAATTAATTCCCGTCGTCAAAACAAATAGCATGTTCTTAAGAGATAATAACTATCAAAAGATTGACACTTCTTTATGTCTGGTTTAAATGTGAAATTACATCCAATGACCAAAATTGTATTAAATTGTAAAAATATATTCTATGTACAATTTAAAACCACTCAAATTAATAATTTATCGCTATTAATTAATTCGATTAAAAATGATGTTTTTAATTAAAATTTAGTAATTTTCATTATTCATCAGAAAATGAATGTTATCTGAAAAGTACCAAAATTTCACCCTAAACTAATTTCAACATTCCAAATCCAAAAATGAAGTCCATTTTGAAAAATAAAATTTACAAAATTTCAAAACGTGGTATTACTATTCATAATGGCTAGTTTTAATAATATTTTAATAGCATATCGTTGTTTAGTGAAACTCAGTCTTGTGTACTACACGCGCTATCGAGGAAGTTCGCGATTACGTGTAATGCAAGGAAGGTCAAGGATGCGTGTTGTACAAGCTCCTTTTGGCGTAGCATACAACACAAGACATTAATGAAATTAAAAAGAATATTTTTCATAAAATCACGGGGTGTTACATATATATACCGTGTAAGGTGTCTTCCCCTTATTTATTTGATATATACAATATAAAATTCTATCATTCAGGTCCATGTTGATAGAGATTATAGGGCATTGTATCCTTCATGTCTATTATAGAGCCCAATTTTTTATAGGTCTTTTGAGACTTGAGATTTTCTCAGATATGTGGAGTACATATCTATCACCAATTTTGATCATTATATTTGATTTGAAGATCATTCTTGTCAAATTTTATCATTTGGAATCCAGTGGTTATGATCCAGGTTCCGTCATTGTAAATTTTCAATTACACATCATGGAGATCAATATAGATTTGAAGAGGCACACCTAATGTCTCAGTTAAGGCTAAGAAAAATTTTATAAATAATTTCCCACATGATGGATCATGGGTAGATTTATCTCAAGTTTCACACTATAACCCATTTTTTTCATATTTAATTTTCATAATTTAGCACTCTTTTTATGTTGTTTTTATTTTAATCCAGCTATTATTAGTTTTTGATAAGTCTAGGAATATCTCAGGTGCATGATCATTTATATGAAACCAGATTATAATTTCCCTAACAGTGGTGGCTTATTAAGAATTATTTCCAACCCCCCATAATACTTGAATCTCATAGTTCATGCAGTATTAATTAATGAATTTTTGTTAGAGAAAATTTTGTGAAGTGTATTAGGAAGAGGCCCAATGGTACAGGATCGAGTCATGCCTCTCATATAGAGTATGAGGATCATGTTATTTAATCATGATAATCATAGAGATTTGATATATTGTTTGGAAAGGAGGTGTTAATATATCAAGATGTATATATTTTTAGTTTATTGTTTTTTATTATTGGATAACCAAGTTGGTGACTACCTATTTTTGGCTTTTCCCGCTTTTAGTCTGTATGATTGTATGATATATTACATTTATCATATAATATCATTATTTCAATTTATTTATTATGAATACTATGATATTTTCTTCATTTATTTTTTAATTATTTATTCTTTTATTTTACTCAGACATGTGGGTATTGTCTCCCAACAGTATCTTTTGGACCCTCACCACTATTTTTAAGCCTCTCGCATATGGGGAGTTATTATTGAGGCCTTATGGAGAGATAAATCAGATGATGTTTTAGGTCAACCTTGGAAGGTTAATTTATTATATAATACCAATGAATGTATTTTATGATTCTTAAAAAGACAATTATATGTATTTAAAAATCCGTATAATGTTTTATCTATCTTGACATTTTGATTTAGAGAATTTTAAACCATTAAGAATTCTTCATTTCAATATTTTTTATTGACAAATGTTTTATATTATTCACCAATTAAGGAAGTGAATATACTAAAACTTTTAAATGTGATATCATGATTATCATTATCTTCAATATATTTAACTTTTCATTTGATGTTATCATTTCATGGTTATTATGATTAATGATTTACCATGTAGTATGTGTTTTATGACATAATCTCAATATTTATCATGATTTTTACGACTATGTTTTTGATGATGAAATTTCATGATCATCCTCTAATAAATTTTATGAATTTTATAATCCGCATATTATATATAGATATTACATGTATTCTATTCATTAATTTGTCCATAAAACTCATTGTACAGAAATAATATTTTATGGAAAGTTGTCTATGTTTCTCTCTTCAATCGAAAATACTCGTTCATCTTTATACATGATTTATAAAATTATTTCATTGATGTATCTGCTAATTTATAGTGATTTATTAAAGTCATTTTTTTCTCATGTATTACCTATTAAAAGGTTTTTAAAAGTAACATTCTTTTCATATTTTTAATGAAGTACTTTTTACTTTTAACTATAAATCATAAGGAATCATTATTTTAAAATACATGACATGAATATAATTTATCTCCATCATTCATTGAATCTTTATTTACATTTTTTAGATGTTTGATTCAATAATTTATATTCCTAATAATTGGGATATATTAATGTTATCAATAATTTATTTCAATTTGAAAAGGTTATTTACCTCATGGAATGTTCTAGCAGTATTTTAAATTATTTTTAAACTATGGTAACATCCTTGATGTTACTTATGCTTTAATGGGGATATAATCTAAGGATATCGTCCACATTCATTTTATGGATGTGTAATTGTTATTATTATTGAATTATGATCCAATGAGAAAAATTTCATTTCTATATTTAAATTGTGTTATGATAAAACAAATATAAAAACCATTTTTTCCATGGGTTATGCTGTGATGAATGGTTAGAAAATTTTAGACTCATTTCCATTCAATAGGTTTTGATATTACTAATTTAGAGATATTTTATGATGTTTTTTTCTACATATAGATTATTTTAATTATGTCATGGGAGGGACCAAAATATTATATCCCTCCAATGCATTGGTAAAAGATGTATATTTCAAGAGTTAATATGTACTTGAATGTGGTGTTAAATAAATTTAGTAATTGAATATTTCCACTATGATAGTATTGGGTGTGAACCTTGAATAATGATATGATTGAGTGGTGAGTGAACCCAATAAACTAAGATCACCCTTTCAATGATCATTTACTATTTAAATGGTTTTCAATGATTATGTTTTTGTCTAAAACATATTTCTTATTAAAATGTTGTGCTATCATGGAATATTGTCTATGATTCCCTTATGATTCATGTCTTATGAATCACCAAGCCTTATTCTATGATTTATTATTAGGATCTATGATATTCATGGAATTTATTTCCAATTATTAGAGCATGTTCTCATACCCATATTCTCATGTAATTATTTAGTGATCATTTATATCTCTATTGTATAAACTTACTAATAATTCTCACTCACAAGTTATTTTTACCTTTCTCTAGGATATGAAGACAGGATTAATGTTTGATTTTTATAGGAACATGTATTATTATTAATAATTAACGGTAGATGATGTAAATATCTTATGAACCAATATCCTATCTTTCAAGGTTTCCTTGTACACTAAACCTCTATGATCCTAAAATGGTTATAAAAAATTATTATTTAATATATAACTAGTGGTACCAGATAGGATACCCAATATGCTTCTATTAACGGGTTTTTTAATTGTATTTTTTTACTCTTCTTACAAAAAATGAATTTTACCCTTTCCCCTTCCCCTAAATTTCATTTAGATTGAGCCACATGATATCTATATAGATAGTTCCTATTTTTATTCTCTAAAATATTTTATAGATCTAGATTGAAGTTGGATTCATGGGAGATTTTCTAGAGTTAAATATTATAAGAAATTCTATATCCTATCCACTTTTCTATTCTACCAATTTATTCTAATTTCATCATGATGGATTGGGATTATAAAGAGAATTATACAAAATCATAGAATATTTCATTTTAATCCTTTTGTATTCTACTTCTCTTAAAAAATAAATTTATTTATTTATTTCATGTTATTAATTTTAATTTTGGATTAAAATATTCTATTATAGAACTATTTATAAATTTTCTCCTTGGTACTATGAAATTACTATAAATAATATTTATAAACCTATGAATTTTGTATAGGTTGTTCCATATAATTTTTTGACGATTATATGTATTTTTAATTAGAATAATTTTATCTTTGGGTTGTGCACACCATGTTAAAGTTATTATAAATATTTATTTATTAACATCATTGTAATATTACTAATATAACATTGTATACAGATATATCAAACCCATCTGGTTCTATCATAAAAAACTCTAGAATATTTGACCACTCTATTGTTATATATAATTTATAGGAGTAGTTTTCACTTTATGATTGGTTTACAATACATGAGGGATGTTGGAATATGTGAAGTCTATTATGATTTAATATATCATGTGAATTTATATAAATCACCCTGATAAACATTTCATACATTTATATGTAATATGTAAAAACTGATATAATAAATTATTCTTTCTTTAGTAAGACAAATTTTCTGATAGATAGTGAGAAGAGAGAATGTATTCATAACTACATTATTATACATGAGATTTTTTTAATGCTGGAAAAAAGAATGTTCATTTCATGAATATGAAAATAAAAATATGATATTATATATTTATATTAAAAAAAATTATGGACTTTAGACCATTGATAAAAAAGGATTCATGAGTAGAATTATGAACTTCTATAACCTATACCCCCTCACCTATTCATGAATGATATGGTACCCTAGTTCCCTGATTCTAGAATACACTTTACATTATATATAATCATGATATTTCCACATAACTTCTATAAGACTATATTCTTTGTGCTAAGTCTATTGGGATGCAATTTTGATTATCCCTTACATAATCATATTTGATTCTGATTATTGATGAAAATGATGTGGTGAAAGTGTATAACTTTGTGTTATATGGATGTATGATTTAGAGTTATTATATTTATTCAAGATGCAAAATTAATGAAAATTTTCTCTACCATGTTACTGACATGTTTCTATACTCATCATATTTTCTAAAAAAAATATAAATTGAAATTTATTTAAATGAGTAGAAATATTTTTTCATAGAATCATTTTTCCATCTTTAGTTATAAAATCATGAGTAGTTACCTATATAATATTCACTATCACACACTACGTGGATACATAGGTCTATATTAATCAACTCTTTTACAACATTTCAGGTTATTACAGGTAGGATAAAAACTAATTGGTCATCATGGATTATTACTTATGTTTCTCATGGAAGAAGTATCAGATCACACATTAGGGATTGAACTATTAGAGATGGTTGGCGGTCAGGATTTTCTCACCATTTATTATTACTTTTGGTTTCCCTGTATTATTTGAGGTTTTATCTTCATATATTCATTCACTTATTTGAACTTGGTAATCTATAATTTGATGATTCATCTACTAAGTCAATTTGATATAGTAATGGGTTCATTACATTCCTATTTACTCCTATATTCCATATTTTATTTTAAGATGTTTTAATTTATGAAATGTGAAAATAGTATAATAATAATTTTTGTTAAACACAATTATTACTTCTATTTATAAAAAATGAGAAAATCATTTACAAATTTCTCATTATGACAAAACCATTACAGTAATTATCCCCTGGGTATTGGGGGGGGGGGGTTCTGATAGTGTAGTAACACTCATAATCAGGTTTCATATATGTAATAATTTTAGGATTTTTATAAAGATATATTACATATATATTTTCATTAATGGGGTTTTATGTTATGAAATAGTTAGGATTGGAAGTATTAGATGTGTAACCCATAAAAATGCAATATAAACATAATTATATTTGAGGATCCTATAATCAATGGATTTTCAAGAACTCATTATGAACAATATGATTGAGTGGGGATTTAATTTAAATAAATTTGGCATGATTTCAAACAATTCATGATGTGAATACTAGACATGATCCATGTCAACCTTTATTTGGGTTCATACATCATGTTGGGTGATGAAAATTTGGCACACATAGGATGAAATGCCATATTATATTATTTCCTATGTTTGTTTATCTTGTAACTATAATTAATTGAATATTAAAATTAACTAAATAATCAAAAATATATATAAATTTTTTTTACATTATATACATATATATATATTATGATTTATTATAATAATTTGAACCTAAAGTATATTCTATTAATTAATTTTTTTTTCATATTTTTCCTTCACTGTTGATCATGATCCATGTTTTATGATTGTTTCTTAATGTTGAGAAAGTCACTTCCTATTTAGTTATGTATTTGGATCATTATTTTATTTGTATTTATAAATTATTTTTTATTATAAAAATGGTTATATTTTTACTAGATATAAACTCACTAATAGTAATGAATTTTTTAGATTTCTTTATATAATCAATAATATTGATATCTTGTTATTTATTTGGTTGATTATTCCTTATGTGTTGATATAATGGAAAGAAGTTATTTCTAAAAATGTAGAACTCAAATATTCTAGTTTTCATTCTATAGTCATGTCCAAATGTAACCTGTGTGATTAAGCATTATAAATATATTGAGTTAGTTAGCATCTTTTGGAGGGAAATCAATTTTATGATATTCAATATTGTATAAAATAGATTTTTTTTCAAAATGTTTTTTGGATTATGGTTTATATTAAATATAAGAAAATAATTTCACTAAAAAATAATTATTTTTCAATGTTAGTGTAAAGATGAATATTTAGAATAAAGATTTTAGTACTAAGTTTCAATATAGAATAAGGTATTGATAAAAAAATTTCAACCATAATTGTATTTTTAATTTAGAGGTTTTTGATATATAATTTTAATTTAAAAAAATGAATGGAATGGTTATTTGGAAATGAAATTATTTTAGGTATTTGAATGAGATGTTCTAAAATGACTATTGGGATGTGTGGTTACAGTAACAGTTTTATTGTGTATACCTAATTATGAAAAATGAGTTGTTTTATAGAAAGACATTTATATATTACATTATAAATGATTAATGATATTATGAAAAATGTTTTATAAGTGAAACATCAATAATAAAAAAATAAATAATGGTGAGATTTTTATATATAGACCAAGTAGAATCATATATTGAGCGGAGTATCTAAGTTATTATTTTATCTAATTTATGGTATTTAACGAGTTATAAGTATGATTGTACATCAGTTATTATTTATTCCTCATAGTGTCTTGGTGTATTTTTCTCAGATCTAGGGGTTATTCATAGGTAACATGTTATGTAATTTGGTTTTGTATTATTTTTATAGTTATAGATATTATATTTTTTACATTGTAATTTATTTAAGACCAAATTTAGAGATACAAGTAAAATTTTTATTGTTACTTTTATATAGTTTTTGAGGTGTGATTTTTGTTATGAATATTTTTTGATAATGTTTTACTGATTTTCACTAACGAATTAGTTAGATTTAGTGAATTGTTGTGGATTTAGGAGTTGTGAATCGGGATTTTAGTATATGATGTCGAGTATTTTTCTGAAAAATATGGGCAATGAGTCTATGGATAAAGGGATAATAAGATTAATCAGGGATAATAATTTGTATGTTGGGGTGGATATAAGAACACATGTACAAATTAACTAGATTATGGTTTTATTATGGAAATAATAATGGACCCTAAATGTATATAATATTCTACTATTTGTTTTTTTTCTTTCTATACAAGGGATCAATTTTATTCAAAGATTAATATTTTATTTGAGTATTTTAGGAATAATTCCTAGTAATTTCAGAAGAGTGTTTGAGGATTAGTAGAGTGTTTTAGGTTATATAACTGAGAGAGGCTCTGATGAAATGGGTGGTTTTGATAAAAACCTAATCGTACCATACCAAGTACCTTGTATGATTTATGTAGGTTTTTGATGTGGGATTTATAAAGATTTTACTTGGAATAAATTTAACCTTTTTCCTACACTAATAAATTTTATTTAACTCCAACCACATGGGATATCTCTCCACGTGTCATATATATTTCCTACATCCCTTCCATTCATTCTCTTTATTCTTAGAGGATTCACGAGTGATTTTAATTATATGTCTATGTTAAAACTTCCTCTATCTATAATAATTTGTTTTATATTCTCCAATTTTCTTTTAAGATTTATGGGACAACAATATATTTTAAACAAAATTCCAACAAAATACATTGGATATCATCCAGATCCTTAGGTCCTATTAATATAATTATTTATTGTGGGTTGTATAGGTTTTTTCCCAAAATTATTATTAGTTTTAATTAAAAGAGATTAATAAACGTTTCATAATTTTTATTTTGTTGTTTATGATTGATTTAAGGGTTTATTTTTATGGTATTGTGGTGATTTAGGTTTTGATATTAGAAGATAATTTTTTTAAAAATCTACCATAGTTTTCTATTGTAATTTGTAATCTTTTGGTTATGGTGGTTATGTGATTTCAGTTTCATTGATGACATAATTTGTTCTGAAAATTCCTAGGAACATATAATAGAGGGCTAGGAATTTTCAATTTCACCCTTGATATTAGAAGGTTGTCTCAAATCACCATGAAATTCATGATATATGACTAAAAATCTTATTCATTTAATTTTTACAAATCAATGTAGATGTTTAATCATTCTTTTGACATAAAAATTAATGGTTCCCAGTAATATTTTTATATGATCAGTAAAATATATACATTAAAATTTGTTTGGAAATAGGTAATGGAACATCGATACCACTATTTTATGATGCAATTCATTAAAAAAAATGTTTTATTTATTAATACCCTTCATTCCTTGGTTGTTATTGTTGAAAATCCATTGATATGTATGATATGTCACACATGTATGATTATTTTCACTAAAACCTATTAAATTAATAATTTGGAATAATTCCTTGGTATTAATTACATGTGAAAATGCAAGTCCTTGTTTTTTCATTAGACTCAAAACATCTCATGTATGGACTTTACGCTATGATTTTTTTCTTGTCCCAAACATTATTGAATTCATAAAACACAAAAAATATGTTATACATTGAGTCCTAAAAATATTCTATAATAATAATTATTTATTCTCTCTTAATCATTAAATATTTATGAGTAAATTGACCATGTAAGAATTTTATTTATTATATTTCATTAATAGCGATGTGCTAGATCAAATTATGAATTGCGAAAATGAAATTTAATATGTGAATTATAATGGTATAAATAGTTATAAAACCACAAAAATTTATTATTACCATGAATTTAATTATGTTTTAATATATCTAATTTTTAATTTTTTTTTTTGAATTTTTTTTCTTTTATGTAATATTTAATAATTCAATTATTTATTTTCATCTATTTTTTATTCAATGAAATGTTTTACAAAAATATTTCTTGAGTGGAACTCACCATTCCACTCTTGAAACATAGTCACATAAATAAAATAAAAATAGGTCAACAATTTTCTTTAATTCTAAATATATATAATGATTTATCGAATAAAACATTGTACCAATTAAATTGTGATAAATAATCTTTTATAAATTTATTCCTTCAGTATAGGATAGTACATGCCTAAGTGATTCTTAGAACTACAACTATTGTTACCGATATTATTACAATGTTTAGTTTTTTTATCGGTTATTGGAGTTAATATATTAATTTTACTGCATCCTTAATTAGTGAATTTTATATATGTATTATGAGTCACGTATTCAATACTCTCGTGATTATATTGAATGGAATCAAGCATTATTGACCACATAACCATTGTTTTTTATCTCATGGACTAGTTATTTATTGAATCATTGATTATATTTCCTGATGTTCTTTTTAATGTATTAATAATATTATAGTTTTTTATCAATAAAATGGATATATATCACTTATATTGAAAAATTCAAACATTATTATGAATATAATTTAAATAATATCACTGGATTATTTTTTTGAGTAATAGTACTATTTTTATTGATTGTGATCTTGATAAAATAGTTGCATAACCGTTTTATGATATGATATTTATTTTAAAATTATGTATTGATAATTTTCATTGTCTTAATAGTATAACATTTTGGAATTATTATATTTTCAATTATAAAAATTTTATAATTTCCTCATACCATTGGTGAATACTATTTAATGGGATGTGTTATGACCATGACATTGTATAACCCTTCTGACAATCATGTGTCATTATCATGTGGTATATTATATAATTGTGGATTAATATTTATTTTTATATTTTTCTTATTTGAGTTTTTATATTTTCAGAAATTTTATTGGGAACATGCTATTGAATGGTTATAACATGATTAGTAGTAACGGTCAAGACTATACATTCATGGTAGGATTCATTTTTCATAACTGATACAATGTTATAACATAGCTAGTATTCTCAATATGTAAAACACATATATTGAGATATAAATTAGTATCTAAAACATGGTTCTATTATGGTTATTAGTAACCATATATATTACTCTTATATATGGTAATCCTACTTCAGTAGGGGTGAAAATTTTGCACGTAGTTAGAAGTAATCACGCAACCACACCTTATAAGTGGTAAATTTCAATCTAGTTAGTGACACATAGGATGGTCAGAATTTATAGACTCATGCAACCTAATTGTGTGATAGTAAAATAAATTCTTGTAAATGATGTATAGTTGTTCCATGGATTATTGAACTATTTGAGTTACCAAGAAATTAAAAATTTTAAATTAACATCATATCCATAGTAAATTTTATCCCTAATATTTATCCTAGAATCCTTGCATATATTATTAAAATAATGGGTTAAATCAAGGTTTTTCTCCCCATTATCAGTGTCTCTAGGCCGTTATCTAATGATTTCCATGTTTATTTTTATGGAAAACTACTATATTCCTCTATATATTTGTTATCCTCTAATTCATACTTATATTTTTACATGGATTCTTCTTCTACCAAAAACCTTATGGAAAATAGTAGTAAAATATGTGGATTGAGTTGGCATAATCATGGTAATTTGTATTTTTATTGATTTTATGGTCTTATTCTTCATGGTTTTTTCTTTCGATGTTTATATAAAATGGGTTCCAATTAATTGGCATAGGAGTTTTTTTAAAATTCTATTTGTTTTACATATTTAGTTATTATTTGGTTTTAAAAATAATTTTACTTCAATGTTTATTCTATACATGATAAACATAATCAGTTTATAACATTATTTCAATGTATTATACACCTAGAATAAAAGGGTTTTCATGGATTTCCTATTCTTGACTTGTAAAAATATTTAATATAAATTTTAGGTGTTTATAATAATTTCTAAGAGACCTTTCCAAATAAATTTGACCACTAAATATGTGTTTTAATAATATAATGATTTTCAAAGAGGTTAAATCATTTTTAATGGATTTTTTTCTTATATAAGGGTCTGGAATTTCATTAAAACATTATTGTGGAGATTTAGACGTCATTTTTGGGTGTAATTGAATTTATTTATTGTTTTTTTTTCATCTTCATTTTTTTTAAATTTTGAAGGATTTTTTCAAATGATATTCAAATGAGGTTTCATTTATTTAGTTCAAGGGATGGGTTTTTTAATTGGATTTAAAAATTTTATATAAATTATTGTTTAGAGATACTAAAATGGTTTCCATTATATGACTAAAAACCCTCGTCTTTGACACTTTTTTGTTGTAATTTATGTTATTTTTTCTTAATATGAAATGAATGAACTATTATTAGATGTATTAAAGGGGTTGTTTCTTTTGACTGTTTTTGAGGTGAGGTGATATATTATTTTTACTGATTAATTATTGATTAATGTGTTGATCATATTAATTGATTTCTTCCTCACATCCACTAGTGTTATGTCTTGGAAACCCTAGTATTCTTTTCGGGTGGTCTATATTAATGCTACTCTAGCTTAGATTACTGCACTAGTAGGTGTCACCTAATATAGGTCATGTACAAGATAAAGGGGTTCACATTATGAGGTTTGTTTAGATTAAGTATGGATGTATTTTTTTGATGATTAAGGTATAATCTAAAAGTTGTTTCTACCTATGTTTTTCTAAGATAATATAATTTTATGAACTTGTTAGATTACCATGATTTATTATATTATATTGATAAATCATAATTATGATCCCTATCTTATATTTTATTATGTTGTTTCTAGTTTTATCTGGATTCATTGGAATTAATTTTTTCACTCTATAATTAACTATAACATGTTTATTTGATGTTATGGTTATGGTTTTATCTGGTTTATTTTCTATTTTGAGGAATAGATTTTATTTCAATAGGATTTTAGAAATGGGTTTTTGAGGAATGCTTTAAATCAGTAAAAAATTTCGTTTAGTTTTATAAAAATAGATTTCCATTTTCAATCTTTAAAAGTATAATATTTTAAATCTTTAGCTCTAATTTTTACCTAAAATTTCATTTAAAAAAAATATTTCAAATGAAATAGTAACTAATACATAAGTTAAAAATCAATGTTTTCAGGCCGTCAAAATAGACTTGGTTTTTTAATTTTTTAACACATAGATTATGTAATGATATTGATACTTTCATTCAAATATAAAGGAATGTTATTTATTTAAACTAACATTTATGAAAAATTGAAATAATTCGCTAGATATAGTTAAAACTTTCAATTATGATATGTATTACTAAACTAATTTCATAAATTCTTTAATGTAATATTACAAGGAATGCCAGTCTCAAACGATCCAATTTAAACACCACTATATGTATATGAATCCCATAATGTTTTGTAGGTGATTAGTTCCTAATCACTTGTTGGTTGACATACTAATTTTTCAATTGATTGATGTTCTAGATATAGTGGGTGACCTAAGTCACATGGTTGGGATTATGTGGGGTTTTTGGTTTGCGAGATTTTCAATATGGTCGTATCTTCCACTTCCACCTTATATATATTTTTTATATTTTCTAAATAACATTTTATATTGATATTTATAGAGAAAATTGAGTTTAGATATATATATATTTATTATTTTATGTTCTTTTTCATTTTATTTGAAACTAAATATTTCATATACTTATAATTATAAGGTATGGACACACGTTTCCAGATTTATGGATTGCATATTATACTATTTAATATTTAATTGAGGGTGGATCCATTACTACTATTTTTATTTTGGATCTTTATCACTTTTCACTAGCCCATGAGGATCATGAAAAGACTCCAGGTCTAATTTCAGATATATATGGGTGATGTTAGGTTGAACCATCCCAATTCATTAAATAATGTTAGCAAACAGAAATATATTTATTTACTGTAATGGTAGTATGAAAATAATATTCTCAAAAATCAATAGGTAGGTATCGTGTAGGATCATGAACACCTGCTTTCAATTTGATACATGTGTTTCCTAGGGGATCCAACAATTGATCGTTGAAACTAATTTTCACTTTCCACAACTTTTTTATAATATTATATATATTGATGATGTTTGGGTTATGTTTTGATTATACAATTTATTTTTAGTTTCTCTTTGTTTTTTATGTAGAAATATAACGATATCTATAGATTCATGGTTTTTATGTTCATTCACAAATCATGGACAACATTTTTGAAAACTCCTATTGGATAATTCATTGTTAGTGCATGGCTATCCAAACTATGTGACCAAACTACTCATAGACATAATGAACCTACAATTTTTTAATTTAACCCAAATATTGAATCTTAAATTTCACTTAAAATGATTTTAATTTATTTTATATTAATCATTGAGAATTTATGATAGGTTAATGTAATATTACTCAAAATTATTAAATATTTAATTTTATTTTATTTGGGTTATGTATATCAATGATATTCATTATGTGATAAAGAAAATTCATTAAATAATTTTATTTTATAATATTTATTTATTGTTTATTTTTAAAATTATATTGAAACTCATGATGTGTGTTCAAGGGTGGTAGATTTTATAATTAAATAGATGCTATTATTCAAAGTAATTTTGTTCTTTTTGAAGGTTTAGATGGTAAAATTTGTATTTCCTTGTACTGTATTAAATATTTTTTTAATTTATTATATGTTGTCACTAAATTTTTATATGATTTGGTATTGTGTTCTATTGGGTTTTTATATAAAAAATGAGTCTAGAAAAATAGAGTTGGTCTTATTTGACCAATTGTTAATATCTTGAAATCCCTAGTGTGGATATTGGAATGAAATCAGGGATTCAATTGGAGGTAAAGTCATATAATTAATTTTCTATAAATTCATAAATAAATCATAACTTTTTCAAATATTTAATTCTTTTATAAAATTATTTTCTACACTTATCATCATTATTCTCATAAAAACCAAGTTTCTTATATTTTTCATTAAATCTATTTTATCCTTGTCTGATTGTGATATCAGATTTGGTCATTTGGTATATATTTGTTTTTTGAGATTAAAAAATGTGATGTATGTATTGAGGGTTTTTTTATTATTATTATTTATTTTATGCATCCTTTTAAGGTAAAAGTGAATTTTATAGAAATTTTTTCAATGGATAATTCATGGATTGGATCCTTTCTTAGTCATGGAATGGTTCAACAATCTCTCAACACTTCCCTGACACAAAATTGAGTGGATTAGGAAAATATTATAAAATATAAGAATCCTTCCATATATTTTTGAATCATATCTTATTACATTCAATAAGTAACATGATTTTTGGGGAAATTAATTGGTCAGGGAGGATTATAGGAATATTTATTTCTATGAGAACTCAGAAAGCAAAAAAGGTAAAAAAATTGGCTTTTTGAAAGACCAATTTGTCTTTGGTGGGGACCCATTTTACCATGTTAGAAAAATTATAAAATTTCTTATGAATTAATTAATAAAATATTTATATTGTGGAATTAATCCTGAAACGTGATAGTGAAAAAATCCAATGAATTCATGAGTCGCAACTTTTTTGAATGAATGGTGAAAGATTTTCCCAAATATTCAATTGAATTGGATTTCTTCTCCTTGTTTATAATACATAATGTATTTTTATATGTATTATTATCTAATTTAATTATTTTTAAAAAAAAAAGTATCTTCAATTGAATCATCATATACATTTAATTAACGTGATTGAATAATATCACGTGGTTCACAATCCACATAAAAATATGTGATATCTCTCATTTTTTTATTTCATAACACCTAGATAATCTAATAATTTTTCAACAAGATTATTTTGGTTTGAAAGGGATTTTTTAATGTTTTTTAGAAAATAAATTCTTTTTAAGGATTATATTTCCATAGGTTTTCATTATTTTACACCTTGTATAGATGTGTTAGGATATATTATTATTTTAAATTAATATGGGATATTTTTAAAGAAAAATCCATTGTCATTTTTCCTCATTCATTATAATTACATTTAGATGGGATTCACATGGAAATAAAAGGGGATGTTCTCAGGTAATTGGGATGATTGGTGAACTAACATATTTTTTTACTAATTAGTGATGATAGTGATGATTGTTCTATAACTAGGTGATATCACCCAGTAAAGTCAAGAGGGTAAGTGATTGATGGGGTTTTTATATGTTCACCATTGTTTATATGGTGGTTTATGACTGAGGTCTTATGAAACATTCCCCTTAAACGTCATGACCTGTAGTTGTATCCCATGTTATTACATATTGGAGAAATATCATAGTTTTTATATCCCTTTTATTTTAATTCTATATGATATGGATAAATGTATTGACCTTATCTGATGGTCGTTTAGATATTTTATTGGATTACACAACCATTTATGAATTTGGACAAAGATTCATGAGTGATTGGTGGTGGAGTAACATATAATTAGTGTTTTGTAAAAGGTATTTTTACTTTGATAATGTTTTCTTAGGGGCATAGATATTGTTTATCTCACAATCTTATAGGAAATTATAAATGGTGGGGTGACCAATTGAATATATTTTTATTCTAAATTAATTGTCTTTTGTATAAATATTCATTTATGACACTATCTATCTGAAATTGGTTATTTGATATTTTTTCTTGATTTTGAATTGGGGTTATGCTTGGGATGTTTTGGAAATACAATAGTATTAGTTTTGTTGAACACGAGATTTCATGAAATATCATTCTTTGTTTTGATAGTATGAGTCTAAATCAAATAAAAATTGATGAATTTTATAATAATTTATATTTAATTTTATTGGGTACTCCTTTTTTTTCAAAACCCTATGACCTCATACAATTAAATATAGGATTACTATGTAAAATATTTGTTTCATTAAAATTTTCATAATATAGGAGATCAAAAATACTTTATGGGGTGGATTACCTATAACCCATTACTAAATTTATTCTCATTGTATGTCGTTATACCCATGATTAAATTCATGGGTTTTTATACTTTTTTTCTACATCTAGAAATTAATTTTTTGGGTATCTAGTGAATATATAAAGAGAATTTGGACACCCTCGAGTCGTAATTTCTTGATATATTATATAATTATGGGTTATTTTGATTTTTTAGAAATTTGTTAATATAAAAAATCATTTTTTTAATTTTCCTATGTAAATGGTTAATAAATGGTTATTGAATGACTGTATGTAATAAAGTAGACTAATCATATATATGAGAGTCCTATTCAGTAACTGATTCATGGTTAGTTCATGATTAGGAGAAACCATATAGAATATCCTTTTATGGAATTTAAATCATTTGTTACATTATAGTTTAAGAAAAAATAGAAATAAACTTTTGGGTTACCGTCGTGTATGGGAATTCAAGTTCATTAGGGGCATGTGGTTTGTTTATAATTAAGAGTAAACACACAATGTCACCTTAAGTGGGGTGAAGATCCATCTATTGACCCACACAAAGCATGATCATGGTTTATAGAACTATGAATCATAACTGTGTGGCTTATACCTCATAATTTTAATGGAATTTATATTTTTGGGGTTTAGTTTACTGAACCATTCAAGGAATGTAACACCCCAACCCTAGTTACCCAGATTCGCTGAATTATTTTAATACATTGGCATGATTACAGGGAATCAAGTCCTGAAGGACTAATCAGTTTAGCAGTCTTAGAAAATAGATTACATACATGAATGTTACATTACAATTTATAACATACAAAACAACATATATAATCATTTATGAACTCCATTATTCCCATGGCATAACCCAGCATATCAATCACAATACACTTATTGGAATCCTGGGAAAATAAAACACAGAATGGGGTGAGCTCAAACGCTCACTAAGGGTAAGCAATACAGTGGAAACTTTCAAAAATAAGCATAAACATTTAAGGCAATGTATAAAAATAAAACAAAAGCCTTTTAAACGTGAACTTCAGTATAATATAGAAGAAATAAAATGAAATAATTCCATTGAATTATTCACATTGATATTATAATAATCTAATAATCACATGCAATATCAATAACCACTTTAATAATGATGGAATGAATAATTATGAAAATTAATTTCATTGTCAAGGCCTCGTGCCAAGACCAAGGGGCAAACTGTAACAAGAACCCAACCCAGAGAGCCTCTGTAACCGAACTCCAACCCAGAGTGCCTCTAATAACCAGACACCAACCTGGAGTGACTTTAATAACCGGACACCAAACCATAGTGCCTCTAATAACTGGACACCAACCCGGAGGGTTTGCTGTAACTGGACCCCAACCCGGAACATACTAGTCCAACACATTCATCTTAAGAAGATGATGAAATATAACATAAACATTCCTATTAAAACTAACTTACGAATTGTCAGAACATTAATCATAAACCATTAATGGAATAAAAATAACTCAACCATAGTCAAACATATCAAAAAACCTTAAATAAAATATGGATGATTTGTATCATAATAAATCAACTTGAAACAAGTGTAAAATTTATCAAAGGATGGTGACATAGATGAAATCAAAACTATTTGAGATAAATATTTCTTTTTTTTGAAATCATTTAAAAGATAAATAATTAGAGTGAAAACAATTATTTTGAAAATATCTTTATAATCTTGTGAGGGAAGCGTCAAAGTTGTAATATTGGTGGAGAATAACCGCACTTCCCATATAAGTTAAAAAAATACATTATTACCTTAATTTTGTCGAAAAGGTTAAAAATTAACTTGTTTTGAAAACGATGGAAAGATTCCTTATAAAACATATAAAGTAAAATAAAGGTATAAATTTATTTAATCCATTGTCTATTAAATAGTAAAAATGTTTTGAAAGTCTTTTTTGAGAAACATGGATGTTGATGATAAAGAGGTCCGAGTAGATAATTACGTATAAACAACCTCAGATAATAAAGAGATTGTGAAATTAACCCTTACCAATTTGGTAACATATGAGAAATACACCCCATAAAAGAATTATTATACAATGAATATGTAAATACACATATATTAAAGTGTCTTAGACAAGGAATACATTTATGGGCAGTATATACACAACACAAATGGTAATAGTGGCAATATGGCATTAATGTCACGAGAATAAGGAGTCATATGAAAACCCTTTACCTTGCACTTTCCTTTAGTCGAGGATATGTTTAACCTTCTGTATGAAGACTATAGTATGTTATTAAATTATACCCGAACCATATTTATATTTATAATATCATTCATTATTAATTTATTACTTTATACTACCCATTTAATAATAATTTCTATGTTATATTAATATTTTGGGTAATAATCTCTTTCTTTATCGTGCGTGTTTTAACTTGTAACTCTTGATTGTATCACATAGATGGGGATTTAAATACTCCCAGAATATAAAACATGATTTATATATCATATATATTTTGAATATAAATATGTATAATAGACATATATATGAAATGGAAAACACCGTTTATGGAGACGGTAGTCCGTACGTACGCATAAACACTGTTTTTGTTTTCATACAGTATTGAACGGAAGTAATTGAAGAAGATATATGTTAGTACATAAATACTTATATATATATATAAATATATATATCTTCAGTATAATTATTATGTAATATATTTCATACTTATTAGTAATATATATTTTTATAATCGTCGATTAATGGTGAACTTGGAAATGAATCTCATCGCGTCGTGGAGATGGTAATACGTACGTACGCACGAGCAAAAATATAATTAATTTGATATTAAAATAATATATAATTGGATGGAATATTATATATACCGAATCATTATAGTGTTTTATTTATTATTTAATTCAACTACACATCAATATCTTACCCATCCAAATAATAATGTTTTGAATAACAATTACACCACGACGCGGAGACGGTAAGCCGTACATACGCACGAATGGTGACATGTCATTCAAAGGATGGATAGAATACTGAATATAGTTGTACCATATTTATAATAATATCACAGTATATTGAAGATACTAGATTTATTGTTTTATAATGGAAATAATAATGAAATAAGAAGTTGAAGAAGAAAGGAACTTGAAAGAGGGTGGTGAAAACATTACCTATTCTTTAGGTTCTTCTTTTATATTTGATCAAAAGGGCTATGTAGTTTGGATTTATGATGAAGCTAAGGCCTCTATATTGAAGTGAGGGAAGTTGAGAGAATATTTGTGCAGGGGTTGGATGAGCCAAAAGGCTTTGAAGGTGTGAAGAATTGGTTATAAGTGGTGTCCTTTTATAAGGGGGAGGAGGGGATGTTTAGGAAAAACATAAAGTATTAATTTATAATAAATTCATATTCAGTTTCTAATGGCTCAAAAGTGGATTATTAAAAGTATAAGGTGGGGATGGGTCTAAATAAATTCATCCAATAAATTTTTGATAGGTTTTCGTCATTATATTATGCTTATCTTTTAGTTTTAACTCTTAGTTAATTAGATTGACATTTACGATGTCACTTAGTATTTTTATTTTATATAGTTAATAAAAATACTATATACATACAAGCGACCCCCAAGTGGTCCATTAATGATACACATATCATGATATAAGTCCTTTGGCAGAACCTTAGATTTTTAGGAATTTAATGAAAATTAATAATATAATATTTGTTTTAAAAACTCTTTTATGTCAATTTGACACTATTTGTTATTTGATTTTTGTGAAACTCAAAAAAACATTATTAAATAGAAAAAACATTATTAAATCAATAATAAATTGTCATATTAAGCTATAAAATTTGTTGAATTCATTAAAAGTCTAAAATTACATTTAATTTGGTATTTAAAATATCAATTATTTTAATATTTCACTAATTTCATAATTATGGAATCACCATTGTGTCATAATTAAATTAAAATAATTAATGTATAAAAATTATAAAGAAAATACCATTATTTATTAAATATTTTTATATTTCTAATGATCATTTACAATCTAATTTATCTTATGTATAACCCTATATTAAAAATGTTTTAGTTATTAAACATTGATTTTAATCTTTTAACTCTTCTTTGAATTAAATATTAATAAATGTCCTAATCTAATCCATGTGGACCTAAATGATAATAATTTATTCCTATGGTTGTTTTTGGTCGATATACACTTGAACAATAAAATTATGACACGTTTTAGGGTAATATTAATATCATTATTACCCTTAATTATTCTATTTACATTTAACTGTGGTAAATAAATGTAAAATGTTATTAGTTACCAAAAATTATTTTTATCTTAATAAACAAAATTTTACTCCTTGATATTAACTGTGTCTCTCGGACGTTCTAAATTCCACTCACTGAAGCAGTAAAATTATGTTTTATGTAAATTTGCAAATTCTCCTAGGAGGTGGATAAAAGACGGTGAAAAGTTCAATAAAATTTTTTATATATCTAAAATTATTCTAAACTAACTCAAATGAATTCCATTGAAAGTATATAGGTATTATGTATCTATTTTGACCTTGATTAAAGTTAAATAAAATAAATAATTATTTAAATAAAAATTTGATTTTAAACTATAACTCATTATTTTTTCACTATTCATAAAAAATTGAATGTTTTCAAAAAAATACCAAAAGTTCACCCTAATCTAATTTCAATATTCCGAATCCAAAAATGAATTCTATTTTACCAATTTCAAAACATAGAAGGTGAAATTATTAATTTACAATTAATTCCCATTGTTAAAACAAAAAGCGTGTTTTTAAGAGATAATAACTATCAAAAGATTGACACTTGTTTATGTCCAGTTTAAATGTGAAATTACGTCCAATGACAAACATTGTATTAAATGGTAAAAAGATATTCTAAATATAATTTAAAACCCCTCAAATTCAAAATTGATCACAATTAATTATTTCAATTTAAAAAGTTGTTTTTAATTAAAATTTATTAATTTTAACTATTCTTCAAAATATAAAAGTTATCCGAAAAGTACCAAAACATTATCAAAACTAAATTATTATGTCCCAATTCTAAATAAGAAGTTTAATTTGTTAAATTTAATATATAAAAGTTTCAAATATTGGATTCAAAAAAGCTTCTCCATGAAAAGGCTGTAAAATTGCATTTTTAAAAAAATACTTATTTTATATGAAAAAATTTATTTGTTCATACATTATGTCTAAGAAACTCATTATATGGATTCTAAAATTATAAGGGTTATATATAGTTCAATATTCAGTTAATACTATTCATAACCCCTTTTGAACGGCTTGTTTGGTAATTCATGGTATGCTAGAACTCAGTGTTGCGTGTAGTGAATGTTATTGAATTACATTGAAGAAATAATGTACTATGTAATCATGTGGTGTTAAATTCTTCTATCCTTCAATAAATTTCATCCCTACAATTTGAAATTATTTTAAGAAATTAAAATGTTGAAAATAGAAAATACCATTTGGAAAACCCACATCGGAAATTAGGTTAATAAAATTTAGTCATAATAAGAGGAAAAGTGAAATGAAAGGGTCAAAACAAAATTATGATCTCGATTAAGAGAACATTGGTGGAAAATAGAGACATATAATTTGAGGAATAACATAAATATTTATAGGTAGTTATTGAGGTCATCAATCACAAACAAGTGTAAAATTGAGGGCCTTAAATTCATCAATCTATGATGATTTAAAATACCATCAGTTCAACAGAACATATGGTATTAGGATAACACGTTTTTTGTTTTAAGATCCCTTAAATAAAGTATAATAATTAATTTTTTCATAGAATAAGATAAGAAAAAATATATACTTGACATGTAGAGTCCCATCCTCTAACTAATTTCTACCACAAACTCATCTTTCACTCTAAATGATAATAGATCTTAAAAATAATATTATGTTTATCCTATTCGTATAGGGTTAAAAATGAATTTATAATTCATCTACCAGATTTTTTTAAAAAAGACTACATTATTCAATCCAGGGAATCACGTGGGCCAGTGGTAGGTGATACACCCTTGTCTCCCTTCTGTTGCGGGTTCAAGTCTCTCAACCTTTCCCGACGCGACGGGTTGCCGCCCGACCTCCAGGTTTTGCTTTTATGGAAATCCAAAAATAATCTCAATCCATATTTATCCAAAATACATCTATACAAACTCACAGTCCAAAATTTATAAGGATGGTAAACACAATCATGATCCTTTTTACCCTGTAATAGCTTGTGAATACCTTCATCGTGTATTCTTTTAAAACACTAAAACATCCGGAATTACCATAAAACCTTATTGATTACATTCATGATCCCTTACTAGATATAATTAATCCATCCAACAATGTTGTAAGCACCAACAATGATGGAATATACAAATCTTTAATCGTTTTCAGGGCAGTCAAGAATATCCAATATAATTTACCCAAATCAACCATATCTTATTCCAAAATTAGTACCTCAATATTAGGACCATATTAAAGTTTATCTTTCCTTCAACCATGTAATTTCCAAAAAGTTTAACTTGTTGTAGAGTCACTTTTCTTAGTACCATAAAATCTCAAATCCACAATTAAATAGTACTGCAGTACAATCCTTATTTATTTCTAATACATAATTGATACAAAACTTCAATGAAATAATTCCAAAATAACAATATAATAACACTAGTCATTCATCTTTGTCTGTGGTAGTATCATAACTTGATTATTATCAAATAGAATTATTTGCGGAATAGTCTAATGACTAGGACATTGGTTCGCGTAGTGTCCAAACTCCATGTAGATAAAGCATTGTACATTTGAATCCTTTTTCTTACCCTTGCAGTCATGTACTTGGTTTCCTTTTTCTCAACTCTTATAACATACTCTCATTCCCTTCAAGCAATTTCCAAGGTGATTCTTTCCATAGTTATCACGTATGGGAAAATCTTTCATTACATTATTCCCTTTATCTGACCTTCTCCTTACCATCCTTTCCTTCTATGACCTCCCTTAAAAGCCATTGGACTCCGATAATTCTTTACTTATCTTATCAACACATGATAATATTTCTTCACATGATGATAATACGTGGGATACTATTTCCTTTCTAAATTCTGGCTAAAGACCATGAAAGATATGATATTTCTTACTCTCTGGATCATGCTTATAGCTGGAGTTCTCATTGCATATACTGGGTGCCATTTCTAAACAATGGAATACACTATATTTGTTTATGAATAGTAATACCTAATCCCAAACTTGTAAAACAGTTAACATAAATTAAACAGCTTATTGATATAATCCATAATCATAAAAATGACTCCTTTGAGAAAGTATATACTCATAATCCCTTCATAATGGTTTTTAATCAAAATGAGAATTATCCGAAGCATATCCCCTAGGATTGTTGCAACCAAGAGTGCAATAGGGACCATTGTCGTGCACCAGTTCCCATTCGAGTCAAGATCAAAGTGATGTTTTCGGGTTTTACCCCTAGGTAGATCTGTGCCAAAGCCACCTCTACCTGCTCGTATCCAGACAGGGATGTATTTCTCTGAAAACTCAGAAAATATCTACAATATTATAATTCTAGGAAGTTCTTCTCTACTAATTCTCAAATTCTATCTTAGGGATCTGTGATCTAATCAGAGTTTATCTAAATCTAGCTTCCGAGGTTATTACTAAACTTCCTCTGATAACAACTGTAACGCCCCGACCCCAGTTACCTAGAGTGGTTGCATTATTTTAATACATTGGAATGATTAAAATGATTCAATGCATGAAGGACCGATCAGTTTAGATGTCTTGGAAAATAGATTACAAACATGAATGTTACATTACACTTTATAAAATACAAAACAACATAAAAAATCCTTTATGAGTGCCATTATTCCCTTGGCTTAACCCTGCATATCAATAACAATACACTTCTTTGAATCCTGGGAAATGAAAAAAAAAGAAAGGGGTGAGCTGAAATGCTCAGTAAGGGTATGTAATACAGCGAAAACTATCAAAAATAAAAATAAACATTTAAGGCAATGTATAAAACTAAAAAAATAGCCTTTTAAACTTGAACTTCATCATAATATGGCAGAAATAAAATGAAATAATTCCATTTAATTATTCACATGGATATTCTACTAATTGAATAATCACATGAAATATCAATAAACACTTTCATAAGGATGTAATGCATAATTCTGAACTTTAATTTGTTTGTTAAGGCCTCGTGCGAAGAAATAGGGGAAACTGTAACCAGAACCCAACCCGGATAGCCTCTGTAACCAGACTCCAACCCGGAGTGCCTCTAATAACCAGACACCAACCCAGAGTGCCTCTAATAACTGGACACCAACTCGGAGTGCCTCTAATAACCGGACACCAACTCGGAGGGTCTACTATAACCGAACCCCATCCCAGAACATACTAGTCCAACACATTAATCTTATGAAGAGGATGAAAAATAACATAAACAGTTATATTAAAACTAACATACGAAATCTCATAACATTAATCATAAATCATTAATGGCATAAAAATAACTCATCCATAGTCAAACATATCACAAAACCTTAAATAAAATATGGATGATTTGTATCATAATAAATCAACTTGAAACAAGTGTAAATTTATTAAAGGATGCTGACATAGATGAAATCAACACTATTTAAGAGAAATATCTCTTTTTTTGAAATCATTTAAAAGTTACATAATTATAGAGACAACCATTATTTTTAAAAGATCTTTATAATCTTGTGAGGGAAGCTTCAAAGGTGTAATAACGGTGGAGAATAACTTCACCTACTGTATAAGTTAAAAAAAATACATTCTTACCTTAATTTTGCCTAAATGGTTAAAAAGTAACTTGTTCCAAAAAAGATGGAAAGATTCCATTAAAAACATATAAAGTCAAATAACGGTATAAAGGAATTTAACCCATAGTCTATAAAATAGTAAAAATGTTTTGAGAGGAATTTTTATGAAACATGGATGTGGATGATAAAGATGTCCCAGTAGATAATTATGTATAAAACATACTCAGATAATAAAGAGATTGTGAAATTAACCCTTACCAATTTGGTAACTTAGGAAACATACACCCCATCAAAGAAGTATCATAAAATGAATATGTAAATACAAATATATTATAGTTTATTACATAAGGAATACAATTATGGTCAGTAAATACACCACAAAAAAGGTAATAGTGGCAATATGGCATGAATCTCACTGGAATAAGGAGTGATATAAAAACCCCTTACCTTGCACTTTCCATTAGTTGAGGATACATTTAACCTCATGTATGAAGACTATAGTATTTTATTAAATTATACCATAAACATATTAATATTTACAATATCATACATTATTCATTTATGAATTTATACTACCCATTTAATAATAATGTCTACGTTATATTAATATTCCGGGTATTAATCTCTTTCTTTATCGTACGTGTTTTAACTTGTTAATCTTGATTTTATCACTTAGATCATTAATTAAATACTTCCAGAATTTAAAACATGATTTATATATCATATATATGTAGAATATATGTATGTATAATAGATATATATATGAAATGGAAAAAACCTTTTATGGAGACTGTAGTCCGTACGTACGCATAAACACTATTTTCATTTTCATACAGTATTGAATGGAAGTAAGTGAATAAGATATATGTAAGTACATAAATACTTATATATATATATATATAAATATATATATATCCAGTATAATTATTATGTAATATATTACATAATTATTAGTAATATATATTTTTATAATCGTCGATTAATGGTGAACTTGGAAATGAATCTCATCGCGTCGTGAAGGGGGTAATCCGTACATACGCACGAACGAAAATATCATTAATTTGATATTAAAATAATATATAATTGGATGTTATATTATATTTACAGAATAATTATAATGTTATATTTATTATTTAATTGAACTAATCATCAATATTATACCCATCCAAATAATAATTTTTTGAATAACAATTACACCACAACGTGGAGACGGTAAGCCATATGTACAAACGTATGGTGACATGTCATTCAAAGGATGGATAGAATACTGAATATGTTTGTACCATATTTATAATAACATCCATTTATATATAAGATACTGGATTTATTGTTTTATAATGGAAATAACAATGAAAGAAGAAGTTGAAGAAGAAATGAACTTGAACGAAGGTGGTGAAAACATAACCTCTTCTTCGTGTTCTTCCTTTTGATTTGATCAAAAGGGATCCATAGGATGACTTTCTGATCAAAATAATGCCTCTAGGATTAAGTGAGGGATGTTGAGAGAATATTTGGGCAGGGTTTGGCCAAGCCAAAAGGCTTTGAAGTTGTGAATAATTGGTTAGAAGTGGTGTCCTTTTATAAGGAGGGGAGGGTCTCTTTTGGGAAAACTTAAAATATTAATTTATAATAAATTCATATTCAGTTTATAATGGCTCCAAAGTGGATTATTCAAATTATAAGGTGAGGATGGGTCCAAATACATTCTACTAATAGATTTTATACAGGTTTGGGTCATTATATTAACCATATCTTTTAGTTTTAACTCTTAGTTAATTAGATTGACATTTACCTTGTCACTTTGTATTTTTATATTATATAGTTAATAAACATACTATATACATCCAATAGACCCCCAAGTGGTCCATTAATTACTCACCTATCATGATATTAGTCCTTTTGTCGAGGCTTAGATTTTTATGAATTTAATATCTATTAATAATATAATATTTGTTTTAAAAACTCTTTTATGTCAATTTTGACACTATTTGGTATTTTATTTTTGTGAAACTCATAACCGCGTGATTACTTCAAAAAAACATAATTAAATAAATATTAACATGTCATATTAAGCTATTAAATTCTTGTAATTCATTAAAATTCTCAAATTAAATTTATTTTGGTATTTATAATATCAATTATTTTAATACTTCACTAATTAGGAAATGAATGCATCACTATTGTGTCATAAATAAATTAAATTATTTAATGTCTAAAAATTATAAATAAAATACCATTATGTAGGAAATATTTTTTTATTTCTAAGGAATATTTACAATTGAATTTATCTTATCTATAACCCTATATTATTAATGTTTTAGTTATTGAACTTTGATTTTAACTCTTTTAACTCTTCTTTGAATTAAATAATAATAAATGTTCTAATCTAATCCACGTGGACCTAAATGATAATATTTTATTCCTAAGGTTTTATTTTGGTCGAGAGAAATTTGTCCAATAAAATTAGGACATGTGTTAGGGTAATATTAATATCATTTTTACCCTTAGTTAACCTATTTAATTTTAACCGTGGTAAATAAAAGTAAAAAGTTACTATTCAACAAATATTATTTTTATATTATTGAACCACATTTACTACTTGATATTAACCATGTCTCTTGGAATTTCTAAATTCCACTCACAGAAGTAGTAAAATTATGTTTTATGTAAATTTGTAAATTCTCCTAGGAGGTGGGTAAAAGACGGTGAAAAGTTCAATAACTTTTTTTGCATATCTAAAATTATTCTAAACTAACTCCAATGAATTTCATTGAACTTATATATGTATTATGTATCTATTTTGAACATAATTAAATCTAAATAAAATAAATAATTATTTAAATAAAAATTCGGTTTTATACTATAACTCAGTGTTTTTTCACTATTCATAAAAAATTGAATGTTTTCAAAAAAATACCAAAAATTCACCCAATGATAATTTTGATACATTGAATCCAAAAATGAAGTCTATTTTACCAAATTCAAAACATATAAGTTGCATTTATTAATTTTATATTAATTCTTGTTGTTAAAACAAAAAGTGTGTTTTTAAGAGATAATAACCATCAAAAGATTGACACTTGTTTATGTCCAGTTTAAAAGTGAAATTACATCCAATGACCAAAATTGTATTAAATGGTAAAAATATATTCTGAATATACATTAAAACCAATAAAATTCATAATTTATCACTATTAATTATTTTGATTAAAAAATTTGTTTTTAACTATAATTTAGTAATTTTCACTATTCATCAAAATATAAAAGTTATCCGAAAAGTACCAAAACATTATCGAAACTAAATTATTATGTCCCAATTCTAAATAAGAAGTTTATTTTTTCAAATTTAATATATAAAAGTTTCAGATATTGGATTTATAAAGGCTTCTCCATTTAAAGGCAGTAAAATTACATTTGTTGAGAAATACTTCTTTTATATGAAAAATGTATCTGTTCTTACATTATGTCTAAGATACTCATTATATGGATTCTAAAATTATAAGGATTATATATAGTTAAATATTCAGTTAATACTATTAATAACCTCTTTTGAATGACTTGTTTGGTAAGTCATGGTACGCTATAACTCGGTGTTGCGTGTAGTGCAAGTTATTGAATTACTTTGAAGAAATAACATACTATGAAATCATTGGGTGTTACAAGGAAAATGTGTGGGAAATATCAAATAGGAATCTTAAAAATATATTTTTATCCATGGATGATTGTTTCACTAATTGTACTCCATCTGTCCTCATTTTTTCCCTAAAATTCTAATAAAACAATTATGACCCCCTCTTACATAAAAAATATTCCATGTAATTATCTCATGTTTTATAAATGTATTTCAAAGATAATCTACTCTTTTCATCTTAATTTTTTATCTTCTCTACTTTTTCCTTCAATTTCACCTTTTTTTCTTCTACTATGAACTCTAATGAATATAGGGGTTAAACATCACATTTATGTTAGTATAATCATCATATTTTTTTATTTTCTTTGTTTATATAGTATTATTATCCTATGGTTTTTTCTTTCTCCATCAGAGGTGAAATTATTTTTTCAATATCATATATATTTTTGTCAAATTTACATTATTTAACATATAATGTAATTATTTAGTTTTTAAAATTCATTTATTTTTTACGTTATACAAATATGTGATATATTTGATTGTGTTTTAAATTGTTTTAATAGATTCATACACATTGGATAAATGAATTTTAATGGATTTATAGTTCTTTACTTATTGAGACACCTAATTTGCATACCTAAATATCTGAAAAATTTATATTGATATTCAATACATAACATTATGAACCCCACAAGAACCAAAAAAGTTTAGTACCATTAGAGAAAAAAAACACAATATTCCTATTTCATGGAATACAATCAAAATATACCCAAAATATATTCCAAAATAGTAATTTTTTAAGATATGTAATACTTATAAAAACATTATTTTATAAGGAAAGGAAATATATGAAATGGTGAGACTAGATGCTCAGTAAATTTAAAAAAGGGATGTATAAATGATTAGTTAAATATAACATGTGAATAAGGATACTATCACATTATATTGATATTTGAAAAAACATACATATTATTTATAGCTCATAATATGAATTCATGGGAAAAATTGTTGTAGCTCGTATGCCAGGAATTATAATGAAATCATAAAAAATCATCCATAATAGAATAAAATTTGAATAAAACATATGTTAATGAAATACATATAATCATAGAAAATAATTTCATAAATCAAGTAAAATTTTCAATACAATCATATTAGAATGGTTTAATATTCATTTCATTTATCCTTATTCAAGGTTCACACCCAATATTATCATAGTGGATATTGCCCCTCACTAATCATGGTTAACTCTTTTTTATTGTCCTTATTATCTCATTATATGTGATGACCATATTTGTATTAATATTATGGTATATTCTTCTCTTGAGTTTCTGGTGGGGTGTGCTTCATTTTGAAATTTTGTGTTTTTGAGGGCTATCTAGTGGTGCATGATTATGGTTCATGGTTTATAAATCATGTGGAGTCCCTTGTAGAAAATGTGTTTTGGATTTAGGTTCTTTTTGGGGATAGTACAATTTTCAGACATTGTTTTTAACCATGAATCCCAAGTGTGAAGACCATGAATCACTTAATATGGTTGATCCCCATATTTTTTTCATAGTTTTATAAACTAGGTGGCTAGCTATGAATGAGGGTGTTTTTTCTATTGTATTTTTATAATGGGTATTTTAACCTAAGAAACCCCATCAGAATGAATCATCTATAGAACCTTTCTAATCACACCTAATCTCCATCTAATCTTTTCCACATTATTATTGATTCTTCATTTGGATGTTATTAATCAAAATCAATAGGTATGAGTTCATTTTCTATCATCATCTTGATTCATCTATATTTATCCAACACTTCTTACTCTATTGTAACTTTTTGAACAATTTACATTCTTAGGGTTAGTTTTAAGTCATGTATTTTGGATTTTAATTATTTTGATAAAATATAGGAATCATTTTCCGATGGATTCCATCAAAATAAAAAATGTTACGCCAATTTTGGTAGGTGAGTCCAGTTCATTAAAATTTATTTAATATTTATATGGGTTCATGATACTATAAAATTTTTATATATTTAATCTACATATTTTTATGATATAAATGTTTTATTTTGAATATTTTCCAATCATTGTGTGGTTCTTTCCCATTGGAAAAAGTGGGTGCTTTGTGTGTGTTTTGTAATTGGGATTGAAATGGTGTTATATGTGTTCATTATGGTTGAAATATTCCAAACTTTGTTTTAATCATGAAATATGCATGATCATTGAGATTTTGAGAAAATGGGGTTTTATGGATTAACGCCCTATTGTGTTTAAAAAATTGGGTATTCATTATTCAATTGTTGTTTTGATTTATAATAATAAATGGATCACCCTTGATTATATTTGGTTGTGTTTGTGAATTATTATTCTATGAGATGGAAATATTTTTAAATGAAAAATAATTTCATGAAATGTATTTCCAATTATATATGATATAAATGAAATTATGGTTGGAAATTTTGATATGTTGTTTTTGTCCACTTCTTAACACCCATTTCATGTTGTTAATTTTATATTTTCCATGTGAAGAATTCTTGTGATGTGATTTATGATGTACAAAACAGTTGGGGATATTTGTAGCTGATGTGTGGGGTTTTATAGATGTTATTATTGGGCTATCCCATGGGTCATTATTATTTTCATTTGGTGAACTTTTTTTTTCTGATTTCCCAACTCTGTTTAATATTCCAGGAGGAGACTATGGCCTCTAGGTGAAAAGTATTAAGACATCAATATATCTAGTTGATATGTTGTACTGAATAGTGGACTATATTGGATAGTCACATTCATTAATTTGGGGTTATAAAAAATAAAGCTAGTTATGAGTGACATAGTTGATGGTTGTGGGTTACTGTATTACATTCCTGTAGTTTGGTCTACTTCTCTCCCATTTTTTGTGTTGTACTGAGAGGACCTATGATGTTTCCTCCAGATTTTTATTGTATTTTATTAATATATTATTTTTTAAAAATTTCATGTGTCTTTCTTATTTTAAGATTGACTTTTTTATGTTATGATCATTTTATGTTTTAGTCATATTGTTGACTAATTTTGATCCATCTATTTTGTGATCACAATTTGTGACCTATTATGGTTGTTATTTATTCTACATTCCCTTTTTATTTGATTAAATTAGTGTTAGGTGGGTAAAATATTTTAAAGGAATATGGGGAAATGGATTTCAGTTGAAACACGTAGTCCCATGCATTTGAAATTGTTTTAAAATGTGGGTGGGTTTATTTTTTTCAATGTGTGGTGTTTTAAAGACAAATTGTTGGAACATGAAATATGAAATGTTTTGGTAAAAAAATATTTTTGGATCATTTTTAAATAGTTGTTATTTATATAAGAGTATGTTCTATAATTTTAAATTGTTATGTTATGTAAAAAAGTATGGGAAATTATTTTATCTATTATCTAAATACTAAAAAAACATAATTTCTATTATAGAAGGATTGAAAAAGACACTTTTTGGTATACTACATGATTTGGATCGCACCCTATATACTAAAATTATTGTTTTAGCATTCTTCATGTATTTTAAAGGAATTATCTTGTCTTGGATTTCATATTATATTCAGAGTCATCATCCTTTCAAGTGGATGGTTGTTCGGATCATGGTGGTTAATTGAGTGTCATGAGAAGATGTATATTGGATCATTGGATTGTAAAAATTATTGTATTGAGTTAATTTTTTCCACTTTTTTTCAATTTTATTTTTTAGATCTCATTGTATATCTGTATTGAAAGTTGATGATTTAAAATTCTTTTTTTAGTTTTTATATCTTCCTCTCTATTGATATTCCTTATTGGGATGTTTTATTTATTTCTTATTTTGAGGGTGAAACCATTCCCAATGGTTATCATGGATACCATTGATACATTTCCTTAGCTAATTGGGGTTTGTGTATTCTCATCGGGTATGTGTTAGGTCAATTTGGTACTGGTTCTGATATTGTCCCATGTTGGTTCATTAAAAAAATGATATCAGAGCATCTGGTTTCCTGAAAGGGGTGAATGTTCTTGGGACAAAACATTATTTTTTAGTAGTCAGTGTTTGGTAAGATATATGACCTTAGTAATTTGTCTTTTACGTATTGGTATGTGATTATCCCTCTCTTATTTACGTTAGATCTCGAGTTTCTATGGTTTTTATGAGTCATATTTTGTTTTTTGGGGTTACGGATTTTATTTCTTGATATATTATATTATTGAGTTCAAATAATTTGAGTTGTATGGCGGTTTTAAGAAATATTCTGAGAAAATCCTTATTTTGGAGTGAAATTTATAATTATTTTAAGGGGTATAAGGTTAATTTTCATGGTCTTTCAACCCTTTCATAGGTACTATATACCATTATAGGAAACAATATAGTTAATTTATCATGGTTGGAACAAGGTATGAAACAAATTGTGACTAAACTAAGTTTAGTTAGGAATATTGAGAATTTCGTTTGTTCTATATCCTTTGTTGGTTTTATCCCCTTGTATGTTTTAATTGGATTCATTCTTAGTTTTTATGTGATATTTTTTGGTTTCATGAAGTCTTTTAAAAGAAATTTTCATTGATTTATTCTATATTTTATTTTGAAAACTTTTTTTGGTTATCTTAGTTTCTTGGGTATAATGATTTTGAACAATTGAAATTTATTATTTGGCTGTTTTGGGTTTCCAATGAATAGATTTCAACTATTTTTAGATGATTTAAACCCTACAATTTTCGTGGAAGAATATGTTTTTACAAGAATAGTTTTGAAACCATGTTAAAATAAATTTTACAGTTTTATAGTTCAACAGTGTGTTGAGTTTTTAGTGTGAAATTATTTAGATGATTATCTAACAGGGCTGGTGTCCTCAATTTGGATCCTTTTTGTTTCCGGATTCATTGTGTGGACGTTTTATGGTATTTTATAATATTATATTTTTTCTTTCTTACGATTAATATCATTTTTTAGTTTTTTTAGTGTTATATTATATATTATTTTTTTGTGATGTTTTAGATTGAGTCATATAATGGAATCTAGATTTCAAGAATTTAAATCCATAGTTAGTTTTCATAGTGATCTTGAAGTCATCCCCCTGATTTATATCCCTATACAAACACATGATGGAGTGTTAGAGCCATGTTTTTTTCTAACTCTGGGATCATGCGTTGGAGTTTATCAACCATTATAATAAATTTTTCTATGATGATCACGGACCTCAGGGGGTGACATAGGGTTTAACCAAGGTTAAAGGTAATTTCTACATGGTAAATTCGATAGAAACAATTATGGTTGGAGGAACAATTCCATTATTTGAATGATTGATTTTCTAATATAGGAAGCTCAATATTCTAACCCATTATTTTGATGATCTATCATGGGATAGTTTTAGACTTCAATCATTCAATGTTGTTATCTTGAAGATGTGTGGGTATAATAGGTGATGGTGTTTTTGAGTGAATGATTGTGTTAAGTGTTTCAATAGATTATTGAATTTTTCCCTATAGTTTTCTACAAATGTGGAAAATTTGGTGTGGTTCTTTATTTGGGGCCTTTATCTAGATGGATGTTCTCCAGTACTTTATTATGGCCTGGAAACATTTTTCGAATCAGTTTATATAGATATCATTATTGAGTGAATTTTTCTAGGGAAACCTATAGAATTTGATGACTAATAAGTATATGGTCCTATTAAATATGATATAACAGGTGGGTGGTTGAATAATGACGTGGGTAATAATGGGAGGATGTCTGCCAAACCTACCATTACTATTTCAACAAAGTGGAATCCATTTTTGTGTTTTTCATGTCGGAATTCTTGGAACGTTCAATATTAACATATGAAATCTCTAAAATAATATTATTTTTGTGTTTATTCTAGAAAAAATAATATATTTCGTGAGATTTTTGAGTGAAATAATAAGAATATATCTCTAATCTATCTTATTTATGGATTGTGTTCTGTGTCGTCACTTCCATGGGAGGGTTCGAAGCTGAGTGTTTATTTGGGAGATTCCTATTTTGGAGTATTTTTTATTTTATTTGGGGATTTTACCAAATTTTATGTTTAAATATCCTTTATAAATTAGATAAAAAGTTATTTTTACACAATTGTTTTTATATTTTTTGTGTTTTTTCCACAGTTTGTTTTACAAGTTTCCCACATGTGGTGTGAAATGTTGTATATTCATTTTGACTCATTTTAAAATGGGAATGAGCTATGTGAAATGGTGTATATTGAGTGTGTGGCTTCTTTCCAGTTGTTCTATGGATTCCGTTACACTATATGTCACTCTCAGGATTACCATGAGATGGTTTTCTGAGGATTAGGATGTTAACACCCTCATACGATAGTTGTGACCCTAAGGATATGACCATTTAATTTGTAATGAGTCACCTATTTATTTCATATTCATCCTAGTCTTTCTAGATTCCCAAAAACTCTGTGACCCAGTTTTTTATTATTTATGTTGTTTAGAACCTGTGTTCATGTGTGGTTCTAATTCAGTTATCTTTGTTTAGTGGATCCACAAGAGATCCATTTGGGGATTTTGGGCACATGTTTTCTTAGTGTTAGACTCATCCTCTATGGGAATATGATGGAAGTTATATTTGAATTATAGATAAAATATAACTGGTGGGTATGATGATGTTTTGTCTCTATTTCCTTATAGATCTTCTTTAATTAGGTCATTGATCAGGTCTTGTGACTTCTTGGTTGTTTTTGTATGTGTTCTCCCTTATTGTGTAGAGTTTGTGATTTGGTTTCTAAAATTGTGTTTCATTATAGAATATCTCACTTTTTCTTGAATGCCTCTATAATTTTTACCATAGAATAGAAAGTAAGTATGGCAGGGAAACCCAATTCCATATCTCTCTGAGATTCTCACCATTCTTATGGGGTTATCGTAGGGATTCCATTTTCTTTGGGTGTGATGGATTTTAATTATCATATCATAAAATGTTCTGGAAAAGTTTATCTATGTTGTAACCAATGTTATAGTTTGGGATTCAATATGATCTTGGGATTAGTGGTGGATGTCTTGATAATCACAATTTGAAGATTATTATATGGGTATTTTGTCAAAATATCTTGGTTTTATGAATAGGGTTGACATTTAGTAATTTATTCCCCATTAGTGGTACCATAGCAAATATTTATCAATTATGATATGTTTTTTGATACCTTATAGGAGTGGAATGATGCATGGTAGGGAGTTTTTGGAACACAGAGTTTTCACTTTCTGCGAAGTAATCTTGTGGTTTCTTTTTCTCTTGAGTTTATGGATGTTTTTGGTATAAATATGTGGATTTAAAAGATTTTTCATTGGTTCATGATTAATTTGAATAATTTATAAGCTATGGGAGATATCTAGGGTAAACCAAGTTCCATATTATGTGGGTATATGAAGAGAGAATGGCTAGGGAACACGGTTATGTTACCATGTAGACCATGTTTGTAGATTTTTCACTGCTTAATATATGTGATATATACTATATTATTATGGTCTAGAAAACCATACTTGATAACTATGAGGCCAACATAGAATGGGGTTAGTGTTTTCTCTATTAATTTTTTAATTGTTTCTTCCACCCCAATTTACCCCATTCAACCCACTCTATTGTGGATCCTCTCCAATCCATCCACTCTCCTTCCATTCTTATACATGTTATTCTCGAGTTTTCTTTTAGTCGTTCTTCATCTTGATATATATATATACAAGTCATTTTCTCCATTACTATTGTTTATTCCCTATTTCTCCAACTCTTCTAACCCTAGTGGAAATATATCGATGATTTATATTTTTATGGTTGGTAAAAATTAGACTTTTTTTATTAAGGTTGTGTGCCATGGTTGGTGTCAGTTTCCAGTTGTTTATATTGAAGTCAATAAGGGTCGACCAATTGTGTTAGGTGATTTCATTTTATTTAATTTTATTTATATTTTTCTAGGTTCTTTATACATTAAATATGATTCAAAATTACATTAATGTTTTATATGATTTCTATTTTTTATTTTCAATGATTTTCCATTCATAGGTGGTTTTCCCTTTTTAAAAATAAGATGAATTAATTTGTGGTATGGAATAGGATTTTAAAATGGGGTATTGTGAATTGTATATGGTATATAAAATTCCAATGAGTATATTATTCATTAAATGATCATTTTGGGAATTTTTAAAAAATGTAGTTTTATTGTGGGATACAATTTTCTGTTTTAAAATGGGTATTTTCTTATTTTAAAAGGTGTTTTGGTTTTATAAAGAAAAATTGAGTTTTTCTTGATGTTATTTAATTGTGTTTGAAAATGTTTATGATTTATTTTGGTTTTTTTAATATACCAATCATTTTATGAATGTTATTTATAATTTTAGATGAAATAAATTAAGGCCTATTTTGAAGTTATGATGGAATGTTGATTTTACACTTGTTGTGAACTATTTTTTTAAATGTTTATATTATCAATTTTATGAATGTTCATGATGTTATTAATGATGTACTTAATGGTAAAAAACATTTTTAATTTATTTTTAATGTGGGAAGGATATGTATTTGTTGTTAGACCATGGGGATCTATTATTTCCATGTGATGACATTATTTTTTCGTGACACACCATTGATTATTATTCAACGTGGAGATCACATTTTGTAAACGGGAAGTACTAAATCGTAGACACATTTATATGTGATTTAGTTTGGGTTAGTCACCTGTTTTGGGTATTCATTCATTGGATAGTGGTTTTCACCAATGAGGTTAGTTGAGGGTGACTCGGTTGATGGTTGAGTGTGGCTATATTTGTTTTTTGTAGTTAAGTCCACTATTCTATCTTGTTTTATGTTTTATGGATTATAACTATGGAGTGACCACATGATATGTATCTTGTTTCATTACTTATTGAAAGGTTTTTATATTTTAATTTTTGAGTCATATTTGTTGGTTGAACTTTTTTTGATTTGATGATCATTTTATAGTTCAAAAATATTATTGATTATTTTTTGTTATATATATATATATTTTATAAGAAATATTTGTGACCTTTATTGTGGTATATTATTCTATTTTTTATTTTTCATTTCATAAAATTGTGTTGTTTGTGAAAAATAATTTTATGGAAAGAGGGGAAATGGTTTCCAAGAAACAAAATTATTCCCATGATTTGGAAATATTTTTTAACTATTTGTGGGTTTTTCTTCAATGTGTGGTGATTTCAATAATAAAAGTTTTGTAATTGAAATAGGAATGGTTTTTTATAAAACCTAATTGATAATGTTTTGTAAATTTTTTTACTTATGAATATGAATGTTCAATTCCATGAAATAATTAAATTATGTAAATGAGAATGAAGACCAATTTTACCAATTATTTCCTACCAAATAAAATTATCTGTTCTATTAAAGGATTCGACTAGACTCATGGTGGTATCCTACAAGATTTCAATCACTCCCTACACAATCATGTATGTGGTTATGTAGTCTTTGTGTATTGTTATCGGCTTTTCATGTCACATATTTTAGGTTAGATCTAGTGTCGTCTTTCTTGGAATATAATGGATGCTGGGATCGTGGTGGTGAAATGAGTTTCACAAGGAGGTAGTTATTGAACCAAAATTGTGTAAAAAAAATTGGATAAAAAAATTTCCCCCATTGGTCTTCATTTTTTTCATTTCATATTTCATTATATTTATATATTTAATGTCGGTGTTTCAAAATATTATTTATTTAGTTTTAAGTTCATCTTCTTTATTGATTTGAATTATTGGGATGTTGTATTTTTTAATATTTACAGTGTGAAAATACCCACAATGGTTATCAAGGATACACATGATCATTTTAATCAGCCTAGCGAGATTAGGGAAATTCCTTGGGTATATGATGAGTCATTTTAGGTGTCATTTTGGATGAAGATTCATGTTTGTTCATTACATGAGATATCCATATATAGAAAATTAGTTATAGGGATATATAATTATAGGCACACTTTTTACATAATTAAAATAAAACACATGCCTTTCATAAGATTATAAAATACTATTCATATAATCATATCATTTCCCATAGAATAAGAATGTGTTTCATAAACCATTCATCATTTTTTATAGCATAATAAAGTTTAAAAAAAGGTCTTTCATAAAGGATTAATCATAACATAATTAACACATGGGAAAGAAATAGTTTTTAATGAATCATACTAAAATCATCATCATCGCTATATGTATATAAAGAAATAATTTTTATTTAATCATATAATCATATACCTAGGAATTAAAATGTGACAATAAAGATATTGTTATAAATGAAAAATATCCTTAAAAGATCACTGGAATAGTTGATGAAGAAAATAACCATTTCAATTTTAAAAAACCTATTTAAAATCCAAAAAATTAATAAATATTAAGTTAAATATTTTATTTGATCATATCACCATTGAATTAATTATGACTATTCAAATAATTGAGTAGTCGTGATGGTAATAAATTTTGTTCAAACCATGTTTGTCAAAATATTTATTCCTTTCTCCTTTCTATTGAAAAGAAAAAAATACCACATTCAAATCCAGGAAAGAATATTCCATTAAAAAAACTTATTAAAAAAATTATAAAAATTTGATATGTGTAATTAAGTATTCATTGGATAATACTAAAAAATTTCAGTAATAGTTTCTGAAAACATGGGCATGAGAGAAAAATATTTTCAACTACATAGGGAAATGAAGTTATATATACATAAAATACTCATCCAGTCTCCTAATAATTAAAACAGATTATTAATTAAATGAAACGTTTAGTATATAGAAAAATAGTTAAATAATATTATTTTGGGCATTGAAATCTATATTATGAAATTTCATCATTATAATATTAATTATAAATTATTCTTATAAACAATGATTTGGTAATATAAAATCGTAACCTCAACATATAGTTTTTGAAAATTTATCTAACCACATAAATAATAATTAAATATATATTATAATGATTTACCATAACAATTTAAACAATAAAAAACATATATGATCCACTTATAACATTTCTACACTAAATTATTAGTAATTATGTATTGAAGTTATTGTTTACATTTGTTAATTGTATATTTATTTCAAAGAAGCTATTATTTTGTAGTTCAATTCTTTGTAAAATGATCGTTTATTAATAATATAAAAAATTATAATAATGATATAAATTTCATATATATATATAATTATAGTAATCTATTAAAGGTATAGATAAAAAAATAAAATACACCATTCATAAAGATAGTTGGACTTCTAAATGCATGAATGTTGTTTTAACTTTTATACAGATGAAATTAAAGAATGGTAAATAATAATTTACCTTTAAATCACAATTGTTGTATAATATATGTCATGTATATATATTAATTATATTAATCATTATTTTCATAAATGTAAAACTAAAATGAATAATAATCACATCTCTTTATAAATTTGGTAGTCCACATGTACTCCGGAAGAACATTAAAATTTACAACAAATATAGAGAATGTGAATTATTTTCTTACCTCACAATAATGAAAATTATGTATATTTAACAAACATAATTCATTATTTTATAAATTAGACAAAATATTTATATAATAGGTAATAATAAATAATAATTTCTATGATTTGTTTAGAGTTATACTTATTTATTGAGAATCCTATTTTTAGTACATATTATTCCATGAAAGGATGGTGTTTTGGAAAGAAAATTAGATCTAAGATGTGTTCATGAAATAACGGATGACATTATGATAGATTTTTCTCTAATATAGAAGGCTAAATCACTATGAAAAATGAATGATATTAGGTGTGCTTTAATAAGTTATGGGTGGAGAAATCTAGGATTACATAAAGTTTAAAATTTATATAAATTATATTTCATAAAAAATAAAACAAAACTCATTTAATTAATATATAATAATATTATTGTTTTATATAATGTCATCCAATAAAATTTGTAAAATAATTTTTTCCCATTTCTCTACATTTTAACCCATAGTTATCCTTTTAGAAAGCTACCATGATATCAATGTTGTTAAATTTTTTGGGGTTTAGAATGTAACTACAATGGTAAAGAAGACCTATAAATGGTCCAACGATGATATTTTTTAACATATACCATTCCATCAGAAAAAGATAATATTATTATGTATTTTCTTCATATTATTAAATATTATTTATCACAAAATATCTTTAATCTCTTTTTTAACTATTCATTTAATTCAACAATGAAAATAATAATTCAGAAAATTAATTAAAATATATGTCATAAAAAAATCCCAATTATATTATATTTGTCTATAAAAATATCCATGAACTATAAAACACTAAAAAATCACCATTCTAGTTTTACAATAATTTAATTGATTTTTATACATCTTGAACAAGCATTGTGTCAATCTTGCCTAAGAATTTAAGAATAGGATTTCATCCATAAAATTAAGAAATATAGTACCATGGTAAGAAAATAATTTCATCAATAAAAACACTTTAATAAATAGAACATTATGTTTTATACATACAATAAAAAATATAAATATTTCAATAATGAAAGCATTATTTTTACTTTGTGTTTTATTTAAATATCCTAAAGGTCAACATAAAAAATAAATGGAAAAAGTTATTATTTTCAAATATTGGGAAATGTTCAATGAAATATACTCATAAAATGAATTAAATTAATGTGATTGAATGAATTTGATTCACTTTAACATTAGTTTTTACTCAAACCAAAAAACGTTACCATTTTCATGGTAATAATAAATTGTTTTTTTACTATTTATAAAGAACAATAATAAATGGATTTTTTTTAATATTTTAAACACCTTATTATAAATATGGAACTAATTTTTAGGATTCAATTTTCTATAAGTTTTAGAAATTAATTAAATCTAATAATGCAAAACAAAACAAATAAATAGTTATTAAAAAATATGGCATTATGTATCAAAATGTTTTTATATCAAGTACAACTATAAAAGTGATTAGAAATAAAATAATTGGATTATTAATTATATAATATAACTAATTTTAATTTTATACCATTTAAAAAAATGGTACTCTTTATATTCTTGAAACAATAACATTGTTTTCAAAAAAAATATGTATTTTTACTTTTCATTTTAAAATCAATAATTTTCTTAAAAATCCCATTAATTCAACCAACTATAATTTTGAAATAAATATTTAAAAAAGATATTATTTTTTAATAAATTTTATAAAATATATAAAACTTAGTTATATCATTATCTTATAACAATTGATAAAAACAATTTTTATGAGAATTTATTTTGGAAGGAGAAAATAAATTTACTAAAAATTGAGGGCTTATATCATAATATTCATCAAAAATTATAATTTTTTTGGACCATTATATATAATTAACAATATGGTCAATCATATTCATACTCACCAATTCAATGGATACGTTATAATGATCATAAAATAAAAAAATGTCACGGTTCGTATACACTCAGCATTGTGTGTTGTATATACTATCAATCATTGGGTTATTTTAAAAGTCTTGGTTGTTACATTCTCCTCTCTTTATTATATTTTGTCCTAAACATTTTTCCTTGTGAAAGGGAAAAAACATTTATATTTGAAAATTCCTTTATTTCATAACATTTATCATAAAAATTGTTAACAAAAAATCATCTTCTAAATATGGAAAGGGAAATATAAAGTTCATCTAGAAGAACTCTAAACTTGGTTTCCAAAAAGAATAAGATTTGTATGAATTAAAAATATGTTCAACGAGTAAATTTAAAATGTCTGAATAATGAAATGGAGACATAAATATTTATTGATCTAATGGATTTGAATGGTCATGAGATAGATAATCACTACAAAATCATAAATTAACAAGGTGTGAAAAAGTCCATCGATTCATTAAAAATTAATGTAATAAGATAACATTTTTCTTTAAATTTACTTTTTCTATATTTGCAGAATTAATTTACCTTATTGAATAAGAATAAAATTAAGTAAACATAATGAAAATTTAATATTTCATAATTTAATAAATTTCTACCACAAAATTAAGATTTTATACAAATGATAAGAATTCAAGTTGAATTTTTCATGCATAACATACTGAAATCGACATAATAATCCACAAAATGATATCTTCTTATCCCTACCATTATTAAATATTAACCAATACTGAATAATTAGTACATAGAAAGACAATATCGAAAATGTGTAAACATTTATATGAAAAAATAATACATTTTAACATAACTTTACACAATAACAATTAAGATTCTACTTAAATCAATTATTAAATTACCATACATCACAAATAACCACAAACAGAATGATTTTTTATCCTAAAAGGTGATCCCATACCTTCTATAATATATTCCAAAAAATTTAATTATACTATTCCTATATATTTATTGAATTTAAATCACATGTTAAACCTCATGGTGAAATTTACTTCAACATAATGAAAACTATCCTAAAATAACATTAATCACGTCGATAAATAACAATATAATATTATAATGTAGTGACCATCACAAAAATTTCATGATTCAAATTTGGATATGAAATTGAAAGGTAATTTTGTGAATAAATATACATATATCTGAAAATACTTCATTATCAATGAATAACTTTTCAACCATCATTTTTCTATATATTTCACTATAAACAAAACCATAATAATCATAAAATAAAATCATATACAATCCAAAAGGGTTATTTAAACCCAAATTAAGGATAATTCCTAAAAACATGTAAATGTTTAAAATAACTTCAAAATCACATCGCTTAAAACCAAAAAATGTTTATTTTCTATTTGAACCGAAAACATATAAACCTAGGACGTTATTCATAACATGTATTTTAACCTCACCTGAAAACATATATGAATCAAAAATTTAACACAATCCTTATTCCTCAAATAAAATAATTTTATATTGAATATTTTTAATATATCCAAAATGAAATAAATATCAAAAAATATCACATAAATAACATTGGTAGAAAATCCTTACCCAAATTCAAGGTCACCAATACTATCCCATTACATTATCAATTTAAATTGTATACTTTTCCCAAAAAATATTATGAACTTATCACTAAATCAAATTTCCAAATCATTGTAACCATTGAAAATATATTTTTAAATATTTAAATAAATAATAATTTTAGAAGGATCATTATATTATTTATGAATATTATAACTATAATATCATTAATATAACACTTATACATCATAATTCAAGAATAATAATATATAAAACCTTCAATACTTTCATTTGAATGATTTAAATAATAAAGGAAATCCGTTGGTCGATGATATTACCCATAGATTTTGAGATTATGTCAGGTAATGACCATATTCCGCACCAATGAGACATTAAAAGATAAATAGTATATTTGTAATAAATTTATATCCCTTTATTGTACTCTTAGATTTTAATTTTCAATTATGTTCCTTATTAGTGAATTTTTCACAGGAAAAAAATTCTATCATTCCACTATAACATTCCATAGATTTCTTCTTCCCATATAATAGACTTGTAGGAATAGGAATCTTTTTGCCTCTATGCTTATCCTAAAAATACCTTTTTTACTTTTTATGTGGGTTTTGAAACACATTGATGTTTATATTTTTAATCATAAAATATGATAGGGTATTTGGAACAATCACAATTTTTCTCCTTCCAAATACCATTTCATTTATTTTATTGTAAGTAAAATCATTTTCTTGTTTGCCACATTCTATGTTAACATGATTCCTACTAGTTCCATCCAATGACTAACACAAAAAAAATATAGTGTGAGAAAAAATAGACATAATGAGAAATTATGAAATCCTGAAACATTATTAAAAGGATTTCTAAATCATGAATCCATCATTTTAGTTAATGAAACATTAGATTTACCCTTGTATATTCATGGATTTCAACTATTAAAATCCATCATAATAATTAAAAACGAATATTTGATTTATCCCATGCATACCCCCCTTTAGTGTCAAACCAAGTGTTTAGTAGAGGCACACTCACTATGCACCCAAATGATGGTTGATATATACTTGACCAAGTGTTTTCATGTTTATTACCCATAGATGCATAGAATAAAAAGCCAACTCATATAATAATACCCATATTGAGATGTATTTTAGTAAAATAATATAATTTATACATTACTAAAACATTATGATTGTATATTATACTTAGACATAACCCTAGGGTTCTAAATAAAGATTTATCATCCAAAAGTCACAAAATTAACTAAAACCTACTATAATAATAACTATAGAAATGCAAATATTTCATACATTAATATAATATAATTTTAGACGAATATTCAATACATAAAATTATAATCTAGGATAGGACTAAAACTGGTAAGAGTTTGGTGAGACTAGATGCACAATATTCATATTTTATTAATGATCTTCAACATATCCCATGATGATATTCCCATATATTACTCTTCTTAGACATACACTATTTAATATTTTTATCCATAACCTATACAAATGAGTAATGTGAAATGGTGGGATAAGATTCTCAATAATGGTAAATGTGGGATATATTAATGATAACATAAACCTATCATAAGCATATGGTTATGAGAAAAAGATATTAAAATTTTAAAATCCATATATAGTATATCATAGAACATAACCATAAATCAGTTCATAAATCATGATGTTTTATAAGTCATAAATTATAATGAAATCTACTAACTTGGGCTATAAGAGGTAAATATTTCCTTAAGAAATAAATTATTAAAATACTAATATTTATAGAATATAATTTCCTTATTTAATGCCTATTTCCAATACATTAAGTGTGTATTATGTTTACTCACATTTCAATAATATCCTTTGTTGAGATTCACCCCTATTTCTATTATAGTGTACATATTCCCTTACTGAATTGGGTTAAATACCCCTTCCATTCCATACAATCTTAGGATATATCCATCATTAAAAAATTCATTAAAGTGATATATAATTTTGGTCCCAATAATAACATAATGAAAATCCTATATATTTGTTATACGAGATCAAAAAACATTCTTTATATCATCATATCAAAAACCACCGAAAGGAAATGTGTTTAATAAACATTTTATAATTTTATCATATAATAACCCCTGGAAAAAAATGTGTTTCACAGTAGATTCATCAAAACATAATTAACTAGTGGGAAATAAATGGGTTTCAAAAAATCGTCCAAAAATTATCATCATCAAAAAATAATACTAATAAATAATTTTGATAATATCATTATATCATATCCCATGTAAATCATATTCAATATCATGGTTTTTATCATGGATGAAAAATTACATTAAAATAACATTGGAGATTTTCTTAAGGAAAATGTCATTTTCACATTGAAAACAACTATTTAAACTGCAAAAAAATCAAAATTATTTGGAAATTACTTTATTTTAAAATAACACAAAAAAATAAATTAATATTTATGTCATTGAGCAGCTATGACCATAAGAAATTAATTTTATGTTGTGTACATTAAAATAAATATTCATCTCACAATTTTGGAAAAAAAATCGATGTACCAAATTTGGACAATGAAAAAAAATATTCCAATTAGACCAGTATATAGAAAATTCAAATATGAGTAAAAATTAACTTAATTAATCATTATAGATTATTAAATACATTATTTATTACATTTTTAGAAAATATGATTGTGGAATAAAATAATTTTTCAAAAAAACTGAGAAATGATGTTATATATCTTTAAAAATATTCTTTTCATGTATATAGTACATAAATAGAATAAAATGAAATAAAAACATGTTATATCCATAATTAACTAGGTTATAAGAAAATTCATTATTTTCTTTAGTGGTATATAAAAAAAATTCCATCATAAAAAACTTAATCGTAAACAATTAGAGTAAACAATTTGATTTTAACATAAAACCATTACTACATGTATAAATTCTTATAATGTAATATAAAATCATGTTTATAAAATATAAATCTATTATAAATTTATAAAATAATAATTTATATACTTATAATATCATATATGATCCACTTATAACATTTCAAAACCCATTTATTTATAATTATTTAATAATATAATAGTTTCTCAGTGTTAACTATTTTGTTTTTCTATGGAAGTTTATGTCCAATAGTTCCAGTCCTTTCACATTGATCCTTATTTCATCATATTAATAATTTAAATAACTATATAAATATAATATATATTTATTATATAAATATATATAATAATAATCATCCATAAAAGGTAGATAAAAAAATTAATTACGTTGATAATGGATATAGTATGTCATACGTACATATGTACATCATTTTCAGTTTTCTATGGATAATGACATATAAAGGAAATTAAATATTCACCTTTAATTTATAATTATTTTATAATATATATCATACATATTCATCATATTTTTCCTTATCGTTATCCATGTAAAATGGAAATGAAAAATGAATCTCATCGCTTTAAAGAGGGGGTATTCCACTAGTATGCATGAGTAATGATGTAGACTTACATTGGTTGAAGGAATGGTGAATAATTTTTATTAAATAACAATTACATTATAATGGATAATATATATTTATTGTATCTATAAGTTTATATAATCATTTAACTCCATAGTTAATATTAATACCCCTTCGTTGATAAAACTTTTATGGCTAAACCCTTAAACCTTTAGTGGATAGACTTTTGGAAAGACATGAATATATTGAAATTTTTTATGTAACTTTATAATTTATTATGTGTTTTAATAGATAATATATAAGTCACAAACTATATTAATAATTTATTATAAAATTATCCCTTTCATAATTGAGTGGTGCGGTACTCTGAGAATTTGTTACTGTATAAAATTTAAATAAATTATTTTTCTTGGAAAAATTATACCATACTGATATAATTATTATATAATATGATTATTAGAATAAATAATAATATAAAATATAATTTAGATAATTTATTGTAATGTTTTACCCTTATCTCATAGTTTTAACCCCCCCTGTAAACCATTTTTATGATTACTATGACATCAAGTGTTTTTTACACTTTAGGGGACTAGAAAGTAACGATTAATATACCAATGACCCATATATAGACCGTGGTTGATATTTTCAACCACATCCCACTCTTTTTTCTTATAATGTTATTTATTTTAATTTTAAATAAAATAATAATATATTATTTTATTAAAATATTATTCATGTCATTTGGAAACTATTAAATTTATTTTACTTTTAAAATAACATGAAAATAATGGATTTCAAATATAATAAATTAAAATAGATAAAAATATGTTATTTTATACTAACAAATTTATGTTGAACTATTACTAACTCAAAAACCACTTTTACAATTTTTCAAATCACTTAATTTAATTTTCCACTACATGCATGTAAATTGTGTTAGTGTTGCAAAAAATGTATACAAATAAATGACCCTGATAAAAAATAATATTTAAAATAATATAATGTAATTGAAAATGAGTTTATTTATCCATGTTATAAAATATTAAAATTATTTTTTACAATACATTTTTTGGTTTTATAATTTCTATATCTCGGTTGGTTTCCATATTTATTTGAATGATGATTTAAAGGAAGTGATATTTTCTAAATTATTTCCAAATTATTTTTTCATGGTTTTGTTTTTATGGGATAGTATTATTACATGAGAATTAGAATGTGTTCAAAATGTCCATTTGGAACCTAATGATTGGATTCCTTGATATTAGTAACAAGAATTTTCTTAATCCCCATCATTTTGTGATTTCTCTTAGTGGTGAATTATAAACAATGATATATTTTTTTTGAAAGATCTTTTTCAATTTAGAGGTTGTTAGAGTTGATAACTGATATTATTAGTTATATTGCATTGTTGATAAATGTGTTGATAATAAGGCTTTTTCCCCTCACATACACATTGTTTATTTTAGGGTAACCCTACATAGCTATGTTCAAGATACTAATTTATGTTATAAAATATTATATTATTTCATTGTTTAGTGTTTTTTAGGCATAGTATTATGTGAGGTATACACTATCAAACAGAACATTGTTTTAAAATATAAGGATATTACATGACATGTAAAATAGATTCTTATGGATAAAAAGTGTTATTAAAAATTATTATAATCCTTTTTAAAATAAATTTTATAACTAAATAAGGTATTTAACTTCGTATTTATTTTTTGATGATGGTACCCCATTTTAATAAAGACTTTCTTCTAATATAAAAGATTTTTGTCATTTAAAAAATTAATTTTATTATTTATTAGTCTTTTTTTCTCTTAATAATTTTAATTTATATATTGGTTTCAATATTGAGTTGTATGATGTTTGAACGATAGTTTTATTTTTTAAATTTATAAATGATGTACTCTTGTTTGAGTTTTCTATAGATAGTTTTATATATAGTACTTTTAAATGTGTTGTAAAGGTCTATTAAAAACTTAATAAACGGTTTCCTTGATATGAATAACACCCATGATATTGAGCTCATTCACAGTGTGATTTATGTGAGTTGTGAATTATATAAAATAATTTAATTATAATTAGTTATTTTAAAGTGGTATTTTCGTAAGATACTGTTATATGTGAAAAAATATTTTATTTTTTATATTTCATTATTGATAAATGTGTTGATCATATTAATTTATTTTTTCCTCACATTCACTTGGTTATTTTTTCAGGTTAACCTTAGTTTTAAAATTAGAAGATCTATATTTTGTTATAAAATCCTATATTATTGAATTATTTAGTGTTTCTTGGTGTGGTACATTATCTAGATAGAGGACTAACCCTGATGGTTCTAGTTAAGAGTTATTTAGGAGTTATTTTTTAAGATCATTGTATAGGCCGGTAATTATACATACCTATGTCCATGTAGGATAATCACTTATTTAGAAATAGTTAGTTTCTCATGATGATGTTACATTATCTTGATCACTTATAACAATGAACCTTATTTTATATTTTCTTGTGTTTTTCATTTCGTTATCTTTGGTCCTTAATTTCAATATTATATCTTATGCAACACCTTGACCATGTTCATTATGATTTTTGGTTTTCATGTCTATGTTTCCCCTTTCTATGGTCTAGTTTTAAATTTAACATTATTTTATAAATGGTGTTTTGGGAAATTTTTTGAAAAGAAAAAAAGTAATTTTTTTTGTTTTCATAATCATAAATTGACAATATTCATAAATTCAAAGTATTTTGTTCACATATTGGAATGATTTATGTTTTATATAAAACATTTATTGAATTAAATGACTTAAATGAAAGGTTTACTCTTGCCTTATATTATGAATTTCAAATGAAATATTTTGATTCTCTAAATGTGAAATATTTTCCAATAAGTCTTTACCTCATTGATTATGTATATAGGGATGAACATTATCTAGAATACAAAGGAATTTCTTCCCATTTAACATTCCTATAAGGAAAGATTTATTTTATAAATATAATTGAAAGTATTATTTATTAAATGTCTTATAAAATCAATTTCATTGTCCTTACTAAAAACCTACTGGTCTAATTTAGATCAAACATCAGAAACCAACGCCCTATATCCACACCTTCTTAGTTAAATTTTTTTCAACTATTTTTGTGTTGGTTCTTAGGTCACGATATCTTATGTAGTGATATAATAATTATGTTATTAATTTATTTTTTGGATTTTGTTAGTGACCTCATGTTGCATATGTATTATCTTGTAGTAGTTTGGGGTTTTAGTTTGTTTTAGATGTTTATATATGCCACTACATAGTCATATTTTTTTGGTTTCAATTATTTTAATTATATTTTTTGTATTCTATAGATATTTATAATCAAAGATATTTATATTTTATTTTTATTCAATATTAAATGATTGGTTTTTAATTTTATTTGAATTTTTTTTATATTTAAGGAAGTAAAAAAGTTTAGATGCAAATATTTTACTCTATATAACGAAATACTACTATTTTGTTTTCATTAAAGGTTTAAACCATTCATACAATGTTGTGTCTAAATACATGGATCTTATCACTATCCTGTCGGGATATTAATCATGTATTGATCATTATAGACAATTTAGTTTTGTTACATGGTTGGTTGACATTATATAGTTCATTACAACCCTCCCACTTTCCCAAAATTGGAGGGAACCTTGGTTCCCTAGCTATTTTATACACTTTACACTATCCATAGTATGGATGTTTCCTCTTAATTACCATATGTATAAATTATATTTTATAGGTCATAGGGATTGTTCATCAATAGTAATTACCCTCCTCACCCTAGATTAAAGGCATTTATTCTATGTTGGGATTATAAAAATAAATCTAACTGGTATAGGGAGTTATAGTTTGGGAGTTTTTATAATTATTTTTCTTACATCACAGTTCATATTCCACTCCAATCTATTGATAAAATTATTCAATACTTTTCATGTTAACTAGAAAACTATTTAGTTACTTTTATGTTAATGAGTTGACACTATCATTTTTATACACCTTTTTTGCAATAGTTTTGACTGAACATTGGTGGATAACAACTCATTATTTATGATCCCTCTAAAAATAGACACCTAGTTTGATGGACGACCACAATTTAAATAGTTTTCAATAACATATAAGATTTTCAATCCCTGTTGGATCTTTTTGTCCAATTCATTGTTCTTTTCATGTAAGTGATATTGATTAATGATTCATAGTTGGAACTATTGAACTTGGATTGAATTTTTTTTAGAACATCAACAATTATTATTTTTGTAATTTCTATCTCAGGCCGTGATTAAATTTAATCTTTTATTATCTCTATAGTGAGCCCAAAATTCCACTTCCGAATCTGGTTCTAGAAAAACATATCATAAAACACTATATTTGATACACATATGTCATAAAAATATCTTTAACAAATTTAGAATCCAAAAAACATTATTTTAGATATTCAGAAAAAGAAAGAAAACAACTAAATAAAAAATTTAATATATTTCACATAAAAGGAAAAATAAGTTCCCTCTTATATAATATAATAATATATCCATAATAAGTCTTCAATGGAATTTGTAAGTTATCCACAAAAGTTACTATTCTATGAATGAAATATTTAATAGTTTCATATATAATTAGTTGAAATGGAAACATAATAATGGGGTTGCCTCAATAACTAAGAAAGGTTAAACTTAAGAATAATTCATAACACATGATACATGTGGTAAAACTTGATATTGTGACATATCAAATTATTATTAGTTATTTTTTATAGAGGGAATATTAATTTATCTTCTAGTGGATTGCTTATTTAGAGAAATGGGTATTAAATTTAAGTGTATCTTCTTTAAAACCCTTTATGATATGTTTTTTTGAATTAAATAAAGCCTTTCTAGATGAATAAAACCCAATTTTCTTATTGGAGGGTTATTTTAAAACCATTTAGTAGAAGAAAAACGAGCTAGAAGGTGGGGTATGAAGTGTCCATGTTTCCTATAAGGTCTCACTGGCTGGTCGGAGACCCATAACCATGTGGCTAGTGGGAATCCAACTGGACAGTGTTACCTGATGAGCTAGCTAGTGGTGAACATTTGTTGGGGGATTAATGTAGGGTTTTTTCATCTGATGGACATATTACATAACACAAGAATTAACTCATTTCCTTGAATTTTTGAAGGAAAAAAAGTTTTACACATATCCTCTCCTCCCACCTAGAGTGCCCTTCAATATTGGGTGGATGTAAATTTGAATTGATGAATAATTTGGCCAGAATGCCTCGATAATTATCAATTATAGAGTCTTTATTGACAATATAGTGTTGTATTATTGTGTGTTTTGTCCTGGAAAATCCTCATTGTAAATTATAACCATTATAAAATTTTAGTTTCCCATTAAAATTTAAATCCCTATTCTTTTTGATGATCTTGGTCACTTATTTTTCATTTGATAAATTTTAGATAGATAATCAAGAGAAAACTCTATTGTACCATGGTGGAATTAGACAATAATAAAGGTACATGGAACGATATGGATAGATTATGTTCTATTCTAATAAACATGATTAATTTATGGGTTTTTTGATAAAGAATAAATAATTTATTGGGAGTCAAATAAACTCTATTTGATTATGTTATAGCTAAGGTATTTTTCATAGAATGAAGTCAAACATTTGTTACAGACTTACTAGGGATGGTTGCTTAAGGTTTTAGCTAGGAGTGACATCTAGTGAGTCCTTCACAAATTATTTCATTATCCTCTGATGTGATTACCTTGTAATAAATTAATAAAATAAAATTTATCTATAATTAAATAATTTTAATTCTTATACGTGATATAAAAATATACGACAGAGGCCAAATGGTCTTAGGTCACTCTAAAAAAGATTTTTGGAATTTTTGGACGGTGTTTCCACTAGTTGAGATATGTGGTTCTATATTCTACCCTATCGTTTACCTTATAATTTATTTTCTTTAATTATTATATGATCACTTTGGTCAAAAAATCCTGAATTCATAATTTTCATATCAATAAAATGGAATACTATTTTTGTGACTGACCAAACTAACTAAAGTGAGACTCCTTGTACCAAGTTTAATTAATAAATAAAATCCTAATCTAAACCGATTAGTTGAAATATTAATAATAAATTGAAATGGTTCCAAGTCATATATTTTTATTTTTTATTGGATAATCTCATTGTTACTGTTGTCTGTGTCTGGAGTTATTCTGTACGATATATATACTTGTACTATTATGCATATGTTTGAGGCTGGATCACATGCAGTGTGTGTGTAACCATGTGGGACCTATGAATGTGTTTTTTTCAAGGGAATTAAGGTAGTTATGATACTTATTTTATTATTTTGATGTTGGATATGTCATTTTTATCTTGTTGAGTATTGTGTAATTCATATGTCTTGAAGTTATGTATGAAGGTTGTGCCATATGGACAATCACCCTCAGTGGGATGTGTCAAATTAATTGTAGTCATACATTTGGATATCACATTAAGGGGGATATATCAGTAATTTTTTTAAACAATGACATCTAGGGTGATGTGTCATATGGCAGATCATTTTTCCATTCAATGTGAAGATCAATAAGGTATAGTGGGGGTTCATTATAGCATTGTTAATGCAGACCTTCTTGATATATGGTTGATTATTTTTTTCTTATCCATTATTGATTATATGATATATCTATTCAATGTTTTTTTATTTCATGTTTACTTTATATTGGTCTTATAACATTAATGTATAATTAATTTTTACTTCTTATGAATAAGACCGTTTGGGTGGTACCCTACTGCATTTTACTGACACCATGGTTCGAAAACCATGGCACTTGGGTACACGATAATTCCCCACTAGTTTTAGGTACATGATTGGTTAAGGCACAATTTTGGTCACCTACTGGGATAGCTTTCTATGAATCTAGATAATGAGATGATATATTTCATGGGGATAAAGTATATATTCTTCTACATTTTTTTCAATTATGTGATTAGCCTGGTAGTCAATCATTGGATTTTTTTGTGGCTATTAAATATGTTGTTCCACATTCATACTTTACTTATGGTATATTTTTGGTCCTCCAATTTTACTAATATTATAAAAATTACATGCATTGTTTTTTATTTTTTATTATTTATAAGTATAGGGCATATAGTCTCCCCATCATTCCACCTTATACACCCACTACTAGTTAAAAGCCTCTAGAATATGGGGAAGCGTACATTAAGTAATGTGGAATTCCTTCACCAACACAGTTATATGGTGTATTATGTTACAAAAATAGAAATGATATTGATCATAAGTAAGTAATCATGAAATAAAAATAATTTAGCTTTTGTACATGGATTAAAAATGACCCTATCATAGGGGGATATAATCATAAGATTGTGGAGACAATATAATCAAGACATTATATGAATAAGTAAGATCTCCATAACTCATTAACATACAACTAAAGGGTATGATATATTCCCACAAACCATATCTGAATATCATAACCAGTTATGCACTATTATATCTAATGACATAGAATAATTTCTCAACATTTTGGATAAATATATAATTCGAGCCCACCAGCTACTAAATAAAATCTTATATATTGGTGCCACATGTTTCCAATCAAAATATTATAAAATAATTTAAGAAATAAAATGGTGTTTATACCCTTTATAAGTGTTTCTTACAAGAATTAATTCTTTATTTAATCAGGAAACATGAATAGATAGACTTAGAAAAAAGAAAGAGTATTCATTGATATTAAGCATCATTTTAGGAAAATAAATCTCATAAAATATGATTATGAATATAGGATTTACACCAAAAAATAAAATGATATAGGGTTTAGAAAAACTATCTAATTCTATTGATATATATAGAATATATGTGAATAACACTAACTCAATGTAATAGAACATAGTCCATTGAAAAGGGATTGAATTGGAAGGAAATCATGACTACATTAGGGGATGATTAGGGAAGAGAAAAGAAGTGATGGTTTATCTCATATATATAATATATAGTTACCTAAGACATATAGATAATGAATGTGAATTTTATAATTTTAATAATTTAATTGATAAATTATATGATATATAATAAGAACACTCTTAGAAGAATTATTAAAATTACATTGACAATTATTTGTTTCGATTTCATTGGAAATCATTTTATGACTTTATTAAAACATATAAATAAGAAATTCCATTTTAAAAACATGATGGTGTATAGGGGATGTATCTTCGGAAATAAAAAGGATAGAATAAATATATTATCACGCTAAATCATTTAAAATATATTTCTTCAATTGAAAAAAACCAAAGCTAATCCTTATATTTTTTAGAATAATATCTATGTAACTGAAAAATTATCGTAAAACAATTTTAAAAGAAGGACTTTTAAAACATTACTTTAGAAGTTGAATTTGTATTCAAAAAAATAAGAGAAATATATAGAAAATTAATCTAAATTACTATTAATAAAATATAATTCAATATCATATAATAATTCGGAATCATATTAACCATATACATGTGAATTCATGCATAATGTAAAATATATCTCAATAAAGCCAGTTTGTGACAAAAAACCCTTAACATATTACCACACTTCATTGATCTTACTCTAAAATACTATAAAACAACCATGAATATTTTAATAATATATTTTATGACCTTAATATTCTATATAATCCATTAAAATACTTAATTTTTAATTGTTTACTATGAATACGGTGGTTCGTTATAGCTTCTTTGTACATTGGGTGTTAACACTTTTAATTATCTTGTACTTTTCTTGTAATGTTATTCTTAATCCATGATATTTTATCTAAATTTAATAATTCCTATTCAAATTTAATATATATCCCATAATTATTTATAATTATCTAATTTCATCCCATCAATTTTCAAATTATGAATCTTAAAGATGATGTTGAAGAAAAACTTATTTCTATAATATTTAAGTAATGAAGATGTTATATTATTAAAAAAATTTGTTATTAATATTATCATTCGAGAAGAATTAAAAATTAATGAATACCATATTATTACATTGAATTAATATTATATAGAATTCCTTAATCATTTACCATATAAGCATTACTTGATCACTCATGTAAGTGGTAAACTAACCAAAATAAAATAATTTCGAAATGATAAAATAATTAAGATTGTGCTAGTAAATAATGTAAATATAAATATTATATAATTTTTAACATAAAATATATATTATAAAACTCTATCAAATAAATTATGATAACCATTAATGACAATTATTTTTTATAAATGTAATCAATTATTCCTAGGGGGTGTATTCTTCGTGTGATATTCATTAATGAACCCATTTATCAATAAGTGGATAAACTAAAGTTATATAAACATTTATCACCTATTAATTATAGTTATTTTAAATAACATTTTAGTTAATTAATTATACCTTTATATCTATCCATGTAATGTATTATTGGGCAATAATAAACGTCATTCATGGTGGTGTTAGACTATACATATGCATGGATAATGATTTTATTCCATAATTAATAGACATAATGATGGTGAATGTAAAATATTACCATTTGAAAATTTTATAATATATATTACAAATTAATTTTTCCATAAAACTATCCTTGATACCAACTCTAATAATCAATAATGAAAAACAAATTTCATTGTGCCACAGAGTTGGAAAACCACACTTACACATGATTGATGTGTCTTTTCAGAACTCTCACTATGGGATTATTGAATAATTTATCATATATTAATATATCTAATTTGAAATATATATATATATGAAACTAAATTTGTTAATTAATAAATTGTAAGGAATTCTAGGAAGTGGGAAATTAATAAAAAATTCATAATAAGAGAGTAATACTCATGACTAGAACATTTTTTTTACATAGACATATCAATGGAAATAGAAGGTATTTTGATAATTAAGGGTGTTAAAATGATATGTTTAATAATATAGTATTCTATAATAAAAAATATGGTTTAATTTTAAAGTATAATTTGAAAGAATGTGTTTTTACTGATGGGGTGAATGTGACCCCTTTCACAAGTGATTGAAAGCACCCTTTAAAATGAAAATAATTTTAAATAAGGGGTATGAATGGAATGTCTTAAATTAAAGTAGTTGAAGGTGTGGTAATGTAGTTATACATGTAGTTACTTATTTAAATATAAAGACCCATAAAATTCAGGGGAAATTTTTTCTTAATTTTCTTTTGGATTTTACAAGAACGCAGTTTCTGACGGCACTTGATTCCGAGACCCAGTGAGCCCGGAATAAATTTATGAAGTTTTTCTTGGGTACGTTTAGTGAACGAATGAGAGGGATTTCCTAACATTTGAACGGGTGCTCGGAATTGAAATCCGAGGACACCGATGGAATCACAGCGCTGGTAATTGCTTAGGAACACCTTTTCTGGAGTTGTGTTTTCTCGGGTGTGGTAATTAAATTTTTGGGTTAAGTAAAAGAATAAAATAAAATGGTGCAACCTATTTAATTTTATTTAAAGTAGATTAACCTAAGAAAAGTGGTTGGAGTGGGACCCACTATATCCTAATCCACTAGGTATGATATTTTTGGGGTGGGGCCCACATGAGCCCCACCTATTCAACTTCCTCAAACCCCCTCTTTTAATTAGGTAACACACCTGCACCCCCATTAAATGAAAGTAAACTCTTGCGTTTAACTGAATATTAAACGCCTCTTTAATTGGGCGGTTAAATCTCTTCAATTAATTAAATTAATTGAATGATTCAAATTTGAATTTCAAAAACCATTGGCTTGAGTAATAATAGAAGGAAAAACTTTTTTTATTAGGGTAGTTTTGTTATGCGAGAGGATTTTGGAGAGGAAAGATCTAAGTTCCGAAGAACGTTCTTGTTCCTCATTGAAGACCGCGAAGAACACCGAGCCTTCGACGAAGAACTCCGTCACCGCAAAGGAGAGTTCTTCATACTGTCTTCCTCCCTCCTCGAAGCCAGTGAGAGACTCCATCCTCGGATATCGATGACGCGATGCCGAAAATCCTCCTTCCGCGATGCTTACGGAGTCTCCTTCCGTGACGTCTCTTTATGCGACAAACCACGCTCGACGAAAACGCTTGAGGTAGGGGATTATTTTGTTTCTGTTCGTGAATACTTTCATCGTCGATAATCGTCTCTATTAGAGCCTCTTGTTATCGCAATAACGGGAGGAGGTCAGACCGCACGAACATGGTTGACCCTCCTCCCCCCATGATTGTTTGAATTTTTTGCGGAACGAGCAAGGTAGCGCAGTGCCGTTGCACCACGTGGAAATAATAAAGAATTGGAGGAGAAGCGCAGTGCTGTCGTGCTGCACCGGAGAACCCTGAAGAGGCCGCAGCCGGAGTGGGGCCGCGGTGGAGGGGTGCGGCACCGTCGCACCCCTCTGGTCAGACCAAGGCCGCGGAGGCCGATTTCCGGCCACCGGTGCCGGAGTAGGTGGGCGGGACCCCGGCAGTTCTGTGGTAGCAGCAACCTGCCGGCCGGACCGGGCCGGCCGGCTTCCCAGAAGCCGGGGGTCATAACCCTCGGCTGGCCGATGGAGCGGCCCCCCCACATGGGGGGTCACGGTTACACAAACATGGCGCATCGAGCCCCCCCCCCCCTTCCACTCGGCCGTTTCGGCCAAGCCGCCTGGCCACGCTGGCCAAGCCGAGCGCGCCAGGCCGGGCCGCCCGGGCCGGGCCAGGCCACCCCCTAATGGGCCGGACCTGGACCCGGGTCGGGTCGACCCTGTTCGGGCCGACCCAGGGGGTATCGGGCCGGGCCCGAACCCCCTATTTCCGGACCTCTTTTAGTCTTTTGTTCATAACATTGGCTGTGAACCTCCGATTGATGCTCCTTCAGCTACGATGTGATCCTTGGATCGAGGCGGTCGTTTCGGTATACTACACTCTAGGTTTCGAAGATCATTGGGTTTGGCCGGGTTGGTTCGAACACGAAACCAATGGGGCCCTCGGAGCGGAAACGCTTATAACATGAGCTCCAGACGTCTGGTTGACATGCCGTAAACTTTGGTGGATTCCTCATAGTGAGGCAGTCCTTTTTGCTTACTCCGCTCGAGGTTTTGACGCAGTTAGAGTACGTTCGGGTTGGTTTTGACTTAAAAAGCAACTGGGCCCCTGGGACGAAAAAGCCAATATCTCTCAGAGAAGACGGCCGATTGACGAGCCATTTGTGACGTTGAGTTCATGTTGACGATACTGAACTTTTGGATACATAAACTCTAGACTTCGTGTCTATTGATGTATTATCCCCACAGCTCGTGGAGCGGACCCTCCCGAACGAGCTTTTTGTGTGCGGGAACCCTAGAGCTAGCTGCAACCGCAACGAAGATGAAGACTGTACAGAAATCCTCCATGGGTTCGACAATGACGACTACAACACTCAGCGATCCTCAGTGGATCAGTGATACCAATCCTATGTGGGTCAGATCCTATGTGGGTCAGCACTGAACAGTCCTGTGTGGGCCAGCGCATACCGATCCTATGTGGGTCAGATCCTGTGTGGGTCATTGTGGGGGTTAGTACCTATCGATCCAATGTGGGTCATTGCGGGGGTTAGTACCTATCGATCTAGTGTGGTTCCGACAGCTTAGATGATTCAGTGGCTACATCTGATCGCCTCTATCGTCTTAAGAAAAAGTATACCTATGTGAGATGAGTCTTGACTTTCAATCATTATCATCAATATGATTGACTTGCCTTCCTATATGGACTGTGTTGTGCTATCCTGTGTGGACGTGATCGAACATGGGCTCGGATGTTGGAGTCGAACTGCAATTGATGACTAAGGTATATGTATGAGAATATACCTATGTAGTGTCGGATGTTACTTCGTGATTATATCTTTCCTTTATGGATTTTCCTTTGTGGATTTTGGGAGAACTTCAATGGTCTCAGGGTCCCTACTAAGTATCATATACTCACCCCTGCATGGGATATGACCGCACTACATTGTGTTGGATGCAGACGATGGAAAACACTGATCGTGGTAGAGGCTAGTGGAGCAGTCGGTACTTGGAGGTGGACCATTGGGCAGGAGGTACACGGAGCGGATGACTGGACCCGAGGAGGTGAGGTGGCTATCTGTTCCCACCCTTCTGGTGGGACTACCAGTGGATGGCTCGACGTTTCTGCTTTAGTTTCAGATGTTGTAATTTCTTTCTAGTTGTACTTTACTTTCAGTTTGGGTTTGTATTCTGACCCATTTACTTTCTACACATACTATTGTACCTAGTTTTACTTAGTGTTTACTTCTTCTTACATACTCTGTGGTGTTTGATTACTTTACAATGGCAATGTCTTCCCCTTTTTTTTGGGACCTACGCCTTGCTGCTAGTCGCCAGCCCCCGTCCTATGGGAGGCGGGCTTGGGGTTAGTCACCACACGAGCCCTGAGGACGGGTCGTGAAAAATTGGTATCAGAGGAGTTCGGTTCTACCGCAGAACTCAGGACTCTGATATTTTTCTATGGAAGCAATAGTGTTAAGAGTATTGAGTGTGAATATCAGTCCAGAGAGTCCAGTATTGGTTCGGTGGTCGATGTATCCGTACACCACGACACTGACTTCTGATTTCCGACTTAGTGCATGAAAACATTGATTGCATGTGTGGTTCATGTTTTTTTTGATTACATTGTGTCAGCTCACCAGGTATACTATATTAACCGTGGAACAGCTATTATGTATCAGGATGGCCCCACGATGGCAGCCATCTAGGTTCCGAGTTTTGTACGTGACGACATCCAACCGAGTGACGAGGCCTCGGTGTAGGGCCCTATTACTGTGGAGTAATCGGAGGTACCACTACCCGCTGAGCCACTGATGCTACCAGCCCTAGCTGCTGAGAGTGCACGTCGCCTTTGTGCACTGCATGAGTTTCAGCGTCAGAGACCACCCAGGTTCCATAGGGAGACAGACACTCAGGCAGCCGAGGATTGGCTGGAGGCAGTTGTACAAGTTATCCGATTGGTAGAGACACCAGCAGACCTCATGGTGATCCTTGCAGCGAGTCTCCTGCACGCGGTAGTAGGCAGATGGTGGAGCGTGATGCTCCAGGTGCACGATGAGTAATCACTCCTCTGGACGGACTTTGAAAGCCTATTATGATTAGAGTTCATCCCATCCACCCTCCGTGCGGTGTGCATCCAGGAGCTTCTACAACTGCAATAGGGAAGCATGACGATCTCCCAGTACTCAGGGAGATTTACCGATCTCTCGCGTTGTTCGACGGACATGGTACGTGACCCATTCTTCCGGGCCCGAACCTTTAATAATTGATTGAGGCATGCGATCAGGGTATCGCTGATCTCTCTCAGCATTCCGACGTAGGCAGGGGTACTAGAGTGAGCCCTTATCATCGATAGATTTCTTTCTGATCCTACACCAGCAGCAAGACCTACTGCAGGGCGTCATGTAGCAGAGTCTTCTAAAGAAGGCAGTCTACGGATGACACATGGGTCCAGGCGGACCAGTCCCTCAGGCGGACAACCTCAGGACACTAGCTCAGAGGTGCGGGTCACACAACGCAGAGCTAGTATTTCGAGTGGTAGTAAGTGCTACGCATGCGGCAGGCAGGGCCACATGGATCGTGACTGCCCGACCCGCCATGCAGATGAGCATCAGACGGTTGAAGGACCACCCTGGCAGAGACTGAGGGTTGACCGTGGCGGTCTGCAGGGAGGAGGCAGAAGAGGCAGAGGAGCTGTCCAAGCAGTAGGTGGTTGGAGACGCTTTTAGGCTCTACCACCACCCCCACCAAGAGTTCCACCCCGACCACAGGGAGCTGGCGGGCAGAGACATGCACAACTTCAAGCAGCGGAGGCCTACACCACGGTGCACCCGAGATGATTCTAGGTACTATCTTTGTCTACTCCACCCTTGTTGCAGTTCTTATTTACATAAGATCGAGTCATTCTTTCATATCTGCTGCCCTTGTTCGGAGCTTGGAGATTTCAACGGAGTCGTTGGCTCGATCCTTACTGATAGAGAATCCTACGGGAGCAGACTCGATGATTATGCACCAGTGCCGACAGTGTGAGCTTACTCTAGGAGGGAAGAGCTTCGGCTGGGATCTTCTTGTAGTGGCATCGAGGCCTTACGACGTCATCTTGGTAATGGATTAGTTATCTACAGTCCTTGCTTAGATCGACTGTATTAGGTGCAAGGTATGATGTGTTCGCACCGATGGGAGTAGGTTCACCTTCACCGGCGAGAAGGGAGCCCTTGCAGTGTAGGACGGACTCACGCAGAGGAGAGGATAGCCCATCACTCATCATATGGCTAGCCTCATCCTAGGAGAGTTGACGTGCGGAGTCCGAGCTTACCTACAGTGGTGTATCAGTATGCGAACGTTTTTCCTGATGACGTTACAGGACTACCTCCTCGCAGAGAGGTAGACTATTATATTGACCTGTACCCCGGGACAGCCCCGATATCCACCCCTGCATATCGGATGGCTCCTGCCGAGCTTCGAGAGCTACGGGTACATCTGGAGGACATGCACGAAAATGGATTCATCCGACCCAGTGTTTCACCCTGGGCTTCCCCAATTTTTTTCGCCAAGAAGGAGGATGGGAGTTTGCGACTGTGTGTCGATTACCGTCGCTTGAACCAGGTGACCGTGAGGAACAAGTGTCCACTACCGAGGATTGGCGACCTCTTCGATCAACTCAAGATATCACGGTGGTTCTCGAAGATAGACCTCAGATCAGGCTATCATCAGCTCAGAGTTCGAAACGATGACTTGCAGAAGACGACTTTCAGATGTCGGTATGGCCACTATGAGTTCTTGGTTATGCCTTTCTGCGTAACCAATGCTCCATCAGTGTTCATGGGTCTCATGAATAGGATCTTTCATCCATACCTCGATCGATTTGTCATGGACATCAACGATGACATTTTGATATACTCGACCACTGAGGAGGAGAATTCCTACCACTTGTGGATTGTACTAGACACACTCCGAGAGCACCAACTTTATGGAAAGCTGTGAAGTGTAAGTTATGGATACGTGACGTCCACTTCTTGGGACACGTCATCTCTAAGGGAGGAGTTGTGGTGGATCCTGCGAAGATCGAGGCAGTGCTTTCTTGGGATCCACCCAAGAGAGTGATGGAGGTGAAGAGTTTCTTGGGGCCAGCTGGGTACTACCGGAAATTCATGCAAGAATTTTCTAGAGTTGTGGCACCACTCTCAAATTTGAAGAAGAAGGAGAAACCCTTTGTGTGGTTCGACAGATTTCGGCGGAGCCTCCAAGAGCTGAGACAGAGATTTACCAGCCAGCCTATCTTGAGGCTACCAGAGGAGGGAGTAGAGTACGTAGTCTGCTACGATGCATCCGAGACCGAACTCAGATGTTTCCTGATACAGAAATGGTCCGTGATCACCTATGGATCACGTCACATGAGGCAACATGAGTATAACTACACTAGCCATGGCCTGGAGTTAGAAATAGTGGTATTCACTCTGAAGATGTGGCGACACTATCTGATGGGCGAGCGCTTTACAGTATACTCTGACCACCAGAGTCTGAGGTACATCTTCTCGCAGAAGGACCTGAACCTGAGACATCTGTGATGGCTCGAGATCCTCCGAGACTATGACTTTGAGATATTCTATACTCGTGGAAAGGGGAACGTAGTAGCCGATGCTCTCAGTATGAGGACGGGCATTCAGCTACTTGGGGAGGCGACAGAGCAGCTAGCCGCTTTGTAGATATCCTTCGTGGACAGTGATGGAGCAGCCTTTCTATAGTCACTCATAGTCACTCCTCCACTTCTATAGCGGGACAAAGAGGCACAGTGTGGGGATTATCATTGTGAGACGCAGTGTGCACAAATATCCTCAGGACAGGAAAACTGATGGATTCTCTGTGGGAGAAGAGCAGGTCATCCTTTTCAGAGGACGTACCATGGTACCTGCTACTTTACAGGAGGAGGTGCTGAGGGAGTTTCACACTTCCCCTTTAGCGGTACATCCAGGAGTGGCGAAGATGTACCATGACCTCAGAATACAGCACTAGTGGATGGGTATGAAGAAGGTTGTGGCAGAGTTCGTATCTCGATGCCTCAATTGTCAGGAGGTGAAGGCAGAGCACCAGGTACCAGCAGGCTTGGTACAACCCTTGGAGGTCCCGGAGTGGAATTGGCACAACATATCAATGGACTTCATGACTGGACATCCATGCACTTCCAGAGGTCACAACTCCATTTGGGTGATTGTCGACCGGCTCACCAAGTCGGCACAATTCTTACCCATCAGAGTGTAGGGCTCAGTGGAGAGCATGGGATGCCTCTAAGTTCACGAGATTGTATAGCTTAATGGTGTGCCATCATCTATCGCCTCTGATCGAGATGCTCGATTTACTTCACGGTTTCGAAAGGGGTTAAAGGAGGCATTTGGGACGCAGCTACGTTTGAGCACCGCCTTTCACCGTCAGACAGATGGTCAGACAGAGAGGACCATTCAGACTCTCGAGGACATGATTTGTGCATTTGTCATAGAATTTGGTCACAGTTGGGAGGATCACCTACCCTTGGTGGAGTTTGGGTACAACAGCAGCTACCGCTCCACCATCGGGATGACACCATACGAGGCGTTGTACGGCCGACCTTTGCAGATCACCGCTGTGCTGGACAGACCCTGGGGAGTCAGCACTAGTGGGACCAGAAATGATCCAGGCCATGATAGAGAAGGTCTAGGTTATCTAGGAGCAGATGAAGACAACTTAGAGCCAGAAGATGTCTTATGCTGATAGGAGGCGGAGACCACTAGAGTTCAAGGATAGCGACCATGTCTTCTTATGGGTCTCACATCGACGTGGATTACGGTGATTTGGCCGATGTGGCATGTTGTCTCAGGACTTCATCGGACCATTCTAGGTCCTCAGTAGGATTGTCGAGGTGGCTTATCTCCTGGCTCTAACACCTCAGTTGCACTAGGTGCATGACTTTTTCCATGTATCTCAGCTGAGGAGATACGTGCATGACCCGACGAATATCATTGACCATGAGGAGCTGGACATTGATGTTGGGGCGACTTTTGTGGAGGTCCTGGTGGAGATCGAGGATCGACATGAGCGGGTCTTACGTGGAAGGTCGATTCCTCTAGTGTGCATCAGATGGAAGAACGAGAACCTCCCGGAGATAACTTGGGAGTGGCAGGCTCAGATGCGTTCTCAGTACCCACATTTGTTTCCCTAGTTTATGATGTATCTTTACAGGGACGTAAAGCCCTGAGGGGGGAGTAATGTAAAGACCCATAAAATTCAAGGGAAATTTTCTCTTAATTTTCTTTTGGATATTACAAGAACGCAGTTTCTAACGGCACATGATTCCGAGACCCGGTGAGTCTCGAATAAATTTCCGAAGATTAGCTTAGGTATGTTCTGTGAACGAACGAGAAGGATTTCCTGGCTTTTGAACCGGTTCTCGGAATCGAAATCCAAGGACACTGATGGAATCTCTGCGTCGGTAATTTATTAGGAACACCTTTTCTGGAGTTTCATTTTCTCGGGTGTGGTAATTAAATTTTTGGGTTAAGTAAAAGAATAAAATAAAATGGTGCAACCAATTTTATTTTATTTAAAGTAGTTTAACCTAAGCTATGTGGTTGGAGTGGGACCCACTATATCCTACTCAACTAGGTTGGATATTTCTGGGGTGGGGCCCACACGAGCCCCACCTATTCAACTTCCTCAAACCCCCTCTTTTAATTAGGTAACTCACCCGCACCCCCATTAAATGAAAGTCAACTCTTGCGTTTAACTAAATATTAAACTCCACTTTAATTGGGCGGTTAAAAGTCTTCAATTAATTCGATTAATTGAATGATTCAAATTTGAATTTCAAAAACCTTTGTCTTGAGTAATAAAATAAGGGAAAGCTTATTTTATTAGGGTGGTTTTGTTGTGCGAGAGGATTTTGGAGAGGAAAGCTCTTAGTTCCGAAGAACATTCTTGTTCTTCATCGAAGAACACGAAGAACACCAAGCCTTCGACAGAGAACTCCGTCACCACAAAGGGGAGTTCGTTGTACCGTCTTCCTCACTCCTCACAGCCGGTGAGAGACGCCATCCTCGGAGATCGACAACGCGACATCGAAGATCCACCTTCCGCGACGCTTAAGAGGTCTCCTTCTGTGACGTCCTTTTCCGGGACAAACCTTGCTCGACGACAATTCTTGAGGTAGGGGATTATTTTTTTTCTGTTCGTGAATACTTTCATCACCGACCATCGTCTCTATTTCAGCCGCATGTTATCGCAATAACGGGAGGAGGTTGGACCGCATGAACATGACCGACCCTCCACCCCCCTTGATTGTGTGAATTGTTTGCGGCACGAGCAAGGCAGCGCGGTGCCGTTGCACCGTGTGGAAGTAATAAAGAATAGGCAGAGAAGCGTCGTGCCGTCGCGCCGCACCGTTGAAGACGAACAAAGCCGCGGCGCCATCGCGCCACCCCAGAGAACCACGATGAGGCCGCGACCAGAGCGGGGCCGCGGCGGAAGTGCGTGGTGCCGTCGCGCCACAGCGGAGCAGGAAGAGGCGGCCGATTTCCAGCCACCGGCGCCGGAGCAGGAGGGCGGGACCACGACGGTTCCGAGGCAGCAGCAACCGGCCGGCCGGACCAGACCGGTCGGCTGCCATGAATATGGGGCCGTAACCCTTGGCTGGTTGAAGGAGCAGCTCCCCACATGGGGGGCCGCAATTGCACAAATAGGGGGGCAACGAGCCCCCCCACCTTCCACTCGGCCGTTTCGGCCGAGCACGCCAGGACGGGCCGCGCCGCACCGACTAGTCTGGGCCGCACCAGCTGGGCTGGACACGGACCTGGGTTGGGTCGACCCGGTTCGGGGCGATCCAAGGGGTATCGGGCCGGTGGGACTGGGCCCGAACCCCCTATTTCCGGACCTCTTTAGGTCTTTTGCTCATAACTTGGGCTGTGGATCTCCGATCGACACACTGTCAGCTGCGATGCGATCCTTGGATCGAGACGGTAGATTCGGTATACTACACTCAATGTTTCGGAGAACTTTGGGTTCGGCCGGGTAGGTTTGAACATGAAACCAACCGGGCCCTCAGAGCGGAAACGCTTATAACTTGAGCTTCGGATATCCGGTTGACGTGACGCTGATTTTGATGGATTCCTCATAGTGAGATGGACCTCTTGGCTAACTCCGCTCGAGGTTTGGACGCAGTTGGAGTACGTTCGGGGTGGGTTTGACTTAAAAACCAACCGCGCACCTAGGACGAAAAAGCTAATAACTCTCATACCGGATGTCCGCTTGACGCGTTGTCTGTGACGTTGAGTTCCTATTGACGATAAGGAACATTTGGATACATCAAATCCAGACTTCATGTTAGTTGATGTATCAGCCACTCGGCTCGTGGAGCGGACCCTCCCGAACGAGCTTGCTTTGTGCGGGAACCCTAGAGGTGACTGCGACTGCGACGACGATGACGACTATATAGAAATCCTCTGTGGGTTCGACAGCGATGACTAAAACACTCATCGATCCTTAGTGGATCAGTACTACTGATCCGGTGTGGGTCAGATCCAGTGTGGGTCAGCGCTCAGCGGTCCTGTGTGGGCCAGTGCATACCGATCCTGTGTGGGCCAGATCCTGGGTGGGTAATTGCGGGGGTTAGTACCTATCGATCCTATGTGGGTCATTACGAGGGTTAGTACCTATCAATCCTATGTGGGTCCGACGACTTAGATGATTCAGTGGCTAAATCTGATCATCTCTATTGTCTTACGAAGAAGTATACCTATGTGAGCTAAGTCTTGATGTTCAACCATTATCATCGATATGATTGACTTGATTTCCTATGTGGATTGTGTTGTGATATCCAGTGTGGATGTGATCAAACTTGGGCTCGGATGTTGGAGCCGAACTGGAATTTATGACTTAGGTATTTGTATGGGAATATACCTAAGTAGTGTCGGATGTTACTTCATGATTGTATCTTGCCTTTTTGGATTATCTTTTCTGGATTCTGGGAGACCTTCAGGGGTCTCGGGGTCCCTACTAAGTAGAGTATACTCATCCCTGCATGGGCTATTCCCACACTATGTTGTGTTGGATGCAGACGATGGACAACGCTGATCATGGTAGAGGCTAGTGGAGTAGTCGGTACCTGGAGGTGGACCACTAGCCAGGACGTACATGGAGCAGACGACTGGACCCGAGGAGCTGAGGTGGCTATTTGTTCCTACCCTTCAGGTGGGACTACCAGTGGACAGCTCGACGTTGCTGCTTTACTTTCAGTTTTTGTACTTTCTTTCTAGTTGTACTTTACTTTCAGTTTGGGTTTGTATTCTGGCCCATTTACTTTCCGCACTTACTATTGTACTCAGTTTTACTTAGTGTTTACTTCTTCTTGCTTACACAGTGGTGTTTGTTTACTTTACAAAGGCAATGTCTTCCCCTTTTTGTCGAGATTTACACCTTAGTGCTAGTCTCCAGCCCCTGGTCTATGGGTGGCGGGCTTGGGTTTAGTCACGGAACGAGCCCCGAGGACGGGTGATGACATTAAAACATAAAATATAACCTCAATTATTTCTATATGTCTGGTAAATTTTTGGAAATATGTTACCATATTTGATTACTATCTTAAATAATAAAAATTATTAATTATCTATTAATCATTATAAATAATTAATTCCTTAAAAAATATAATAAGATACGTCCCAACAACATTTAATGAGATAATTCCAAATTTATCACACATTTAATCAAATTAGTTTTCTAAATAAGTGATAATTTACTTTTAAATTCAAACATATAATATATTAAAAAATATCTTTTATAATAAAATATGGATTAGATAAAAATGTTATTAATCATTATGTAAACATGATATATTAAATAAAAATAATAAAAATATATAATTTAATAAAATAAGGATTTAATTTATATTTATTTTGTTATTATTTTTCGATAATATAATAATTAATGATAAAATTCTCAAAAACTGATATTTTTCAATATTCACTAAAAAATTAATAATTTCTGAAAAATCCAAAAAGATCAAAATAAGATGATTTTTGGGTTATAAATCAAAATATGATGTTCATATTATCTAATTATAATTTTATAACATGTGTTTTTTCCATTTAATAGAAAATATAAATATAACGATAAATTTATTTCATTTTAAAAAATGAAATTATTAAATATTAACTGTGTCATACTTTATTTTAGAACAGTTTTATAATTTAGGAAATTTTAAAATTTTATATCATATACTAAAATCCTAAATGTTATCATAATCATATTTTATAATGTATTAATTTAATTTACTATTGTATTACATTCATTGTTTCCGTCTTTGATATAAAATATATCGAACACTAACTTCTTTGTAAGAATATATATATATATATATATATACTGGAATATTGGCATGTAAAATTCCCCAACATTTAAAATTTTTTCAGCCATTAAATTTTTTAGAAATAAATTAATTAATGATGTAAAAGAGGTAAAATGTAGTTATGATAAAATTATGAATTAAATTTCTATGTTAATATCATAAGGAAAACTAGAAATTAAATCTTCTTCCACTATCAAAGAAAATGAATGGTTTATTTTCCCTCAGTAAATAGATTATTTGTGTCCTACTTTTACATATATAAATTATATTATAGTTCTTTTGAGACATTATATAGTCTATTTCTTCCCATTTTTTTAAATTAATGTAATTGAAAATTTTATCCTATCATTATCTTCATCACATCATCTTTCACGAGACTGTATCCTTCTTTTATTTGGTGTTTTTTGTGCCTCAAATATATTCAAATTTGTAATAAAATTTCATTATTATTAATTTAGAATAATAATTCTTATTATACACCAATGCTTATCCCAATAGATAACAGGTCTGGGAAATCACAGTGTCTTCTATTACATCCATTGTTATCATGGTTCCTTTTTGTTCTAGAAATTACATTAAAACAATGTTTGTAGATTATAATACTCAATGTAGTAAATATAAAAAATAATAATTATATTATATGAAATAAATCATATGTGAGGTGAATTCCTTTACATATGATTCAATAGATTCAATATATGTTATCCATGGTCATTTTAGTATTTAGTTCCCTAATCTAGATAGGTACCATAAAAGTACACATTAGATTAAATCATACAAGATTATTAAGTTATTATGGAATAACTCAATAATATACCTTTGGAGTTTCTTTCTAGGTGGTTTGTTATGGCCCATTCATTATGCAAGATAATTATGATTGAGATAATCCTACACAACTCTATTCTGGGATGTTACCCCTAGATACATATGTTCTAAAACCACATCCATATTTTAATATCCTCATAAGGATGTAATTTCTATAAAAATGAAAAAATATATACATTATAAAAATATATATAGGTTTTCCCATACATAAACTTACACCTTTGGGTTCCACAATGGTTTTCTCAACATTATCCCCCCAAAAAAATAGAATATTCAACACTTAATACCTAATTTATTATTTATAGTAATAAAATAAGGTCATCCTAAAATCATCAACCCCTGATTTCATTCATAAATATTCAATCATGCTCAACCAATATCATCATAAAATCTAAATTTATCGGAACACTACTTTGATACCAACTATAGTGTCCCCACACTTGTGTTGTCATATACATTGATGAAAACGCATATCTTACAATAATATATTTGAAAAAAAACTATGATTACACTATATTTTATTCATTTCCAATCCAAATACAATTTATTTTATTGTATTAGAGCATTTGGAAACATTAGTTACTAATAAAACCCATTTCTTTCTCAACCAAATGAAAAAAAATTCAAAGTATAAAAGAGGATAATAAATCCAGAATGATTCTTATATTTTTCTCATATATTATAAAAAAATACTCATTTAAAATTATAATACTTATTTATTTATTTCATAAAAAGGGTAAATGGAAACATAACAAAGGGGTGAGATAAAACTATTATTAAGGTAAAACAAAATAATAAATCATAATAGGAAAGGAATGTGGCATAACATGATAACAAAATGTGGATGTTCAAGAGAATTGAATCATATAATAGTATATAAAATCACATGTACATGGATTAATCAATGAACATAAAACATGATCATGAAATTATAGGAATGTAAATACAATATAAAATATATATTATAAACATAATTTAAGGCTCCCTACATATTTAATATAATATATTTAGAAAGGACAACATCCCAGACACCATAATTGGCTACGATCACAACCCACAGATAATGATACCTTATGATATGAAAATATTAACAAGTGAATTAGAGGGATAAATAATTATGGTCCCACCAATCACATAATTAAAATCCAATATATATATATATATATATATATCGGTTTGTGTGTGTTCCACATAATTTAATTTAACATATTATAAAAATCCCAAAGAAATAAAATAGGTTTTATATCATTTACCAGCAGGCCCTACAAGGCATCATTCATGATTTCATCAATAAAAATGACATGATAAACCTAATGAAATATTTTATTTTCCATTTATATTATGCATTATTCAAGGTAAGTATCACTAAATAAAGATAAATATTCATATGATATTTACACAATATAAAAATATGATATATGGTTTGGGGAACAATTACCAATTTAGTAGATGTATTTTATCTATAGGTGAATACCCTTCAATAAATGTAATTGAACATAATCCATTCATAGATGATTTCCACATATGGAAATCATACATATAAAATTATATTATTAGTTTATCCGAAAGAAATAATAGATAATCCCATATATGTAAAATATAATTTCAGAAGTCATCTATATAAAGATAGTTGATGGTATTATTTGGATAATTCGATTGATAAAAAATATGAGATAGATAAAGAAAACTATAATAAAAATTAGTGAAAATTATTTTCAAATAATAATTTACATTATCCTCTAATAATATTATGACATTATCATTTTTTAAACTAGTGATTAAAAATTCCATTTTGAAAAAAAGAATATGTAGAGAGGAGGTCTCCTAGAAAACAAAAAGGTTTGAGGAAGGATATGTTTAAATGGAAATTTTTATAAAAAATTCATACCAAAAAAATTTACCCATGGTTAAATTCGTAAAAATAGTATCTTTTATTAATTTTCATAATAATTCAACATAGATGAAAATTACATTAATAAAATTTGGAAATATGGTATTTTAAAATATTTCCTTACACAAAAATATTTTAATAAAATCCTGGGAATAATAATTATATTTTTTATGAACATTAAATCTCCTGAATAAAAATTAATTCATGATAATATAACAATTAGGTAGAATATTCACCATATAAATGTAAATTGGTGAATAAAATAATACTTGTCTTAATTATTTGGGAGTTGGAAAAAATCCATTAACTTAACTCCATTCATAGATTATAACTTTCTAAAATCCTAAAAAATGATAACATTATTAATAATCCCTTTAATAACCATATTCATATCTATAACCCTTATATATTCTTCATTTTTAGTTATTTACTATGATTATAGTGGTTCATTATAGCTTATTTTTAACATCAGGTTTTAACATTTTAATTTTTCTTACATCTAATTTGTAATGTTAATGTTGATCCCAAATATTGGATACCAATTTATTCATTCCTATTATTTGGTACTATATATCAACTAATTATTTTTAATGTTCCACTTTCATCCAATGAGAATTTTAATTATGACTCTTATTGATGATGCCTTGGAAATAATTGTTTCGGTAGATTTTAGAGAACAATGTTGATATATTATTAAATTTATTAAGGATAATATTATAAAAACATGATAAATAAAAAATATCTAATTGATAATAAATATATTTTATTTAATATATAAATAGTCCTTAGTCATTCACTATATGAACATTACCAACATTTCTAACTAGATTGAAAACTAACTAAAACATAAGCATGTCTTATTGTGTTAATGAGTGAGAAAGTGATATTATGTAATTTTAATATGAAATATACATAATAATATACTTGTATATCTATAAAATCTATTTTTAGAACCATTAATTATGAGTGCTATGGAAAAATAAAATTCATCATTCTTGGAGGCAGTATTCTTCACATACACATGATTAACACACCCATTTCCCAATGCAAGTATACAATGATAAATTTTTAAAATTTATCACATAAGAATTATAATAATGTAATAAAAAATCTTATATTTTATTAATTTTAATTTTAGTTTAATCATAGTGAAGTGGTTAAAATTAATAAGACACATTGTTCGTGGTGGAAGTAGTCCACACATACACATGACTAATAATATCATTACATAATAAATGGAAAAAATTAAGGTAAATATGAAAGGTGAAAATTTTATAATTTTATAAGTTAAATAAAAAATAATTATTCATAAAACCCATACATGATTACCAATATAATACATAGTGATGTAAAACAAACTCTATCTTATCATGGAGGTAGTATTTTGCACATACACACAATAAATGATTTGTTTTCATATAGGATGGTAAAAAAATGAAGGATTATATTTTTTGACATTCAAATAATGAAATTTTATTGAAAATATGATAATTAATTAATAATATTCACAATATAGGGAATACTATGAAGGGGGAAATTAAATGTATTGACTACAAGGAGAGTAATAGTCATGTCAGTAACATTGATATTCCTTGGAATTGTTATTGGAAATAAAGGGTTTATGGACATTATTGGGTTCAAACATGTATATTTATATGATATATTTTAAAATAAAATAGTCGAATTGTTTCACCATGTATTACTAAAGAAATGTTCTGTAAATAAGGTGAGTAAGTGGTCCCTTTTATGAGTGACAGAAAGGGAATTTTCCATGGAAAATATTGTAATATAAGGGGAATGAGTTTAATGACATAAAATTTAGGTGACGTGGGTGAGTAAATGTTAATAAGACATTTACTAAAAAATTTATAACCATAAATATTACTTTTATATGGAATATAGGTCTAGTAAATTTAGGAAAGATCATGACACCTTATACTACACTATTAAACCCAAATTAATCTTAATTAAAGACTTTTCATTGCAATTATTTTTTACTAAAAAGATATATGTCGAAACCTATAATAAAAAATTGACATGATGAATTAAATTTTTCCCCACATTAAATCATAATCTATTTATAAATAGGATAACAAATTTCTTTTAAATTAAAACATATAATATACCTACAAAACCATTAAAATAAAATTTTGGTAATATTCAAAAATATTAACGATTGGTTTAAAAACATTATATATGAAATATAATAGATAAATGTATATAACTGTTTGCAAATAGTTTACAAATAATTATGTCTGTCTTATGATATAATAATACCACATTGAGTGATAAAATTTTCCAAAACTGGTATTTTTCATTTTTCTCCACAAAATAATATATTAAAAAAAACAAAAAAGATATTTTTATTATAAATATAAATTTGAAGATAATTGTATCTATTTATATTTCTAAAAATTATATATATAAAATTTAATAAAAATAATAAAATAATGTTAAACTTCATTTATTTTAAAAAACATCCTTAAAATTATGTTTTTCTAATATTATTCTATACGAATTACATAATTTAATGAATATTAATATTTTATACCATATATAGGTATATTATATGTCATCATATATATCTATTAAATAATTGTTATATTATTTAAAAATAAATCATAGAATTCATTTTAGTGTGTGAGAATAATGATATCTCACTCAAAATTATTTAAATGAAAAAATATATACCAGAATCCAATGATGTAACAATCCCTATTATAAATGGTAGTCAATATGTTTATTTTTTATGTATACATTAATTTAGATATATGTATGGATATTTTAAAATATCATTAATTTCATTATAAATTTTTTGGTTTTTGGTTTTTTTGAATGACTACCCTATGTACATTGTATGATAGATTTTTAGTAAAACACGATCATGTTATTTTTTTATAAAAAACAAAATCAGTCTCGAAAAAAACATTCAGTCCAATAGTGGTAATCACTGGCCCATGGAGATTGATGATCCCTTCTAGGGTAGTTACATTATTATTCTACTGTCATATGAGTATCTCAATCATGGTCACTAAAACTCGCATATATATATATATTTATATATAAAGATCGCATTTTCTTTTTATTTATATCCCTATAAAAATTATAAAAATAATTCAACCATTATATCATATCTTTTATAATATTTTTATATCATTGTCAACATATGTTTTTACATAGTTATGATCAGTGATATATTCTTCCTTAAAAATTAAGATTATGAGAATTTCAAATATACAGAGTTTTTAATTACATGTGTTTTTATTAATTTCATAAATTTTATAATTAATCATCATTTAGTTAACAGGTAATGTATTTAATTTTATATTTTAATTTTAAATTTTAATAAAATAATTCATTGTTCATTTTGTTCATATAAAACATGCAATCTAATAAATGGAGATTATTAATGAGAATTTCACACTAAAAATATGGGGTGTTAGACTAAATGTTTTCCAACTAAATTAAAAATTCACATCTAACTCCCATATAAATATAGAAATTGTACATATAAATGTATTATTATAATGTCATTAGTAAAGAAAAATTATACTCATCAATATTTTTTACAATAAAAAAGTATTCACTCAATCATTAATTTATTTTTCTACACATAAATAAAATTTCTCCCTTGAACATTGATATACTTTATTTATATTATTGTTAAACTTCCATATCCCATGACAAAAATTTTTATGATTTATTTTAACAATCAATTTTTATAGTCATCACATATTATAAACCCTTTATCTTGGAATATTGGTATTCACCTTTAACCATTTCTATAATTAAAAAAATGAATTTAACCATTTTAACCACACAGATATAGATGTATTATAAAAAATATACATATATATCCGATGTAATTCTTCACAAACTCTATTAACATTTTCAAAGCACATTCCTTCTTTATATCCTACATAAAACATGATTTATGTAAATACCTACTATAGTACCTCAAATATAATAAATATTTCATTATTAATGATTAAAGGGAAATTAAAGTCCATTCCCAACATCACATGGGGATTTTGTTTTTATAATCATATTTTTAGCCTGTATTATATAAGTTCTAAAATAATAGTAATTTACCACCCCAATGAAACCCTCACTATGGCCTACTTTAAAAATCATACTTGCTGATGCCATATTATTCGAACTAGGACACATGATGATCTATCTAGGTGTAACATCCATGAACCCACACACCTGGATGCAGTTTTAATATCATAAGTGTTACATTTCTGTCTTTGATACCAATAAATGTTATCCAAATTTTCCCTTACAAACAATTAAAAATTTAAATGAAATATTTGGTCATTTTTATACACATATACAATTTAGGATTATAGTTTTATTGATCTTGGGAAAATCATTCAAAAACTATTCCCATGTCTTCAAACTGAGTGTGAATCCTATTAAACTCGGTTTTTCTTATTTTACCTTAAGGAATAATCATAATCCATATGAATCCCATATTGAAATAATCAATTTATCTTCATTATTAATAACCTATAGAAATAGTAAACATAATAACGGTGAGATAAAATTATCCTTAAGGTTAAATTGTTTTATTAAGAATTTAATTTCATCCTTGAGGATAATAAGATTATAATGGTATGATCTCATAAACAATGTTCATGAACATAATATAAGAATGTTAATACTCATAAACATGTGGTTCTTCCATAATGAAACATGCATTAAATATTTATTTAAGGAAAAAATAAAAAGAATCAATAATCATTGACTAGTGATATCTTGAAGGATGAATGAATCATTCAGAACCCATATTATTTATAAAGAGAACATCATGGAATCTTAAAAAACATCTTTATATCCCATTTTAAACTAGGACCAAAAAATAATTATGTACCAGTTAAATACAAAATATAACCTTATTGTAACTCCCTTTTATCGATCTATAATTATATTGAACATAACCTCAAACAACAAATTATAATGTGGGAACACCCAAAATATACGATTAATTGGGCTCAACCCATATTATCTTGGTGCACCCATAATATAATCTATATTTTGATCATAGGACTTAATCTGGGTGCACCCATTTTATAATCTACATCAAGAACATATTTATCACCCCATAATTTTGTAGTAAGTTATTTTCATTAATGTAATTCAGTAGCTTGTGCTACATGAAACACTGAGTTCGAGCGCACCATGACTTACCAAACAAGTCATTAAAAAGCGATTATGAATAATATTAATTGAATTTTGAATTTTATATAATCCATATAATTTTAGAATACATATTATGTGTTTCTTAGACATAATTTATAAACAAATTTATTTTTTCTTATAAAAGAATATTTTAAAAAAAATGATGTTTTACCATATTTTAATGGAAAACCATTTTAATAACTATTAGTTGACACTTTTATATATTCAATTTAATGAAATTAAATTCTTCTTTATAATCATAACAGAAATTTGTTTTGGATAATTTTTGGGTTCTAATCTGAAAACTTTCATATTTTGATGAATACAGAAAAATACTAAATTTTAATTGAAAACTAATATTTTAATCAAAATAATTTATAGTGTTAAATTATGAATTTTAATGGTTCATAAGTATAATTAGATTATATTTTTATAATTTAATACAATTTATGTCCTTATATTTAATATCACATTAATGTTTGACATAAACACATGTAAATCTTTTGATAGTTTTTACTTATAAAAACCTGATTTTTGGGTTTAACAATGGGATTTAATTTTAAATTAATTAATGGAACATATATGATTTTAATATTGTAAAATATAATTCATTTTTTAATTTTGAATATCAAAATTAGCTTAGGGATAATTTTTTGTATTTTTTTGAAGACATTCAATTATTAATGATTTGTGAAAAACACTACGTTATTATTTAAAACAAACATTTTATTTAAATATCTAGTTATTTTATTTTAATTTATTTTAAGTCAAAAAAGATATATAATACCTATATAGGTTCAATATAATTCATTGGATTCATTTTATTATTTTTTTAGATATATAAAATTTTATTGAAACTTTTTTACCGTCTTTTACCCACCTTCTAAGAGAATTTGCAAATTTTCATAAAACATAATTTTAACACATCTATAAAATGAATTTAAAAAATCTAAGAGACATTTTTAATATTAGTATGTAAAATTTTGTTTAATAATGTGAAAATAATTTTTGGTTAATAGTTACTTTTGACATTTATTTACCACAGTTAAAAGTAAATTGGGCAATTAAAGGTTAAACTGATATTATAATTAACATAACACACATCCTAACTCTATTAGATAAGTTTAATTCAAACAAAAAACATCCATTGGAATAAAATATGATCCTTTAGGTCCACTTGGATTAGATTAGGACATTTATTTTTATTTTATTTAAAGAAGAGTTAAAAGAGTTAAATTCAATGTTTGTTAACAAAAAAAATTAATATAGGTTTATAAATAAGATAAATTCGACTATAAATGTTCATTAGAAATATGAAATGATTTCCTACATATTGGTAATTTATTTATAAATTTTAGATATTACATAATTAAATTTATTTATTACATGATGAAGATGTAGTAATTACGTTCTTAATGAAATATTAAAATAGTTTATATTATAAATATTAATATATATTGAATTTAAAATATTTAATGCCATACATGAATTTTCTACGATAATATGAAATATTAGGGTTTATTAGATAAATTTTTTTCGAAGTGATAAGGTTGTTATAAATTTCCCAAAAAAATACCAAATAGTGTCTAAATTGACATAAATTAGTTTTTAAAACAAATACTATATTATTGGTTGATATAATATTCCTAAAAATATATGGTTCTGAAAAAGGGGTTAAATAATATTATATATGTCATTAATTAACCACTTCAGTTTCTCTTGGATGTTTAATGTATGTTTTTTAACCATAATGTGTAAGAATACAAGACGACACTATAAAAGTACAACTATTTAACTAATATTTAAATCTAAAAGATAAGGTTAAAATGGTAACCTAATGTAACATCCCAAGTAAATAAAGCATAAGAAATTTCCATATTTATTAATATTTGTGAATAAATATAAATATTACTTTAAAGGGGATTCTATGCTCGATGGCGTACACAATACGCAACAACGAGTTTTTTTGAAATCTTACGTTGCACACTAATAATATAATAATATTATTTTAAATGGTAGTAAACGCCTAGCCATTGTAATGGCAGGAATGAATTGAAATAAATAAAAAATGATTATATATGTTTGTTAAATATTTTAATAGTTACCCAATAAATGATAGAGGTATAAAATGCGAATGAATCCAATTTTAAGAATAAATATTCCTATATTCATTAAAAGGTCGATTAACGAGCTTTTGATGGAAAAACCTTTTTAAATCTAAATTTTTTCGATTTTATAAATTATATTTGAAAAAAATAAAATCCTTCTTTATAATCAAGATATCAAAATTTACTTTGTGAATATTTTTGGTATTTTTCGGATAAAGTTCATTTTTTAATTAATAGTGAAAAATACTGTATTTTAATTCAAAATCATCTTTTAATATAATTTATTTATATTGATAGATTATATTTTTAATTGGGTTTAAAGTGTATTTAAAATATATATTTAACATTTAATCCAATTTTGGTCATTGATAATAATTTCACTTTGAAATTTGACATAAACATGTGTCAATCTTTTGATAGATATTGTTTCTTAAAAACATGTTATTTGTTTTGACAGCGGTAATTTATTATAAAATTAAATAATTAATCTTATAGGTTTTGAATTTGGTAAAATGGGCATCATTTTTTAATTTGGAATATCAAATTTACTTTGGATAATGTTTTGGTATTTTTCTTACAAATGTTTATTTTTAATGAATAGTGAAAAATACTGCATTTTACTTCAAAACTAATTTTTAATCTAATTGAATTATATAGTTAGATAGTATTTATAATTGGTTTTAATGTGTAATTTAATTAGTTTTTATCACTTAATTCAATTTGGGTCATTGTATGTAATTTCAATTTTCAATTCGATGTAAAATCAAGTCAATATTTTGATAAAGTTTACTTCTTAAAAACCCGTATTTGGTTTTGACAATGGGAATTATTTTCAAATTAAATACATATATTTCTGTTTTTGTAATTTGGTAAAATGGATTCTATATTTGGACTCCAAATGTCCAAATTATGTTATTAATACTCTTTTTTTGGACATTATGAATAGTAACAACAACAATTATCTTTAATTATCGTGATTAATTAGTAGTCGGGTAGTTAATGGCATAAAATAATATCATAATAATATAAAATGACCCCAAAATGTGTCCAAATCATCTCTTTTGAGTCATGGACCACCATTAGAAGCTTTTTACCAAACATGAGGTCCATGGAGTCACATGGGTGTGATAGTGACATTTATGACATTATTTTAAAAAAGAAGAGAAATATAACAAAGGTTTCTATATCTTAATTAAGTCAAATTTAGTTTTGTTTACATAAATTATATCTTAGAATATAAATATTCATTGTAAATATAAAAATGTTTCCTACATTATGTTATTTTATTTATAATTTTTAGACAACAAATAAATAAATTTATTTATGACACAATGATGATGTAGTGATTACCTCATTAATGAATGATTTAAATAAAATGAAATGATAAGGTAACATATATGAGTTACACTTGTCTGAAACCAATTTTATGCGTGTATTTATAACCCTTATCACCTTATCCATAAAATATATTATTTTGGGGCCTTTAAAATCAGAAAATCATTTTATAATAAATTAACATTTCATGACTTTCCAAAAGTGACCCTCCTCCCTCTTATAAAAGGCCCCCACCTCTACACCTTTACCCACACCTCTGAATCCCTTGGATCGTCTAACCTCTGCTCATATTATGTCTCCAAATCCCTCTATTACTCCTAGAAGCCTCACATTGGGCATAAATTATTCTAAGTATGCTTTTGGCTCAAATCACAAAGAGTTACCCGATTTATATGTAATGTCTCTTATCGAGTTTCTTTCTTTTATATTCCTTATTCACTCACCAATATCTTCTTATTATTTTATCCCAAAATAAAAACAGTATCCTTAATATACTACAATGTTTTTATGATAAGTATTCTACCTACACTTACACACACCTCTGTCTAATGGTTAAAAAACATAATGGTTCTATTGGTGGCGATTTACTGCCTCACGAAATGATGATTGTTCAATTTTTTTTAACACCTCTCATGGTGGCCATTATGATAGAACTATAATTATATATGATATATGTCATATTTACTTCCTCTCTATGATTTTTTATTTTTTATTTAAATAATAACATTATTCTTTGCATGTTGTGCAAAGGCGATAATTTCATTTGAGGAAGTGTGGACAACTGCCCACTCATGTGATGTGACTCATTCATGCCAAACACGGAATTTATAAATAATTCAATTAATGAACATATGTTATCCATATAAAAAATATTTTATACTGGAATTATAATATATCTATGTCTCATTTATTTTTAAAGTCCATTTATATGAAAAAAAATGAAAGTATCGTTCATGCGTATGTACGGCCTACCATCTCCACGAACAGTACATTTCTTTTCTTATCTCCAAACTTTATGGAATATTATTCAATTAATAAAAACAAGATATATATGATATTTAATTAATTTAAACCATTATGGAGATAATGTAATTATAACTACATGGACGATTCCCTTCAAACAAGTTCATTTTTGACTCATGTACCGAACATCGACAAAATGTATGATATGAACTCACATAATTAACTAATTATTATAATGTGATAATATGTGATATGAATTGAATAATAAATATTAAAGGAATTAAATATGAAATTATAAATTGAACATGGTTTATTATTTAGGAATATAACGAAATGAACAAGACAAGTCGGAATTGAGGAAAGGGGATTTCTTATCTCACTTTAAATTCCGTGAGATTTCCGTTGTTCACCACTTTTTTGTTGCATGTGGTTTATTATGTATTTACATTTCATAAATATTATCATGATTCAATTTATGTTCATGGTATTATGTGATTCATTTGGCGTATATTATATTTTGGTTATATGACTTGATTGATTACAACGAGGTAAGGGGTTTTATCATACTTTTTATTCCCGTGAGATTCATGCTACATTTTCCACTATTTCATTTTGTGTGTTGTATATACTTCCAATGATTGTATTCTTTGTGAAATATACTTTAATTTATTGGTATTTACATCTTCATTTTATGACCCTTTTTTCATGGGGTGTACGTTTCAATAGTTACCCAAATCCATAAGGGAACCTTTCACCCTCTTCTTTTTAAAAGACTTCTAATTGTTAGTTCTATTAATTTACATATTACTATGTTGGGATTTGTTATTACATATCCTTATTTCTTTAAATTTTATGTCCAATTGATGAGATACCACTTTTATCTCTCATCAACTCATTTTTTTAATTTTAATGTGACGTCGTTAGGCTGTCGAATTTCTGTAAGGGAACTTCTTAACCCAATTTCAATTCTTTGGGTTAAACCTATACTTCTTGATTATGTTGTACTATTAATATGTATGGATGACCTATGATTTTTTTACAATTGATATCCACTTATATTGGGTGTATTTATATTTTTCACACATAATTATGTAATTTATTTATCCTTAATCTAAGGATAGCATCTTTGTACGAGACTTCATCTCAATCTCCTTTCGTTGAGGAATACTTCAATTTATATACGGCATTATTTTATTAGTTGTATAATAAACCCTTTTTACTTTTCATTTAATTCAAATGGAATATTTTTACATGAGTCATTATACTAAACCCTAAAAGGAATGTTTATTTTGTCTTACGTATGCGGTGACAATGAATTCTCTGCCGCAATGACCATTATTTGAGTTTCAGCTTCCTCTACAATCCATAAATATTTTAAATGAAAAATAAATACCAAGTTTTTATTTTCATTTATTTTGGTATTGAAAATGGTTCTGATAATGTTTTGATTATGTAAATTTGTTGTTTTGATATCTAGTGATTGAAATGTGGAAATGTTATGTTTCATTTATGCATGTTTTATGTGATACGATTATGTTATAGTTCTTGGGCATTATTTATGAATTCTGGTGGTTCCATGATAAACAATGGGTGGGTGGGCCTGAGATAGATCTCCAATGCATTAGGTAAGATGAATGATGTAAATGCTAATGTTTCTCCGAAGAGATTTAGGGAATATACTGTGATGGGTATTCCAAACGTAACCATGAGGATTACTCCCTACGTAAGAATGATAGGAATGACTCAAGTTACCTTTATGTCTTATGATTTTTAAGAGAAATTCATAAATTATATTATTTCATGAGGTATGTTGATGTGCTTATGTTTTATGAGTAAAGTATGATTTCAATGATTCTTATGTATACATGGACTAATGCTTTATTTCCATATTTTTATATCCATTATTGAGCTTTTTATGCTCATCCCATGTTTTTGAAATGTTTTTCATAGGACATAAAGTGGAATAGGGTCAGGGATGGGATCATGGAAATGTCATGCTATCTAAAACATGAAACTAGACATGACTTTTTTGTTCAAGAGTTTTTTATTTTGTGAAAAAATGGAAGCTGAGTTGATGTGTCTACATTGTAATCATTGAGATGTAATAGTTATGTCCTAATTCTCTAAAAAAATAAACCTGAAAATATCCTCAATGTGAATTATTCATTTAATTCAAGAATATGTAATGTTTTATGTCTGGGTCGTTATAGATGGTATCAGAGGGATGTTTAGATAAATTTAGAGGTTAGGGTATTCTTTAAGCTTAAGTGACATTACTATAATGGTTAGGATTTCAAAAAGAGTAACAGTTTTTATATAGATAATGTAAATGAGTTTAAGATAATATGTATAATTATATCTTATTTTTTACCCTCCTCATAAGAGATTATATGATGATTTTACTGATATACTCACACTGACCATTTTGGTTTCAGTAAACGGCTGGATCTTGCAGGAACCAAAGTAACAGTGGCTGTGAAGAAAACTGTGACAGTTTTCTGAACGAGCAACTGAATGATATAGGAGCTACAATGAGAAATCTTGAGGTTATTCTCAACCAACTATCTGGAGTTGTGATTGACCATCTGAACCATAGTGATTTTTATAAGACATCATATATGCTAGAAACAAATCCCTACAGAAGTTCTTGTAATAATCATAAAGGTAAGTATGTTCCAAAACCTATGTGTCAAAGATGTGGAAAGAAACACATATGAAAATGATTCAAAGGGGAAGAAAGATGCTATAGATATAGAAATGAAGGTCATAAAGCATGAATCTTAGGATATAAAGAAACTGACAATGACCAATGAATGTTATAGATTATTTCTTAACATATGTTTTCCTATTATAGAATCTTAGGATATGATTCCTGTTTTTTTAGGAAAGAAGTATTTAAGAATAAGTTGGAAAGGTATGGTTAATGGATCATGAAGAATGTTTAATGAGTAAGAAGTGAACATTTAAGGGATTCAACAGTTATGTTATATTTTAGGATTGTGAAATTCTTAAAAGTATTAAGGCTCTTTTGATGATGAGATTACATTTGAAGAATTTTTATAGTATGTGTAAACCTGATGTTTGATATATGAAAATTTTATTCAAGGAAAAATTATTGTTTCTTTTGTGTATATAGTTATAAAGAACCATATGGGTTTATATGATCCTAGAATTTGAGGCAATTTCCAGTTAATACATTTTGGGATGCAAAATGAATTTTATTAGATAACCTTTGTGGTTAAAATATGTTGTGGTTATTTTTTATGAATTTATCTCTGTTTGGGAATGTTAAAAAATTATATATTTTATGAAAAAGGAAAACACGTAGACCATGTGAAAACCATTCACTTCGGACGAAGCTGTGGGAATTGAACCCACAACCAAAGTGAAACTGGTATTTATCGCCTACCACGAGACTATGTGAAGTCCCTGGTGAGTATGACTAATTATTTTTAGTTATATGATCTGATTAAGTAGGAATAATTTTATTTTGGGTTATCTATGGAAGTGATTAACCTATCATGGAGGATATGTGATTAGGTAAATTACTTTTTAGTGTGAGAATTTAAGAGTAACTGATTGTATTTATGGATAAATGATAAGATTTAACATGGAATATTATGTGATTAAATACATAGGAGATTTGTGTTTCAATCATATTTTGGATTAATTTGAATAAATTTATGGATAACTATTTATTGATTGGTCTTCGATGAACATTGGGTTATGTTTTCAATTTTTTGAAGATTAAGAGTAGTTTTTATTTTTATAAAGGATTATTGTTTTGGGGATTATCAGATCTTGTACTAAAAATTTTGGTTTTGGTTAAGGTCTAAAGATATGTGAAACATATACTTCATCTTTTTTTGGTTAGGTGATTCTCAAGACGTTTATTATAGTGCTCTAAATGTGAACAAGTCATCCTAAATACTCATCTTTTGGAAAAAATATGAGTTTGTGTAAGAAATCTAGTAAGAGTTGAAATTATACATGAAAATTAAATATGTTTCCTTATGTTTCAGTTAAACTCATAAATAAATTCCTCAATGAAAAGTAACATAAAACAAAAATGTTGTCTATTAACTTTTCCTATTGGGGAATCAAATACCATTTAACCCATCAGAAGTCTATGATTTTCTAGTGGATAACTTTTTCCAAGACATATTTTCTATCACTCTCCATCAGAACAAGATGGTTTGGTTTCCATACCATATCCATGTTTTCATGTAATCATTGTATCTTTTTTCTTGGGTGACCATTTTACTTTTATTTCTTTCTTTTAAAGTTATAGTTTAATTTACTCCTTTTCTGTTGTGGGGCTTTCAATGATGTTTCTGAGCCAAATTTTAAAATTGAGAGGACGCAATTCCCAAAATGGGGGAAGGATGTAACATACCAGGTAAATAAAGAATATGAAATTTCCATATTTATTAATATTTTTGATTAAAATATTAATAATACTTTAAAGGGGATGCTATGTTCGATGGTGTACCCAATACACAACAATGAGTTTCTTTGAAATCTTATGTTGCACACTAATAATATAATAATATTATTTTAAATGGTAGTGAACACCTTGTTGTTGTACTGGCAGGAATGAATATATCTAACTAAAAAATGATCATATATGTTTGTTGAATATTTTAAAAATTACCGAATAAATGATAAAGGCTTAAAATGCGAATGAATCAAATTTTAAGCATAAATATTCTAATATTCTATAAACGGTCCATTAGCCACTTTTTGATGAAAAACACTTTTTAAATATACTTTTTGTCACTTTTATATGTTATATTTGACAAAATAAAATCCTTCTTTACAACCGAGTAATCAAAATTTACTTTGTGTAATTTTTTGGTATTTTTTCGATAAAGTTCATTTTTCAATGAATAGTGAAAACAGCTGTATTTTAATTCCAACCCTCTTTTTAATATAATATATTTATATGGTTATACTATCTTTTAAATTGTGTTTAAATTTAATTTAAAATATATTCTTACCATTTAATCCAATGTTGGTCATTCGAATTAATTTCACTTTTAAATTGGACATAAACAAATGTCAATCTTTTGATAGATATTGTTTCTTAAAAACACGCTATTTGTTTTTAAAGTGGAAATTAATTATAAAATTAATTAACGAGACTTATATGTTTTGAATTTGGTAAAATGGAAATCATTTTTTAAATTGGAATATCAAATTTTCTTTGAATAAGTGTTTGGTATTTTTCTGACAAATGATCATTTTAATGAATAGTGAAAAATACTGCTTTTTTACATTAAAACTCCATTTTCATATAATTAAAATATATCGTTATATAGTCCTTTAAATTGGTTTTAAAGTTTAATTTAATTATTTTCTTATCAATTAATAAAAATTTTGTCATTGCAAGTAATTTAAATTTTCATTTGGATGTAAAAACAAGTCAATCTTTTGATAAATTATACGTCTTAAAACCTCGTATTTGGTTTTGACAATGGGAATTATTTTTAAATTAATTACTAAAATTTATATATTTGGAATTTGGTAAAATGGATTCCATATTTGGAATCGAAAGGTCCAAATTATTTAATTAATACTCTTATTTTGGACATTAGGAATAGTGACGACAACAATTATCTTTAATTAACATGATTAATTAGTAATCGGGTAGTTAATGGTAATAAAATAATTTTATAATAATATAAAATGACCCCAAATGTGTTCAAATCCTCTTTTTGGAGTCATTTCAGACCATGATAATTTTTTTACCAAACTTAAGGGCCCATGGAGCCACATGGGTGTGATAGTGACATTTATGACATTATTTTAAAAAAGAAGCAAAATATAACAAAGGTTTGTATATCCTATGTAAAAAAATTTAATTTTTTTACATAAATTAACCCTTAGACTATAAAAGGTAATTTGAAATATATTAATATTTCCTATATCATGGTATTTTTTTATAATTTTTTTACATTCAATAAATTAATTTATTTATGACACCATGGGAATTCATTAATTACCTCATTAGTGATTAATTTAAATAAAACGAAATGATAATGTAAAATCTAAGACTTACACATGTTTAAAACATATTTTATGGGATGATTTATAACCCCTATCACTATATCCTCAAAAAACATCATTATGGGACCTTTAAAATCAGACAATCATTTTATAATAAAGTAACATTTCAAGACTTTCCAAAAGTGAACCTCCTCCCTCTTATAAAAGGCCCCCATATCTACCCCCTTACCCACGCCTCTCAAGACCATGGATCATCAAAAATATGATGATATTATATCTCTACATTCCTCTATTACTTCTAGAAGCCTCACAATGAGGATAAGTCTTTCAAAGGAAGCCTTTGGCTCAAATCAAAAAGAGTTACCCGATTTAGAGGTAATGTCTTCTCTCGAGTTTCTTTCATTTATTTTACATCTTCACTCACCAATATCTTCTTATTATTTGATCACATAATAAAAACAGTATCCTCAATATATTAGGATGTTTTTATGATAAGTAATCTACTTTAAATTACACACACCTTCGTCTAATGGTTAAAGAACATACAATTTCTGTCCGTGGCGAATTACTACATCACGAAACTATTATTGTTCAATTTTCTTTTAACACATCTCATAGTGGACATTATGATGGAAATATATTTATATATTATATATATTATATTTATATCATATATATGCTTCTGTATTTTATTTTTAAAACAAACCTTTATGCTTTGAATGTTGTGCAAATGTGATAATTTCATATGAGGAAGTGTGGACAACCGCCCCCTCAAATGATGTGAATCATTCATTCCAAACATGGAATTTATAAATAATGTAATTAATTAACTTATTTTACCTATATAACATATATATTATACTTTAATTATAATATATATATGTCTCATTTAGTTTTAAATTCCATTAATATGACAAAAAATGATTGTAGCGTTAATGCGTACGTACGGCCTACCGTCTCCATGAACGGTACATTTTATTTCTTATCTCCAAAAATTATGGAATATTATTAAATACATATATAATGGATATATATGATATTTAAATCATGAAAAACATTATGGAGATGATTTACTTATAACTACATGGACAATTCTCTTCAAACAAGTTCATTTTTGACTCATGTACTGAACAACGACAAAACGTACGATATGAACTCACATAATTGAATAATTAATTTAACATGAATATATGTGATATGAATTGAATAATAAAATATAAATTAAGTAATTAATCAATTATAAATTTACAACGGATTATTATTCCGGAATATAATGAAATTAACAAGACAAGTCAGACTTGAGGTAAGGGGATTTCTTATCTCACTTTTAATTCCATGAGAACTCCATTGTTCGCCACTTATTTGTTTCATGTGGTGTGTTGTATACATCCATTTCATATATATTATCACGATTATATTTATATTAATGGTATTATGTGATTCAATTTTTTTTCTATTATCATTTGGTCATACGACTCGATTGATTACAATGAGGTAAGGGGTTTTCAACGCAGTTTTTATTCCCGTCAGATTCATTCTACATTTCACACTATTTATTTTTCATGGTTTATGTACTGCACATGGTTTTATTATTTGTGTAATATAATTTAATTTATGGGTATTTACATCTTCATTGTATGACCCATCTTTCATGGGTTGTATGTTTCGAAAGTTACCCAAATTTGTAAGAGAACCTTTCACCCTCCTCTTTTTAAAAGGCTTATTTTTGTTAGGTCTTTTAATCTACATATTATTATGTTGGGATATGTTATTATATATCTTTATAGTTGTAAATTTTATGTCCAAGTTACGAGATACCCTTTTTATCTCTCATAAACTCATTTTCTGAATTTTAAAGTAACGTCGTCAGGCTGTCGAATTTCTATAATGGAACTTGTTAACCCAATTTCAATTCCTTGGGTTAAACCTCTACTTATTGATTATTTCAGACAATGAATATGTGTGGATGAACTCTGATTATTTTACAATTAATATCCACTTATATTTGGGGTATTTATATTTGTCAGACATAATTATGGAATTGATTTATCCTTAATCTTAGGATACCGTCTTTGTACGGGACATCGTCTCAATATCCTTTCATTAAGGCATACTTCAATTTATATACGACCTTATTTTATTAGTTTTATAATAAACCATTTTGAATTTTCATTTCATTAAAAATAAATCATTTTACACGAATCATTTCACTAAATGAGAAAATGAATGTTTTTTTGTCTTTCATATGTAGCGACAACGACTTCTCCACCGCCGTGTACATTATTTGAGTTTTTTCTTCCTCTAAAAGCCATAACTTTTTTAAATGAAAAATAAATACCATTTTTTACTTTTCATTTATTTTGGTATTGAAAATGGTTTTGATAATTTTTTTATTATATCAATTTGTTGTATTGATATCTTGTGATTGAAATGTGTAATTTTTATGTTTCTATTATGTATGTTTTATGTGATACGATTATGTTATGGTTCTTGGGAATTTTTTATGAAGTCAGGTGGTTCTGTGATAAACTAAGAGCGGGTGATCCTGAGATAGCTCTCCAATGCATTGGGTAATGTGAAGGAGTTAAACTCTAAGGTTTCTTCAAAAAGATATAGGTAATGTACTGTGATGTGTATTCCAAACGTAACCATGCGGGTTACTCCATATGTAAGAATTCAATAAATGCCTCATGTTACCTTTATTTCTTATGATTTCTATGAGCTATTCATAAATTTTATGATTTCATGAGGTATGTTAAAGTACTTATAATTTTTGAGTAATGTATGATTTCATTTATTCTTATGTATACATGTACTAATTTTTCCATTTAATCTTTTTATATCCCTTTCTGAGAATTTTATGCTCATCCCATGTTTTTGAATTTTTTTTCAGAGGACATAAAGTTGAATAGAGTCAAGGATGAGATCAAGGAAATGTTATGATATCTAAAACATGGATTCAGGCATGCCACTTTTTTTCATGAGTTTTTATTTTTTCAAAAAAGATTTAAACAGAGTAGATGTGTCTACTTTGTAATCATTGAGATGTAATAGTTATGTCCTAATTCTCTAAAACTCTAATCATGAAAAATCCTCAATGTGAATTATTCATTTAATTCAAGATTATGTAATGTTTTAAGGCCAAGTCCAAATAACTAAACTTTTCTAAAACATATTTTTTGAGAGTTTTTTCACCCCTCCCCACCTTAGATTCAAAATAAATAATTTGTGATCCATTATAAACTGAAAATGAGTTTATTATAAAATAATATTTCATGTTTTTCCAAAATTGACCCTCGCCTCTCTTATAAAAGGGTATTTCCCTTTCCCTTAATTTCACACCTCTAAAGCCATTTGGCTCGCCCAAAACCTACACAAATATCTTACCAACGTACCTTACTTCATCCTAGAAGCCATAATTTGATCAGAAATCCAACCTAAGAATCCCTTCTGATCAAATCAAAACGAAACACCTGAAGAAGTTGTGTTAATTTCACCACCCTCTTTCATGTTCTTTTCTTCTTCCACACTCTTTTTATTTTTTGTTTCCCTACCAAAATAATATATCCAATAAAATCAACATACACTGTTGGAAAATAGATCAATAAACACGGTTTTTTCCAAAACCGTGGGTATAAGAACCCCTATACCCAGAGTTTACCCAAAACCGGGGGTATATGTATTTTATGGAAACCTATACCCACGGTTTTACCTAAAAAGTGGGTATAGGCACCCCTATACCCATTTTTTGGGAAACTAATGGATATTGGTAAATTATTGAAACCTATACCCATAGTTTCATAGAAACCATGGGTATAGGTTTCATTTTTGAAGACATATACCAACAGATTTCAAAACCGTGGGTATAGCTTTCCCACCTTATGGCACGAAAACAAATCATGGGGCACAAACTCTTTTTCATGGGAACATCTATTCCCATAGTTTGGTACCTATAACAATGGTTTATATAAATATATATATCTAAATATATATTTATATACCAATAATACATATAGGCTAGTGGTTATGTGTGGGGGGATAAAAGAGTGGTCCAGGGATCACATCTCGTAGATGCTTTTTTTAATAATGTTATACCCATGGTTATAAAACCATGGGTATAGGTGAATGAAATGGTTTCATGTTGTCTAACATGGTGGAATAGACCTACACCCATGGTTTCCTAAACCGTGGGTCTAGTTCTGGGGCTATCACGGTGCCTCTGGAGCCCACGGTTCCCTGAAACTGTGGGTATAGCTTATACCCACATTTTTATGGCCTATTCCCACGGTTTGAAACCAGGGTTATAAGTCAAATTTCCAATAGTGATACTATGATGTTATTATAAATATGGTACAACCATAATAGTTATTCCTTCCATTCTATAAATGACAAAGTCACTATACGTGTGTACGTACGGCTCACTGTCTCCACGCTGTGGTGTAGTTTGTTATTCAATCACTTCATTATTTGGATGGGTATAATAATGAGTATAAATGATTTAAATAATTAATATAACATGTTAATGACTTTTTATATATGATATAACATCTAATTACATATTATTTCACCATCAATATAATGATATTGCCGCTCGTGTGTACATACGTCTTACCATCTCCACGAACGCGATGAGATTCATTCCCATTCATAATCATTCAGGAATAATTTTCATTTTGTGATTATTAATAATGTTTGAGAATTTAATATCATTTTATATATGAATTAAATACATCCTATACAGAAAAACACGACTTACGTAACCAAACATATAAAGGAAAACGAATCTATTAACAAACAAAACAATTATATTACAGAAATACCATTAACAAAGCAATATTAGAAGTTATTATATGATATCATATTTATGTATTTGGTTCTTGTATAATTTAATAACAATGATTTCATCATTATATAGTTGGTTAAACTAACCTATAATAAGGAAAATTACAAGGAAAGGGGATTTCATCTCACATTTATTCCCGTGAGATTCATGTTATATTTGCCACTATTACCTTCTGTGGGGCTTATGTACTGCCCATGATTGTATAGTTTGCATAATATAAATTAATTTATATTTATTTACATCATGATTTTATGATCCATCTTTCATGGGGTGTATGTTTCAAATTTTATTAAATCGGTAAGGGAATTTCAAATTTTCATTTCCACTCATTTGGTTTTATGAAAACCTCATTGATTAATTTACTCCAAGATTATATTTGAAATAACTATTTATTTAACTATGTAGTATTTTACACTACCCTGTATTTGGATATAATTTCTGTACACATAATAACTCCATTCGAAAATTCTCAAGTCTTCGATATAAACATGATAAGAGTAATTTTAACTCACTTTCTATTCATTGAGTTAAACATCCATGTCATTGGTGTTGTTTTTACAGGAATATTGGTGAATGTCCTCTGATTTATTAACATGTAATATCCAATAATATTGAGTTTATTTATATTTTTTACACATAATTATGTCATTGGTTTATCCTTAACCTAATGATACTATCATTATAAAGGAATTCACATTCCATTGAGACTTCTTTTTTGTTATGTGCCAATTCACTTTTATTTGGTGTATTTAATGTACTTTGACATAGTATATCATCACTACCTTTATTCTCATGGTATTATAATGTTTTTATTACCACAATTATTTTTATTCAATTATCTCTCAATTGGTTAGGAACTCTAACAAAAATATCATTTTATATGTTTTAAAAATATTCTTTTAAATCTTTCTCGTTAATGTCCATGTTTTAAAAATGGTTTTAAGGTTTTATTTATATAGAAATTAAGGTTTTAAAATTTAAATTACTTTTAAAAGTTTCAATGTGGTATGGTACACTTTTATTCAAAAATATATTTTAAACAGATTCTTGATAAATAGTGAGACTTTTAAATGTTTTTATGAAATAGGGATACTTCTCTCAAAGATTCTTACTTATCATTTTCAACTATGTCAAAATCCTTTATGGGATGTTATTATGGATCATGTTTTATTTATTATGATACAAATCATTCATAATCTATTGAAGGGTTTGTGATATGGTAGACTTTAGATGTGTAATTTTTATATCATTCATGGTCTATAAATAAAGTATTTACATTTCTTATGCTAGTTTTAATACGAATGATTATGTTAGGTTTGACACTTTAATATGATGAATTCATTAGACATAGTATATGAAGTGTGGAGCCCACTATAGCCCCTCGATTATTCGGTTGGTCTCATGATACAAACTAGTGTTTGTGAAGAAGGCCTTGATAAAATCTATTTTGTAGTATGGGAACAAGGAATTGACTATGTGGTTATGAAGTAAGAAATTATGCATTCCATCATTATGAAATTGGATATTGATAATACATGTGATTGTTATACTTATAGAATATCCATGTGAATAAGTAAATTTCATTATTTTTTTATCTTTTCCATATTATGCTGAAGTTTATGTTTAAAAAGATTTTTCCTAGTCTTATACATTGCCTTTGATGTTTATACTTATTTATGACAGTTTCCGCAATATTGTTATCCTTAATGAGTATTTGATAGCACCCCTAACATATGTTTTATTTTTCCTAGGATGCAAAGAAGTATATTATGATTAACAACCTGGAATATGCTAAGGGAAATAAGAGTGTTCAATTACGACACAATATTGTTTTTTTATTTCATGATGTAATGTAAAACTTATGTATGTATTTAATATTTACAAGGTTACTAAATTGATTAGTCTTTCAGGACATGATTCCCCCTTATCATGCTATGGTATTAAAATAATGCATCAACTCTGGCTAACTGGGTTCGGGGTGTTACAACATATGTAGACTATAATGGGGATCAACCATTCATATAATATTTATTTATCTCACCGATTCATAATAAATAATGTTAAAGTACTATTCTTTTATAAAACATTTATATTTCTTCTAATTTTAATCCTACCAATAATCATTTTTATTTTATTGGGTGATTAACCCATGGAAAATAAATGGGTTCCATGACAATATCATAATCCATCTAATGACAGATTAAGTATGATATCCATTAAACCTGTCCTCATTTGAGTGTATTTAATATCAAGTGGTGATGACTTTTTTAAATTGAAATAAAATTAATGTATCACTAAAAACATCCTGGTGTAAAATAACATTTTTCACATTCAGTGAAGTCATTGGATATCATCTTAGATTGAAAATGTTTTTGAAATATCACTTTTATTATTTATTGATGAAAATATCAATTAAATTTTGAAAAAAAAATATATCTAAAAATGGAAACATTCTTAATAATTGTTGAAAAATATTTCTTTTAAGATATGTAAAGAAAAATATAAAATCAATCATCAATACAATCCTTGCTCAGGGTAGAAATTAATTATGTTCAAGCTGAGAATGTTGAAGAAAATATTCCTTTCACATTTTTCTAAAAAGCCAAAATTTTCATCATTATGACACTATAATTAATTTTACAATAAAAATTAAAAACCCAATTATAGGTAAATATTATATTAATATACTATAGAAAATTATTTTTGAAAAAAATACTTGAAAATATAGATTACGAATAAAATTTACTTTCCACCAAAGAGAGAATTGAAGTCTGATTTTCATAAAAAAAATTCTCACCAATTTTTATTTCCAAATAGAGGGAAACAGAACTATTACATAAAATTTCATGAAAAACCAAAGATGAATAAAATTTAATCAGTTTATTATAAAATTATAGAATAATTTTTTTTAATAGAGATTAATTAATGAAAATTGATTACAATAAGATTAAGGAAAAAAAATTCAACTTTGGAAACTATTAAATCACTACAACATTGTAAGAAAATTCATCAAATGAAACATTAAATACAATTAATACAGATAAATAAATGTTATAAAATATATAAGGGTTAATAAATACACCTCATAAAATATGATACAAATATAACATAACATGTGTCCCAAAAATACAATTTTTAGAATAGATACCCTTGGAATGATTATAATAATGTTATAAGAATTAATTAATGAATCTAACATGTATATAAATTTATCATAAATATTAAAAATGTTTAAATACATAATAAAATAAGAAAAATTATTATACAAGAAATATTTGAATATCAAAGAGTGTGAATAAGTAATATAACCCAAAGAAAATAAATTGTGTTATAAAATTATTTACCTCTTGGTGACATTTAATTCGAAAGAACAGACAAAATAATTAAAATTGAAACATAAAATACAATGATCTATATATTATACATGAAATTAATTTTAATATTGGTATTATATAAACCATATAAAATAAACTCAGTTAATAACAATAAAATATTCCCCAACAGAGGGGAATTCTGTTGATGTCTATTACCTCTTGTCCAAAAATTCCATTTATTTCCTCTTACTCATGTATAATTAACATATATCAATTGTTTTAATTCATGCTAACAAAATTAATGTTTTCTAAAAAGGTAAAAAATTATTTATTTTATTTTATTTTTATTAAATATTTAAATACATGATCAGCTTGGTCCACATCATGTGTTTTTAAGAAATGTGGTTCATTGTTTCAAAACATCTTTTCTGTGTTAATCATGGTCAAGGATGACATATTATAAACAGATATGAAATATTAATCTAGATATATTTTCCATATTTATTCTGAAATTATAATTTTACAACCAATATTGAAATATAGTTATGAAAAATGAATTATATCATAGTCATGGAGACTATAGGTTGTGCATATGCATGACAAACGTTCCAATTTTTAAACGATGATTATTGAAAAAAGATATGTTTTAGTTTATCTTCGTAGAATAATAAGGATATACTAAATAACATATTATTTAATTAAATATACTTATATATATATATATCATATATGTGACATGATGATTAAAATATATTCACTTCTCTTTATGGAGGTGGTTGCCCCCACGTACACACAAAAAACATTATCATTTTTCCGTGAGTGGAAAGGTAAAAAATAAACTATTACATTATATATTCAGATATATGAATATGTTAGGAATATAATAATTATTTCATGTATTTTAAAAATATTCCTTAACATCATCCATATCACCTTCCTTGTAAATTGTTAGTGAAAATCAAATCACATTGCCTCTCGAGGTGGTAGTTTGTTGTAAACACGTGCATCATTATCATATAACTAAATGAATTAAAATTTATAAGGTATATGTGATATAATATAAAAATATATTTTTTTAAAAAATAATTTATATATATATATATATATGTTAAATATAAAATTTATATATGTTGGGAGATGTAATGGTGAAAAAAAATACATTGGTTCATGAGGCGGTTTTCAGCCATAAACACAAATTTTTTTTTTCATTTGACAGAAAAGGATATAGATGTTGGTTATGAAATTAAATAAATAACATATCATAATATGGGATATAATGTTTTTATTATATCATAATATTTTATGAATACTTTAATGTTTTGTAATATGAAATAAAATAAAAAACCTCAGTTAAGCTTAATACCACTTCTTTAGACAACATCCTTAAGTTAGCAAAAAAATATTCTTTAGGATGTATTTTTTCTTAAAAAAGAGGTTCTATGTAATGTGGAGGAAAATATGGAAGTTATTTAGGATGTTATTATTTGATATAAATTTTATTGAAGGTGTGAATATAAAAGAGGAGTATGTGGCCTTTTATAGTTGAGTGGAGTGGCAAACATGTAATTCTTTAAAAGAAAAAGTTGTTCCCACATTTTTCACTGAAATCAAGGTTCAACAATGAATCATTATCAAAAAATTTACATTATAATATCTATATGATTCCTTTAAATATATTTTAGACCAGTGTTAGTTCAATTTAACAGTTATATTTTATGTTTGATCCACTGTAAATCCAATTTTAATCTAACTATGGTAATTTATTTTAATGATTTAAAACTTTATTATGAACAAAAATTAAGTTATCATTTTAAAATTTAATCCATTATTATTAATAAATAAACATAATCCATTTTTTCAAATTCAATTCATTTAATTGGCAGAATAGAATTTAGAATTAAGAAGATAGCCACGATGAAAAAGTGGTTTTTTTGAAGTGTTGTTTTCAATCAAAAGAATGATTTTATATCATCACAATGACATGTAATAATAATTTTATATGTTTAAATTAATATTTATTGATATATTAACTATAAATTTAATTTAAATAATCCCTCATCATAGGGGTCTTATTAACTATGATGGAGTAATAATTTTCACTTTAAAATGGTTTTCAAAAAATACATGTTTTTAAACTAATTTATAAGATTATACAAAAATCCGATATATTGATGATTAAAATAGACATAATTTTACTAAATATAATTAAATAATACTAATCCTAATTTAAATATTTTTATAAGCACAATTGTACTTTGAAATTATATAATTTATTGAAAATAAATTTTTGTTTTTATAAATAAGTATTTTTCACTAAATAATAAAAATGCAAAATTTTATGAAAAAATCCAAAATTTCAACTCTAAGATTATTTTTATAAATTTATTTGAAAAATATAATTCTATTCACTCAATAAATATTAAAAAATAGATATAATTTGATTATTATAATTTTTCACAGAAAGTACTGAAAATTATTTTTGATGAAAACCTATTTTTGAAGAATAAAAATTACATCAGAAAATGTTGATTGATTTTTTAAATAGAGTTTTTAAATAGATTAATAATTATTAAGAAATTAAAAAATATATATCATTAATTATGTAATTATATTAATACCAACCAATTTAATACCTAGGTTATGAGGATAGTATTTAAATTAATATTATTTTGTGTTTGTTTAATGCCTAGTGTTGAGTTTCATGTGCACAATCGAGCTCCATACCATTTATAAAAATTACAACATCATAAATTATCCCCTATTAAATAAATAATGTCTTGGAAATATGAAAATTATCTTAGTAAAAGGGGTCTTGACATTTCAAAATACATTTTTTGAAATATGATATTTCTAAAAGGATTAATAAAACATCCACTAGAAAAGAGAGAGAGGGATATACCAAGGTCATTTTAATTAAACATAAATAGGTTTCCAAGTAAGAAAAAATTGGTGGGATGTGAATATACAAACATGAGAAAAAATTAATTCCCCAGTAATGTAAGAGATTGCAGATATCATTGATCATATAGATGTGAATGCTCATGGGAATGTTAATAACCACAAAACCATAAACTAAATTAATGTGAAAAAACTATAATTTCATAAGGAATGAAGGAACTAGAATAAAATTTTAATTTCAAAGATCCTAGTAAAAGAATTGAAAAAATAATTACAATATAGAAAAATAAAATAAGGATAGTATACATACAGTAGAAGATGAATTTCATCCTTCAATCAACTTCCAACACAATATCATCATTGTATCCAAATAATGAGTATTCAAGATGATTTTTTCATGAATTGAGAACTAATGTGAACTAATAATGTAACACATAATTTTAAAAAAGGATAAAAATATATCCCCCTATCATTATACAATTCCTAAAACAAAATTTTTAGCTCACCATATGATAATTCCAAAAATTAATGGACATTTATTTAGATATCGACAAAATTAAAAAAAAACCCCGATGTTAAATGTAAATCAATCCATAAATAAATCTCCTATAAATAATTTAAAATATTCTGGAAATTTTTTGAATCGTAATTATTATAAGGGGTTCAGAAAATATTTTTATGATAATGATCTTACATTTTTTTCCAAATATAATCAATCTATTTTGGAAAATCATACCAAAAAAATAAAATTTCATTAATTATATAATCTTCCTCAAAACATAATAATTCACAGTTACCTAAATATAAAAGACATGAAAAACCAATACATCCTTAATAACATTAAACATATGTCCATAAAATTAATGGTATTAAATCAAAAATAATACATAATGATGAAACTAAGTGTTATAAATAGCCTTTCTGAATAAAACATATCCTAACGAACATTCTTAATAATCTTATACATTCATCGTTTAAAACCACCAAAGGTGTGTCTTGGAATTTATATTATTATATACCATAAACTTATAAACCCATGTTTGAATCCATAAATATTTATAAAAACTCAAATAAAAACAAGATAATCTATAATTTTATCTAAACCCATATCTGATACAAAATGTAACAGCCCCGAACCCACACTACCAGATTTGGTTATAAAATAGTAGATATTAAATTTTTGGATTTGATACCAATAAAAATGATCAAATTTTTTATAAAAATAACTAAAAAAATGGAAATATTTTATCACATACATATCAAATATCCTTTTAGATTTTTTGTTTTATTGGATTAAGAAACAACATTATAAAATCAACACACTTCATATTAAACCATAATAATCATACACCTGAAACACATAATGACATAATTCATTTAACATCAATATTGATAAAATGGGGAAAGGTAATACATAATAATGGTGGGTTCAAATGAAAAATAAGGGAAAACATATACATTAACAATTGAATTTCGTCAATGACCATAAGAAGTGGATAATAGTATAATGACCTATCAAAGGTTCCTAAGAATAACCTATAAAAATTCATACACATCAATATGTGTGTCATAAATCAATAAATATGTCACAATGATTTGTCAAATTCACGAGTATTAAGAATTTATAATCATGATCCATGTGATTTCAAACTTCTTCTAATGAATCAGTAAAACCCCATTGGACGAATAAATAATATTTGATTGAATCTTTGAACAACATATTTAAAACCAATTTTAAGTCCATGTTAGAAATGAATGTATCTTACTAAAATTCATACGATAAACCCTCTCGTTTCTCTTATCCTTCTAAACACAAATGATATGTGACATTAAATAATTCATTGAAGCTTTATCTAGTACACCCATAGTGTAAGATATATCAGGATCACTAGATTCTATATAAGATACCCATTATATAAGTTATATCATGCTCACCCTGGGGCTATAATGGGGATCAACCGTTCATATATCCTATAGCAAGATAACATATTCTTCATAAATAATTTCCTTGTAACATTAATGAAAAAAATTTAAAATTCTTGACTTTTCAATCATAAAAATAATTAATGTCCTATAATTTCTCGATTAACATGTTTAAAGGAAATGGGTTTCATGAAAATCACATAACCCATCAAATAAAATAATAAATATGGTATCAATAAAACATATACCTAGTAGAGTAAAATTAACATCAAGGAAAATTTATTTTTATGAATTAAAATACCATTAAATTATCATTAAGAAAATATTGGGTAAAATTACCATTTTACTTTGTGTAACATAAATGGATATCGTTTTTATAGAAAGTGATTTTGAAATATAAATGGGTAATTTATTTGTGGAAAATGTCCTTTTTATTTAAAAAAATATATTTAAAATATAACATATTCTATGTCATTGCAGAAAAAATTTTATTTTGAAAATAACCATTGAATGTTGCAAATTAATCTTTTATAAATTCAATGGTACTGATTGTATAAAATTTTTATCATGCTGATTATGTTAATGAAAATATTATATTCACATTTTTTATAAAATTTAAAATTTGTATCATTCCAAAAATGAAAGGAATATTCATTTAATGTTTCTTTAAAAATTAAAATTATCCATTAAATTTTTTAAATATTAATATTAATATTATTTTAATATTATATATGAAATTAGAGAAAATTTATAAATAAATATTTTTATCAAAGAGATAAATGAAATTAGATTTTCCTAAAAACATTTTATCAATAATTTTATGTACAAAATATTATAAAATAGATCTATTACAAGAATATTTATTAAATAAAATGATGATAACAAAAATAAAGATGTTAATTAAACAATGGTAAAATAATTTCATTCAATGGAAATCTATTCATAAACAATCTCGATTAAAATGACAGTATAACATAAACACTTATCGTTTTGGTAAATTTTGAAAAATTACTCCCATAAACACAATAAAATTTAATTTAATTGTAAATAACATGAATACAATGACATTTAGTGTATAAAATATCACATTGGTATTAGACACACATCATAAGAGATTTCAGTTGTATAATATAACATGATCCCAAAGATGCAAATTTCAGATGAAAAACAGTTACAATGATCATAATGTTTGAAGTGACAGTTATGTAATGAATCAGTTATGTTTATATAATTTAAATAATCATAAAATAAGTGGAAGTAAAACAAAATATAAATAAAATTCCATAAAAATATAATCATATAATATCAAATACAATGAATAAGTAATCTAACATAATGAAAATTAATTGAGTTATGAAATTTTCACCACTTAGTATCTCTCAATTCAAATCCCCTTGGAATATGTTATTCAAATTGAATCTTAAAATACCATAATGTGTGAGGAATTAATGATATTTCACATAAATGGGTAAATATTGAAACCATATAAAAAATTATGTTCTTAACATTAAAATATACATTGATGAATTAAAATTGTGGTAATGTCCCCTAACTCAAGTCCAAACATCCATGTATATCAGTTAAATCCTAAATATTAATTCTATATCAACTATTTTATATCATTAGAAAATATTCCATGTATAATCAATTATTCATGATTTATTTATTTATTTTATTTATTTATTCTTGTTTAAATGAAGGATCACTTAATACCACATCAGGTGTGTTGGGGAAGTTTTGTTCTTTATTTCAAAAGGGAATTGGTGTATTAACTGTGATCAAGGAGGTCATTATTTACACATATCTGTAATTATAATCACATAATATTTATCATATTTATTCATAGGATATAATTTTAAAAAAATTAATGAAATATGGCTATGAAAAACTAAATATGTTACAATCATAGAGATGGTAGGTCATAAGAATGCATGAGTAACATTTCCTATTTTCAATTATCATTATAGGAAAATGTTATGCATTTTTTTGTCTTTATAAAATTATAATCATATCATAAATATTATTTTATTTCATTAAATATACTTATACATATAATCCATGTAATGGGATAATGAAAAAATAATCACATCACATCATGGAGGTGGTAGTCCACATGTACACAAGAAATATGTTATCATATTTTAGTGAGTGGAAAGGTATAGAGGAAAATAATATATTAAATTTTCAGAATGAAAGGTTTCATGATCCATCATAGAATCCCTAGTGCCCTAATTCATAAGCTGACATTGAAATGGCTTGAAGGGAATTCTTTACCCCCAAGTGTTGCTGACCAGCACCTTCCATCATTCACGATAAAAGAAATCTTTTTTTTACAAAATAGAAATTGATAAATAATCTCATGTCTTTAATCTCGTCACTAAAAATGTATAGTTTTCCAAAAATCAAACATGAATAAAAACCCAAATAAATTCACCATTAAGGTCTTCAACATCCAACAATAAAAAATTCTAAAATCCCATATACCTCCAAATTCCTTTTCCCATTTTCTAAATAATCCACTTTTCGATTTGTGGGAACCTTACAAATTGCTGGATACCAATTCAAAAATAAAAAAAAGACCAAAACTAGGAAACAACACCCAATTAAAAAAATTCAAAATTCCAAAATAAAATGGGCTACATCATTACGATGCACAATAATCCCCTTGAGCTACACACCATGATGCGTTAAATCACGAGTCAACATCATCATCACTCACCCCTAGTGCTGGCGTGGACCTGACTAATGCTAAATAAAATAAATGTATGGATTTATTAGAACATTGAAAATTTGAAATTTTCAATGAAACACATCAACTATAATATATTGTGGATGTAGTGGAGAAATAAAATATCTTCATATATCCTATCTAATAAAGATTACTATCACACGAACATGTAATACAAGACAAAATCTAATAATATTGGACAAACACAAACACCAACAAAAGGTTGAACCTCCTACAATGCCGACAACCTCACAAATAGGACAATAAAAAAGCCACCACATGAACCACACCACTATGATGACCTGTATTTTGGATGAAAGGCCTAGAGGCCGAAGAAGAATTTGAAGTGGAGAAGACATACTAGTGGTATGAAACCATTTACTCATTGCCATAACCAGAATCCTCAAAACATTTCCCACATTGAAGAAACAATGAGAAAGGAAATAAACTATCCGTAAACAACATTAAAGAGGATAAAAATTATCATACCTAAATGATTCTAGAAGCACCCAATCAAGCCTCCCTGGTCATAGACCCAAGCCACCAAATACCTTTCGAGTATGGCCAATATGGGGCCTTTCATGTTGGGCACAAAAGAAAGAGAGGCGAAAGAGGGATAATGGGCCTCAAATCAAAGAAAAAAGAAGAATAGGGAATGGAGAACAAGGGATACTGCATGCTATAAGACAAGAAGGTCAGTGATGTGGAAACAATAAATATTTATGGGTGAAGAGGAGTGTAACCATGAAGGTGATGGTGATGGGAATAAAATCATATTAGCTGAGAGAGAGCACACCTTAGGAGAAATGAATCTACTATGAGAACAGGTGGAAGAAAATTAAAGAAGAGTAGGAATTATAAAGAAGGACTTTCTTCATGTGGGGTTATTGATAAGGAGGGAGTAGAGGAGGAAAAACAAGGATGGAACCCTAGCATGATAGGATCGGGGAGCCTAGAGAGTGGGGGAATCTCTAACAATACTGGATAACATCTCCACCAGTAATTAGTGGATAAAATCTCCACTAGTCACCTTCATTACTTCAAGACCAAAATATCAATGAAATCCACCACCTTCAAGTAGTACAATCCATTTTTAAACCTGTAATCTAAAAATCTACAAATCCCTGAAAGAAAATGTATAGTTATAATTATTAATCCATGTAGGGTCTCACTATGTGTTCCACAATAAAGGTCATAATATTAAACCAAATCATTATTTAAATATAAATAAAATATATATTGTACTAATGTAACATTTTTCTATTTAAAAAATCATAATTTCTTTCTTTTCATTTGTTTAATAGCCCAATATTTTAATATATGAATATCATATTCAATAGTGTGTATGACACTCAACCTAAAGGGTAGATGGGAATATAATATCCCAATACATTATGATATATTTAATATTTTTAAAAATTTATTATATTTTGTATCTTAAACGAACAAAATAATATAGTCTCATGTATTACAAGAAACCTTTATTTTACCTTTCATTAAACGTAACAATGAGTTTCATCAATTTCATGTGTTACATGCAAGACCAAGTTTTACCATACAATAATTCATTATTATTATTATCATTTAATATGAAAATAACCTAATCTTTATAAAATTATAATATATTAATACGATTAAACGACTTATTAAAATATATGGTCAAATTCATTGGTTTCCAATTAATTATAAATGAATAAAAAACTAATCGAATATAATGGAAGTGTTTTTATAAAAAAACTATTTTCATGTGCCAAAGGAATTTCCTATTAATAAATAAAATTAATTAATATTATTGGATGATATTATTTAAATTTATATATTATATATTAAATAATTTTTATTATTCATTATAAAATATATTCTATATTTTTTATAAAATAATAAATAAAATTTTATACATAAAAATTTGTCTTTTTCTAATGTCACTATTGGAAACTTTTAATAGTACAATTTTTATAACAAAATTTTGGAAATTTATTATTTTTATTTCAAAAATTGAACTTAATTTTTAAAATTTGGATAATTAAATTATCTTGTGGTGAATTATTAGTATTTTTCTAAGAAGTTTCATTTTTTATTAATATGGGAAAATATTGAATTTAATTTGACAATTGACTTTTCCCCTAAAATATTTATAATATGAAATTATATTTTTGATTATTTTAATGTAAAAAATATCAATAATATATATATTAATCAATATTAGGTCATTTCAATCATTTTTATATTGAATTTAGGTATAAAAACATGGAAAACATTTGAACATTTTCCACTTTAGAAACATTCTTTCTCGTCCAATATGCGGGATTATTGTTAAATTAATCTCATACAATTATGGTATTTTAATTAGAAAAAATTTATTAACTGTTTGGAATAATATTAATTTATAATTACAGATAATTTAAAATTAATATTTATCCAAAATTATTAGCTAAAATAGTTTAAATTAATAATAGTGATTAAGATAAAAGTGAGATTACCAAGTAACTAAACATTAACCTTGGGGGAAAAATGTAATATAACCATGTCAAAATGACATTTTATGTACACATATAAATCATATAATCTATTTAATCTATAATTATACTTTATATTTGGCACATGAAGTATGATAAACATCCCAATAGTGATTACTTTTTTATATCTACAATATAGTCAATCCTCAGCCACTATAAAAAAGAACTCAGTTACCTCACATATTCCCACATCCCAATAAATTATTATCATCCAGAACCTGACCAATTATCATATATAATTCCCTCATATCATACTATAAACCTCAATTATTTCTGAAATAAAACTATAGAAGTCATTTTTCAAAAACTGAATGGAGTTACCTGAATAAGATGTAGCATTCATCAAAGACCTCATTTGTTGTATTTATTTCTACAACCCTTCTATTATTATTTTATAATTATTATATAATAATAATAGAATAAATAATATATAGTTATGTTTTATATAAATTTTACTACTTTAAATCACAAACACTTATATCAAATGGGATACATAATCATTTTCTTTCTATTTGGAAGACTACTGCCTCACGAACCGATGTCGTTTGTTTTTCCATTACCACTATTCATGGTTGAGAATAAATATGTAATTATCATTTATATATGAAATATATGATATTTATAATGACATTATTATTTTTATTACTATATAACACATTCCCCTATAATTCCCATTTTGTTGGAATACCATCGTTCTTGTTTATAAAGAACTATTGCCTCATGAAGCGATTTGATTTTTTCACTCATTAAATGATAGGTATTAAGGATAATGTTAATAAAAACATTATATATATTTAAAAAATATTATATGAAAATGAGTATATATAATTTAATTTTATTTCTCTCAAATTTTCAATGAAAATGGAAATCATGTTCATGCATATGTACGGCATACCGCCTCCATGAAAGGTGTTTGGCATTCCCTATCACCAAATTTGATTCAATACTATAAATAAATAAATAATAAATAAATAAATTTTTATATAATGTTTTATATTATAGTGATTATAAAATCAAAATCTATTTATGAGGAATATAACATAAAATGTAAAAATGCAGACGAAAAACAAGGCAATTAAAACCCAAAATAGTAAAAATAATAAAATATTGTCAACAAATGGAGTGATAGAAATTTATTAAAGAATATTATATACTATTATAAATATTAATATTGTTTTTAAAAGTTAATAAATTTCTTATAACCATTATGCATGAGGTTATATAGAATTCTTCCCAAATGAAACATAAGGCATGAGGTTGTCAAGTCTAACTTTTATATCTATGAGTCTTATTCCACATTAACCACTCATTAATTTTTGTGGAGTATATACATAACTATGAAATGTTATACAATAAAACTAATTAATTTAATTCTACTAAATGATTTAAATTATTATCTTATTTTTCCTGGATAATGATTCAAAAGTTACTCAAGTATTTAGGGATTTCGTCTTAATTTATATTACATTGGTATATATTTATTATTATGAATCAATTCACATAAACATCTACTATATAATGAACTGATAAAATTTCATATTAATATTCAATAATTTTTTTTTATTCTTCATTTTGAATAAAATCATACAAGGTGTGTAACTAAAAAATTAAGCAGTGTTAAAAGTGATATTTATAATTTCAGTTTCTATTTTGATTGTTATCTTTTTCCTGAAACAACCACATCCATATGATCAATTAAAATTGGAAATTTCATTTTGGTATAAATAAACATATTTGATAGGTATTATTATTTCCTTACTCACATATAATATTTACATACTATGTACACTAGGAATGATATTTTATTAAAAGGGTTAACATTGATAAATTTATATCCATTACTCAATATGTATACAAAATGAAAAGGATGATTTTTTATAAATTAAAAAGATTATCAGATTCATGTGGGATTATTTGGAAAGTTATGACATAGGTTGGGGGAACATAATGTAATCCCATCTATGCATTGTTACTCTCATGAGCTGTGTCATTTTTATAATCAGATAAGTTTTTACTCGGTAAGTAAGAAACTATCTTGTGAATGGTCATGATGGTAATGGAATGTTGTACCTAGGGAAAAAAAGAATCCAATAATTAATAATTTCCTTCATTGAGAATTAATTTATTATAGTTATTATTTATACATGATTTTTTTATTTTATATTATATATGGAAAAATTTCATTGTAATTACATTGATTAAAAGGAAGGTTATTAGTTATTTACAGTTCCATATTGATTATTCTTATTGATTCATTATATCATCAATTATACTTAACCCTTTTTTAGTATTTGATCTCACCATTATATTTAACTTCCCTTGGATATGATGATGAGTTCTTGGATTGAGTTTCAAGGATGCTAGTATTTTTCTTTTGTTATGATTTATTTTCTTTTCCAACTGAAATATGGGTATCATGTATGCAATAATGTGTTCCAGAACTAAAAAAATGATCAGACCTTTAGTATTTGATTCTTAATTATAATTCCAATTTAATAAAGGCACATGATTTGTGTTACTGGGCTTGGGGTCGTTATAGAATGTATTAGTGGATGTTTAGTATAAAACATGGAAACTAATTTTTGAAACACATAGTTTATGAAATATAACCCTACAATATAATTTGATTATATTTATTGAATGACAACCTAAAAATTTTGTAATGAATATTTTACATGGGTCTTATTGAATAATCTAATCATGTCCAGATACTATAAATTGACATGGATCTTGCACAAATGTACCTAGCGGTAAAAACATTGTAAATAGTGTATAAGGATTGTATCTTGTGTAACCTAGAACATAATAACAAGCCTTAAATTACACCTAGTTTCACACTCCCATGGGATATGATTATGATAAATCATGATTTCTTTCCAAAACATTATTAATTATTTAAATATATATTAAAAATTAATATCATAATATAAACTTTATACCATGAGAGGAACTACGTGGAAATAAAACTGATAAAGTATTTCTGTATTGGGATTCAAGAATTGAATTGTAGAATTATTTTACTGATGGTATTTTGGGGATCATATTTTGGAAATATATAATGATTCTATAAAATTTTAGAAGAACATATGTCTTAATTACTTAGGAGTAATAAAAAAAACCACGAGATAATGATATTAAGGTTTATAATATGTTTTAATTTTTAAATAAATAATTTATGTTTTATGTGATGTTATTTTACCAATATTAAAGACATTTTGGATATATTTATGGACAATATAATTTTTTAGTGAAAATATGATTTCATTAATAATAAAATTAAATTTTATAGAAATAGGTTCAATGGTATTAATGGCCTTTACTGAAAATATGATCATTTTAGTGATATATGATTTATTAGAAATTATGGGAACTAAAATTGAGCTGTAAAAACCATGTGAAAAGGATATTTGATGATTAAACTTATTTCAAATATGAAAATTGTATTTTTTGGAATATTATTAAACATATATAGATTATAAAAAGGAAAACTAGAATGTAGGGGTACAGATTGTTATATCTCATGAGGTAGTGAGTCTTGAACCCATGACTGAATGCAGATAGCAGTTTCACAACTACCACTAGACTATGTGATGGCCATGAAAATATGTATTTGATTTTAGCTAATAAATTTTGTGGGTAAATATTAATGATGAATTAGTACTGTTACTTTTTAGGATTATAAATATATGTTTTAACTATATTTTTTTTAAAATACTTATGGATATATATAATAAAATTTTATAGATCGTGTGAAATATTAAATGTAATTTGTAGTGTTTCAGGAAAAAAAATTCCATATTGTGTATTTTCATTTTTTAATGAAAAAAAGTTAATTGAAGGATAACCAAAGGTTGAAATTGTCTTCATATGAAGTAAGTGAATTTCTATATATTCCATGGTTGAAAAATAATTCCTCATAAAAATGATAATTATATTGAAACAAAAATGTTATACTGATACCATAATTTGTTATGAACTATTGGTCTTCTAAATTATCATAAATTTATGGCTTTGTGGCCCTCAACTTTCCATGGATAATTCTCTTGTTTGGGATCAGTGACCACAATCACTCTTTATATTTCGTTACACATTTCCTCCAAGTTTATATCATTATTTTCCACTAATGATCTACAATTTAGAGACCTAGTTATATGTTATTTCATATGACCATTCTACTTTCATATCTCTCTTATTAAGAATACTTCCCATTAACACTTTTACAATGTTGGTTTTTCAGTAATGTAATTTAAAAATATCAAACTATTCATCACCATGATTAGGATTAAATTTTGAGGATGCAATTTATTTAACGTTTTAAGATTTAACACCCTCAAATTTAAAAATATTAATATCATATTTTATAGCATTTATTACACACCACACCAATCATAGAAGGGAATATAATATCCTGAGACATTATGATATATTTTATATTTTTAATAAATTAAATATATTCAATTGATTTAAATGCATGAAATATGGATTTATAATTCCTTAAACACAATGATTATTTTTCATTCTATTAAATGAAACAACTTGTACTTTTTGTAGCTTCAGTTACATGATAGAACGAGTCTTACTGAATAATAATATACTATTAACATCGTCATTTAAAATGAAAATTATCTCCTAGAATTGAAATTAATTTTCATGGATAGTATTAAACTAATTATGAATGTATATTTTTTTTGTCATTACTTACCATTTCGTTATAAATAAATATAAAACCAATTTAATAAAAAGGAAATGTTCTTATACAAAAATTAATTTTTGTGCCAATAGATTTTTAACATAACAAATTAATATCATCAATATTATAGGATGATATTAACGAAATTTATTTTTCACATAATTGATTTTTTAATATTCATATGATATATTTGAAAGGAATAATAATGTAATAAATCCAATTTCGCGCATAAAAAGTTATAATTTTATAAAGGTAGTTTTACTTCCTTTTAATGGATAAATTTTTATAAAACAAAATTTTGAATAATTAGTAAATGTATTTGAAAAAATAATCTTCATTGTTTAAATTATAATGTAACAAAATCATAGCTTAAATTATTGGTATTTTTATCATATAGTTCATTTTATGATGAATTGAGAAAAATAATGAATTTAACTTGAAAACTGAATTGCGGTCTAAAATAATAATAATGTCAAATTATATTTTTAATATGTTTTAATTTAAAAATATATATAATATATATTAAAATAATTTAGGTCATTTGACTCAATTTTATATTGAATTTTCAAATAATTACATAGTAATCATTTGAACATTTTCTACTTAAAAAACTCAATTTTTCATCCCATCTGTTGGATTAATTCTAAATTCATTTCCACCTATTACATGAATTTAACATGGAAAATAGAATTAAATGTTTATAATAATATTAATTTATAATTTATAATATGTTCAAATTAATTTATTTTCCTAAATTGTTACGAAAAATAGTCTATATTATTTAAAGTGATTAAGAGAAAAACGAGTTTATCATGGGACTACACTTTCATATTTTTTTTAAAAAAGACCTATAAACATATAAAAAACCCATTGGATTATATTATTTATACCATATAGACTATTTTATATATAATTATTTATTATTTTAGTTACATGATGAATGATTGAACTCTCAATAGTGTTTACTTTTTGTAAATTACAAGAATGTCAATCGTCTTCCACTATAAAAGGGAACTCACATTCCTAAATAATTCACACATCAAAATAATTTTTCAACATAAAAACACTAAACAATTTAAATACCAACATCCCCATTCTAATAATATCATCATCACATTGGGTAGAAATAAATGTATTATTACTTTTTCCAACAATCCAAAATCAATTAGTCAAGAAGAGGTAACATTTACCAATGATCAGTTTTGATTTATTTATTTCTCCACACCTTCAATTATTATTATATAATTATTATAAAATAAAACATGTATCATAAATAAACATATATGTTTTTATTTTATGTTTATAACATAAAACAATACATAATTACCTCAATTGGTATATATAGTCATTGTTCGTGTGTACGGTGGACTACCACCTCACGAATAATTGTGGTTTATTCAAACATTACTAAATCTAATGGTACATAATTTTGATGGTTTAATAATATATATATGATATTTATAATTAATATATTCTTTTTTTAAATATTATATTAGCCTTTTTTATTTTTAGTTTTGGGAAATACGATTATGTCGTTCTTGTGTATGGAAGACTACTGCCCCACGAAACGATTCGATTCATTCATGCATTACATGGAATGAATTAAATATGGTTTTAATAAAAATATTTTTTAAAAATTAAATAAAGATTATACTCAAATGATAATATATAAACAAATAATTTACATTTAATTCTTTCAATATGGTAATAAAATGGAAATAGAATTTATGCATATATGTCACACATTGTCTCCATGAATGGCCTATTTAATTCTATCCCAATAAAATATATATATATATATATATTGAATATATATGAAATTTAAATAATGGTTTACATTATGTATATGATTAAATCCTTATCTATGTAAGAGGTGCAAAAAATAATATGTCAAAACAAAGTAAAAAATAAATGTAATTAACACATGAAACCATGAAAATAATGGAATATTATTATTAAAATGGTGAAAATGTTTTTATAAAATAATAATATATTATATTATAAATATTATTATGGTTATTTTATATGTTGATATGAATCTTAAAACCATTATAAATGTTTTTAATGATATTTATACAAAATAGAAGCTAATAGTAAGGGGATTTCTAGTCTCACTTTTATTTCTGTGAGACTTCTTCCATATAAATCACTCATTTCTTTTTTGTGGGGTATCCACATACATAATACCTATTTTATATTAAATTTAATTTTTTTGATGATATTAGAAGTTTAATTTTATGTTTTTCATCCATGTCACCAATGATTCAATAGTTAATCAAGTAGTTAGAGATTTCTTCTCAATTTACATTATACTGATTCATTTTGTTTATTATGAATAATTTAAACTTAATGAGGTGTATATACTATAAATTTTTCATATTATAACATAATTAAATAATAATTCATCTAATTTTAGGTTTCACTTGATATTATTTAAAATAATGGGTTTGACTCAAAAATTACCAAGTAGTAAATGTTATCATTAAAAGATATATTTATTTTGAGATTATTAACATTCTCTTTAAATAATAACTTATGAACATTTTTCATTAGAAAATTAATTTATATATCCATAATATCAGGTTTTGGGTACTATTATTACCTAAACCATATAATTTTTTACATATGGTCTATATCATGAATGATTTTTAATTAGATGGAGAAATATTTTTAAATTCTCTTCCTTTACTCAATATTAATACTTGACGATGATGCACATTTTTTAATGTTTAAATGGATTATTTGGTATATGAGGAATTATTTGGACATGAATGACATGTTTTTTGGATCGTTTAATGTAATCCCTTTAATGCGTCAGTAGTCTCATGTGACAAATTATTTGGAAAATTATCATGGTTTTTACCATATATGATAAAATATGACTTATTAATGGTCCCAATAGCGATGGTATCAAGTAAGAAGGAAACATGGAATATAATAATAATGAATTTCAATAATTTAGAATTAATTTATTATTATTACTTATATAATATATTTTCCCTTTTAAAATATATATGGATGCACATCATTTTTAATTTCACGATTAAATAGAATAGATTCAATTATATAACATTCCAAATTGTTTATGCTTATTGATTAATCATCTCTTTCAATTTACATATCGTTTATTGAGAATTTGAGATCACACTTATATTTTCCAATCCCCAAGATAAAAGGATGAATTCATGCAATGATTTTCAAGGATTATAAGATTTCACTTTTCTTTTGTTATTTTCATTTCCTAGTATAATATCAGTATCATGTATGCAATCCAATTTTCTAGAAATTCTATTATGATACATCATTTAGGATTTTATTGCATGTAATCATGAAAATTTAATAAATTAATGTATCAGATATGTGCTTCAAGGGTTTGGGTCATTATAGATTGATAACATCTCAAACATGTCTTAAATAAACATATTATATAAAATATTTTATATAAGTAATTTTTTATGAATAAAATAGATATAAAATAAATGTAATAAATAATCCAAACATTGATAATAAATCACCATGGTCATATAACTTGGTGTAAATTATTTTATATCCCTATTATCCTTTCATATCTCAAATTGTTAATCATGTCTAAACATGTATTCACATATCTCTCAAGCTCAATCCGAGTAGGACTCATCAATATCACATTATGGATAACTATTCAGAACTAGGTTTTTTTAGATTTTTAATCTTGGGGATCAGTATCCTATCATGTTTTTCACAAATAACTCCCTAACTACCAAAGATATAATGTTCTCATTCAATCAGTAAATAATGAAAAAATGACCTCTTTAAAAATCATTCATAATTCATAATTATACTTCCCAATTTTTAGTTTCAATATGCCAATTAAATTTCAAAACAAAATAATGGGATTTCAACATATCATTCCTTTTCAAAACAAAACCAATCATTGGTTTTCATCATTTCAATTAAATAGTTTTTTCTTAATGAATTCCTAAAATCATTTCAATAATTTTGGAATTTTCCAAAGATACCCCACAGTTGAAATTCCATAAATAATGGGGTTTTATAAAAATACATGTAATTTCTAATTACAATTTCTAATAATATCAAATTGGATTTTGGTATCTATGAAAGGAACCCTTTTCTCCCGGCTCTCATCCCACTTCTGGCTACACCAAGGGTTTCCTCCTGGAACCCTTCGATTCAGGTTTGGTGGTGCCCCAACGCTTTCTTCTTATTCATTTGGTCCTTTTTCCCACTATTGCTCTCGCGAAAGTGTTTCTACTTTTCTCCCATGTTGTGTTCTTTGTTTTCTTGGAGATTTTGGGGTCCCCTCACGGTGTTATAAGCTATTGATGCCATCTGTTGCTACTTCCACATCTATGCCCTCTCGTTCCACTATGACCTTCCTTTTCGGAGCAGTAGTGGTGTTCTAGAGAGGTTTTGTGTAATGCGACTTGGAGGTTGATAGGTCTCGAGGCATGGCCTGGGTTGGCTTATTCGTTCTGAGGGCCCCCTCTTTTTTTCATCATCATTATTGCCGTCATCTGGAGTCCTCTCGTGCTCTAACCACTACCCTGACCTTACGCTCCACTACTCCCTTCTTGGTCGGACCTGGAGTAATGTTTTCAATGGGGATTTGGGAGGTGTGGTTCGACGACTGTCGATGTTCATGGCATGCAACATTGGATGATGGTTAGGGTTTCTCATATTTCTCTCTCATTTCTTCAGCGTAGGTCTATTCTGTTCTGCGTAGGCCTATTTTCTTAATCATGGATGTCGATATTTTTGAACTTGTTTGATGGTGTTCCGATTTGTGATTCTGGTTTTGTTTCATCTGTGATTGGTTATGGTGGCGGTCCTCGATGTCTCTCTCGATGATGATGTGTATTTTCTTATTCTTTTCGATGATGTGAGGTCATTCTATTTTGGTGGTCTAGTCGTTTCAGGTTTGATGGGGGTTGATGATAAGGTTGCTATGTTCTGCGGCTACTTCGACGGTCTTTGTTTTAGTTTTCGGTGGTTCATGTTGGTTAAGGTACGGTGGTGAGGGTGACGATTAACTGGTATTGATGTTGGTTGATGTGGTTTGCAGTGGTGGTCGTCGGCATCGTGACGAAGGTGTTGTGATATATTGATGGTGTTGTTGTGTTGACAGGACATGAATTCTTCGATTCAATTGATACCCCTCAGTTAGTTCACGATATTTTCATGATTTTCGGTGGTCTTGGTATCCTTTGAATTTAGAAACAGGTCTGTACTCACTGTCTTGGCACGATGAATATATTCTATTTTAATTTTTAAAATTTGAATTCTGTAATGGGATGTGTTTTTTGAGGTTGTGATTTGATGCTTCAAGGAATGTTTTTGTATGTTGCCACTTTTCCTCAAAGTGGGTTTTCAATAAAATAAATAAAAAATTGATTTGGATTTAAGAAAAATTTTGGTGTATCATAATTAAATTGAAATATATTTAAAAAAAATCATGGGATTTAAGGTTTCTATTACATGTAAAATTCTAAATATAACCACAGACCATCAATCATGGCGACAATTGATCAATAACCACAATGATAATGGCAACAAACATCCAAAGAGAATACGATCTATGAATTGGACATATAATTGAAATTAATAAAAATAAATATTACAACCATTATCTACATTATGATTATAAATATACAAGAAGTAAGTATAAGAAGATAAGAAAAACCATATGAGAGGATATCAAGTTACCAAATTGAGATTTATTAAGGTCAACACTATTTTTACATGCCATGAAAATGGTTTAGAGAAGACACATTCACTTATAGAGAGCCTTGGTAAGAAATGATTTTTTTTGGTATTAATGGGAAGGTCATGCAATACAACTACAGGGTTATGGATTTATAAATGAATTTTTGGAAGTAAAAAAATATTTTCATATTATTCCTTTGGAGGGATTCATGGTTAAAAAAATAGTGTGCCCTTACCGTGGCACCCATATGGACTCACTATCTAAGGGTTCATGGTTTCCCCTAGGTGGGAACATGGTTTTGGAAACTATGTTGCAACCATTCATTACCCACTATCCTTGAGGTGTACGACATTCACCAGTGGAGAAAATGGTTCGGGAAAACAATGGACCAACCTTATAGTACACAAAAAACATCAAAAATTATCTAAATTTCACCAAAAACCCCATAAAACAAGTCCCAGGCAGAAGAATATAAAACTAGGGTCATGGAAAATATATTATAAAATAATGGTATGTACTAATAAATATTAAATTAAGATCATAATTATTTCATATATATCACATATATTCATTAACAATATTATTATTACCTTCCTCGTAATGTGTTTGTAAAAAAATAAATCGCTTTATGAGGTGGTATTCTGTCATACACAAATGTGACTTTATCATATCCCCAATAGAATGGAAATTATGAAGATTTATGTGATATAATAATTAGAATATTTTAATTATGTTATAAATATAATATATATATATATGTTAAATTGATCATTCTAACTAGTTGTGTCAGTCGATGATTGAAAAAGAATTACAATTGTTCTTGAGGTAGTACCCCTCCATAAAAAGAATTATGGATTGAATTACCATTTTATGGAGAATAAGATTTATATATATTACACCATTAACATAAATAAACTAATTATATTTTAGATACTTATATTTTTATATGAAAATAATTGTAAAATATTTTTTGGTGGTGGAAGAATAAATAAAAACATACTTGGTTAATCATGAAAACAATTCATCAAGAAAACTTCATTTAGTTAAAACATAAATATATTTCTTAGGATTTATTTTTTATCCAATATTTAATTTAGGTCTTGAGGATTGATGATAAGAATTTAATTGGGTGGATATTATCTAGGAAAAAGGGCATTGATGTTGTAACGATTATTGGAGAGGTTGTGGCCATTCTAAAGTGAGGTGAGTGGTGTACATATAATTTATGAAATGAAAAAGTTGTACCCATGTTTCTCAAACGAAAAACAGATCAGTAAATGAATATTATATATAATTATACATGATAAGGTTTAATTATATCAAAAAATAAATTCTATACTAGTTTTTAGGTTCTTTTAACCTTTATTATTTTAGTTTAACCACAGGAAAATCAATTTTAACCTCAACCACATTAAAATATTATTACAGCTTTCACTGTTAATTATAAAACTAAATTAAGATGAAAATGTTGTTTAATAAAAATAATTATTATTAAAAATATAAACTCTATTTTACTAAATTCAATTCATATTATTTTTATAATTTAATTAAAAAATAAAAGCATAGAGAGGACGAAAAATCGATTATTCAATAAGTGTATTTTTCATGCATGATATGATTTTATGTTATCTCTATAACTAGAAATAATCATAAAATAAATTTTAGTCAATATTTCATGATATATAGAATTTTTATTTATTTTAATTAATTAATAATTTATCATTTTATTAATTAATTAAATGGGATAAATATTATTCACATTGAAATAGATTTAAGAAAAAACTTATTCTTATACCCAAAAAATAAACATTTGAAGAAAATCCAATATGAAGATGATTACAATTTAATAATGTTGATAAAATATAACTATAATATTTATATTACCTTATATCATATTCAAAACTTAAATTTATATTTAAAATTACAGAATTGATTGTTAATCAATGATAATTTTATACAAAAACGCATTTTCCACTATTCAGTGAAAATTAATTGTGTTTCGAAAGCTCCAACATTTTCCCCATAATTAAATTTTGATATTCTAATTTAAAAAAACTGAAATAAATTATATGAAATAAATTTTCAATATTTTCATAAATTAATTAAAATATTTTCTCATAAAAATTAATAAAAATATTCTTTCAAGAAATCATATTTAGGAAGAATAAAAATTACTTACTAGAAATTGATTGATTATTTAGTAATAATTTATAAATAAATTTATATTGATCCGTAAATTTATATAAATAAATAAATAAATATATATATATAATAAATTATTCAATATTATTAACACATGTAAATTTAATATCTATGTTATAACGATAATATTTACAATAAAATTATATCATTTTTTATTTAAGCTCGGTGTTGTGTCTCTTGTACACTATATATAATATCTTTTTATAAATCACGTTTTTTTAGATCATGGGTGGTGGAAATATGAAGAATGAAATCACATTCATTCCAAAATAAGATAAAAATTAATGACTATTTTCAAGGGTATATTTTCTCAAATGGAAGGTACTAGTCATCAATGATTGAACATCATAATAAAACAGATGAAGTGACATGATGTAAATCAATAAAAATGTGTAAAAAATCAATGAATATAGAAAATCATATCAAATTTCAAAAATAAAAGTAAATTTTCACAAGACTCAAAATTTTTTATCTCTATTCTAAAGTTAATTATTTTAAACACTTAATCTAACAATACCCTATATATGATAATAAATATACATATTAGTGTTGAGTATAATAATTCTCATTAGGATTCTCTTATATATCCTTGTGTATAAATATGATTAAAAAAACTAATTTATCCATGAAAAAAAAGGTAAATATAATAAAACACTAATAAATTATAACCTTAACATAAAATAATATATTTCACTAAAATAGTGAATATTATATATAATTATCAAATATAACATTAGATAGTAATAGAAAGAAAAAGTTTTTCATACACCATATCCCACATAGTAGATTCTCATAATTCCTAGTGGTTTTTGTCTTAGATCCATAAAAACATTAGTCATGGGTTAGGGGAAACTGGGGTAATTCATTTTTATCCATCTTTAAATATTTCATTTAAATAGACATTGGGTCATTCCCAACCAAAAACATCTAATAGTAGTATGATAGTTAACAATGAGTTTGTATCTACACTAAAATGAAATAAATATAAAATTTATAGTAATATCTCATACAATATCAACAATGACCTCAATTGTATCACCATATATCCTCATTACGATATATAATATTTTTTATCCTCTCATAATGAAATGTTATTTTTACTGATTTTAGAAATATTTCTCACAATAATCATATATAATTCTTAATGAATATGAGAACAAATAGAATCTAGATAAATCGACAACACAAACCATTAGGATAAACCTATTGGTTTATAAATATATGTAGAATTACATTTTAAAGAATATTTTATATCTAAATTCAAGGTTTTTATATATTATCATATCAATCCCCATCATTCATTTCATTAACTCATGAATTTAATTCCACTAGAAATGTTTTATTCTTAATCATCATGTTTAATATTTTATCCCCACATAGAAAATTTTATATAATTATACTAGTTGAAAAGGGTTGTAATAAATTTTTAAATAATATATTTCATGGACCTCATTCTAAATCAAACACTATATATTATAATAGTGACAAAAATAAAAGAAATTAATCTCTCATAGTGGAAATGCATTAATACAGATAAGTGAAATGAAACATGTTCCATATGAAATTACTCTAGTGTTAGTCATTTATTCACTTATTAATTTAATGATATTATCAATGTAATCATTTAATAAATGGAATGAAATATATTTCATCTTGAATTCTATAATTCTATAAATTTTAAATGAATGTATTATCATTATGTCATTTAAAAAAATTTAAATTAAGGGTCATGTAAATCATTCCACCATTTATAATGTGAAATGTTACACTCTATTATATTTTTCTGGTATTCCTTGACTTTTGTGTCACGCCCATGTTTGAACATTTTATTTTTTTATGGTTTGGGTTGGGTTCTCGACCATTTTTTTTGAGAACTCGGTGTGACCATTTTACAAATTTGAGATATTCATTCTATTAAACCTTGGTCTATCCTCATATTTTGGGATTACTTATTAATTTTTGTGAATAGTATAAAATTTTGTCTAGATAGATTACATCGCACATTTGGAGCATGGTTAGGAGTAACCAAGCACCTTAACCCAGGTAAACATGTGGTAGTTTTTGGGTGAACAATGGTGACCATACGCCTACCACACAGTTATCTAGACCAAGCGGTATGCATGTGCGGTTGGTCCTCTCCCCATTAGAGATGGTCAGATGGTCACCGCATAGTTTTTCAAACCATGCAAAGTAACTATGGAATCTACCATCTCATTAATATTTAGTGTTGTAGGTTTTTTTTCTACCGATTTTTATCCCTCTCACACCTCTCTAGTGGCCCTCTAAGTCTCTCCTTCACCAGGGTTTCTCCCTGCTTCCATGGATCTGCCAAATCCTCATCCCTTGGTGGTTTTAGTCTAGATCATTTAAGGAACATCTGGGTAAGTCATTCTCTCCCTCCATTTTTCTCAATTTTTTTTCTTTGGTTCTTTTATTTATGGGTTTCTATTTCCAATGTATATGTTTTATTTTGGTGTTGTATCATGATCCCCGTGGATTTATCCTCATGATTATGGGTCCTTCAATCCTCTTTGTTGTGAATTTGAGGTGAGGATGGGGTTTCACATCTATTTTTGGATGTTTAATAATTTGAAGTAGGTGGCTCTATTCCTTAACAATTATAATTTTTTTTAATAATCATGTTATTGTATTTCATATTAATCTATAGATTTATTTTTTAGTGTGAAATATTTTTTTTTGGTTTGTTGGAATGCAAAGATGTTGAATGTTTGTCATTAAAAAGGGTTAAGGTTATGTTTGCGTTGGTTTTATAGTGTTTTTTCTCAAAAAAAGGGGTTTATGAATTCTGTGGAAGATTATGAATGGGTTTTTAATGGAAAATATTGTGAATGAATTTTGAATGTATGGTTTCAATGGATAAATTGATTACATAGATTGATTGTTTTTGTTGTGCACCAAAAAATAGAAAGTGCACATTGTTTACATGATGAATTTATTTTGAAAATTGAACTATGTTTTTTTGTTTATATAAAAATAGTCATAGACCACCGATTTGGTTAATCAATTGGGTTTTCCTCTTATTATTTTTGATATGGGGATATGTGAATTGTGTATGTGACAGTAAATGTATTTGGAAGGAGTTTTTGGTTTGTGTAAATAATGAATGTGTTTTGTTTTTTGGGAAATGGTGATTTCATGGTATGTTTATAATGATTGGAATATATATGTAAAAATCCATTTTTTTGCAATATGTGAAATGAGATTGATCACATGGGAATCTCGAGTATCTAGGAATGATGTATCGAACTAGTAATCTAGTTATTCAGAAGTGTCTTGTCCCAGTTTCACTCAAAAGGATTGATGATCACATGACTAACTAAACTATGATGATGATTGATCCCAACAAGAATTTTGTATGTTCTTTTCTATAGTGTCTCATGCATGTCGATGCTAACGGTTGTGGTTACTATAAAACCATTCCCCGAGGTAAAAGTATTTAAGGTCCCGTACATGCTAGATTACCCCTACAGATTTACTAGCGGTGCTCTCTTAGGGCATGATACTTATATGATGGTGTGTCATCCATCAGCATACATTAGACCTTTGAATGTAATTTATTTCATTGATCTTTTATTTCAGAAAAGGATTTATTTTAAAATTTTCCATTAAAAGTGTCATTCTGATGTGGTTTTTTAGAAATTGGATTCCTTGGAAGTGTTCCATTGAATATGGATCTTGTTAAAATGTTTCCTTAAAAATAGTTTTGATGGGATTTTTCTTGAATGAGCATGTTAATTTTTACTTAATGGTTGTAGAATAGAATATTTCTATTTGGGTTCATCCTACTGATATTTAGATAACACCCTGGATACACCCTTGGTTGTATGTATACCATGTGGTATATGGATTCAGGTAAGGGAACAATGTACCAGGTTGGCAGCATGGGTTTCAAGTGGTCTTCTCTTGTGGATATTGGTTGTAGTGACTTGAGGATTTTACTCCTCTCATTACTTAGGGATTTGGGATGGATTTTAGTTTTTTTTGTTCTATTCTCTATAAGTTTATGTTCATGGTTGTAAACAAAAAATCTATAATTTTTTATTTCCATGTATGGTTGTCACTTTTTAGATTAATGTTTATATTATGTTTCTGGTTAATTATTATGGAATCGGTTAAATTGTTCACATGTTATAATATTGACACTCAAGCACTAGTTTCCAGCCCGAGGGGATCGTGAACACCCTATGGGATATGCCACAGACCGGGTCGGGTTCCGGTCGGATGGCATCCCTTCTAAGTGTCTAACAAACTAGTATCAGAGTATAAAGGCTATGTTAGGTCTTTTCCATTATGAAAGAGTCAGGGAATACCATATTTAATACTTTTACGACATGAAATTTTGATTATGTATATAATTACAACCCAGCACACCTTGGGTTAGGACTCATGTTTCTAGGGGATGTTTGGTTTTCAACTGTGACATTTAGTTCTTGTGGTTCACTACTATTTGGGGAAATTAAATAAGAGTTGGGTCAATGGTCTCAGGGATATCACAAGGACTGGAAATCTATGTGGAGCCAGATATATTTTCCAAGAACAGTCCCTGTGATGGTGGTGCACTTGGAATATTCCCACTAAATATATGTCATATTTTCCCTTCATCACTACTTTTCACCTGTATTGTTTAGTGTATTCTTGGGTAATGATGTTTGTATTATGAACCCCCATTTTGGAATTCTGAAAAATAAATTTAAATTATATATAGTTGATCATAAAAATGTATAAAATGGGGATTCAGAAATTGTTTTCAATAAAATATTGATGACATGGATTTTCAAAATATGATTTGAGTAAATTGGGATGAGTTTATCGAGATTTTATTTTTTCACCAAAACTTGTAGTTTATTGAAAAAAAATATGTTGCTCAAAAATAGGGAATGTTATTATTTATGGATTTTTGGAAATATGTTTCAAATAGGAAATAATGAGTTTCTAATTAAACGGTTTTTGGTGAAATGGGATTTTTGGAACTATTTTAAAGTGTTTTGAATAGAATGAAATTTTTATCAATTTATACATGGAGTTTTTTTAGTACCCTAGGATAGAGGTATGTGGCTTTTGGTTATGATTTTTTATTTTTTTAATGTGAATGAGATGAGTTAGAAAGAGGTTGGGATATTTTTGAATGGTTTTGAATGAGTTTGGAGGATTTTCTTAGGGAGCATAGTTTGAGCACAGTTAGGGGAAACCGTGTGGGTTCTCCAGAAAACCGTGTAGGGGAGAGAGTAGGCTTCACACGTCCTTCACATGGTTTGTGAAACCATGCGAGGAAACCGTGTGGACCCTTTCTCTCGAGGCAGTAGTGTGTGCACAATTAGCACACCATTTTTCAAACCGTGCGGGCTAACTGTGCGGCCACTTAAGGATATAAAATATTCCTTCGGTTTTGAAATTATTCCTTCAACTCGGATGCGCGAACAGTGGGTGAGATTGAGCTAGTGTGGAATTTCATAGTGCTTCATATGTATGCATATTATGTAATCATGGGAATGGATTGGATGGTAGAGTTTAAGGCCCACATCGCCTGTGATGTGCGAACAATGGATTCTACGATTCACAATGGCGTTAGACGTCTCTTTAGAGGATATAGACATGAAAGGCAGGGTGTAATGAGTTTTTTTGGCACCAGCAGTGGGAACGTTACCATATCAGTTGGTGGTGTTGTCGTTGGAATTGTTAGATGGTGTTGAAAAAAGTGTTCTTCTAGTAGTGGTAGATCAGATTATGGATGTTTTTCCTGAATAATTCACTGGGATACCCTCCATAAGAGAAGTGGATTTTACGATTGATCTTCTTTCAAGGACCAATAATATCTCACATTCGTCTTATCAGAGGAACCCTATTGAATTGCAGGAATTGAATGTCCAGTTGGATGAGTTAGAAAACAATGGGTTTATGCTACCTAGCACATCCCCATGGGTAGTGTCGGAGTTGTTTGTGAAAAAGGCAGATGGAACTTTGAGTCTCTATATTGATTATCGTAGACTTAACCAAGTTAGGATAAGGAATAGATATCCACTTCCACAAATTGATGATTTGTTCAACCAGTTGTGGGAGCCCATTGGTTCTCTACGATCGACATGAGGCTGGAATATCATCAATTACAGTTGAGGAAGGATGATATTCCTAAAACAACTTTCAAAATTAGATATGGAAGTTTTGAATATGTGGTTATTCCCATTAGATTAGCGAATGATCTAGCGGTGTTTATGGCATTGATGAATCAGATATTTTAGAGATATCTGGATTCATTTATTGTCGTGATTGTAGATGATATTCTAGTGTATTCAAATACAAGGGTGGATCATAAGAAGCACTTGGAGACAGTATTAGGGATCTTTATGGGTCATCGGTTGTATTCCGAATTGTCAAAGATTTACTTTTCGATACAAGAATTTCATTTTCTTATCCGTTTTATTTCTGATAGGGTTGTTTCCGTGGATCTAGAAAAGATAGAGGCTTTTATCTCGTGGTAACCGCCAAGAAATAATGTTCCATTCTAGTGGAATAAATAGTGTCTGCAGTGTTTTGAAGAGCTAAAGGGTCACCTTACCTCAGCACCAATCTTGGTTTTTCTAAAACCAGGAATAGGGTACGTGGTGTATTGTGATGCATTAGGATCAGGGTTGGGGTGCGTTCTCATGCAAGGGAATCATGTGGTTGCGTATGGCTCATGACAGTCGAGGATGCATGAGAATAACTACCCAACTCATGATTTGGAGTTGGCAGTAGAGGTCCATGATTTGAAAGTGTGGAGTCATTATCTCTTCGGTGAGAAATTCACATTATATACAGATCATAATTTCATGAAGCACATTTTCTCACAATGAGATTTGTACTTGAGGAAAAGGAGATGGATGGAATATCTCTAGATGTTTGATTTAGTCTTGATGAACACACAGGGTAATGTAAATTCGGTGGAAGATGTATTAAGTATAAAATCATATGCTCAGGTGGTAAAATAGGTATCAGACCAGTGGCAGTTGATGTCAGTTATAGCTGACATGTGTTTGGAATGTGAGGAAAAGGGCGATAGAGAAGTCTTCTTTCTGGTTTTGTTGATTCTGGACTTGGTTGGATTGGTTAAAGAGGCACATATATCTGATTCTAAGTGTGTGACCATGGGGTCAAGACTCAATGTTGGGGAGACCATTGAGGGTTGGAAAATGAATGAAGATTCTGTTTTTTGTTTTCAAAATCAGATGGTTGTTCCAGTTTCTTGTCAGGAGGATCTTCTCACGGCGTACCATCATTCTAGGTGGGTTGTTCATCCAAGAATTCAGGAAATGTATAAAGAGTTTAAAGCGCAGTCTAGGTGGTCTGGTATAAAAAGGAGAGTGGATGAGTTTGTTTCAAGATTCTTGACTTGTCAGTAGGTCAATGCATTGCATTTGAGGCCATCTATAATGTTGCAGTCTTTACCAATCCATGTCTGGAAGTGTGAGAAAATACCGATGGATTTTGTCACAGGTCTCCCAATATCAGTCCGAAAGCACGATTCCATTTGGGTGATAGTGTATTAGCTAACTAAGATAGCCCATTTCATTCTAATTCATTAATCTCATACGGTGGAGGATCTATCCAAAATCTATATCTAGGAGGTGGTAAAAAGGCATGGTGTTACAGTTTCGATCATATTTGATAGAGATCTGAGGTTTACATCTCGTTTTTGTGAATCCTTACATCTATCCCTTGGGACATAGTTGATGATGATCACGATGTATCACCCTCGGACAGATGTTCAATCCGACAGGATGATACAAACTTTGGAGGATATGTTGCAGGCTTGTGTCATGGTTTTGGTGGATTGTGGGAGGAGCACTGGTCATTGGTTGAATTTTAGTACAATAAAAGTTATCAGGCATCCATATATATGGCTCCGTTTGATGCTTTGTATGGGCGGTCGTGTCGTTATCCACTATGTTTGGTGGAAATGGGTGAGTCATTGATGGTTAAACCGAGCCTTATCCATGAGACTATAGAGAAGATCATGTTAATATGGAAGAGAATGGAGATGGCTCAGAGTCTTCAGAAATAGTATGAGGATCATCATCGACAGTCATTGTCGTTCGAGGTGAGTGATCATGTTTTCTTGAGTATCTCTACTAGGATGGGACATCGTCAGTTTGGGAAGTAGGGAAAGTTATCTCCGAGGAATATTAGACCTTTTGATATTCTTGAACGGGTTGGTGAGGTGGCTTATCATTTTTCTTTTCCACCTTTGTTCGGTGCGGTGCACAATGTGTTTCATGTGTCTTAGTTGAAAAAGTATCAGCCAGATCGTGACCATGTGATTCGATGAAATCATGTTGAACTAGAAATGGATGATTTGTTGGTGCATGTGCAAGTGAGGGTTCTGGATAGGAAAGAGAATGTACTTTGTGGTAAAATCATTGGATTAGTTCTTGTTTTGTGGTGGCATCGTCAGATTCAAGATGAGACTTGGGAGCAGTAGAAGGATATGGTCCAGTAGTGGCCCGAGAACTTTCTGCAAAGTGGGGGTTCACTACTTTCCGTGGACAGAAATTCCACTGGTGGGGCAAATTTAGTACCACCGGTTTAATGTATGTGTCCTTTGGTTATGCATTTTTTTTGTGTTTAATGTGCATGAGATGAGTTGGGAAGAGGTTGGGAGAGTTTGGATTGTTTTTCAATGAGTTTGGAGGATTTTCATAGGGATCACGGTTTGGGCATGGTTAGGGGGAACCGTGCGGGTTCTCCAAGAAACTGTGCCGGGGAGATAGCAGGCTTCGTACGGCCCACACATAGTTTGCCAAACCATGCAAGGAAACTATGCGGACCCTTGCTCTCGAGGTAGTAGTGTGCACACGGTTAGCGCATAGTTTTCCAAACTGTGTGTGCTAACCGTGTGGCCACATAAAATAGAGTTTTAAACCCTGAGTTAGCTCGATATTGCCTCATTCTTCTACAAATCCTCTCCCACTCAAGCATTACTCGGGATTTTGGGTCCTCAGGTGTTCAGGGTGAACTTCCATTTATTCATGAAGCGATTAAATGGGGTTTTTTGGTGTTTTTAAGGTGGTTTCTGTTGGTTAAGTCTCTCATCATGGTTTTCTCATGGGTTCCTCTAGATCCACATCTCCCTCTTTATTAATTATCTTGATCTAAACTTGTTGTGTGTAGATCTAGGGCTGTGGTTACCTTGGATACTGATTTTAAGGCTTGTGATGGTTGGTTAAGGGGATCTAGAAAGGTTTTTATGGTGAGTTCGCCAGAATTGAGGTGTTTGTGCATGTGGGTCGATTTCTCGGGAACCCTAAATGTAGGTGGATTCAATATCGACTCCACATGGTTAGAACTACTGGTGTTTGATTTCAATTAGTTTTTGTGATTGAAATTTATTGTGAATGTTGTGCCAAATTGGTTTGAAATCCCTTTGGTGATGTTTCTAGGATTTTTGCATAAAAAGGGGGTTTTATGGTTAAATGTTATTGTTTTGGATTTCAAAATTGAGATTTTAAAATTGTTTTTTGAAATTTATTTGGGAAAATGGTGGATGGAAAATGGTTTTCAATACTGATTTTGTTTTTATTAAAATGAGGATTGTCATGGAAACTGGTTTTCAATAATTGAACGATTTATTGAAGTAGATTGTTATGTGATGGAATCGATTGATTGAATGTTGTTGTGACCTTGGTGGGTCATATGCTTTTTTATGTCTTGATGGGAATGTTATGTGGAAGTGGTGAGAAGTACCACTATAAAAAAAGTATGGATAGTGGGTAGAAGGGACACCATTAAAGGATAAGTGGAAGAGAAGGGACACTACTTGTGAATGGGTGAACGGGTTGGACAGAAGATCCACCATTTTGTTGTAGTCAGGAAGTACCACTAGGTCTGAATGGGTGGATGGGTTGGACGAAAGCTCCACCATTGTGTTTTTTTGGTTTTTTGTTGTGCATTTTTTTCAAGTTAGAAATTTCTGTGCTAGTGTGTGAATGATGAAATGGATTGTGGCATGTTTTGTTGGATTTCCCTTGGTTTCTTGGTTTAAGTGTGATTTCATGGTAAGGGAATGTTTGGATTATGGAAATGGTTATACTGGTGATTATTTTATTTAAATTGTTTTATATAAATTTTCTAACGGTTTTATCCTAGTGACATGTGTTAGGAAGTCATTTGGGGAAAACCTACTGAGTTCTAGTACTCACTCCCTACTTTGGCACTTTGGTGTCTTTGTAGATGTCGTGTACTGTGATGTGGGCAAAGGTAAAGAATATCCCTCCTATAGGGGTTCATTGTGATGTCTTGGTAGAGCTTGGAGCTTGGATCTTGGTGTAGAGCTGTGGTGGTATCATGGCATGTGGTTCTTGGTTGTTTGGTCCTCTATGTAGTACTCTGATATTGTGTTGTTTCTTTTGGATTTGGGTTGTATGGTGGAACAATTTGGTTCCCTCTTGGAAATTCATGTTGGAATGTTTTATTGGAATGCATCATATAGTTGTGATTAATGGATCGTTTGGTTGGTTTTGACATAAGGTAAAACTGTTCCCCAATTTGATCATAAAGCCCTCAAAATTTATTTCCAGGCTTTGGTGTCTTGGGAACATCTCTTAAGGCCAGGTATCCCTCACCGCCTCCTCAGGCCAATGAGGTAGGGGTGGGGAGTCACTATTTGAAAATGGATATTAATATGGTAATTAGATTTGTTTTTAAATGAATCATTAATTTCATGAAACAAGTTTTATATTATGATAAATTTTTTTCTAAATGACTGGGTATTGATAATAACATGGTATTTATGAAACTGGATGGGTTTTGATGTGGGTTCACTATTTTGAAATTGATTTGAAAGGATTTAAAGTGAATTATTATTTTAATGATTTTTGTTATTTATAAATTTTATTGTGATATTAATAATGGGTTTTGAATTTGTGACTAGATATTTAATAAATGTTAACGAAGTGGGTTGAATGGTTGTTTTGGAAATTAAATATGGTTTTCTCTTGAACTTTGGTACTCTCACGAGTGATCACATTCATAGGATATGTGTATAATGTGTATGTGTGCCTAGTTCGTATGTGAATATGAATGTATAGAACTCCTTGAGATTACAGAGTTCGTAGTACAAACCCCAACACCACCCTATTCTCAAAAAAACATTTGAGGTAAAATTGTGTGTTTTGATAACTGATGATTATGTTGTGTGTATTTATTTATTTTGGGAAATTTGTTGTGGGGGTGTTTTGAGTTTGAAAACTCTTCTAGTTGTCAAATTTTTTGGGTTTTGGTTTCTTTAGAAAGATTATTTGATGTGATTTTTCATGGTATCTTCCATGATGTGTTTTGGGGGTATATTGTGGCGGCTCCCTTTGTGTGTTTAGTTTTGGTCTGTAGCATGTTTTGGACAACATAACTATTTAATTGGGTCCTTGGGTTTCGTCGTTGGCTAGTCTGTGCCCCCATAAATAGATAATTCATGATTTTTGTTTGTCTATAGGTGATTCTCCATTGGATGATCCTCTAGTTGATCATGGTAAAAACAGATAACTTTGGTTTTAGGGATAAGTTATTTTTCTTCTTTTCAGTTCAGTGAATCCTCTAACATCAAAAGGGTGGATGTAGAAGGATTTGAAATAAATCATAGTTTCCTTGAGTCATTTGGGTTGTTAATGGCAATTTTTTAAAATTGTTATCTTGACTGACCATCCTAGAAGTGGTGAAGGGATATTCAAGTGGGTAACACAGGAAGCATTATCGTTTTTGGGTTTTAGATGCTATATTTAAAAGTATTTTGATATTTAATTGGTTTTCTTATAAGAATGTGATTTTTCTAGTACATCCGTGTGAAAAATCTTGACATAAGATGCAATTACGGTTGTACACTAGAATAATATTTTGTTTGGGACTCGGTTCAAGGTCCCTCTTCTTGTAAAGCTTCCATTTGTCATAGTGGTCATGTTCAGTGATTCTTTTGGTGTCATTTTCTCACTCAACAATAAGGGTAATGGTTGATCATCCTTACAAGAACCTCTAGTTTGAATTAATTTTTTTTCATTTTGGGAATTTATAATTATGTTATTTAATAGGAAGGTGTCTTTTGTCTGTATTTCCTCTCGATGTTTCCCATTCGAACTTTGATGGTGTCATTATTAGGAATCATCTATGTCACTGTCATTGTAAAGGTTATATGTATGGGTAAGTAGATTTTGGGATGTTTAGTGTCATTTGATGTTGTCTAGGTTGCAATGTGGTTCCCAATTTCACTAGTAGGGAATGCTCTATTCAAGGAATTTAATGCCTAACTTCAAGGAAAGAGATTCTTTAATAAACAAAGCTCAATCCATAGGCCCTAGGGTTAAGATGGAAAGTAGTCAAGAATCCCAATAGTGTAAGGTTATATTGATATAATTTCATTCTTTATTATTGGATACGGTGATAGTTTTATTGTTCTATATATTTATTTCATTTCATGTCATCGTATTTACTGGAAATAGGTGTGCTGACTTCTTTCCCATGTTGTAACCTATGTGGGTGGAATAGTTTCTTCTGGGTTACAAGGAGGAATGGTTGGCTGGTTTTCCCAATACTTCATGCTTATACCCTTGTGGGTTAAAATATCAGAGTGGTTTTCCATGTATTAATAACATTGTAAGTCAATTTTCATTTTGGTTTTTATTTGGGATCATTAGAGAATGATGGTGACCGACATGAGTAGTGCAGAGTGTAATTTTTTCCATTTTTATTAGATTTTACTTCATCGGTCCCCATGTAGTAGGGATTGGGACTTGGTGTGGGGTTTCTTATCGGTCTGTGTGGGTAATTTAATCTTATTAGTTCTAATGGTGGAGAGACCCACTGTGGCACTCACTGAATGTTCCACTAAAATGAAATGGTGTCGGACTATTCTTTATTATTGGGAGTCCGTTTAGGCCTCCCTATGTTAGTGTCCTGGTTCCACCTCAGTTGTAGGATGTTTCATTATGGTGGTTGTAATACCATGATATTTTATGAGATATATTGTTATTAATTTCTTTGATGTCATCTATTTTATGTTACACCATGATTATCTTGCATATACACAACATGATATTAGCTTTCAGTATACGCATCCATATACTTTGCTTGTGTTGCTCCCAATTTAAAGTTATTTTGATAGAATTAATCTCACAAAACAATGAGTATATATATTTTTCAATGTATAAATAAAATAAGTTGGGATTATGTTATACGCAACACCAATGGAAGCTTTCACTACATGCAACACTGACATGGCTAGTGTTACCCACATGGACGACCTTCCTCGATAGCTTGCGTGGTACACAATACTGATTTTCACAAAATAATGTCATATTATTATAATATTAGTATGAAATAGCCATTATGAATAGTATTAACCTCATTTTTAATCTTAAAACGTTATAATTCATCTTAAACATTTTTTAGAACATGGTATGAGAACAAAAACACTTTTTCCTATAAAAGATGTATTTTTAAAAAAATTGTGGTTTTTCCACCTTTGATGGAGCACCCATTTTAAATATAATTTTTTACAAATTTACAAGTCCAATTTTACAAACTAAACTTATTCTTTTGAATCAGGATATAAAAATTTACATTGTATAAATTTTCGATATTTTTCTGATAACTTTCATATTTTGATGTATAGTAAAAATACGCAAAATTTTAATTCAAAACAAAAAATTTCATCGAGATTATTTATATGGTTAAATTATAATATTTAATAGTTTTAATGTATAAATATAATCTATTTTTACCATTTAATATAATGTATGTAATTAGCATTAATTTTACATTGAATTCATAGGTAAAATAATTCGAATATTTTGCAATGTTTTATCATTTAAAACCCATTTTCTCAACAACAATATTTGTTTTAAATTAATTACTGCAACTTATATGATTTGAATTGGGAAAAATATATTCCATATTTAGAATAATGAGGTCCAAATTTTTTAAATATATATCTTTTATTTTTAGACATTATGAATAGTAACTACGCTATATTTTATTTTACATAGTTATAGGTAAATCAGGTAGTTAAGGGTAAAAATAATATTATAAAATTTCCCTAACACTTTTCCAAGTATAATTGTATTATTATATTTCATCCTAAAACATAATTCGGTCGAAATAGTTTCTTTTGGTACCCACTTTTATGTGATTAATACATTTATTTTGTTTTATTTAAAGAAAAATTAAATATGTCTCACTTAACCGTTAATAATTAAATTATTTTTAATATAAGGTTATAGTAAATATAAATTCATTTATAAATAAAAATTTGAAATCAAAAACGTTTTTCTTTATCATGGTAATTTATTTTTAATTTTTAAGAAATATATAATTACCTTAATAGCTTATACAATAATGATGTAGAAATTATTTATTTAGGGAAAAATCAATAATATTGTTTTCATTAAAATAATAATACCTTTCAAAAGGCCCAATAACTTGACCAAAACATATTGGTATATTATATCTAAACCATAAGCATCGAAGGGTCTTATTGATGATTATTTGGATCCTTATAAAATAGATTATATCATTTATATTATTTTATTTTAAATGATGTCAAAGTTGTCACTTTCAAAATTTAATAAAGATAAAATTTTAAAAGGTTAGTGTTTTGGGTGATGAATTCTAAAAAAAGTATTCTTATGAAAGATGTTTGATTTATCTTCATCATGGTATTTTTTTTAATTTTTACGCCAAAAATAAGTATATTATATAATTATACAAAAACATTGAAGTAGTTATATTATTAAGAGAAATTTCAAATAAATAGTTCTAAAATTTTTAAAATAAATATTATATGAACAAATTAATGTACTCCACCAATTTTATAGATTAATAAGACATTTTTGGAATCAATTAAATATTTTTTTTTCGAATCTAGCTTCTGTTTAGATGTCATTTAAATTAAAATAAATAAATAGTGTCAAAATTTAAACTATTGGTATTTTATAAAAATAAAAAATTATTAAATTGTTTAAAAATCACAAAAATATTTAATAATTACAAATGAAAAATTATATTGTCTCCAATTTCATAATTTATCCAAATACTTAAAATTAATAAAAAATATGGAAGTATTTATAACAATTTAAAATTTAGAATATTATTCCCACAAATAAATTTAAATAGATTGAATAAGAATAAATAAAAATGATATGGTTAAAAAATAAATTCAAATCATGTCTAACTTTTATTTATTGATGATATTATAACCCTATATCATATTATCTCTAAATTTGAGTCATTTTAAAGGTTTTTTTGTGGGGTTTGTTTTATTATTAATTAATATTTTTGAGGTTTTAAAAAGTGCCTCTCTCCTCTCTTCTAAAAGGATACCTCCTCCCTCTCCCCTTCACTCCATTTTGAGCTTTCATGATCGGCCAAATCATGACCATTTCCCTTATCAACTTCCCTTGAAACATTTTATAGGTCCTTTTATTCTTTAAAGACCATCTTATTTCCCTAATAATACGTTTAAAAGAGGAACATTGAAGAAGAGGAAATATCCTTTACCGATTCATTCAAACTTATTTCTTCTTCTACATTATCTATATGATTTCTTTAATTATTAAGTAAAAAATATAGTATAACCTGTATACTTATATATTATTATGGTTATTAAGCAACCATATTTCATCTTCTATCCATCCTATGAAAAATGAAATCACCACGCGTGAGTACGAATGACTTACTGTCTCCACGTCGTGTTGTAATCTATTTATCTTCACCAATATACTCGGATGAGTATAATTATGGAAGAAATAGAAATATATGACTATTATAATATTATATTGATTGTGACATATTATACACCATACACATAAATACAATTCCACAATCATGTGAATGATATCTTCGCTCGTGCGTACGTACAACTTACCATCTCCACAAGGCGATGAGATTCGTACTCTTTGTTAACCATTCAAGAAAGATTATAAAGTATATATAATAAATAACCATGAATATTATGACATAATAATGAATCCCAATTTATTTATATGTCATTTACTTACTTAAATTCAATTTAATAAGGAAATGAACATAGCGTTCAGGCATACGTAAGACCAACCATCTCCAGGAATAGTGTATTTCATTCCATTTATTGATATATTATATATATTAATATAATGAATATATATGATATATAAATCATATTTTAAATAATTTATGTAATTAATCATGATCTAAGAAATCATATGAAGAATCAAAAGTCAAAACACGTACGATAAATGAAACGATTTTACCCAAAACTCTGCTCTAACATTGAATTGACAAATGAACGAGTAATATAAAGTTATAAGTGAAAAATATTTTATATCATAAATTTTATAAAGGTTATGTTACAAGTTAAATGTTTGATTAAACCCACTATATTGGAGTTCCAGTCACATATGAAAGAAATTGGGCCTAAGTAAAGGGATAATTTTGAAATCTCATTTTTATCCGAGATTGCTTATACGTAAGTATTTACTGGGATTATAATTATCATCAATGTCCATGTTTTATAAAACTGATTCCATAAAATGTTTAATATTATTTTATTTATGTTTAAATTCATTTCTACTCCATTTTTACTTTTACTATGTAGTATGGAAGGAATATTTCTTTTGTTTACCATACGCGGTACTTTTTGTCTTTTCTGGAAGAAGTACAAAGAATGTTCTTTTTCACTTATAAGACATGAATAGATTTTTATAGTTTCATACCTCCTTATTTCCATGAATATTAATCTACAATATTTCATGATTATTTATAGAAAAATTATTTTCTTTTAAAATAAAACAACATTTTGAGAAAATAAGATGATTTTGAAGAAGAAAAGATATTTTACTCAAGAATTCATTTCAAGTGTTTTATCAAAATTATTTACAATTTATGATGATATATGGTTATGTTTATATCCCTATTATTAAATTATTTGATTATGTTATGATGGAATTATTTTTATGATGTCCTTTTATCTTATATGGATTATGTTATGATGGCATGACGTTTAAGAATCCAATTTTATTACATGGGTTATGCTATCATGTATGAATTGTCATTTTATGGAATGCATAATAATGGTTTCAATATGAGATGGTTGGGACATATATCTCAAATAAATGCATTGGGTCATGATTTATATGTCATGAGATAGACATGGCTGGAACAATAAGTAAATCTGGTTCAGTAATAGAGGGTTGGAACGATATGTAAACCCAGTTAAGTAATGGAATTCGTCCACTACGACGGTCTTGGAAGAGATGAATAGGATACTATGGAAATCATAATATATGTCTATAAGTTTTACACAATTACATGTTTTATTCCAATGTTATTCATTCACGGTTAATGTTCCTTTATGATCCATGCCTTACGTACTACCAAGTTTTTTTTCATTGCTCAATATTTTGATGTTTAACTTTTATGTTCATGTTTCTTATTTCAAATGTTTATGGATTGTTTTATTTTCTACATTTTTACCCTTACTAACCATTCGAGCTCACCCTTTATATGTTTTATGTTTTCCTTTCCCAAGGATATAATGAAAGGTTTTAGGTAATAAACCAAAGGGGAAGATCTTTATGGGAGATGTTGATGATATTTCACCATTATTAGAGGATTTTGTTATGAGTTTCCAAAGAAACTAAACTATTATGGTCCTTGGGTGCCTGTTTTTGTTATGTGTTAAGTATTATGAAAAGGTAATTTAATTTACATGTATGTCAAGCTTAGGTATCTACAGTTTCTGTCAAAGTGAATGTTTATTTATCCTTTCAAAACTATGATGCGAAAACATTAATGAGATCCCTGGAGATATTTCAAAGGTATGTCTGGGGAATTTTATAAGGTTAATTATGAGTATAGGATAAAATACTATAATTATGATAACAATCATGAATAACCTAGTATTAAATTTAAAATGATTTAGATTGAGAGTACCCCCATTGATTATGTTTTTTTTTCAAGTATGACTTTTTCCTCTCACACTAAAATTTTTGGGTTTTAGAAAATGGCTGCAAACCTGATGATTCATGTTAATGGGGAATATGATGAACAATATAATGATATTCTCCCTGAGAAACATAATGAAATGGTATTTTGAAGGTGAGACATCATTATTATGACTGATCAGCAATCTCACAATATGATCAATAATCTCAACTTTGGTAAGTTTTCTAACTCATCTAATAAGAGAAAGATGGTGTTTCAAGATGATCATAGTGGAAATAATGTTCAATAGTCCTCATGTAAATCATGTGGGAAGAGGCATCAAGAATAATGTTTCAAAGTAATTGGAAGATTCTTTGGGTGTGGAATAGAAGGACTCAAAGCTACTAATTGCTAAGGAAAAGGTTCAGTTAACACAATGGATAAGGATTACGGTACTGCTAAGACATCAACAACAGTTAAATTTTATAAAAGGTATACTGAGAGATAATTATGCAAACAAATTCCCTAAGGGAAAATCTCATGAATAGAATTAGCATGGTCATATGGGATGTATTTATGTTGATGATGATGAAGAGACTACAAATGATATATGAGATGAATGTAGTGTTGAGGAATTAAATAATGAAGCTTGGACAATGGTTTATGAAGGTAGTAGAATTATTGAATGTTTATCAAGAGTATTGTTGTATATGTAATTACGTGGTACTATGGAAAACAAATCTATGGATTGTTACTCTATTGTTTTTCCTTGGGTATTTTAAAGTACATGATGAATGGTATCGGTACACAAGAAAAGTGATTGGAATATTTTTGGAAAGCAGATTATATGCACATAATGAATAGATATGGAGAAAATAATATGATTTATAGTATTAATGAGATCATGACTAATAAAAGGACAAATTTATATCATGTTTTGAGTATATATATTTTTTTGGGTTTTTTTGGTGAGTGGAAAGGGTTAACTTTTGATAGAATTCATGTTTTCATTAAGAATCTTCGGTAACTAACATTTTAAGAGAATACATGATTAATGTATTCACATGTATGTAATGTTACCAATAAGATATATCTTTTGATATTATAGGGATAAATTATGGTATTCACATGTTTGTTATATGAAATTTATGGTAATTGTTTTCTTCGTACTGTGAGATTAGGCAAATGTATTTTGGATAAGCCTAAAGGTTAGAATGGATTAAGATGGACATAAGATGGTATTTTTTAAGGATATATCTTTTATTATAATTATAATTATTATTATTATTATTATTATTTTGGGAATATTATAATAGTATTGTTTTAGAAAAATGGCAACCTGCAGGATGGGCGACAACCCATCGCGTCAGACAAGGATCCAGGAATCGAACCCACAAACAATGTGTGACAAGCCTTTATCACCTACCACTAGCCTACAAGAAGTCCATGGCATGTATAATTTAGGTTTATTTTATTATGAGGTATGATAGATGAATAATAAGGCCATGTTGGAACCATATATGATTAATCTCACCATAGAGGGACTAATGTATATTTAAAAACTTGTGAGAATATTTTTGTGATAGAGATAGATATAAGGACCTATCATTCTATCGCAAGATATGCTAACACATTTCTAATGACAAATTAAACTTCATTTTTTTAAATAATATATGAAATTGAAATTGTTCATGGAATGACCAACGATGATATTACACTGAAATCAAGTAAGTATATATTCTCATGTAAAATTATTCAACAATAGGGAAAATATCTTAAAAACCAAAATTTTATCCTAGTAAATTATTATCTAATAAATCAAGTGGTCCCTTTTATAATCTCATTTTTATGGCTTTCTGGTAGTTTTCTTTCTCCAAACCTTATTCTCTATCACTATCCATCCGAACATAATGGTATGATTTATCTTCAATATCCATTTTTTCAAATATGCTCTCTTATGAAGAAACCCAGTGATGAGTTAATTTGGTAACTTTTATGTTTCTTACTTAACAATTTTAATTTTTTTTAGTATTCCTTTTTACGTTCTGGGTTTCTGTGAAAGAAAATTTCATTTTGTAAACCATTTATAACCCCGATTAATTTCAAGGGTGAAATTAATTTTAAGGGGGGTAGAATATAATAACCCCATATTTTATGAGATATATTGTTTTTAATGTAATTTATGTCTTATATTGTAGGATACACCATGATTAGATATATCTATACACAACATCGTATTAGCTTACATTATACGCGACCATTTACATTTGTTGTGTTGCACAAAATTTTACATTATTTTGATAGAATTCATCTCACACAACAATGAGTATATAATTTGTTCAATGTATAAATGGAATAAGTTAGGATTATGTTATACGCAACACCAAAGGAATATTGCACTATAAACAACACTAACATGTCTTGTGTTACATGCATGAACGACCTTCCTTGATAGCTTGTGTGGTACGTATTATCGTGTTTCACTAAACAATGATATATTATTATAATATTATAATGAATTATCCATTATGAATAGTATTAACAGAATATTTAATTTTATAACATTATAATTCATATTACACATTTTTTTGAACATGGTATGAGAACAAAATCAATTTTTTCGATAAAAGAATTATTTTTTTTAAAACGAAGTTTTGCCGGATTTTGATGGCACACCCATTTTAAATCTAATTTTTTACAAATTTTTATGTCCAATGTGACAAAATAAATTTCTTATTTTGAATTAGGATATAAAAATTTAGGTTGGATAATTTTTTGATATTTTTCTGATAAATTTCATATTTTGATGAATAGTAAAAATATGATAAATTTTAATTAAAAACAACTTTTTTCACCAATATAATTTATATTATTAAATTATATTATTTAATGGGTTTAAATTATTAATAGAATATATTTTTACCTTTTAATATAATTTTTTTAATTAGCATTAATTTTACATTGAATTAATAGGTAAAATAATTTTAATCTTTTGTAATGTTTTAACTTTTGAAACCCATTTTCACAAAAATGTTATTAATTTTAAATTAATTTCTCCAACTACTATTTTATTTAATTTGAAAAAATGGATTCCATATTTGGAATTAGGAATCACAAATTATGTAAATAGGTGACATTTATTTTTAGTCATTTTGAATAGTAACTACAGAAAATTTTATTTACTGCAGTTAAAGTTAAATTAGGTAGTTAAGGGTAAAAATAATATTATAAAATTTCAATAACACTTGTCTTAATATAATTGTATGATTATATTTTTCCCTAAATATAATGGGGTAAAAATTGTTTCTTTTGGAACTCTATTTTATGTGATTAAGACATTTATTTGATTTTATTTTAAGAAAAGTTAAATATGTCTCACTCCAACATTAATAATTAAATTATTTTTAATAAATAGTTATACTGAATGAAAATTTGATTATAAAAACACATTTGAAATATAAAATGATTTTATTTATCTTGTTAATTAAGTTATAATTTTTAAGAAATATATAATTACCTTAATAGCTTATACAATAATGTTGAAGAAATTTTTTATTTAGTGAACAAACAATAATATTGTTTTTATTAAAATAATAATACTATAAAAGGACCAAACACAAGACGAAATCTTTTTGTTGGAGTATATATAAACTATAAGAATCCATGGTTTGGCTTGATGATCATTTGGAGCATTATAAAATATATTATGACATTTATATTATTTAATTTTAAATGATGTCAAAGTTGTCACCTTCATAAATTATTAAAGATAACATTTTAAATGTTGAGTGTTTTGGAAGATAAATTCGAATAAAAGTATTATTATGAAATCTGATAGATTTATCTTCCTCATTGTATTTTATTTTTAATTTTTATTCAATAAATATGTATATTAGGTAATTATACATAATTGTTTTAATAATTATTTTATTAAGAGAAATATCAAATAGATGTTATTTAAAATATTAAAATAAATATTATTTCAACAAACTAAGGTGCTCTACTAATTTTATAGATTCATAAGACATTTTTGGAAATCTATTAAATATACCTTTTGAATCTATCTCTTGTTCGGATGTAATTTAAATTCAAATTAATAAATTGTGTCGAAATTGACACTATTGGTATTTTATTAAAATAACATATTATTAAATTGGTTAGAAATCACAAAAGTATTTAAAAATTACATATTGAAAATTATATGGTCTCTAATGTCATAATGTATCCAAATATGGATAATTAATAACATATATGTATGTATTTATAACTGTTTAAAATTTAGAATATTATTACGAAAAATTAAATTAAATAGATTAAATAAGGATAAATCAAAATGATAAGGTTTAAAATAAATTAAAATAATGTATAAATTTTATTGGTTGATGATATTACAACACTACCTCATCTCGGATTATATTTTGATCCATTTTGGATCTTTTTGTGTGGGTATTGTTTTTATTATAAATTAATATATTTTGGGTTTCCAAAAGTGCCACTCTCCTCTCTTATAAATGGGAACCTCCTCCCTCTCCCCATAACTCCACTTTATGATTTTAAAATTGGACGACCCCTATCCATTTCCATTATAAACATCTCTAGAAACATTATAGAGGATTTCGTCGTCTTCAAAGACCATATATAGTTCTCTAAGAGGAGGATTAGAAGAGGCATGTTGAAGAAGAGGTAATCTCCTTTACCGATTCATTCAAACTTATTTCTTCTTCTACTTAATCTATATGTAGTGTTTCATTATTAGGAAAAAACTCTAGTATCACGTGTATACTAATATAATATTATTGATATGAATCAATAATATTTAATCTTCTATTCATCCTTTGAAAAATGAAATCATCATGCGTACATACGTACGGCTTACCATCTTCACGCCGTGATGTAATCTGTTTTTCATCACCAACCTAATTGGATGAGTATAATAATGGAAGAAATAACTATATATTATTATTTTAAAAGTATAAATATTCTGAAATATTATACACCATATAGTTAAATACAATTCCACATTCATGTGAATGATATCGTCGCTCGTGCGTACGTACGGCTTACCGTCTCCACGATGCGATGAGATTCATTCTCCATGATAACCATTCATGAATTATTTTAAAGTATATATAATAAATAATAATGAAATATATGAAATAGTAATGACACTAGATTTATTTATATATCATTTACTTAATCCTATACAATTTAATAAGAAAAAAATAACATTAATGCATACGTACCACCTACCGTCTCCATGAACTGTGTATTTCATTCCACTGATCGATATATTATATAAATTTATATACTAAATATATATGATATATAAATAATTTTTTAATTATCTAAGTATATAATCATCATAAAAGTAATAATATGAAGAATTAAAAGTCAAAACACGTATGATAAATGGAATGATTTTACCCAAAACGCTTCTTTAACGTGGAATTGAAAACATAAAATGTAATATAAAGTAGTAAGTGAATAATATATTATATCATAAATATTATTGTGGTCCTTTTACAGGTTAATAATATTTTTAAACCCACTATACATGATTTTGAGACACATACTGAAGAAATTGGACCTAAGGTAAGGGATAATTTTGTAATCTCGTTTTTTACTTGAGATTGCTTATACGTAAGTATTTACTGTGTTTATATTTATCAACCATGTCCATGTTTTATAAAAATGTTTTCATAAAGTATTTACTTTTCACCCATGTTTCTTTAAAGTTTTGTTTATCCCTCTATGACTTTTACTATGTAGTATGGAAGGAATCTTTCTTTTGATTACCATATGAGGTACTTTTTGTCTTTTCCGAAAAAAGTACAAAGAATGATTTTTTTAACATATATGGCATGAGCAGATTTTTACAGTTTCATAACACCTAATTTCTTTGAATTTTAAACTAAAATATTTCTTTTATATTTTCAAGAAAATTATTTTCTTTTAATATTGCAAGAAACTTTTAGAAAAGAATATTATTTTTAAGATGAAAAGATATTTTCCTCAAGAAATCATTTCATGTGATTTATCAAAATTATTTTCCATGTAAAATTATATAGGGTTATGTCTCTTTCCCTATTATTACATTTATTTTATTATGTTATGATGGAATTATTTTTATGAAGTCCTTTTATATTATATGTATTGTGTTATGATGACATGATGTTTAAGAATCCCATTTTATTACATTGATTATGAAATGACCTAAGAATTATGATTTTGTGGAACACATAATAATGAATTAATTATTAGATGGTTGGGACCTATATCTCACTCAAATTCATTGCGTAAAGATTTGTATCTCTTGATATAGACATGGATGGAAGGATAATTAAATCTGGTTCAGTAATACAGGGCTAGAACGACAAGTAAACCCTATTCAGTAATGGACTTCGTCCACTACGATGGTCTTGGAAGAAATGTCTTGGCTACTATGGAAATAATAATATGTGTTTATTAGTTTTACATAATTTAAAGTTATATTCCAATGATATTTATTTATGTTTAATGTTCCATTGTGATCCATTCATTATATTCTTCTAGGTTTTATGTCATTTCTCAATATTTTGATGTTTAAATTTTATGTTCATGTTTTTACATTTACATGTTAATGGATTATTTTATGTTATCCATGTTTACCATTACTGATCATTCAAGCTAACCCTTTCTATGTTTTATTCTTTCCTTTCCCCATGATATAAAGAATGGTTTTAGGTAAGAAAAAACGGGAAGATCTTTATGGGAGATATTGATGTTCGTTCACCATGATTAAAAGATTATGTTCTGAGTTTCCAAAGACACATAACTATTACGGTCGTTGGGTGTTTGTTTTTTTATGTATTAAGTATTTTGAAAAATTAATTTAAATTTCATTTATGTCAAGGTTGGGTCTTTACACTGGCGAGTCCTTTCTGGCCTAACCGTGTTAAAAATTAAGATTTTTTATTCATTTCTTGTCGACTAAAAGAGAGTCATGAGAAATGTTAAGGGGTTTGTTTGTGTGTGTCAAATTATGTATGGTTAGAGGATACTTTCCATTGATCTATCAATGGGATATGATTACATTTTTGGGGGAATGTTTCACTTTTCAATAATTAAATTATGGGTTTCTGAGTTCAAAATATAGGTACTTTCTTTTTCAGTTGGGTTCTTTCCTCAATCTCATTTGTTGGTAATTGATAATCTTATTGAGCTGAGAAGAAGTATTGGTTCTTATTTTCTAAACAACCCTTTGGTTTATTTATGGGGGAATAAATCATTATGGTTAGGATAATTGTCACACCCGGCTTTGAAAATTTTCATTTTTTCTAGTTTGGGTCTGGTTCTCTACCATATATCTTGAGATCTAGGTGTGACAGGTTTAACATTTTGACGTATTTATTCTATTTAACATTGGTGTAGCCTCCCCTTTTGGGTTTCCTTTTCAATTTCGTTTAAGAGTATGGAATTTTGTCTACAAAAATTATTTTGGATGTCTAGTGCGTGGTTAGGAGTAATCGTATGCCTTGGACAAGGTTACCATATAGTAGTGTTTGGTAGAGAAAGTATAGATATCACGTCTATCACATGGTTAGGCAGATCACGAATCAGGCCCATGTGGTTGGTCTGCTCCATGGTAGGAATGGCCGCATGGTAACCACACAATTTTTCAAAATGTGGGGACTAAACATGTGACCTTATAGTCCATTAAAAATACGGGTTTCATGTTTCTATTTCCCCAATTTTTTAACCCTCTCTCCCCTTTATCTCAGCCCTCTCAGTCCTTATTTTCCATGGTGCCTTATACAAATTCCATTTCTCCCTTGGATCTTTATTACTTTAGTGGTTTTTGTCTAGATCCTTTAAGTAACCTTCATTTTAGTCTTTCTCTCCCTATATTCTCCCTCTATTTTAGGGTTTTCCTCCTATTCTATTGGGATTTCATTTTCTAGTGGCTATGTTTTATTTTTTGGGTTAGATCAAGATCCATTTGGCTCTATCCTCATAATTAGGGTTATTTCTTCCCTCCATCTAGTGCGGTCATGGTGTGGATGGTTTTTCGCATCATTTTATGGATGATTATACATGAGAGGTAGGTGGGTCCATGCCTTAATATTTATAGATGTTTTTAATATGCTGGTTTGTGTATTTAACCATGTTCTATAGATAGGATTTGTGGTGTGAAATATATTTTTAGGGTATTTTTCAATTCATTCACATTGAAAGTAGATTTTTAAAATGGGATTGGTTTATCTTTTTTTAATTATTATTTTTCCCAAAATAGGATTGTATAACTTGTGTTGAAGGTGTTAAATGGGCTTCCAAAGGGACATATGGAGAAATAATGTTCCATGTGGGTTTTCAATGTATAAATGTGTCACTTTGGAAATATGGTTTTTGTTTTTCACAATTAAATATAAAGTGTATATTGGTTAAATAATTATAAGCCTGGTTGAGAATTGATATTCGTTTTTGTGTAGATTTAAAAAGGGTCTTGGACCACAGATTTTTTTTTCAATTGTGTGTTCCTCTTGTGATTTTTCAAATGAGGATTTATGACTTGTTTATGTAATGGTAAATGTATTTGGAATAGTTTATTGGTGTGTCTAAAAATGGAAAGTGGTTTTTTAGAAAATAGTGATTTCCCAGTATGTTTATAAATATTGGCACGTGTATTGGAAAATCACTATTTTGTGTAATATGTTAAATGTTATTCATAATAAGGTAATCCCATGTATCTAGGTGGGTAGACTGGGACCAGTAAACTAGGGATTCCGAAGTTTCTTATCCGAGTTTCACTTAGCAAGATTGATTATTAAAACACTAACTAAACTATGATGATGATTGGTCACCACTATTATTTAGGATGTTTCTCCTCTATTGGTTGATGCATGAGGACGCTGGAAGTTATGGTTACTATACAACATTTCACTGAGGTAAACGGTTCTAGGGTCCCACTCATTATATATTACCCCAAGGGATTTTCCCAGGTTGCTTCCTTATGATGTGACACCTATATAATGTGGTGACATCCATCCGAATAAGGAGGAACGTTTAATGTTATTTATTTCGTATGAGGATTATTTTAGAATAGGTTTTAATTTTAAATTTTCCATTATATGTTTCTCTATAATGTTGTTTTCATTAGAAATCAGTTTCCTTGGAAGTGTTACCTTGAAAGTAGTTCATCTTAAAATGATTATTCTAAAATTGTTTTGAATAAATTTTCATGAATAAGACTATTAATTTTTCCTTAAATATTGTATAATGGAGTATTTTTATTTGGGTGCATCCTACTGGGTTTGAGATCATACTGTGTATACACCGTTGGGTGTATGTAGACTTTGTTGTGTGTTGATTAAGGGAAAGGCACAGTGTACCTGGTTGACAGTTTTAGTTTTTAGTGGTCTTCTCTTGTGGATAAAGGTGGCAGTGACTTGATGATTTTTCTCCTATCGTTACATGGTGGTTTGGGATGGATTTTAGTATCCATTTGGTTTTATTCCATTGAATTTTATGTTCATGTTTGGAATCATTAAATCTGTAATTTTTATGAAATGGTTGGTGGTCACTATTTAGGTTTTATTTAATTATTGTATAGGTGGTTTATTATTATTACATAAGCTAAATCAGTCCCATGTTCTAATTTTGATTTCTGAGAACTATTTTCAATCCCGTGGTGATTGGAAATTCCCTTTGTTCCATTCCATAGACTAGGTTTGGCACTAGGTCTCATGTCGACTTGGTTTGGTTTGTAAAATTTTATTTTTGGATTCCCTTTTTTTTGGGTGGATACTAGAATTATCAGAAATATAAAAAACATTATAAGGAAAATGACCTTAATTTTGTGGATATATCATTTTTTGAATGAATCAAGTTTTTGTATTAATGTATCAGAGGCCTTATAGGATTCTTCTGAAGTTCATAGATTGATATAAGGGGGTTTGAGGATTTTTTTCTGAATCTATTTTGTTTTTTGTTTCTATCTACTGGGTGATTACACATAATGAAATAGTATTACATGTTTTTTAATTGGATCAGTCATGATGATGTGAATCTAGTTTATAGAGTGATGTTTTTACACTCCATGAAAGTATTTCACGTCGTATAGTGGGAAAATTTGGATTTTAACATGATGCACTGTTTTTAAGCATTTTTTCATTTCATGGAATTCAGGATGTGAAGGGGGATTACATGTGATGTAATTATATAAGATTTTTTTATAAGGGTTTTGTATGGATAATTTTCAATTCATTCAGTTTTAATCTATCCCTCTCATACCCTATGATATTTTTAGTTGTTTTTGAGATCTCCACTCTTTCAAGATCATTCATTAGATGATAGATAATTGTTTTGTTAATGATGTATCCGTCTAGGTAATCATTCCTTATATTTCCTTTTTTTTTTGTTTTTTTCACCTTTTTTATGGTGGTTATTCATAATTTTTTTGTTTTTTTGTTGATATTTGTTAGTCTCTTATCATGCCTTGAATTTGGAATTCCAATTCATCGGTTTCATATCACTATTGTTAATGGAAGACATGGTAACATTTTTCATGGTGTATTTGTTTATATATAATGGGTTAATTAAATAATGCTAAAATAATTCATGTAAATTTAATTTGGTTCTTTTATTTAAATTATATGAGTTGTGGTTTCAAATTAATTAATGGAAGGATGAATGCTTTAAAATGTTTTCTTTAAAAACTAGATTAGAGCACAAAGTGTTTGATTAAAAAAAAATTCAGGTATTTTAATTTGTATATAGGTTTTCAAAAAGTAAAGTGTACATTATTATATTTTAAAATTATTTATAATTTTAGAACATTATGTTAAAAATAATTTTGAAAAACCTGAGACATTGGGATCCTTGGTGGTATCAAGAACTATACAAGGGTAACCTTAGATAGTGTGTCCCCACTTCCGATTGCATTTGGGAAACTAATGGAAAATATAGGTGCTTTATATTGGATAGTGACAATGTATTCTTGGTTTAGGAACTATTTTTGCTAGTATGTAGTCTCATAGTCTAGGGTCAAATATGGAGTGAATTTTTATTTCGCGTTATTAATGGCATGATTATTTTTATCATGGATTGTTTCTCAAAAGATTTTATATGGCATTCTAAAAATATTTATTAACATTATGGTAACATCATGAATATGTTTTTATATTCCCACCTTATGGAATATGAATATTATTTAATAATTTATTTTTTCTAATTTCTATATTTCATAATTTTAGAATATAAAATAATTTTATGAAAAATAAAAGTACAATGATTTAAATGTGGATTTTTATTTTTGAAGTCTCTTTTTAAAAATTTCTATTTAAAAAAGTGATATTTCATTCTATAAATTAGACCATGTATAGAATCTATGGTTGAATCAAACAATTAACTATCCACGCACATTACATTTTAATTTGGGTTGTTGTAAATTGGTATTGTTGGATTCTGGAAAAGGGAAGGTCATACTGTAATATGTTTTCTTCTCTAGTAGTCACTGATTTTGGTTCAAGATGGTTTGGTTGTGATGGATTTCAACATGGTGACTAGTTGGCCATGATTGTTTTCTAAATTTATAGTTTATCATATATGTGTTGGTTTGTATCAATGTGGTTGTATCTCTTTCATTTACATTGTATACTAGTTTCATGTATAGTTTTTCTTATATTCATGCCTTTTTTTCTATGTTTTTATACCCCACTATGATAAAATATATTCAGTGGATTTCTAATTATCCTAGTCTAGCCTATTAAAAAATTTTATCAGAGGGATTTCTAAACATGAAATTTGTTAAACATCCTTATTTTTTACCTTTTCATGGTTATAAATAAATTAGGAACATTTTAATGATGATATTATGTGTGTGAGGGTTCCTATCCAACTCAAATCCATCTCTGAACATCAGATACCATGGTGGTCTGAATATTTTTACCTTGTAGAGACTTGATTATTGGGTTCATTAGAATTATTTGGATGGGATTTTTATTTAAATGGTATTTTTCATTTATAGTTTTTTATTTATAAACCGTATATTTTAAGATTTGAATAAATTAATTTGCTTTAAATATTTGAAAGTAATACAAGAATTTGGTTCTATGGTTTTGGAATCTACTGATGCCTAATTTGGGATTCTATCTTCTTTTTTAAAAAATTCCTCCATGAATAGATCTTCAAAAATAGAGAGTAAGATATGGTAAGATATTTTTAACATAATCCTCTAGTGTACCTATCTTAATATATTCGTTAATCTATACTGTTTAGACTCTAGGTCAAGTGGGTTTCAGAATCCTAGGATGTTTGGTGGATCACGACTCTGAATTTACTAAGAAGCATCCAACCATTATCCATAGTGATAAGGTATGATAGAAATCCTAGGGGAAGATTGAGATGATTTGGAATATCATCAACATATTGTAGACACATACTAAATCTAATGGTGGGTTTTCCACATACATGCTCAAAGTACCTCAAAAGGGATGGAAGGACTTTACTGTGAAAGCTATATTACACGAGGATCTTACAAGGACTAAATTCATGAAAATATAAAATAAAAATTTATATCCTCATAAATTGTGTTCAATGAAGACCTATGATTTTTAAATAGTAGAGTAGGGAGTTTATAATATTCTAAAGTATTTGATTCATTTCTCTGAGTTAATTTTTTTTGACCCCATTGGTTTTTAATAATGATTTTCTAAAGGCTCAGATGTTTGAGTTGGTACCATATCCTGACCCTCGGTTGATGTTGATTCTAATGTTTCTTCTATCGTATATGGAGGTAGTTGATAAAGAATTTTTGTTATAAGTAGAAATATATGGAATGATAAGATTTAGAGGATCCTTCATTAGGAGGTTGTTTTCTAAGGTGTATCCTATTACAATAAAAGGAATCATAAAGTTTTCCCATTTTTATCTAGATATGATTTAGGGGATTCATTAGGAATATGTAACTTTGTCTGTTATTAGTGTGGATGGGGTTGTTATAAAAATCCTAACTACATAGTGGAACCAAAAACTTTTCATAATTGTGGATTATCCAACCATTTAATGTGTTTTAGTGAAATTATATCCTTGATTAGTGCGGTTGGATAAAATATTACATAGGTTTCATAGGTTCATGTCGATACTTCCATGGGTGGTGGGTCTATTCATCATGATAAGGGGTATGTTTATGTGGATAATACAACATGACATTATGTAGAAAATTATATCTAGATGGATTTTAATAAAGGGTAAATATAGTTATAGATATAGTTTTTATTCTGTCTTTTGTGGTGCATGATTTTATTGACATATGTTGCACTCATAAATTTATTTAATAAAAGTTATTTGATGCATTGGGCTTAAATTTAGAACATTTTCTGTACTTTTTGAATCGTTATATGCCATTGAGAAAGTGATTTGTACAATATTTCTTGTTTCCCACATGTCAGGTATTGATAGCTGAATTTGAGGTGGAATGTGAGTTTTAATTCTTGATTTTGAAATTATGGACTTGATTATCAGCATATATTGGATGATCGATGTTCTGGACTATGTAGATTTTTATCACTTTTGATTTTAGTTATCATCATCCATTGGAGTCACACATGTTTTTTGGTGAGTGGAACTCCTGATCAAGAAGGCTAGGGCATGTTGTTCGTTATGCTAGGATAATATCATGGTTATTGTAAAATATGTTTTTTTGATCGAATTGACCATTGGTTGGGGGGCTCTACATTAAAAATTGATAAATTTGTACCCTAAAAAACTTCTAGGTGATTTTTCTGGTGTACCACCTATAGAAATGTTGAGTTTACTATAGACTGTCTCTCTAGCATTATTGTAATTTTTATAACATCTTACAATATGGAAGATATAAAGATGGTTTAACTTAATCTCAAGCTTATAAATCTAGTGGATAATGGAATTATTCATCATGAAATATACCTATGGTCTTCACCTATAAAATTTTCTATGAATTAATACATTATCCATATACTTTTTCTTTATTACAAAAATATAAATCAAGTGACATTTGAAAACAAATATCCATTTTTAAGGATTGAATACTTTTTTATTGGCATGTATGAGAATATCTATTTTCAATGATTTAACCATCTTCAGGTCACACTATTTGATCTTGCAATAAGGGGATATGTGTAAGACATTATTTAGAATATTGTATTAGAATTTAGAGATTCTAACTATTCCATTTGTTCTAACTAATGCTCATGTGTTGTTTTTGTATTTTATGAACTTGATCATACATTGGTTCAAGGATTTTGTTTATTCCTTTAATGGATGGTATATTGGTGTACTCTATATCAGAGTAGGAGAAAATGGACCATTTGGATATAATTATTCAATAACTGAATGACTATCCTTAATATGGTAACCTTTGAAAATGTGATTTTTAAATCTGAGATGTAAAATTTCTATGTAATTTGACACCTGAGAGTAGAGTTTTAGTGTATCCTGAAAAGGTATAGGTAGTTATGTCTTGGGATTATCCTAGAAATGTGTTTGGGAACTTGAGCTTCTTTGGTTTGGCACGTTATTATAGACATATTGTTCATTATTTCTTCCAGCATGCATCTTCGATGATAGATTTACCCTATAAGAGTGTTATAAGTGAATGTAAAGAAAATTATCATTATATTTTGAAGATATAACGCGGTTCACTTAGTATCCATTTTTTATTCTTTTTGAGTATGGTTTATGATAATATTTATTCCACGATTCATCTTTTATAGGTTTGGGATGTTTCTTGATGTAGGGGAATTAGGTGGTGGCCAATGGCACTCTTTTGTTTCACCAACACATGAATAACTACACTACCCAAGATCTTGAATTTCTATAAGTTATGAAATCATTCAAAATTTTGTGACACTACATCTTCGAGGAGCAGTTTACTATGTATTCAATTAATAATAGACTAATGTATAATTTTACACAGAGGAATATGAACTTGCGATACATACAATGGTTAGAGAACATTCATACATTTGATTTTAAAATTAAATTCATTCATAGGAAAGGATATGTCTTGTTGGATGAATTGGATAGATAATTACGAACAAAATCTATAAAGGAATTGGTAGATGAGTGGTCTCTAATGTTTTTTCCTACTGAGATGATCTTGGGTGTGGAAGATGTTGTGGGAAGGTGTTATTATCTATGATAGGAGATGACTCATCTTACGATGAGATGGTTCATCTCAATAATGTGGTAGAATCCTATTACTAACTCTATAGTAAATTTTTTTGGTGGGGAGTCCTAATGGGGGTGCTCTTGGTCTCCCTAGAGTTCATTTTTCTTATGTAGTAGGTTGGTTGTTTAATATTCCTTAATAAAGGAGTTGATGGAAAGTGGACACCAGTGTTATTGTTATGTTCACCCTTGGGATTCGAAAAATGTATCATTAATTGAGACATCATTATTGGTGTATGTTAATGAGATATATGATTACGAATTTTTCTTCTTTGTGTCATACATGTCAGAGAATTATGGCACAACATTAACGACCTATTGGTTTGTGGATTCCCTTATCCAATCATGTTTAGAAATGGGATGATGTTTACATGGACATAATTATTATATACCATGGATTTAAAATTCGAAGGATAATATATGGGTGATAATTGATAGACTTGTGGAATTGAGTAATTTCATAACCATCCACACATGATGATTGTGGAACAGTTTGGGGACTTTAATTTTTATGGAATTGTGAGACTTGATGGGGTTATCTCTACATGTTTTTATAATATGGACATGAGGACCCAATCTACATTATATAAAGGTTTATAATAGTAAATGGGTTCTAATAATAAATTTATGAAGGATTATCATATGTTGATAGATGTACACATAAATATGACCATCCATGTTCTTGAGGATATGATTCACACCTTTGTTCTTGATTTTTGAGAATCCCGTGAAAATCATTTTCCTCTGGTAAAATTTTCCTATGATAATAGTTTACTAGATTTGTTAAATATTTTTCCATTTGATGCATTATATGTAAATAAATTTTGATCTACGTTTTTCTACGAGAAGTTGGGTTATAAGTCCTTTTTGGGCTCAAACCCATCTACAAGATAACGAAGAGGTTGCAGTTGATCCAGAAGAGGTTGGTCACATCACAGATAGAACAAAAATCTTTTGTGGGTCATCTTTATCAGCTTCAAGAGTTTGAGGTTGGTGATTAGGTTTTTATAATAGTTTCATCATTCATAGTACATCATTTGTTGGGTAACTAGGGTAAGTTGGAACTGAGATTTGTGGACCACATTGATATTGTTTAACAACTCGATAATGTTTCCCATTAGTTGGACTCTGCATCTTGTTTGACATGTATCCATGATTTTTTACATGTTTATAAGATAAATATGTATATCTAAAATCAATCCTATGTGATTTTAAGGGTTAATGATGATCTAGAGTCCTACCCTGTGTGGTTCGAGAGAAAATTAACATTTTGGATCCTTAGGGGATGTTACATCATGGTAAAAATATTACAATTGTCTCAGTAATTTAGAATTGAGTGCAGAATATCAATGAGTTGTGTGATTAGGAATAATTGATGTTGAAGTAGTGTCATTCTAATTTGTTGGATCCATTACCATGAGTAATTTTTCTAATGGATCATTTAAGGTGGGGAGATTGTAATAACTATATATCTTCCTTTAGGTATTCCTTGAAATTTCTTTTTTTGTTTCCCCTTTTTTGGGTTCTTAGTGGTATTCCTGGAAATGGATATAATTTTCCAAGGAAAATAGACTAATTTTTGGTGATGAATGTTTGTTTGAGTAAATATAATCCAGGTTTAAATGTATTAATTTCCTTATATGGTTCTTCCTCATATCATAGAATTATGAATTTATGATTTTTTATTTATTGTGGAATCAAGTTTGTTTGGTATATGTTGGGTAATTATATGATTTGTAATGGAAATAAAACTTGTGTAATGGTCACCTAGAAGATTCCATTGATCTATTTCAAGGCTTGAATGTTTTACATTCCATGAAAATATACCACATCATATAATGGTAAAATTAATACTTTTAACCTGAGGCAACGTGTTTTCCGAAATTTTTGGATTTTGTGTGAGAGATGAGATTATAGGGAATTACGCACTATGAAATTATTATATATGGGATTATTATGTGAAATAATGTATAGTTTTTATATCATTTTGTCTAAATCAATCCCTCTTGAACATTAATGTGATTTGAGAGGTTTGGGGGATCTCTACTTCTTTTAGATATACGATTCTGTGAATGATCCTCATTGTGGTTTTAGTGTGACCTTTTAGTTAAGAATTCAATATGTATCCTCCTTGGATTTTGTGAAATATTTATATTTGGCTATGATTATCATTCATATTTGTTATTTATCAATTATTTGAATCTATCAGTTTTAGTTTCTTATTGTGAAATGGCTTCCCAATGTCAATCTGTGGTTTTCAAATCTTTATTTTTGTAGGTGGATAGGATTTCATCATTCAGGGGGTAATTTTTTCTATTCAATGTGTTAATTATATTAATTACATAGTTTTTTTGTCAATTAATTTTTTGTTGTTAATTTAATTGATGTGATTTTCTATTTCAAAATATTTTATAGAAATATTGATGTTTTAAATGGGTTTTCTTTTAAAATTAATTTATCCAAAATAAGTGTTTGATTAAATTATTGAGTGGGGATTTTAATTTTTATATGGGGTTTCAAACATCATGTAGATTGGATTGTTTTTTAATTTTTTTTATAAATGTTGAGCATGGTTTTGTAATTGATTTTTAATAACATGGGACAATGGGAAAATTGGGTGTGTTGGGACATACACAAGGGTATCCTTTGTGGGTGTGACACCACTGGGGTAACTTTTGGTATATCAATGGACTGTATAAATACATGTTATTAATTTGAATCTATGACTTATTGGTTTAGGATATATTATGACTAGTATGTAGTATGATAAGAAAGGGCCCAATATATATTGTTTTTTCATGTGTGGTTATTTGTCAAATTATTTATTTACCACGAATCGTTGATCACTGGTCTTTATATGAGGTTGTAACACATGGATTCACATTCTATTTATTTCATTGATACATGTTTACATTAATACCTTATGAAAAAATTATACGATTTTTGTTTTAATCCCTTATAAATATTTTGTTTCATGATTTTATAATATAAAAATAATTTATGATAAACCAAATGAAAATGATTTAAAAATGGTTTTTTATTTATGAAAATTCATTGTAAAATTGTTTATGTTTTAAAATATTGAATATTTAAATTATTGATATGAGAATATATATATAATCTATGGTGGAATCCTACTAGCGATTATTATAACACATTAATTTTACTATTGTTTGGATATCGATATTGTATTCTAGGATTTGGGTAATGGGAAGGGAATCATATTTTGTGTAGGATTCTCTTTTTTTTTTGCTGCATTCAGGTTTGGATTGTTTGGATGTGATGGTTGGTTACATAGAGAATGGTTTAACTTCAAAGATTTATCCTTTTCTAGTTTGGAATGTATGTCTTAGTTTTTAATGATTTGGTGGAATCTCTTTCATCCATATTATACTCATACTTCATGTCTTGTTTAAGTTATATTCATGAAATATTTCTTTTATGATTGTTTTACCTCATTGGGACTTGAAAACTCAAGTGTCTTGTCTAGTATACTTAGGTTGTCATACTACATTATATGTCATTGTTTTAGTAATATGGACCTCCACATATAGAATCCTAATATTTTCATCAATAATTCAATTAAACAACAGAAAAAAAATATTTTCATTCATAGAAAACCATTTATTCTAATTCATTAAATTGATGAAAAATATCAATATTTTATTTAAACGTGGTATTATTATTATTATTACACAAAATAATCATAACAACATGTTCTCGAGATCTAGTCATTCATTTGTGAATAATAATATCATAATTTATTAAACAATATCAATTGAATGAATATATATAGTCACCTACCTCAAATATTCTAATTGTATCATCATCCTTTAACCAATTTTCTATTTTTATCATCCCAAAAAATATGTAATTCTAATAGTCAATAATAAAGCATAATAGAGTAAGATTGGAGATTTTAAAAATTTTATGGGAAAAGTACCATTTTATAAATGTGAATATGCTTCTCCAATATCAATTCATATAATTTGACCCCTATTTTAAAACATGAAACACCCCCATAATTTTCATCTATTAAATAATTAATCATATATAAAATCCCCACCTAAATAAGATGTACAAACAACATGTCACCTATAATAATATCTATTTAGTATTAAATATATCTTCTTCCATTACTAATTAAAATTCAACTAAGTGTAAAATGAATATGGAAAATATTTATCTCTAAAAATAATTATAAAATGAATTAAATATGTAAATAATAGAATTTTCTAACAGAATATTAATTCATATTTGATGGACACCAAAAATTTAAAATAGGGTAAATATTATATTGTAAAATTTAAAACATATTGAAAATTTGATTAAAAAATATTATTCTATATATAATTTATCATTTAAACTATTATTTACAAGATAAATAAAATACTCCCAAAAAAATCATGAACAATAAAAAATGAATTTATTATTCTACATATTCATTATTAATGAAATACCAAAGAAATAATAGGTAAATAGCCATGTAATTTATTTTCATTACATTTCAATAATTATTCAACTATAATATCTTAGTATTGTTAGTTAAAATTTTAGGATTCTTGATGTTTATATTAAGGTATAAACTAGATACATCTAAACCCATGTTTCTATATAGGGACCCCTGTAACACCCCCAGAAAAGTGAGAATTAAAACACTAAATGTTACTAACCATGTTAATAATGTGCACCTTACTTTTTGGGATACTACCTCATTAAAACATCAAATCCATGAATTATTGGTTTGAGGTAATGTTAGGATGGGTGAATTCAATTTATTTTTCACAAGGTGTGTATGATTGAGGAATAAATACAATAAACAATTGTGTTATCAATTTCATAAATTCATTAATAAAATATGATCCCCGGGTGGTAATAATATGTGGTGTGCTAGGTAGGAATGTAAGGTATTAGAGGAGACCCATGGGGTATGATGATTGTGATCATGGATTTAGTTGGTTGGTTCATGAAAAATAGTATGAGATTCAATACCTAGATTAATGTGTAGAGGAAAAACCGAGGTTTGAGTTTCGGGGTCCAAAATAAGAGTTTTTTAATTTAAAGGGGGGAGAGTTCAACACCCCATGAAAATTGAGAGTTTAATTTTTAAATTTTACTACATCTGTAAACTAGGTTAAAATTAATTTTTGGGATCTAACCTGATTTAAACATAAAAATTAAGTGTTGATGGTTTTATGTTGTGTTAGGATGGAAAAAATCTGACTATGTTTCCAAAGGTGTGTGTGAGTGAGGAAAAAATGAACTGAAGGAATATATATTATCTCATCGTTAAAATACTTATTAAAATATGTGACTTTGATGGAAATAACATGCGGTGTGTTGGGAGGCCACCATGGTATTAAAAGAGACCCATCAGGTCATGTTTCATGGTTTATATCCTAAGTAGGTTGGTTTGTTACACTGCCATACAAAAAATACATATCCAAAATAGAAAAGTCATAATCCTCTATACACATGGATTAAATAATTATAATATAAAATGGTTTTATTGGAATAGAGGTTGTTTTACTATGTAATTAAATAACACATAAATGGTGTTTAGAGTGTTGACATAGAGATAGGGGATAATCATTTTTTTAATAGGAATTATAATATAATTAATCATACCAATGGTGAATAATCCAACTTTTTTTAAAAAATCAACATAAGTATGTGAAATTTTTTATATTAAATCAATCATATGGTTTATAATGAAATGTTTTTCCCCCACCATTAAGGATTAAAACGAATGAGAAATAATTTATTGTTGTTGTAAAAAAGATCCAAATGTAGGGAGGTTCATGATTGAATTTATCTATGTTATAAATAGGAATCTACATTGTAGAAATCAAATGGTAAATATTTTACTCAAAATTCCCTCTAATCATATAAAATGGTAAAAAAATTATAATTATCACTCAAAATTTTATATTCCCATATATTTATACAGTATTATTTTTCAATACATTTCTCCTTACTAATTTTTATTCCACTCAATGAGAATCATTTATGTTTTACATTCCCCTTATAAGGATTATGTAAAGTGTTACCTTATCTTTTTGATTATTTGTACTTTATCATTCCATGATTAGTGGGAGTATCAATAATATATTATAATTAGTTGAAATGGAAATATTTCAATATTTATATATTATTTTCCACATTTTATTAAACAATGATCTTAAAACTTTTTAACAAGAATAAAGAATACATTTTTAATTTAATTTTTCTTCTAAATTATTATTAATTAATAGTCAATACTCTATGATTTGTAAATTAAAATTCTATTTTCCAAAAAAATTCCCTACAATTTATTAATATACAACAAATATAAAGGATTTTAATAAGATATATATTTTTTAGGTTTTCATTTCTGGTGTACATATACCTAGACAGATGCATATCAATCACATATATTCTATTGTTTCTAACCATTATTAAAAATAAAAAGATAAAACAATTAATTCTCGACATTTTTATATATAATAAGCCACATTAAATAATATTATCATCATTATATATTCAAATTTTATAAATGTTTTTCGTTACAGAGGTTCTTCTCAAAACCATTTAAATATAGAGTTTTTATTTTTAATAACACTCTAAAGGAAATCAGCATCTTCAGTTTGTTTTGTTTATGTATATATACCTCCTCATCAATTTTGGAATTATTAATATCTTAGTTCATTTTATGAAAATTAATTTTCTATATATTAAATTACCATGGCACATTGTTAATGTGTCATATTTTTTAGAATATATTATAATGGGGAAAATTTGGAACCCATTAATGGTAATGAAAAAATGGATAGTCTATCTTTTTGTCACATTATGAAAGTGGATTTCCTCCCATATTTATTTCATATATCCTATAATTTAGGTATATTATTTAATACAACGTTGTCTTAGTTTGTAAATACGTCTATATATGGAAGACTATTTACCTATTATGGTGTCTAGTTATGATCATAAAAATAAATAATTATGTTTTCAACCTAATATTTCTTGATTAAAATTTTAATATTTTAAAAAATATAATTTTAGGATATTTAATTTTATTATTCTTAAAAATTTGTGCACAACATCACATTTGATGTAAAATTTATAGATTTAATTTACTCAGAAGTCTCCCACACTTATGACACATCAATTTAATAGGAAAATAGCTCAGAAGTTCTTTTATATAAAGAAAATGGGTATTTTATTATTGTTTATAAGTTGATAAGTTATCCTCATTGATGGTGAAATTTAAAACTGATGTTTTTTAGTACATAAAAAATATTTATGTGGTGTTTCTCCTTTCAATGATATTATTTTTCACATATTTCTTCTTGGTTAATGGGTTATTTATCTATAGAAAGATTTTCATAATTTCATCAATCTGTATATTAATTTAAAATTTGTGTGAAACCTTATTACATCAATTTTTTATTTTATTAATTTTAATTATTTCATTTTTACATTTTGTGTGGCCTTTGATTCTATTTTCATCTTTATCAATTTGATGATTCATAATGAGGTTTCTTTTGTAAAATTATTTCTTACATTTGTTGAGTCTCCCCTATTAAATTATTAAATTAGTTAGTTAAATATAATTTTAGATCACCAATGATAATACTTATTATAATTTTATCTTTCTCATACCTATAACTTTAGGGGGTTGTTGGTTTAGTGATTCACATTGCATGTTAATCAAAAACTCAACATATATACACCTACTGTTAATTGTATCATGGAAATTGGTTTTCTGGTTTAGTCATCCTTTATTATAGTTTTATTTTGTTTTTTCCTCCCCCTTAGATTACTTTTATACTCCAATTAATAATACTAGATAATTTATATATATATGATTCCATTATATCCATGTTGTAATTTTATTGTTTCTTCTATTAATCATCATTTAATACTTATTATTAGCAATCTATATGACCATTCTATCCTTCATTGGTATTTTATGTGTAATAATGTAATAGATAGATTGATAATGTGGTGTAAATGCATAAAAAAATAAATAAATAAAATTTATTAGTACTTTTTTATTTTATAGTTTAAACACATTAGTTTTTTATGGAATTTTTATTTCAAGAAATTTTGTATGATGTTTATATATAGTGATTCCTATTTTCATAACATTTATATGAAACCTTCATTTTTAAAATTTATATTTCTTCGCTTGGTAACTTTAGATTATTCCATCAAGGCCTTCACTAATCCATCAAATTAGGGTGAAGATAAATGTAAGAGGTTTTATGATAACTCTAATGGGAAACCAATTAATAACGTGAAGATAAATGAGAGAAGAAATGGATATCTGTTTGGGATAAAATTAAATTGGTTTAACTAATATAAGCAAAAAAATTAATAAAATTTTGATAATTTGGTTTTTATTTTTTACATAATTTAGATACTTTGGTTTTTTAGTTATCTAACTTTATTAGGATATTTTGTTTGATTAGATATTGGAATAGAATATATCAAATTTAACCAAGTTTAGTAATGATAAAAATCCACCCAATTGGTTATAAGAGCCACCCCAAACCTCAAACTACCTATACACTCCATTATTATAACATCCGATAATTTAAATTAAAATTTTTAATATTTTTTTCCTTAAATTCTTTATGAAAATTAATAAAACATTTATCTTCATTGCCTTAAGACGGTACAAAAATAAATTTTATTAATATTTTTAAATTAATTGTAGTTCATTACTAAATAAATGTGTTTCTATAAAATATTAATCTATTTATAGTAACACACCAATATTTTATAACATATCTCTTTGATAGCTTACGTTCCATGGAAAAACCATGTTAAAAAAATGAAATATTATTAGATTTCTATTATTACATATCTGTTAAATTAGTAAGAATGAATATTAGTAACCACATAATGAAAATTATATATTACATATTCAAAATAAATTTTTACTTCATTCACATGATTTTATATTCATAACATATTAATTATTCTAATTTTATACATTAAAAGCTATAATTTTTCTAGAAGTAGTTTTGTCGCCTTTTAATGAAGCATTTATTTTAAAAGAAAATTTTGGTACTATCATAAATTATATTTTTAAAATTAAAAATAATTTTTATAATCAAAATAAAAAAATTATCCTAGGGTTAAATTTTTTTCATTTTTATGAAAATGTTGATTTTTTATTAAGTAGTGAATAATACTGATTTTTTTATAAACGGTTATTTTAATTATATTAAAGTATCTTTATAAAATTAATTTGATATAAAAATAAATTAATAAATATTTAGTTATATATAATAAAATCCCTTTAATTTTAATCATCCTTATACCTTATTTTGGTGCAGGTACATTTTTTGCATTAAAAAGTATTTCTCAATATAAATGTTAGTCATTGTGTTTTGAGGGATTAATTTTAAATTAAATTCTGAATTTTTTTTTGAATTTATAAAAATGGATGTAATATTTGGATCATAACGTATAATTATATAAAATTTTTCCATTATATTTTTGGACAAAATAAGGAGGAAACTTAGTAATTTTTATTATAACAGTTAAGGGTACCTCAGTTAATTAAGGGAATAAATAATTATGTTAAGGATTAGAAAATTTCTATAAAGATGTACTCATATTTTTGAATTATTGATTATCAAAAAAATATAATTATGGTTTCTAGTTTATAACATATTTTTTACACACGGTTGACGTCAATCCCTTTATAATAATTTATTTTATGAAAAGTCATACTTGTCACAATATTATTTCTATTATGAACATCATTTTTAATATGATGATATGCTGAATTTATCAGTGACTACAAATATAAATGTTATATATAATTAAACATGTTTTTTCATAGTAAATGATTTATAATATTTATTTAATAAATAACTACCCAAAATTATTGTACAAAAGTGATGTAGTGATTATTTTATTGATAGAAATATCAAATTAATGATATTAACAATATTAAAATAAATATAATATGAGATAATTAATTTCATACACTTATTTTTTAGATTAAAATGAAATTTTTATTATGTATGAGAGTATTTTTTGTTCTAAAATATACTTTTTTATTAATATTTTTAAAAGTTAATGTAACTAATAGTGTCCAAATTGACATTAATTATATTTTAAAATAAATAATGTTTTAAAAAATGATATTATATTTTTAAAAATATCAAATTCAATAAAACATGATAGTTATAGGGTTTAAAATATCAGTTATTCTCCATTTATGGGTCTTTTTTATATTATTTTAATTATATTCACCATCTAAAAGTAAAAAATTCATGTTATCACGGTAAGAATGATGGGAATAAATAATGGTAATACCCAAATAATTGTTGTAGGAATAGGTCCTAAAAATGTATAAAAATTATTGAATGTGATTATTTATTTCCATAATATATATATATATTTAAAATAAATGATTTTTTCATATTATTTATTTACAACTAATTTTTATTGATTTAATATTTTGAGAGTTTCGAAAAGATTCCCTCACCTCAATTATAAAAGGGTGCACCTTCCTTCAATTATTAACACCCATATGAGCATTTTATCTGGAAAAACAATTCCCATTTCTCTCCTAAACATCCATTGTTTGGTTATTTATAAAATTTTAATTCAAAATATATTCCCTAGGTCTTTTATGATAACTTATAAAAGATGTTTTCTGAAGAAGAGTTAATTGTCTTTATAGACTCATTCCTGATTATTCATTCTTCTACACCCTCTCCATGCATTTTTAACATTATAATGTAATAAATAAATAAATATATATATATTATGATATGTTATTGTTATTATGATACAACCATATTCCAAATTTTATTCATCTTATAAAAAATAAATCATCACGCGTGCATATATTTGGATTTACATCTTGATGTTATGATATAATTGTTTTTCACTACCACATTAAATAAAATAGTATAATGATTGAAATAATAAATATATATCATAATTATAACAGTATATTAATTATGTAAAAAATAATATACCTTCCAAATCCTTACCCTTTCACCAATAAGGGAATGATATCATCGCTTGTGTGTACGTACAATGTCTCATCTCAAATATGCGGTGTCATTCATTTTTAGTGTTCATAATTTAATAATGAATACAAAATGTATATAATGAATAAATATTATATTTATAACCTTAATATAATTCATCATGTTATTTTATTATCTTCCATGTTCAAGAATCAATACATTGATGAAAAAAGCATAGAAAAATTGATTAGTTAATACCTAATATTAGGGTAATAAATAAATATTATTAATAAACAGGCGATCAGAAGATATAAGAGGATAATATATTATATCATAAATATCAATATGGTTATGTGATATATAAATAACATTTTAAGGTATTTTAAATCATATTCAACTAATTGAAAGATAAAGGTAAGGGTTTATCATCTCACTTTTAATTCTGTGATATATATTTCATATTAACCACATATATATTTTGTGTGTTACATATACATACCCATTGACATATTTTATCATGAATATATTCTTATCCATGATATCAAATTTATTTTCAAAAAATATTTCATTCATAAGGTATATGATTCAACTGATTATATTGTGATAAGGATTTATTTCACAATCTCATTGTTATTTGAGATTGTTTAAGTCTGCGTCTCTACTGAGGAATATTTCTTTTCCACTACCATGTATGAAAAATGGCTTTAATATTATCTAATTACTAATTATTTTAATTTTTACATCTTTTTTCGTTTTAAAAATTATTTTAAATGTAATAATATTATCATTTTCAAAAAAATATATTTTAGGATTTTTATTAAAAATATTTTAAAGATTTATTTTTATTTAATTTAAATTGTATGAATATAATTTCCCACCATCATGTATCCTAAAGTTTGTAATTATTACATTATAAGTTTAAAATTTTCTTCTCAATGAAAATGGTTTCTTTATCACATGTTATGTTTTTATATTTTGAAAGATATTTTCAAAGTTTAAAAAACATTTTCCTTATTAAAATTACATGTAATATCTATACAATATTTCCATCTATGGAAAAATCCTTCATTTAATTTTATGTTGAAGATGTAATTTAATGATACCATTCAACCAAATTATATCGATATTTATGATTATTTTTAATGGGGAAATATTTCTAAATCATAATTTCATTACCCAATATATATATTTTATGATAAGGCGTACTGTTTATGAATTCAACCTTTTATTTTATATAGGAGGAATTCATTATACAAGCAAGAATGGTTGGGGACCGTTTATATCAAATACCCTCAATGATATTGTATTCTTGTGATAAAATGGTTTGGAAAAACATTATTGTTATGTACTGAGTAGTTTTTAACTACATTGTGATGGGTATTGACAGTATATATAAAGTTGGACAAACCTAATCTATTTTTACAAATAATTATGAAACTGTCTTGTAAATTTTTTTTATAATTTAGTTACCATGATTCTTAATATCACGGATTATAGTAATTAATAATTTCCTAAATTAATAAATTCATATATAATATCCACGATATTTTCACACTGATATTTTATATGACGGCATGTTATTCTCATTTATAGATTAAATGGAATGTTTGTTATTGTATTTACATTTCCATGTTGATTACTCTTATTAACTTAAGATATATTCTATTTTATTTAAAGACTGTGATTTCTATGCAATGATATGATAATATGTATAATTATGTTCTAAAAATATTATTATTTTTTGTTAGAGTTTTATAATGTGATATAAGAATCATATTTTTATCTAGATTATGGATACTACTAAACTCTTCAATTTATTATGATGCAATTATTTGTGTGTTATAAAAATGTAATAATTTAATGAATCAACTCTGTTCTACATGATTCATGGTCATTGTTTTTTTTATAGAGAAATTTTATTAGAAAAACTTTGTATTTAGATTTTGGAAAATAAAGATTAGAAGAAAAAAATATGACAGAATTTTAAAATATTTATAAATAAGCCATGCATAAAATTCAAATATTAGTTATACAAAAATTTTCAATTTACATAAATATTTTCATAGGATTTGAGATTATATATTATCTATCATAATCTTTTTATCAAATATAGAGTATGAAATAATCTATAAATGGATTATAGCAGAATGAATGTGGACTGTATCAGTACACATAATCCATGTATAGATTTACCTCATGGGAAAGATAATGAAATTAGACAATGCGATGTGGATGATTCTCGAGCTATAGTTGGATCTAAGAAATTATAACTATATTAGGAAATCTAACATAGTTTATTTGAAATAAATATTCCTGTTTGGAATATCATAATGATATTCATAATGGTGTAACACTTCTAGACCTCTTTATGCATCAACAATCTCCATCATTCAATAGAACTGTGAAACCATTTATAGAAGAGAAATCTATAACTTACATAGAGAAGATATTTCGTTCATTTGGATGTAATGAAAGATATAAACATGTCTCTGTAATTTATCATATCTCATGGGATGAAGATCAATGTTGTTCACTGATTCCAAACACTAAGGATGTAGAATAAATAATTAGAATGTAATAGAATGACTTTAAGGAACTTTTATTGAAAGTATATTTTCCACGATAACAATGAAGGGATATAAACAAGAAGGTATTTATTGTATGAAAAAAGGGAAATAGAAAATGTTATTATGTATGATGTTAGAAATAAAATGAAATAGAAACATTTTATGGACTACATACGTTATCAAAAGAGTATGATTAATCATTTCTTTAATAGGTATAATCCAATTCATTGAATGGAACTAGTTTCCCAATCAATTTTGTTATATAAATATATAGTATCTTCCACAATGAAGATCAAAAAGGAATTATTAAATCAATTTTGATTAAATGTAAAAAAAAAAGAAACATTAGGAAGAGAAGAAATTTAATAAGGGGGTGAAAAGAAAGATGTAATTTTCCACAAGTGATAAATATGGAATGAAAAACATGGGTACTTACATGAAGGGAATGATTGTTTTCTAAAAATGTAGAGATAAATACCACTGGTAACGTTATTGAAAGGTAATGAATTACATTTCCAATGTCTCTTTTAAAAATTTAAATATATGAGGAACTATGAAAATGAATTTCCCAAGGATCATAAGAATTTTGATAAAAAGAATAAAAAGGATCAAGTTCATGCTTATGAAGTTACTACATATGAAGTGGAATAATTAAAGTATTTATTAATTTCAATTCATTTATTATGTTGTAAAATTATTTTATCAATTATATTATGGTTATAAGAATCATTAATATTGTATTTTAGTACATTTTCTTTAAGGATAGGTATGTATATGATGAATTGTACCGATAACCAAGAGATGTGATTCTATGAAAATTTTATCCTTTTAAAAATGTATGATTGAGGGAGGATAATATTAATATGTTCTTGATTCTAATATTATAATTAATATTTTTTAATGGGATAATATTTTTGAACATGAATTTGGTTAGTGACTTTTTTTGGTCGGAGTAGAGTACTAAAGAGGAGGGTCAATTGAGTATTAATTCAAAATTTTCTATTTAAAATGTATTCTTAAAAGTGTTACCCAATAAAGTAAAATATAGCCCAGTTAATCATGTTTATAATGTTATGAATGATGGACTATTTAAATAACTTCATTGAAGATTGATTAATTCTTCGTAATCTTAATATTGGTTATTAACTTTACTTTTGAAGCTATAATATGGAAATATAATTATAAATTATTTCTAAGATTAACTATCAGTGTAAAATTAGTAAATTCTGAATTGAACAAAAAAATAAAGACAACTAAAATAGACCACACAACAGATATAATATAAGTGGTTTTGTCTGAAGCCGAGACCTAATCCACTCCACATTGTTATCACCTGCCACCATGCGGTTTATATGAATAAACTAGATATACAGCCTCTATTGGGCTTTAAAATAGTACACAAGGCTATCCAGGTCACACTACCTCTTCCACAGTTCTTCATGGGTATGAACTAATAGGTTCTAGACATCCTCTTCCACACATATCCATGGGAATACATAGGTGTAAATAATGTAATAGGGAGGATATCTTGTATCCTTCAGTTTGATGTTGGAGATAGAGTGTGTTTAATACTGACACACACACTAGTCGAATGATAAGATAAATAATACACAACAGAGCATAAATGATGAAATATGTTTAGAAGTGATCTGAGTGTTATTCTATGTAGCTATGGGAATTTTAGATGAAAGAGATGCAGAAATAAGGTCCTCTCAGGAAAAATAGTGTATCGTAGTTTGACTAGATCTGGCTCATATTATTTATGGTAATGTCAATGTGAAGATATGCTCATAGAATCTTATCTTTGGTGTCCAGATTATTTATTCAAGAATGTTGTAAAGACCTGGAAATTTAATTGAATTTTTTTTCATAAATTCTTTCAAATTTTACGAGTCAGTAGTTTCTGACAACGCTTTATTCTAAAGCCTGGTGTGCCAGGAATCAATTTCTGACGTTTTGTTTGGGTATGTTTAGTATATGTACATGCGAGTTTTTCTATATTTTGAACCAGTGCTCAGAATTGAAATTTGAGGGCATCGATGAACTCGTAGAACCGATTTTCGCTTAAGGAGACCTTTACCGCAATTGCGTTTGGTCGGGAGTAGAAGTTATATTTTGTGGATTCATAATAAATTAAATAAATTTTTGTGTTAAAATTTTTTTTAGTTAGTGGTTATTATCCTCAAATGGAGGTTGATGGTGGGGCCCAGCCCACATAACCTCTCATGGGAGGATAATGTGTGTGGGGCCTGTAAGAGCATCTAACTCTTCACCTCTTTTTTAACTCCCTTAAACCCCTCTCTTAGCTTTTTAATTTCCACATATTGGTGGATCCTCTCCACCTCCCTACATTAATTGTGTGAACCCCATCATTTTAATAAATTAAGATCCCTTAATTAATTGCGTAATTGAAATTGATTTGAAATGCATGGAATTATTAAATTGGGAAGCCTTTCATTTTATTTGCGTTGGAAAATATTCTATTGGAGGGGCTCTGGAGAATTAGAAGAAAAGTGTTCCTATACATGAAGAACATCTTAAACGAAGAACGAATCCTTCCTCTCGATGAAGAACGTTCTCTCCACATTTAAAAATGGGGAATGAACATGAGGCGACGCCCACGAGGAACACCTATCTTTCTCTTTATTTCTCCGCGTCAAGGGAGAAGACGTCGTCCACTAAGAGTGCCACCAATGACTACATCTTTCCCTCCGACATTGACAGGATGACATCTGTCTTCCACGATGCACATATTCAACGGCTCTTTGATGTGAAACGTTCTTGAAATCATGGAAGGGGGTTTTGTATGATTTTAGTTTAATAAAAGTATACTCTTGTCATTGATGAATTCAACTTATCGTCTATTGCATTTTGATATCGCCAAACGTGGGGGCGCGGGATGGAAAAACACGGCCCGACGACACTCTGAAAATAATTTTGTATTTTGGTGGTGGTGATCAGAGGACGTGGCGACCAGAGGCGGTGGCGATCGGAAGGGGAAGACATGCACCGAACGCATGAGGGAAACCACAGCCCGCATCCGTGGAATGCTCGGACGAACCAAACCGATTGGCTGAGCTGGAGAACCACGAAACCTCCTTGGTGCCACGCTGTAGGGAAGACTGTGGCACCTCTATGTTGCTGCACTATAGGAAGACAACGGCCCGCGATGGGTGGGCCACTTCGGCCAGCAAACCGGCCGACCGGTCGGAAGAAATCACGGAACCCGCAGGTGCCGCGTAGGATGACAGCGGCCCGCTGTGCGGGTCGCTCACACACGAGAAGGTAGACCGGCTTCGGCCGGCTGGGCAGGAGGGGTATCACCGCTCGGCGTCGCCGTTTCAGAAAACTGGGGGTCCGCGCCACCCGCTCCACTCGGCCAGCTGGTCGGGCCACCCCTGCGCGTGTAGGGCCGCCTGCTGCACGGGTCAGACTGCCCTCGCGTAGACTGGGCCATAGCGTCGGGTCAGGCTGACCCCCAGCCAGGTCGGACCTGCCAAACCAGTTCGGGCCGACCCACTAGCCCAGTGGGCTTGACAGGCCGGGCCTGTTTCACTTAAACTTGAATAACTTCTAGACCACACGTCTGATCGACGCACCGTCTACAGAACTGGGAACCTTGTGATGATACGATTTGTTTTTTGATACTATAAGTGAGTTTTGGACATCTTTGGAAACATAATGTATTGGAACAAGCGAAATTCTAACCGGGCCCCTGGAACGGAAAAGCTAATAACTCTCAGATCGAGCGTCTGATTGACACGTCGTCAGTCGCATTGGGTTTCTTTTGATTAGACGGAACTTTGCGATACATAATCATGGGACTTCATGATAGTTTATTTATCGAACCCTTTTCTCGAGAAGTGGACCCTCTCGGAATCGAGAATGTTGTGTGTGGTAACCTTAGATCTTGTTGCGACTGCGACGAATACTGTACTGGGATCCTCCATGGGTTCAACAGCGATGACTACCGTACTAGGATCCTCCGTGGGTTCGACGTCGATGACTACTTTTCTTTTCTCATGTGTGGGTCCGACAGTATTGACCTCTATTCTTTTATCCTATGTGGGTTCGACATAGTTGTTGGTCTTGTATCCTGTGTGGGTCCAACAGCTTAGTTGGTCTTGTATCTTGTGTGGGTCCGACAGCTTAGATGAATTAGTGACTACATCTAATCATCTCTATCGCTATAAGAAATATGTTTACATGTGTGAGATTAGTCTTGTATTTCATTCATTATCATCGATATGATTGAATTTACTTCCTCTTCGGACTGGGTTATGCTTGGACTCGATAGTTGGAGCCGAAATGGGATTGATAACTTAGGTATATGTTTGGGCATATACCTAAGTAGGGTTGGTTGATACTTCATGGTCATATCTTTCATCTGTGGTTTATCCTTTGTGGATTCTGGGAGACCTTCGGGGGTCTCGGGGTCCCTACTGAGTATATTTATACTCACCCCTGCACGGGATAAGCCTACACATCATTTTGTTGGATGCAGACGACAGACAGAGTTGATGGAGGCAGAGAGCGAGCCAGGACCGAACGCTACCTAGAGGTGTACCACAAAACAAGATGGTACACGGAGGAAACCGATAGACGTGGAGTGCTGAGGTGTACATATGTATCTACCCTTTATGTAGGATACTCGACGAACATTCCAGGAGCTTCCCTTTTTAGTTGTTGTCCCATTTTAGTTGTACATGCATTCCATTATACCGGTAATTTACTTTTGGGATTGTCTTTCCAGCCCCTATACTTTCAGCACTACTTTTGTATAAAGTATTCAATTAGTGTTTTCTTACTATTGCGTACTCTATTGTGTCTTTTTGACATTCATAAAGGCAATGTCTTCCCATCTTATGGATTTACACCTTTGGTGCTAGTCGCCAGCCCCTACTCTATGGAAGGCAGGCTTTGGGTAGCCACGACACCGGCTCCGAGGACGGGTCGTGACAAATTGGTATCAGAGGATTCAGTTCTACCGTAGAACATAGACTCTGATTCTTTTCTATAAATCAATAATTTTAAGAGTATTGATTGTGGTTTTTAGTCCAGGGAGTCCAGTGTTGGGGCGGCGGCCGATGTATCCATACACTAGGACCCTGAACTCTGATTTCCGACTCAGTGCACGAAAACACTGATTGCATGTGAGATTCCATTGAAAAAGTTTTCATCATGATTACTTTGTGTCAGCTCACCAGGTATACATTTTTAACTGTGGAGCACCTTTTTCTTTTTAGGATGCCCCCACAAAGGCATCCAACTGGGGTTCCGAGTTACATACGAAATGGTAGACCACCGAGCGATGAGGCCTCGGTGCAGGGCCCCATCACAACGGAGGCACCATCGGTACCACTATCCGTTGGGCCACCGATACAACCAGCTCCAGCAGAAGAGTGTGCAGATTCAAGAGTTATTACATCAGCAGCATGGCAACATGACAGTAGCTCAGTACTCAGCGAGGTACACTGAACTCTCACGCTAATCTATGGATGTGGTACATGAACTGTTATTCAGGGACCAGACCATTGAGTAGGGACTCAGGCATGAGATCCGGGCATCAGCGATTCCCCTCAGCATCCCGAAGTAGGCGGGGTGCTGGAGGAAGCCCTTCTAGTTGAGAGTTTTCTCACTGAGCAGTCACCAGTGGCACGACCATCTACAGGATGACCCGTAGTAGAGTCTTCTTCAGCCGGAAGTAGAAAGTTGATGCAGAAGTCCAAGCGGACCAGACCATTAGGTGGGCGACCTCAAGATATAGGTTCGGTTGTGCGGGGAACATGAAATAGAGCCAGCCTTATGAGGAGCAGGTAGTGCTATGCATACAGTGGGTAGGACCACATGGCTCGTGACTAACCGAACCGCCATGTGGACAAGCAGAAGACAGTAGAGGGATCTCCCAAGCAGAGGTAGATGTTTGACTGCATTGGTCTATTGGGAGCAGGCAGACGTGGAAGAGGATATGTCTGAGTAGTGGGTGGTAGATGACATTTCGAGGCAGTACCACCACCACCACCAGGAGGTCGACCCCGACCACAGGGAGCTAGAGGACAGAGGCAGGCTCAACTCCATGTAGTCAAGGCCTATGACCATGGCGCACCTGATATGATTCGCGGTACAATTTATTTCTACTCCACCCTTGCTGCAGTACTTATAGACACATTTGGGCGTCATTCCTTTATTACCGCTGACCTTGTTCGTAGCTCAGAGATTCTGACGGAGCCGTTGGCTCGATCCTTATGGCTAGAGTCACCTACGGGAGCGGAATCGATGATTACACACTAGTGTCGGAAGTTGGAGCTTACTCTAGGAGGTGATAGGTTCAGTTGGGATCTTCTTGTAGTGGTGTCATGTCCTTATGACGTCATCTTTGGTATGGACTAGTTATCCACATTTCATGCTCAGTTTGATTGAATTAGGTTCAAGGTGAAGTGTATCCACACAAATGGGACCAGGGTCACCTTCACCGATGAGAAGAGAGTCGTAGAAGTACAATAGGGACTTACGTAGAGGAGGGGCAGATGCTCACACCTCAGTTGGCTAGTCTCATCCTCAGAGCGGTTGATGTGTATAGTCCATGTTTTCCTGTTGTGGGGTATCAGTATGCAGATTTTTTCACTAATGACGTTCCCGGACTACCTCCTTGTAGAGAGGTATACTTCAACATCAACATGTACCCCGGGAAAACACTGATATCTACTCCAGCATATCGGATGGCTCCCACTGAGCTTCGTGAGATGCGGGTATAGCTGGAGGACTTGTAGGGGAAGGGATTTATCTGACCCAATGTCTCACCCTGGGTATCTCCAATTTTATTTCCCAGGAAAGCGGATGGGAGCTTGCGACTGTGTTTCGACTACCGTCGCCTGAATCAGTTGACCGTGAAGATCAATTACCCACTCTCAAGGATTGATGATCTCTTTGATTATCTCATGAGAGCAAGATGGTTCTCGATGATAGACCTCAGTTTTGGCTATCTCCAGTTTAGAGTTCAAGATGAGGATGTGCAGAAGAGGGGGTTCAGGTGTCGGTATGGTCACTACAAGTTCTTGGTTATTCCCTTCAGTGTAACCAATGCTCTGGTAGTGTTCATGAGTCTCATCAACAAGATCTTCTAGCCTTACCATGATCTATTTGTTTTAGTCTTCATCGACTACATATTGATTTACTCGACTACTGAGGAGGAGCATGTCTATCAATTCTGGGTAGTACTGGACACAATCCGAGAGTGCCAGTTTTATAGTAATCTTTCGATGTTCCAGTTCTGGATTCGGGAGCTTCACTTCTTGGGACACGTCATCTCAGAGGCAGGATTTGCAGTGGATCCAGCGAAGATCGAGGCAACACTTTCCTGGGAGCCACCCAGGAGTGTGATAAAGATACGTAGTTTCCTGGGCCTGGCTGGATACTATCATATATTTGATCCATACTTCTCTAGAGTTGCAACACCGCTTTCAGCATTGATGAAGAATGGGAAAACCTTCATGTGGAAAGATAGATACCATCCGAGCTTTCAGGACCTAAGGTAGAGGTTGACCATTGCACCCATCTTGAGGCTAACAGAGGTGGGAGTAGGGTACATAGTTTACTGCAACGCATCAGCGACCGGACTCCAGTCTGTTCTGATGTAGTATCGGGAAACAATCACGTATGGTTCATAGCAGTTGGCGCATCACGAGCAGAACTATGCTAACCATGACATAGAGTTAGATGCAGTGGTCTTTTCCTTGAAGATGAGGCGTCACTATCTGATGGGTGAGCGTCTTACAGTCTATTATGACCACTAGAGTCTCAGGTAAATCTTCTCACAGAAGGACCTGAACACGAGACAACGTTGATGGCTCGAGTTCCTCTAGGACTATGACTTTGAGATATTCTATACTCCTAGGAAGGGGAACATAGTAGAAGATGATATCAGCAGGAGATCAGGCATACAACTACTAGAGAGGCGACAGAGAAGCTGGCCATGTTGTAGATATCCTTTGTGGATAGAGATGGAGAAGCCTTTCTACAATCTCTCACAATCACTCCTCCGTTTCTTCAGTGATTCAGGGAGGCACAGTGTGGAGACGTTAACTCTGAGACGTGAAGTTCTTAGATATCATCAGTGCAGGCACCTGATGGATTTTCAGAAGGTGGGGTGCATGTCATACTCTACATAGGGCGTACCATGGTACTAGTCGCAATGCAAGAGTAAGTGCATAGAGAGTTTCATACTTCCCCTCTAGCGGTATATCCAGGAGTATAAAAGATGTATCGGGACCTCAATCGATTGCATTGGTGGCCAGGTATGATGAAATCAGTAGCATAGTTTGTCTCTTGATGCCACTCTTGTCAAAAAGTAAAGGTGGAGAACCATGTGTCAGCAGGCTTAGATCAGCCCTTAGATGTTCCAGAGTGGAAGTGGGGTGGGATATCCAGGGATTTCGTGATGGTGATTCCATGCACATCTAGAGGGAACGACTCTATTTGGGTGATTGTTGAACATCTCACCAAGTCGGCGTACTTCCTACCAATCAGAGAGTAGGTATTAGTAGACAGCTTGGGACACCTCTACGTTCAGGAGATCATTTGTATTCATGGTGTGCCATCGACTATCATCTCTGATCGAGATGCTCGTTTCACTTCCCGGTGTTGGAAGGGGTTAGAGGAGACTTTTGGAACACAGTTTCTCTTGACCACTGCCTTCCATCCTCAGAAGGAGGTCTGACTGAGAGGAAAATTCAAACTCTCGAGGACAAGCTCTGTGCATGTGTCCTTGACTTTGGTCATAGCTGGGAGGATCTTTTACCCTTGGTGGAGTTTTCGTAAAACAACTGCTACCACTCCACCATTGGGATGGAACCATATGAGGTAGTGTACGACCGACCTTACAGATCACCTCTATGATGTTCTAACGCAGGGGAGTCAGCACTTGTAGGACTAGAGATGGTGCAACCTACGACGGAGAAGGTGCAAATCATCAAGGAGTAGATGGAAACTTTACACAGCAGACATAAGTCATATGCTGATAGGAGACGGAGACCACTAGAGTATGAGGATGGAGATCACGTCTTCCTATGGGTCTCACCTCAACAAGGTCTACGAAGATTTTTCAGGGGTGGAAAGTTATATCCATATTTAATCGGACCATTCCAGGTCCTCACCAAGGTAGGTGAGGTGGCCTACCGCCTGACCCTTCCACCTCAGATGCATTTGGTGCATGATGTATTCCACTTATCACAGCTAAGGAGATACGTGCACGACCCATCCCACATCATCGACCCTGGGGAGCTGGAAATTTTTCACGGGGAGACATTCATGGAGGTCCCAGTGGAGATCAAGGATCGACAGGAGCGGTTCCTACATTGATGGTTGATTCCTCTGGTGCACATTCGCTGGTAGCACGGGAACCTCCAGGAGAGCACATGGAAGTGTGAGGCTCAGATGCATGCTCAGTACCCCCATTTGTGTCCCTAGAGAGTTTTTTAGATTTATGGGGACATAAAGCCCTGAGGTGGGGGTAATTTAAAGACCATAAAATTTCATTGAATTTTTTTTCTAAAATTAATTAGAATTTTACGAGTCTGCAATTTTTTACGGTGCCTGATTCCGAGGACTGGTGTGCCTGAAATCATTTTCTGAAATTTTTTCTGGGTACGTTTAGTAAACATACGTGTGAGTTTTTCTATCTTTTGAACTGGTGCTCAGAATTGAAATCTGAGGGCCCCGATGAACTTGCAGAGCCAATTTTCTTCTTAAGAAGACCTTTACCGCAGTTGCGTTTGGTTGGGAGTAGAAGTAATTTTTTGGGGATTTATATTAAATTAAATAAAGTGTTGTGTTATGAAATTTATTTAGTTGGTGGTTATTATCTCCAAAGTGTGGTTGGTGGTGTGGCCCACCCCCACATAACCTCCCATGGGAAGATAATGTTTGTGGGGCCCACATGATCATCTAACTATTCACCTCTCCTTTAACTCCCTTAAACCCTTCTCTTATATTTTGAATTGCCACATAATGGTGGAACCACTCCACTTCCCTCCATTAATTGTGCCAATACCATCAATTTAGTTAATTAAGCTACCTTAATTAACTGGTTAATTTGAATTTATTTGAAATGAATGACATTATTAAATTGGGAAGCCTTTTATTTTATTTTCATTGGAAAATATGATATTAGGGTTTCTTTGGAGAATTAGAAGAAAAGTATTTCTCTCTACCAAGAAAATCGTAAATGAAGAATAACACCTTCCTCTCGACGAAGAAGGTTCTCTCCACTTCATCAACCAGGGAAAGAATGTGAGGTGACGCCCACGAGGAACACTCGTGTTCCTTTTTCTGTCTCTACGTCAAGGGAGAAGACATCGTCCGCTAAGAGATCCTTCAAAGACTATGTACTTCCCTCCGATGTTGACGGGACGAAATCCGTCTTCCTCGACGCTCATCTTCCGCGGCTCATTGAAGTGCAACGTTCTTGAAATCTAGGTAGGGGGTTTTTGTATGATTTTAGTTTAATAAAATTTTACTCGCATCGTAGATAAATGAAAGTGATTGTCTTTGGCCGTTTGATATCACCTAACGCATAGGGCGTGGGCCGAACAAACACGGCCCATTGACCCTCTTAAAATTTTTGTTTATTTTGGTGGTGGCAATCAGAGCCGGAGGTGACCGGAGGCGGCGGTGATCGGAGGTGGCAGCCAAGCACTGTCTGCATGGGGGAAACCGTGGCCCGCATCCACAGGCCACTCGGACGAACCAAATCAGCCGGTCGTAGCTGGCCGGGTCGGAGAACCGTGATGCGTCATTGATGTCATGCTGCGAGAGGATCGGAGCCCGCGCTGGGTGGGTTGCTTCAGTGGGTGAATCGGCCGGCCACCTGCCGGCCGTGTGGAAGAAACTGCGGCACCTACAGGTGCCCCGTAAGAGGACAGTGGCCCACTGTGCAGGCCCCTCCCACCGGAGAATGTCAGATGGCTTCGTCCAGCTGGGCAGGAGGGGCAGTACCACTCGGCGGTGCCATTTCGAAATACTGGGGGGACTCGCCCCCCTCTCCGCTCAGCCAGCTGGAAGAGCCACGTCTAGCCCCGGGACGGGCCGCCCCTGCGAGGACCAGGCCACCTGCCGCGTGTTCCGGGCCGCCCTCGTGCTTGCCGGGCCATAGCGACGAGCTGGGCCAACCCCCTAGCAGTGTGGGACCCGCCAAACCAGGTCAGGCTGACCCGCCAGGCCACTAGGCTTGATGGGCCAGACCCATTTCACTAGAACATGAATAACTTCTAGACCATGTGTTCGATCAACGCACCATATACGGCACTGGGATCCTAGCGAAGAGAAAGTAATTTTTCAATATTTTAAGTGAGTTTTGGAAAATTTGGAAAACCGCCGGGTTTGGAACAAGCGTAATTCCAACCGGGCCCCTGGAACGGAAAATCCAATAACTCTCAGACATTTTGTTCGATTGATGCATCGTCAGTCGCGCTGTGTTTCATTTGGTGATAAGGAACTTCAGGATACTTAAAATCTAGACTTCATGATAGTTGATGTATAGACCCCTTTTCTCGAAGAGCAGAGCATCCCGGAATCGAGCGTGCTGTGTGCAGGAACCATAGAGCTAGCTGCGACTGCGATGACTATTTTACTCGGACCCTCCGTGGGTTCGACAACGATGACTACCGTACTGGGATCCTTTGTGGGTTTGATGAAAATGACTAATATTCTTTTATCCTATGTGGGTAAGAAAGTATTGACATCTGTACTTGTATCCTATGTGGTTCTGATAGAGTAGCTAGTCTTGTATCCTGTGTGGGTCCAACAACTTTGCTGGTCTTTTATCCTGTGTGGGTCCGACAAAAAAGATGAATCAGTGACTACATCTGATCATCTCTATCATTATACGAAGGATTTGTACATTTGTGAGATGCGTCTTGACATTCAATCATTATCATCGATATGATTTAATTTACTTCCTTTGTGGACAGGGTTATGCTTGTACATGACAGTTGGAGCCGAACTGAGATTGATAACTTAGGTGTATGTATGAGAATATACCTATGTAGGGTTGGTTGATACTTCGTGGTTGTATCTTTCTTCAGTGGTTTATCCTTTATAGATTCCGGGAGACCTTCAGGGGTCTCGAGGTCCCTACTAAGTATCATTATACTCACCCTTCACGGGCTATGCCCACACCTCGTTGTGTTGGATGCAGATGACAGATAACATTGATGGAGGCAGAGAGCGAGCCATGACCGGACGGTACAGGGAGGTCGACCACATGGCGAGATGGTACACAGAGCGGACTAATAGATGTGGAGTGCTGAGGTGGACATTTGTACCTACCCCTCAGGTAGGATACTCGGCAGACGTTCCAGGAGAGGCCCTTTTTAGTTGTTGTCCCTTCTTCAGTTTTACTTGCTTTCTTTTGTACCTGTATATTACTATTGAGCTTCTATTTCCAACCCCTTATTTCAGCACTACTTTTTTATACAGTAATCACTTAGTGATTACTTCCTGTTGCATTCTCTATTGTGTTTGTTTACTTTCATAAAAGAAATGCCTTTCCAGATATGGATTTATGCCTTTTGGTGCTAGTTTCCAGCCCCTGGGCTATGGAAGGCAGGCTTGGGGTAGTCACGACACGAGCCACGAGGACAGTTCTTGAAAAATGCTTCGTGTCTTCTTCATGAATGTTGAGTCTCATGTGTCACTTCTTATCTTTAAAAAAGATAATGTGTACTTCATTATTGCACCTTTTTTTTTGTTTTTAGGCCTCACTTCACTTTTTTCTTGGAGTGAATGTGTTGGAGTAGACATGATTCATGTATTCTGGAACTCATACCTCATACTGTCAGATGATATGTCTACAAAATAACTTCAATTATGTTACTGCATTTAAGACCATCAAATATATCTGTTGGAAATTAAATGAAAAATGACAAAACAGATTTAGAAATGGTTTCACAGTTTCCTTATAAATGGTGTCTCCATGAAATGATTTCTCCTTGAAATGGGGTCTTCTTATTTGTCTTTGAGTGGTGAGATAGCTACGGTGGCATAATCATATAAAGATTTGTAACCGACAACACGGATGCAGTGTTAGGATCACATTGTCTGGTCACAGTGTCTAGATGGTCACTATATCTAGATGGTTATGGTGTGTGTATGGTGAAAGTGCCTAGATTGTCACAGTGTCTGGATGGTCACGATGTCCAGATGGTCACGGTGTCCGGATGGTCACGGTGTCTTGATAGTCACGGTTTCTGGATGGTCACCGTGTCTAGATGGTGATAGTGTCTAGATAGTTATGGTGTCTGGATGGTCTCGGTGTCTGGATCCTTTTACAGAAAAGCACAACTGGTGGAAGAATCACAGTTTCTCAGACGTATTCAAATATCTGTATACGGTCTTAAAAATTGATATTTATAATTTTTTTTGCCTTAGTCATTCATCAATGAAATCATTATGAATTGATTTAAATATAGTTTACATTATTTAAATTTAATTTATATTAATTAATATCTGGGATAATTTTATTTAAAGAATAATGAATCTAATCATATGTACATATGATTTGAGATAGATTACATTTGATTAATAGGATTTACATAATATATATAATTTGTGATCATTAAAACATGATCAATACATGAGGATTCCAACAAATATCCCCTTTTTGATCATTACAAAGCATGCGAGTGAGAGATTTATTCTTAGGTAATTTGTCTCTTCGTTAATGTGCATTTACTTCATATTGAAAACAGATTTATCCTCATTTAGGTATTATAAACAATAATAAAAATAAGAAATAGAAAATGAATGAGAAAAAAGTATTAGATTGATAAAAAATAATAGTAAAAGAAGTATGGAACATGACTACATAAAACAACCCCATCAAAAGATAGTAATCACTCTTCTTCGGCACTGGATTGTCTTCTCCTTTCCCTTGGAAGCATCATCAGAAGAACAATCCATTATATTAGAGGTTAAAGTAGAGGAAGGGAGTGAACTAGTGGAAATTTATTGGAAAGGTAGTACTTCAAAAATAAAAGTTGAAAAGGTAGGTATAGTTGATGATAGAGGAAACTATTCATCAAGGATTACAGGCCTGATTTGACTTAAGGCCTAACAGACATACATTGATGTAGAGGCTAAGGTAGTGGATGGGGAGGAAGGTACACCATATCTCAGAGGTACAGCTGCATGAGTGACAATGGAAGTACTCTGAACATGAAGATATGTCCTTTAAAGCATTATAATATTAGTAATTATTTACCACCATACTATTGATTTTTCTCAATGTCTTCCTGGTTCTCCATAAACTTATCAAACAAAGGAGTAAAATCATTGAGATTTTGGACATGAGTTTGGAAATATTTAGTTATAAGAGGGATCCTCATATTATCCAAAAGATATTTGAAGTGGTTTTTCATGTCATTATTAGATAATATCCTAATGAAGTAAAAGCCCTATTTCTTATAAATTTCTTTCTTAGAATCATTAGATATCATGGAAGAGATTCACAACAAATCATGAACTATGTCACTATTCATGATAACTTCATATAGAGATTCCTTATCAAATCCACTAAGCACAGCCTGATGTTCATCATGGAAACTATTTAGAGAAAATCATTGTTTAAAGAAGGATGAGAATATTTTCCAAAAGAACTAGAAGTAGAGAGATACAAGTTATGAGATTTCAGTTGATTGAGAAAATTCTATTTTCACCCATTATACTCATCATTTAACTTGTTAAGTACAATAACATGCTCATGCATCTCTTAAAAAATATTCATGTTTCTTTTAGCTATATTTTTAGATAAATAATTTTGATGAGGTTGAATCAGTGAGGCTACTTATGGTGGGTTCTGAGTGACAATATCCTCAATAAGATGCGAAGATGGTTTTGGTTTGAGGTTATCACTTTCTGTATTTCATCAACCATACATCTTCGAATCAATACTTCATTAATTAGTATTTTATTCTCAACTCTGACTTCTTGAATATCATAAAAAATATTTTGTTGAATCTACAATATGACTTTTTACAATAATAGTTAAGAATCTCATTCATTCATATTGGTTATAGGATCTGGTTGGGTATTCATAAGCTTCTCAATTACAACCAAAAGAGTTGTTCGAAAAGCATCCAGATCATCCTAATTCTCCAATATTGGAGATTCTTGTGAAGGCTCAAAAACATAAGATGTGATAGCCTTAGGTTCCTTCGTAAGAAAAAGATCAGAAACTGAATTCAACTAAAACATATTAGATAGATCAAAAACGTTGACTTATATTTCTTATGAATCATTCACATCAAAATAACTAGGAAATTTATACCATGTATCTAGTGATCTTGGATCAATTGGATTAGGAACCTTAAAAACTTCTAGATTGGGGGGATTCTCCCCCTTAACAGGTTTATCATTCTAAAGACTGAGTGATTTGGATCCTAGATCTATCTTCAAGAATTCATTTTTCATTTCCAGATCCATTTCCATTCAATCCAACCTAATGGATTGCTCCATTATTTCATCAGAATATGGAATAAATTTTGTAACAGCTTGTTATTCTAGCAGTTCCTAAAGGGAATCTTCTTTCACAACATGAATATATTCTTCTATATGCTCCTCTACAACACTCTTTCAACTTTCAATAGAAATAAAATCGTAATTTGAATAATGTTGTTCTTATAGAGAAACAACTTTTTTAAGAACATGGACCTATTTTTCAATTAAGAATTGAGGATAATATTCACTATAATACTCAACAAGAATAGTTTCATTTGAAGGTATAGTAGCATCTTCCCCTTCTTCTATATTAGAATACGCAACAATCTCATCTTGTTCCAAACCAGGATCAGAGTCATACTTATGTCATGAAGGGTGTTCCATTAGTTTAACCATTTCATAAACTCTATAATTATCATCCACCCATGCTTTCCACAATGTATTCCAATTGATATTTATTCTCATCACAATAACTTTTGAAAGACATAACTCATAATACTTGATGACTTTTTCATTTTGTCCAACCAATCCCTTAGCATAATGAATAGCTGAGATAAGACTATAATATAACAAGGTGGTTCACATGGAGGTTGTATTGATCAAATCACAAATATGGTGGATTATATTCTTGAAAAGGTTGATCTTCTGTCCATTTTTCATAATATGTGACAAAAATACTTCCTGATACTTGATTACAGAAAAATTAGAATTTTTGGGGCTATCCAAATTCTGAACAAACATAAACATGAGTCTAGATTCATGATTTAACTCGGAACCTATGGCTATCCTCTTGGTTTTATTTTTTATTAAACTTTTCAAATATTCATCCATAATAAAGAAAATTATTAGAGGTATAGGTCATCTTTGGTAGTCCTCACAAATACCATCATGAGGTATCCTATGGAATGCAACCCACAACCTGGAATTGTTTTTACAAATCTGTCCAATGATTCAACTTTTCACAACATACTCATCTTCTAAATCAATAGAAAATTTTCCACACTAGTAAAACTAGGAAACCAGATTCAGGTAGATAGGAATATCAAACATAGTAAACCAATCTATCCAGCCTTTCTCTGTTATCTCTTTCAACACCAAAGACTTAGTTTATATAAGACACTAAGAGAATATCTCTTTTTCAGGTACCAATACATTGTTCAAAGTTTCAGATTCGGAGGGCCCTCAGGTGCTAATTTCTATGTGATTCTCAACTTCTTATTTGAATTTTGTTTCTCAAGAGTTGATGAAAAAGTGAATTTCATCCTATCCATTCACTAAATGATCAATAGAGAATGAAGGGTTGAACGAGAGGTTACATTTTGAGAGAAGAGAAGAGAAGAATGCTCGAGTAAAGAATCAGTGAAACTTATTTTATTTTATCATTTAGGGATATCAAGCTTCCCGAGGTAAAAAGCATGAGGAAGTAAAAACAATGATATACCATGATACATGTTATAATTTATAAATAAAAAAATAAAGCGTCTTTATGGTGAGACTGTAAAAATAATTCATGGTGAGACAGTAAAAGTCATTCAGGGTGAGACAGTAACAAGTGTTCATGGTGAGATAGTAATAATGAAATTTCTAAAAAGTTCTACCATATAGTTTGAGATAGTATGTGTTGGATAGTAACTATGAAATAGTAACTGGGAGACTGTAGACATGAAACAGTAATTCTTATGACAGTGACTTGTGAAACCATAATGTTTGAAATTGTAAGATATGAAACAGTAAGATAACTTATCAAGATTTATCACAGCTAATTAATTTACAAGGTAATATATTCTATCAGAATATAGTGGTTTGGTGAATATATCAGCATGATGATATTCATTTCTAATGAATTCCAATGTGATATCACATTTCTAATAATGTTATCTCAAAAAGTGATGTCTAACATAAATATGATTCTTCCTAGAGTGTGAAACATGTATTTTTGAGATGTTAATATCACTTTTATTGTCACAATTTATAGGTCCATGCCTCAATTGATATTTATAATCTAGTAATGTGTGGTTGATCCCCTAAATGTTTTCACAATAACTACCAGCAGTTATGTATTCAGCTTATGTAGTAGATAATGCAACAATGTTTTAATTCTTACTACACCATGATGCTAGTGACATGCCTAAAATGTGACAAGTTCTAGAGGTAATTTTTCTATCTAACTTAAAACTACCAATTTTATCATTATAATAACTCACTAACAAAAATGATTGTCCCTTGGGATAGAATAGTCTTAGATTGGGTGTAATCTAGAGTTATTTGAAAATTCTCTTAACAACATTTAAATTAGATTCTTTAATATTTTCTTGAAAATGAGCACCCATACACACACTATACATAATTTTAGGTCATCTATTAGTCATGTAATGTAAACATCCAATAATTCCTGTGTATGTGGTTTTATCAACAAATTTTCTATTTTCCTTAAGATCCACCATACAATTAGTACTCATTGATTTGTCACTACTCACAGTGTTATCCAATCAAAAACGTTTTAGAAGGTATTTTGTATATTTTCATATATATATATATATATAAAATATTAATATTATTATTTTGAATGATTTGAAATCCCAGAAAGAATTTGAGTTCACCCCTTAAAATCATTTCAAATTCATTTTTCCTCAATTTTCAAAAATCAAAACATAAATTTTTTTTATGATCCAAAGACAATATCATCTACATAGATTAGAACAAATAGAAAATCATTGAATAATTGTTTTATAAAATGTGTAAGATCATCTATTCAATTTGGAAAACCTTTGGAAATATAAATTGTAGTTAATCTATCATACCAGGCTCTTGGAGCTTGTTTTAAATCATATAAAGCTTATGAAACATTATAGATAAGATTTGGAAAATGAGGGTTTGTAAAACCATTGTGTTGCTCAAAAAAAACATCCTCATCTATATACCCATTTATAAATTCATTTTTGACATCAATTTTATATAGTATGAAATTCAGATGCGCCGTATAATCAAGAAGAATTACGATGTTTCATGTATGGGTACTCGTAAAAAGGTATCTTCATAATCAATTATTTCTTCTTAATTGTAAACTTGTATAGCCAATCTATCCTCATTTCTAAATATATTACCATCTTCCTCTACCTTATTTCTAAATACAAATTTTTTTCCTAGGGTGACTGTTTCATTGATTCATTCAACAAGTTTCCAAACATTGTTTCTTTCAAACTGATTAAGTTCTTCTTGCATTGACATCACCTAAAATTCATCATTGATAACATCATCAATGCTTTTAGGTTCACATTGTGACAATATGACTTGATGTTAACATGATTTCTAAGAGAATCTATAGTTTGAGTTATTTTGTCTATGTCTCCTACAACAACATCTAAAGTATGGTTTTTAGGAGTTATAATAGCTCTAGAAAAAGTAGGATGAGTGATTTCAGGTTATTCAATAGGATTTGGTTCATTTTGACCAGAATCTAATGAATTTCTAGAACTGGACGTTTTCACAGATTCCTTTATAGGATGTTTAGGGAATTTTGAATTAATGTCCAAATTTGATACATCATCCTCTCGGTTCTCTATAGTGGTCTTAAGCTCATGTGGGTCTATTTCATCAAATTTGACATGGAAAAAATATTTTACACATTAAGTTATTTTATTAAACACCCTATAGTATTTACTTGAAACTGAATATCCTAAGAATATTCCTTCATCACTGTTGGATGAAAATTTTCTGGATTGTCCTTAGTTTTAAGGATATAGAATTTGCAACTGGATACTTTGAAGTAGCTAACTTTGGGATTTTTTTTGTTCTACAACTCATATGGAGTTCTTTTAAGGATAGGTCAAATCAATACCCTATTGATAATATATCAAGCTATATTGAAAGATTCATCCCTAAAGTATATAGGTATGTCATATTCACTGAGCATGGTTTTAACAATCTCTTGTAGGGTTCTATTACTCCTTTCTAAAACTCAATTATGTTGAGGTGTTCTATGGGCATATAAATAATGACTATAGTAATTTTGTTGGAAAAAGGATTAAAACTACTGATTTTCAAACACATTTTTATGATCACTTCTTAAGGATTTAATTTTATTTACCCTATGATTTTATATTTTTTGGCATATTTCGTAAAATGTGAGCATGATTCACTTTTTTGAGCCAAAAAGAAGGTCCAAGTATATCTTGAAAAGTCATCTACCAGAAAATAAACATACTGCTTCCCATTTAAACTATAAACTCTAGATGGTCCAAAATAATCCATGTGAACCAATTAGAGAGATTGAGAATTTGACACTTCAATCTTTGTGTTGAAGGAAATTTTGTGTTGCTTTCTTTTTTGACAAGGTTTACAGACATTATCCTTTGATACTCTTTTTTGGGTAGGTCTTTGACAATGGCATTTCAAGTTAAAATTTTAAGGGAGTGCGTGTTACAGTGTCCTAGTGTATTCTGCCCAAACCAGGACTCTTTGTGAAATGAAATTAAACATGAAGCATTTTGAGAAGCTAAAGAATGAATATTAATAGAATATACATTTTCATTTATCAATGATGAAAACACTAATTCATCATTCGAATTAATAACATTGAATGCATAATATTAAAATTTAACATGATATCCATCATCACATAACTATAAGATATTATGAAAATTGTATTTCAATCCATTAACAATCTATATTTTAGAAATCAAAACTGTGTTACTGTTACTAATATGGACAAGGCGAATACACATTCCTTTGAAATTGTTATCAAAGGTGACATTTCCTCCATCAACGTTTATTAAATTTTTGAAGCATGAGTAGTCTCATTTCATGTGTCTTTAACACACACTGTCTAAGTTCCATAAACTTTTCCAAGAACTCTTTATGCATATTCCCAACAAATTAGTCAAATAAAAATAGATTTTGGTACCCACACTTGTTTGGGTCCTGTAATATTAGTGACTAGTCCCTTAAAAACACATATCTTCCTCATAGGTTTTCTATAAGCATTTTGTTATGTATTTGAAAAATAAAATATATTTGTTCCAGAAAAGCTTGAAACCGTAGAGAGTGTTTCATAACATGACCTATTTTGATGTTTTCTTGAACTACGAGTAAAGCTGTATGTCCTAGACTTAGAAACAAAATTAGTTCTTCTAAAATTTCATTTACTAGGTTGATAGCCAATTCCAGTAGTATATATAGGATAAATCTGTTTACCTATAATTTATACCAACCTATCCTTACCATTAGTAATCCTTTAAAGATCCTTTTTTAATTTCTCATTATATTGTTTTAGTTCAGTGTTCTCTATGAGTAGTTGATCATTTTTATCCCTTTCTACAGTGAGTTCAGATTTAATAGTTGAGGTAAGAGCATGATGTTTCTTTAAATAATTTTATATATCTTTTAGTTCATTGCATGTCTCTTTATGAATATTATAGTATTGAACCATTTCTTCATGAGACATTTTTTCAGATTCATTCTCATCTCCAGAATAATATGAATTGTGTACAGGATATTCCAGTGTTACCTCAGATGTGTTTTTCATTAAACACATATTGGCTTTGTTTTCCTGTTCATCATGTGATAATTTTATGTCACTTAAACCTTTCTCTTAAGCACTCCATGTGGCTTTCATTTCCTTTTTATGAATTATTTCTTTGACCTTGTATTTAATTTTGTACATGAGATTCAGATAGTTAGACTTGATATTTCTTTTTCATTTATATTCATAGCATACAATCTCAGAAGATATGTCCGTTCTTTTCTAATCATTATTCCAACATCATTTTTGATCATATATTCCTTGAAGTTATACTTTCTAAAAAAGTTATTCTTCTTATAAAATATATTAAATCTTCTAGTTATTTGAGCCATCACTCCATCAATGTCAAGTGATGTTTTTTTACTACTAGAAAATTCTACAAAAATATCCAATTTTCCTTTGTCTTTGTGTTTACAAGTGGTGGTATTGAACGCAACATATTTTATTTTGTGTTCATCCTCCTATTCCTTTTTGAATTTACACTCCTCTTAATACATCATAGATATTCCAATCATTTCTTTTACAGTATGATTGATGATGTTTCATGATTTTCTAATAGATATAGTGGTTCCTCTCCATCTACCAGGTAGGAATCTGATAATACTCATAATTTTTTATTTAGTAGTGACTTCTCTTCCAAGATAAATCATTGTATTGGAAATTTCATTAAAACTGATATACATGTCATAAATAGGCTCATCAGGTTTCATTTTAATGTTATCATTTTTAATAGTATAGTTATTAAGTCTCATTTTATTCACACTAGAAGTTACTTCATGTAAAAAAAGTGTCCCAAATTTCAGGGGCAATTTTACATACAATGCTTCTATAAAATCCCTCATATTCTAAAGAAAAGTTCTGAGAAATCATAGCACTGTAATTGTTATTATAGGATGTTTTGGTAGGTTCATCCCAAGTGTTTCTATCAGTTGCAGGAATCTTATATTCATCTATAATTTAAGACCATATTTCAATGCCCATATTTTCTAAATGAATTTTCATTTTCATTTTTCATTGAGCATATTTTGTTCCATTAAATAATGGTGGTCTATTGGTTACATAACCTTCCAATTTATTATCTATAATACAGAAATACATAAAAAGAGATATAAATTTATAATTAACAAAAATTTATTGATATTTAATGTAAAACTACTATCACATTTTAATAGGGTTAAAAACAGAGTCTTTAGTAAGAACCCTCTGATAAAAAATGTTGGTCGGAGTAGAGTGCGTAAGAGGGGAGTGAATTGAGTGTCTATTCAAAATTTCTATTTCAAAATTATTCTTAAAAGGTTCCCCCTATAAAGTTAATTACATCCCAGTTAATAAAGGTTATACTGGTATGACAGTTTTAATGTTTAAATAACTTCATAAAAGATTGATTAATTTTCAATAATCTTAATATTGGTTATTAAAATTACTTTTGAAGCTATTATAATAAGGAAATTAAATTATTACTTGTTTCAATGATTAACTATCAATTCAAATTTTGTAAATTATGAATTAATTAGTAAAACAAAGACAACTAAAATAGATGTCAGATCGTATATAAAAGAAGTTGTTCAGTCTCAAGATGATACCAAATCCACTCCACTTGGTGATCACCTCCCACCAAGTAGTTTACATAGAAAAGCTAAATGCACATCATATATCAAGATTTAAAATAGTATAGAAGACTGTCTAGGTCACACGAACTCTTCCACATTTTTCATGGGTTTGATGTAATATGTTTCACACAACAACTTTTAAACTTATCGGTGGGAATACACAAGTGTAAAAGATGCAAGAGAGAGGATATCTTGTAACCTATAGTTTGATGTATGAAACAATGCATGTTTAAAATAGGAACACACACTAGTCGAATGATATGAGAAATAATACAAAATAGGGCAGAAATAATGAGATAGTGTTAGAAGTGCTCTGAGTGTTAATCTATGTAGCTATAGACTTCTAAGATGAAGCAGATGAAGAAATTGAGTCCTCTCATGGAAATTAGAGTTTTGTAAGTCAACTAGATCTGGCTCGTATTCTTCATGGTATTATCAATTCCAATATGTGCTCAAAAATTCTGATATATGGTGTCAAGATTTATGATTCAAGAATTCATTGTGTGTTCTTCAAGAATATTGAATTTCATATGTTGCATCTTGTTTTTTAGAAAGCTCGTGTGAATGTCATTATTCCACTTTTGTTGTTTTTGGGCCGCACGCCTCTTATATTCTTGGAGTGCATGTGTTGGAGCTTACGTGATGCAAGTATTATGTACCTCGTACCTTGTAATATCAGATGATATGTATAGAGAGAAATATTAATTATGTCAGTGTAGTTAAGAGATTCAAATATGATCATTATAAATTAAATGAAAAAATGACAAAAGTATATTTAGAAATGGTGTCACAGTTTGTCTGTAAACAGTGTCTCCATGAAATGATGTCTTCTTGAAATGGTGTCTTTTTCTTTTCTTTGAGAGGTGAGATAGCTATGATGGAGTAGTCATATATAGATCAGGAACCAGTAACACATATGCAATGTTACGATGATGGTTTCTAGTCACAGTTTCTGGATGTTTACGATGTCTAGATGGTGACAGTGTCTAGATGTGACAGTGTCTGGATGGTCACGGTGTCTCGATGGTTATGGTGTCTAGATGGTCATAGTGTCTGGAAGGTAACAGTGTATGGATGGTCATGGTGTCCTGATGGTAACAGAGTCTGGATGGTCACGGTGTCTTGATGGTCACAGTGTCTAGATGGTCACAGTGTCTAGATAGTTACTGTGTCTAGATGGTCACTATTTCTCGATGGTAATGGTGACTGGATCCTTTTCCAGAAAATCACAACTGGGGGGAAACTCACAGTTTCTCAGACTTAGTAAAATATCTATTCATAGACATAAAAATTGATATTCATAAAATGGTTTAGACTTTGTAATTAATCCAAGAAATCATTATGAAGTGAATTAAATATTTTGTACAATAATAGAATTTTATGTATATAAATTAAGATCACGGATAGGTTTATTTAAAGCATAAAGATACTAATCATATATACATATGACATGAGATATATTACACATGATTTATAGGATTTAAAGAATATATATGATTTCTGATCATTAAAACATCATTAAAACAAGATGAGTCCAACCGACATGACTATTAATTATGATATTATCATATGTTTGGATTTATGGAAAAAATTCTACAACATAAAATTTTTATTTTTGAAACTTTATTTTTTTTTGTTTTAAGGTGATCAATGTATTGATTTATTTGTATGTGAAAATAATAGCTACAATATTTTGTATTTTTGACTCTAATGTTTAGTTAATTTTTAAAATTTAGTTACCTTCCTTCTATAATATTTGGACTATAAATTAGGAAAAATGTATTTTGGATGAGTCTTATCGTTAGATTGAATTACGATGAACATTGGATAATATTTTTTTATGGTTTATGTTTTATTTGTTAGAACCTATATGATAAACATTTTGTTTTCAGTTAACATTTAGAGGGTTAAGGAATTACATGTGGGAACTATGATTCGTTCAAATTGATTCAGTCATAAAAATTCATCATGAATATTCACTTATTGGTGTACAAAATGATGTTAAAATATGGCAAAGAATAACTAAAGGATGATATTATTCATATGATTTGGAAAGTAATAAAATAATATCATCATCTAATGTGATTTTTTTGTAGTTAAATAATCCCTTAACTCAAGGTAAAATATTGTTTAAAAAAATTATATGGTTACAATTTTTACTATGCAATCAATGTTCTTTTAGCCAATCAAAAATTTATTATTTTCTAATAGTTAACATTCTGATGACCATGTAATCTATCACTCTCCATCAGAACATTGTTTTTATATTTCTCTTCAATGTCTATATTATCAATTCCCACATATGTTCTCTTTTTCTAAAGCCTAATTTTGTTGTGACCTTATAATTTCTCATTCCCTTTTGTTAAGAGGATATTTTATTGACCCTATTTAAGATGTGGGATTCCAATAATTGAATTTTATTATATCGTCCATTGATTTTGAAGTTAAATTTCAAATTGTAATGATGCAATTTATTAATGTTAGAGATATTGAAACACCAAAATAATTTTTGGTATTTTACTTTTTTAATTTAAACACTTTGATAGCTTACATTAAATGCAACACCCATATAAAATTATAAATGAAATTTTATTTGGTGATTATTAGAACCAATATATTAAATTGAAGGGATTAATAATATTAATGAAAATTTGAAATTTATATTTTATATATTCAATAAAATGATTTTACATTAATCCAGTATATTTTATAGGAATAAGCTATAAATAAATCCAATTTTACACATAAATATTATTTTTTTATAAAGGATATTTTTTGATGTTAAATTGTTCACTTGTATTGGAACTAAATATTTATTCTTTTATAAAATATTTTTTAAAAAATAAGTTTATTTTATAATGTAGTAATTTCAAAATTATGTCACAGTTATATTTTTTATTTTTCTAAAAAGATTGATTTTCGAGCGAATAATAAAATATCAATTTTTTAAGAATGTTAATTTAATTATATTACTATATCAATTTTTTTTTAATTTAATCTCAATATACCTTAAGAACATTTTATATTAAAAATATAATCCATTTCATTTTAATCATCCTTATACATTATTTTTGTACTAGGGTATTTTTTGGGCTTAAAAATGAATTAAAAAAACTATTTTTTTTTACGTTTTGAGGGATTAATTTTAAATTATATTATAAACAATTAGCGTTTTTTATTCTGAAAAATGGATTCCATATTTCAATTCATAAATTATTTATGTTTTAAATATTTAACTTTTATTTTCGGAAAATATGTATTGAATAATTAGTAATTTATATTTCCATGATGAAGGATAAATCAGGAAATTACGGGTAAAAATAAATATGATAAGTAATATAAAATTACCATAAAACCTGTAATAATTTAATTTTATAAGTTATATTCGACCAGAATGATTGTGTGATCATATTTTGTGACCTCTTGAAGCTACTTGGTTGAAACCATTATTGTATTTTTTTAAGAAAAATATAAAATGTCACATAAATGTTTTTAATAATCGTAACATTTTAAATACAGTTATGTCCAGAAGTTGTATTCATATAGAAATAGTATTTTTTTTAAAAAAAATTAATTATATTTATCATAGTATTATTTTAATATTTTAGTGAATGAAGAAATACCATAATTTCTTTCACAATAATGATGCTGTAATTATTTTGTTAATGGAAATATCAAATAAATTATATAAAATATATTAAAAGAAATATAATTTTAGGTAATTAATCTCATAAATGAATATTATATATTAAATTACTATTTTATGAATGTATAATTTTTTTCAATCATATATTGTAGTATTGATTTTTTTTAAAATCAAAGTAACTAAAAACATCAAAATATACATTAATGATATTTTAAAATAACTAATATTTATTTAAATGATATCAAATTCGTAAAATATAAAATTTAGAAAAAGTATTTGTATAAAGATTAAAATTTAATCAATTATCCATTTATTGGTCTTTTGTGTTTTATTGTAACTATTGTAACAATCAAAGAGAAAAAATCCATATTGCCATGTTATGATTTATGGGGATTAGACAATGGTTAAATCCAAAATATAAGTGTATGAATCTTAACGAAATTTGAATAAAAATTAGTTTATGATAAAATTTTGAACAATAATAATCATATATTATTAATTACTCATTTTCAATCCATGTTTAATTGAAAATTAATTTATATTATTTTAATATTTCGAGAGATTCAAAAAGTTTCCCTCTCTTCAGTTATAAATGGACGCACATTCCTTAAATTATTCACACCACATTGAAATATATAGCCTGAACAAACCCTACAAATATTCAATCTAAAAAAATATATTTATGTTATTGATTATTTATTCCATTCACAATACTGATTCTAGGTCTCTAAAGAGAAGTTATAAAGGGATTTTGCTGAAGAAGACGTAATCATATTTACCAACACTTTTAGGTTTATTTATTCATATACATTATCTTATTGTGTTGTTTACAAGATAATGTAAACACTATAGTATAATATATATTATTATACTATATTTTGATAATTTTAAAATCATATTCCACCTTTAATCCATTCAAAATAAATGACAACATCATGTGTTTGTACGTATGACTTATCATCTTCACCTCATTGTGTTATTTTTTTCACCAATTTACCTTGATAATAATAATTATGGAAATAATATATATATCTATATATATGTGTGTGTGTGTGTGTGATAATTGTGAAATAATATTTTTTCTGTAAAAATAATATACCATCCAATTCATTACCCATTCACCAATAAAGGAATGTTATCATTGCTAATGTGTATGTATGGCCTACCGTATCCATGACATGATACTATTATTCTTTCATGTTTTCCCTTCATGAATAATTATAAAATTTTTTATAATAAATAAATATGATATATACAACAATAATATCATTCTTTAGTTCATGTAAGTATATAATATAAAGAAGATACGGTACTTACATAACAAAACATGAATAAGGAAATGAAGCAATTAATACCTGAAAAAAGTGTAATAACAAAATATTATGAACAAATAGGTGATAAGATGATATAATAGGATCATATATGATGTGATAAATATTATTATGGTTCTGTTATAAATTAATATCATGACATAAACCATTCTAAATGAGGTTAAATATCATTCAATTAATATAATGTTTAGCTTAATGGTTTCTCATCTCGCAATTACTTTCATGAGAAATATGTCTTATTCACTACTTGTTTATTTTCTGTGGTTTATATACATCCCCTTTGATATATTTTATTATGGAAATATTTTTATTCATATTATATAAATATACATTGAATTTATTTCTTTCATGGAATATATGATTCATCTGATTATAAAGTATAAGGGATTTATTTTACAATCCCATCATTATTTGAGATTGTTTATGATTATGTCTCTATTGTGGAATATATATTTTTATTTAGCATTTTTTATATATTATTCTAAAAATTCTATTTTATATTCTATAATGATTTTTAATTCCATTTTTATTAGTTTTTAATTTTTACACAATGTTTTAAAATTAATGTACATGTTAGTTTCCCAAAAACAATATTATCAATTTTTTAAAAAATATTGAATGGAATTATTTTTATTTATCATATATTAATTCAAATAAATTTCCCCCCATTATTAATCCTTAATGATATAAATATTCGTTTACATGTTTATAATGTTATTTTCAAATAAGATGATTTCATTTTTATATTCACAATTTTTAATTTTTGAAAATTATTTTCAATGTAAAAATGTAATTTTCCTCTAACATGATTACGTTATTTTCATATATGGAAACATCCTTCAATTAATTTTATTTTTAGGATGTACATTAATTATACCACTCATAATATTTATTTGTAAGGTTTATGATTGTTTTTATGAAGTAAATGATTCCAAGTATGTCATTATGTACTCAATAAATATAGTCGATGATTAGGAAAATTGTTTATGAATTAAATAAATTATTTGATAGATGAGGAATTATTTGCACATGAAATAAAGAGTGGATTTTTATCTAGAAAATTCCCTCAAGGAATTGTTTTTCTCCTAATGCAAATTATTTTTTCAAGCCTAATTGAATTTTACGAACTATTTTTGAACCATCTTATGAATTGTCTTAACAGTGTAGATGAATTTGGATAATCCTAATCAGTTTGAACCCATAATTTTAAAACCTTATTGTGAATATTATTGATGGTAGAGGAACCATGATTCTTGAGATCATGGAATCCAATAATTATGAATTTACTTTTTTAATGATTTTATTTATTATCATCATGATATTTTTAATAAAAAATTATCTCTGGAAAACTTTTATTCTTAGTTATTGATTGAATGGAATGTGTGTTCAGTTATTCACATATAAATGTGGATTATGCATATATATTCCTGATATTTTCCATTGTATTTAACTTTTAATAGGCATTTGATCTCACCATAATTTTTCCCCACAAACCAATGAAGTTTACTATGATTGTTATCAATGGATTTAATATTTCAAATAATCTTATTCTCAAATAAATATTGTAATTATAATATTCAAAAGTATTTATGGTATCATGCATGTATTTAGTTTTTCAATACTACTAAACTATTTGGTCTTTTGGTATGTGATTAAATTTTTCTTATTGAAATGTAATAAAGTAATGCAAAAACTATATGTTACATGATTCAAGGTTGTTTTAGGTATAGTAGATAACAATAAATTTTTTGATCATAAAAAATGTAATTTAATTTTATTTTATTAGTACACCAAAAATATTGAATTATGAATCCTAAGATTGTTATGTTAAGTAATGTATAATATTTCATATTATATATAAATAAAACATATAAAATTCAAAAAAATAAATATGAGGTATTTATAAATTTAAATAGCAATACTAGAAGATGAAAATCTTTTGTTTTTTGGTCCTGTAGAATGATTTCTAACTTGCAGAACAGTATAAAAAATACTATTAGATAAATGATTTTAATTTTATAAATGAAATGTAAATAAAATATAAAATATTTTAAATTTATGAATAATTATTTTAATATTATTAATTAATTGCTTATGTATAATTATGTGACCATTGGAATATGAACATTGAAATATGACTACTGGAATATGATTGTTGTAATAGAAACACATCCAATGGATTGATAAAAAAGGCCCTTAAAGAAAATGATTAATTAAATATCTAAATAATGTTTACCATAAATTTTTTCAGAAAAAAAGTATCATAATTATATGGAATAATTACCCAATCATGGAAACACAATATAAGAAAAAGTATACATTTTTAGTAAATCATGTATTACATTAATAAAAAAATATAAAATTTTATACCAGAATGAAATATAAAATTTTCCTAATATATATATTTATAATATAAAAATTTAATTTAATTTTTTGAGTCAAAATATCAATATCTTGTATGTGTTAATATCTATAGTTCCCATAAGTAGTAAAATATGAAGGTGACAAATAAAATATTGAAAAAATAAGGTATTTTACATTCTAAGTAAAATATATGATTAATTACATCCTATATGATATTAGAACTCATTATATAATACTAATATTAATAAATTACATAAAAATCTCACAATAATAATTATTATTCCTAGTATTGCATAAAAATAGTACATTAATAAATATTTTACTCTAAAAACCTCTTATCCTCTTATAAAAACCACCACAATTCTTTTCACTAAAAAATATACGTAGATTGAAAATGATCTTCTAAAATCTACCCTTATACAGTCTTATCTGTTGAATATAGGTTATGGAATTTCTAAAATGACATTATTTTAAGTCATATTAACATATCAAAATAGTACTTCATATGAATGTAGTAAATTATCACAAACTAACAATTTTCATCTTTGATATTTTTACACATCCTCCAAATATAGTTTATCCATCATGATATATTAACAGAGGTATCATAAATATACCTATATTTTTTAATATTAGTCTAATATTCATTACATAATAGCCTCTTACATATCCAAAAATGAAAACATCTATCTTATTATGGTCATTTCACCAACATTAAAGATGATGTATTTCATTTTTCACCACTCTAGAGATATCTGGTTTGAATAATTTTTTCATCTATAAATATTATATAAATTGTTAAATAAAAAATATATATAATATAATATAGTGATTAAAAAATATTTTATTCAAAACAAAAAAACAAACAATTATATTGGCATAACTGACTATTGGGATGTTTTTTTCAATAAATATATTATCATCTTCACCTATATTTAGATGAAATAATTCAATGGTTCAATAAGAAATTAATAATCATATTATATTATAATTCTTATAATATAATGATTAAATAATGATAAAATTAAATAAAATTAATTATGTTAATCATGCTAAATAACATTTATTATTTGAATATACCACTATTAGATAACCTTTATAATATGTTAAGAATTATTTTATTGGAAAAAAATTAGATATTTGGAACCATTTTAGATTTTTTAAAATTATGAATTCTAGGCGAAAACACTCTAGATTTATTTGAAGTAATTTATAAAGATCACTGAATTTTACTGTTATAGCACGGTGATATTGGAACTATGGACCAAAAAATCATGAATTATCAATGCAGGAAAACATTTCTAAAAAATTAATGATATATAATAATAAATAGGTTATAATTATTGAAATAAAAATTAATATTTTTATGAAATATACCATTAACATGCATAATTAAATTATTTAGGTGGTTATAGGATCATCTCTATATAATGTGACTCGATGTAAGGATTTATCTTCCCCATCCTATTTATTTTCATGTATGGATTCAATTTATTCTTCATTATCTTCTTTTACATATAAAAATGTATTCAAATAATATCTTACTTTTGGTCATATATTTTTTACTTCTTCTTACCTCATTACCTCTCCATTTGATTTAAGGGTCCTCTCCTACCCTTTTATTGTTATTATGTTCCATATCACTCTGTGTGTCTCACTATTGATTTATCACTTCTTCTATATAAATTTTTTTATCTCATGGATATATTATATTAACTTATCACTATTGGATGGGTTCAATATTTTTTATTTTACTATATAACTATTAACATATATGAAATGAGCGCCTTATTTTTATTTTTCATGATTAATTTGAGTTTACATAGAAATTTATTGCATTTATTCTAATATGAAAATGTTTATAATATGCATTCCCATTATTGAAATAAGAATAATTTTTATGTAGCCGTATTTATGTATAATTTTACTTGTGGAAAATTATGTGTTTTATTTCTTATCCCTTATTCTCTTCATATAAATAATAAATTGGATATATTAACTATTAGGTTGTTCCAAAAATTATATTTCCCCAATATTCATCTATAGGTATCAGGAAAAAAACTAGGTTCGGTCTTTGTTCTATGTCTAAACATTTTTTTTATTTACTTAACAAGGACCTCAAAGTATGTTTGGGATATATGTAATTATTCAATTCTTCACTATGATATTATTTATATCTGTACAATTTATTATTATATATAGTTTTTATGTTATTTATTAATATATTTTTCCATTTTTTCAGTTATATGTAATTACTTTACTATTAATTAATTTCATATTACAAATTCTATGATTATTTCATGATATAAATCGTTGTATTATATCCTTAATGAGCATATGTTCTCATGCATTTTTATTTACCCCCACTTACCTAGAAAACCATAATGATTACTATAAATTCTCATAATATAAGTAAAAGGGGAATAATTATATTTCATGTGTTGTAATTATGTTTTCAATGTATGTTATTAATTTTGTATTCATATAGTACCCCCAAACTATAAAAATATAGACATAATTTAATATAATATAAGTATTATTTTCAATTATATTACATTGTAAAACATATCTAGGTAGTTGGAGTTTGTTTTTTATTGTCGGTATTAAATAATGCTAATTAAAAAACATAGAATCTAGAGGTTGATTAACATTGTTATATAATATATCATTATGAAAACCCCTTATAAAAAAGGATTATTTCTTTAATTGGAAGAGTATTTAAAATTAATTTATAATAAGTGAGTTTGAATCATATAATATGAATGATAATTAAAATATTTATAGATAAATTAATTTTTATATGTCATTACATTGAAATGAATCCTAATGGATGATTCAGAAACTTAGTTAATGCAAATAGTCAATGTGCTAATTTCCATATTTTGAAAAATTAATATATTGTTGTAAATATTAAAATTATCTCATAATTAACATATTTATATTATCTTCTGATAAATAACCTTACCTATATCGAAAATATTTTTTCCCTTACAAATTTAACAAAATTAGATCATTTTATGAAGTAGAATCCTCCATAATTTTACGAAATCTTTAACACATTAATGGATGACCAATGGGCTAAGTCCCCAAAGAAGATATTAATTTCATTATGATGTATGGAAAATAATAATTCCATCGTTATTATATATCATTATAGGGAAGTCTCTAATCAATAGTGGTAATTGATTCAAAAAATTATGTGATACAAGGCATGAAATGGAATATTTTTAGGGCATCATTCCCTGATAAATATTATATTTGTGACTAATGAGCTAACATAGAAATAAAATTTATGAATTTAACACAAAAGAAAGAATAAAATATTTTTATATATAGGGATAACTTTTCAAATGTGGATATACTTGTTATATTTTGTATATATATATATTATAAATGAATATTGACCAGTTCATTGGGGGTTAAATCCAAATATTTTAAGGTAATTATAATTTTAAACATTTTTCCCATAAGAATAGATAATTACTAATGATATGATTAATAAGAATGAGAAATATAATCCTTTTATTTTAAAAGTAATACAAGAGAAAAAAATATGGATAATAATCATATAGAATAAAATTCAGAAAGAGAGAATATGGGAAGGTTATAATCTCATGATGAATTAAAGAAAGAGTTTTGAGTTAAAATTGTAAATTTAAATATTATAACAATATATATATATATATAACATTATTCCAATTACAATTCATTGAAGTAAAATTTTTTCAGTTTAGATTGTTATACCAATGGTTATCATTGAACAAACTTTTTAGGTCAATTTAATCTCAATTTATAATGGAATATGTATAAAATAAATAAAAGAGGATATAAATTTTTAATATTTCCTAGAATTATTTTTTAGTGGAAATATAATAATAATATGATGGTTAAAATGGTTGATTATAAATTAAACTGAATGTTTTTTATGATACATTATCATAATATTTTTTTAATTTTCATAACATTGGATGCACTAAATTTAATTCATAAGACCATTAGTCACACAAAAAAAATTCTCATTTATAAAATTTATGGAAAGAGTTTCATATAAATTGAAATTAAAAAGTTATATCTCTTAGAATTATTTAATTAACCTCGTGGAAAAAATCTATTCATGTAGATTTATTAAAAATTGGACACATTTATATTCAAAAGGAAAAAAGTTGATTTATCTAGACATACTGTAGAATCCTTGGTTCAGTTCTCAATAGAGTTTATATTGAAAGTGATGGAAATTTTAATAATATCTTCACAAATTATTCACTTTTTAGAGTAAATTAAAAATATGATAATGTAATTTATTTAATGGGGATAATGTAACATCCTATAATTTTAATTTTAATTTTTTTAATATATTATATAAAATTATATATATATAAATACATATTAAATTCATTTAAATTTTTTTAATTAGATATCAACCAAAAATATGTAAATATTTATTACTTAACTACATTGAATTTTTAAATACATATCGGTCCAAAAAATAATGTTTCATGTATATTATAATACCAAAAATAAATATAAGACATTACATATCATTTATTTCATCATAAAAGTAAAATAGATCTGTAGAATTACATCCACATGAATGGTTTTTTCTACTAATGTCTACCATTATATATGAAATATATTGTAACTAAATAAAATTTAAAATCATACATTGGGAAAATTAATATAATAAAATAAAAAATCTAGATGGTTTTATTATTATGCACTGTAGTCCTCCACAATTATCAATAACATGAAAAATACTGTAAAATGAACATAATATGTAATAAATAAGATTGAAATATTATAAAGGTAATATAAATAAATAGGATATTATGTTAATAAAATGAATCATGATGGAAATAAGATGTATTTTTAGAATTTCTAAAAATATATGACCATTTGAATATGAATAGTTGAAGGAAAACATAACCATTGACTTAGTAATTTCACAATTTGAGTGATAAAAATGACCGTAAGGGTAAATGATGAATTAAAATTATAAATAATGTTTATAATTAATTAAATAAGTGAAAATAATTGTAAAAATACAATGAAATAATTATTCAATCAGTGTAACAATATATAAGTAAATTTATTCATTTTTAGACAAGAGTGATTCAAATTATTTAAAAAGAATATATTTTGTATAGTATAACTCAGTATTAATAATAAATAAATATTAAATTTATTTCACATAAAAGAATTTCATTATTACAGTTCAAATGTGAAAATTCATTAAAGGTGATGTTTTTATAATTTTTATAAATAGTAAAATAAAAATGGTAATATTGAAATACCATAAAAATTTTTATTTTAACATATAAGTTAAATACTTGATTAGATAAATTTAATATGATTTAATAAATCATTATCTCAACCTCACATACGAAAATTACATTATATAGTGATAATAAATAACATTATTCATAGTCTTGAGAAAAACTATTAAATTAATCAATATTTTTTTCTAAAGCACACCTCACCTCTTATAAATAACATATCACTTATCTACTAACTTTCTTCATATTATTGTTCAAAATTAATTATAATTCTCTTATAAAACTCTATTATTAATGTTCTAGACATTTACCTCTTCAAAAAATATCATTCATTCAATCGGTATTATAATATCAATAGTGGACTTCTGGAGAGAGATGAAAATTATACAAACTCAATTATTGTGAGTTTTATTCTACTTATACCACCTCCAAATCAGAAATATATATCATAATATGACTATAATAATATCATAAGTGTTTTTAAAGTTTATTATGTTTTTGTAATATCCATTATATATCTCATATATTGTTAAATGAAAACCCTACACATTTTTTGTCAGTTTACCACTTCAATGGAAGATGTATTTTATTTTTCACCACTTCATATATGACTAGTTTCAATATTTATCCATAAAAATTGTGGTCTAAATGACTCAATAAAATGATTTTTAACATTCTATAATTCTAAATAAAATATTTTATAAAAAATGGTACAAAATAAACGATTGTGTAAAGTATAATTGATAATAATACAATTACATTAAATGAACTATTACCACCCTCATAGATTGTAATAATAAATAATTATAATGTTAGAATTTAATATAATAATAGAAATAAATTATTATTATTATTTTATAATTCAGAAGTAATAAAAAATCAATTTATGTTCATCATGGATTGTATAACTTACAAACTAAATATAGTATTTTTCAAAATCATTTATACACAATGAGTCATGATTATTTTGGAAATCATTTTCATATTTATATAAAATTTAATTTTAGAAAGAGGTGAACAACATTTAAATACATTAATGAAATTTTTTCACCAATTGATAAAGATCATCAAATATTATTTTTATAATAAATAAATATTTGAACATTCGACCAAATAACCTAGAATGATCAATATGGGAAAAGTAGTATAATAAAACTATTACATGTGGTAATAAATGGTTAATAATGTATGAAAGAAAATTTTTTTTGTCTATTGATTATATAATTACTCTATATAATTTATCCATTTCGGAGATTAGATGAGTGTCTAAGTGAATGAGGACTCGAGGTAAGTGTTCTTAATTTCCCTCCTTATTTTTAAATTATTATCATTTTGCTATAATATATTTAAAAATTCATATTTAATAATTATTATTTTTTTAATTCCATGGTATTGTCTTCCATTTTACTTATCCTTAATAGGGGATTACCCGATCCCTTTCATTATAACTATTTTCTAATTCAATTTTTTGAAGTAATGGTTTCTTTGGAAAATAGTTTTTCTTTTTATGAATTGCATCCGTATTATCTAGAATCTATTTTGAGACATATCTAAGAAAATATTAAAAGAGTATATTACATGAATTAGATTATTTTTAAGGAATTAATATCTCATTACCCTTGTTTTTAGTGTGTCTCTCATACTCTATTTTGTGAATATTTTCTATATCACTCTATATATATAACTATTTTATTATCTTTTTATCCATTTACATTTTATATATCTCATAGATATATTCTACATATTTTATACTTCTGTACGGTCTTCTTATTATTTACATGACTACCATCCATTTACACTATATAGTGTTAAAACCTTATATTTCATAATCTATATTTAAGGGATTTTATCGAGAATGTTTTATATACTTTTAACTATTGAAAAATTTATTTTCTATATTCCCATTTTTGAAATACAAAAAAAATATAATGTATCCATATATATAAGATATTTTAAAGGTAATATTTTGTATTCTATTGTTTATATATTTATTCATTTCCTATAATGAATGCATTCAGGTTATTTAGTGATAGTTTGGGCCTAAAAATATATATGTCCTTGATGCATTGGTAGGTGTATTAAGGAAAATGTGACTTGGTATTTTGCGTATGTCTACCCATTTATATATGCTTTCTTGGATGGGGACATACTTTTATGTTTATGATGTTAAACATTATGAATTTCACAAAAATGATAATATATATTACAATCCATGTGATTTTTATTTTATATTTTTATTTCATTCATCAATGTAACATGTTCTTGTAATTAGTTATATGGTTTTATTTGTTTACTTATTCCTTATATATTATGTATGCTTCATTTATTTAATGAAATTTACCATTGTACAAAACCACTTATTGATCATCTAAGATAGACCCTTTCTAGTGCTTCCCCATTTCCCAGGAAATCATAATGACTAAAATGAATAATCTAAGGAAATTTAATGGTGGTGAAAAAATACATCAAGTGCTATAAATATTATACCCACCTAATGTATTAATTATGTATGTATTTATTCTCTAATGTCTACCATGTTTTAGATCAGATGTAATTAGATCTATGTATTTTTACCATTTTAATAACATCACCCCTAACTTTACATTTATGGAGTTAGGATTGTTATAGTTTGTATTAGATAATTTTTTATATAAATCTCAATAATTAGATTTAGATAATACTATTTTCAAAATACAACATTAGGAAAAAATCTAATATAAAATCATAAGAATAATTTTACAATAAATAGAGTGTTTGATATTAATTGATAATGTATATCTACTAATGAAATTCTATGATTCACACTTAAATGTGTTATTCATGAACTAATTGGTATATTTCATTTAATTGAATTGAAGCCGAATAGAAGGGTCATAAACATTTTCAACACTCATTGTTTGTGTATGAAATTTCCTATAGAGGAAAAATTATTTTATTTTGAAGATAAAAATATTATCTTTTTTTTAAGGATTTGTCTCGTTTAAGGATGAATAATATTACACCCATTTTCTCATAATAATATTTAACAACATGAGATCATTTTCCATGGAAAACCTAAACATTTCGTTAAAACCACTAATATATTATTAGTGGATTAATAGATTATTTCCCTTCAATAATATATTCATTTCATTGGGTTATAGTGAATGAGAGAATTTAATAATGGATATATATTTTAATGGGATATTTTGATCCTTAGTGGTTATCTATTTAAACGAAAATGTAGGGAGTATGGATAACATGGCTAGAATAGAATTACTTTCAGGACTTATTCTTAAAAGAACTACTTTCTTCAAGATCAATGAAATGATATTGAATTGAAATTATAAAATTTAATGAAAACACATATGGATATTATTGTTGTGTATGGTTATAACTTTACATGGATAATGACACATGATATGGATTATTTATACAAATTCTAATGAAATATTGATTGTTTAGTTTATTGACTATTTCAATGTATTCAAAGGGAATTGGTCGATCAAACCATTTCCTAATATTAAAAGATAGTGAAATTTGTATAAGGACTAGAAAATAGTTCTCTATATATTATATTTCCAATGTAAAAATATATATTAAAAGTATTTCAAAACATTATTTATAATGATATTAAGTAATAGTTAAAATCTTATGGGTAGAACAAGAAACAAGTAATAATTATGGAAGTAAAATCTGTGTGGATTTCATAAAGTCTTAAGTGTTATTGTGGAGATAAATTATATCAATAATAGGAGTGTGATGGAAAGAGATAATTATCTAATGTCCTATGATTATACTATTGTGAGATGAGTATTTAAAATAATCAAAGCACCATGAGTCAATGGAATCAAACTCTAAAGATACCATGCGAGAACATTTAGGATAATAAAATTACAAAATAATAAATTGATATCCCAAAATGATTCATATTGGTAAATTTGAACATAAAATAAATGTTATCTAATATAATATTAAATTTTTAATCTACACATTATTTTATTTCTAATTAGTTTTATGAGAACAATAAATCATCCCCTAATGAATTTAGTAAATATATTTTAGTTAAAAAAGGAATGTAAATATTATTATAATCAGTATACATTATTATGTTTTTATTAGAAATCATGGAAGTAATCTAGTTTTAAAATAGATTATTATACCATTGGTTGATATTTACATTAATTTTTATATATATTTCCACTGATATTATAATTGAAGAAAATTTATCCAATCAAAAGAGATTATGATTTTTGATGGAGTAATATAATTTATTATTAGAGGAAATAAGAGAATGTAATAAATTTTGGAATGAATGTATCTTAACTAAAAAATTGTTTCATTGGATAAAACATCATAGATTTTATTTAATTCCAAAGACCGGTATCATTTAATTTATTAAATAATACCATTACCCCAAAAAATTATAAAATTTTGTAATTTAAGATAAAAACGGTCATGATAATGAACAAATAAAATGATTTCCTTTAAAAACTAATGATTCATTCAAAAAATTATTAAAAAACTATCAAATTATAGAGACTAATAAAAAAAATTACATATGAAATTTTTAAGGGAAATGAAAGTTTCCTTGATCTCTATATAATAGCCATAGTCAATTTATCAATAGATTTCATATGGATTCATGCCTATTTTAACTGTATTCTCTACTATTTTTATGTTGGGGTGAAATAAGATTATGGGGAACCAATTTACTAATGGTGTGGGGTAGTTTATATATAAGAATAAATATTATATTATTTTTAATAATAAACATAAATTTTATATGTAATTTTTAAATGCAAATATTTTCTTTTTTTAAATATGATGTTAATATAAAATTAATAAATTATTATAAAATAATTTTCTTCGATGAATAAATAAATTTTTCTATATGAAATGTTATGTTGTATAATATAAAATTATAACTAAATATAGTAAAAAAACATGTAATTTTGTTTCATAATTGTAGTAAAAAATGAAAATTAGTTATACTATAATAGAAATGAATTTCAATATGGAACAATATATACAAATTATTAATAAAAACTATTAAATTAGAAACTATAAAATTAGATAATAAAAAAAGTAGAAAAAACTAGATGTTGGAATTGTTGGGCTTTGTGGTCCCCTAGAACTTTCATTGTTGCTATCAACAAAATGAATAGAAAATATACAATTAGAAAAAAGATTATAATTTAATAAATAAAATTTTATTAACTTTTATAATTAGTAATGTGAATCTATAATGATTAAAATAAGTGTAATTAATATGATTTATAAAATTACATGAAATTAATAATATGTCCATAGAAATAATAACATAAATATTGGAATAGCTACCTAACCACTGTAATAGTAAAAATAACACTTTTGGTAAATGATGAGTTGACCTTCTAGATAATTTTTACTATTAATTAAATAAGTTCTAAATATTTATAAAAATAATATGAAATAATTAATCAAAAAAAATAATAAAATTTAATAAAAGATTAAAATTATAGTAAGTTATGTTTAAAAACAATTAAATAAAACAATACATTTTATACTATATTTTAATATTAAAATTAACTAATTTTTTACTTTATTTTTAGAAAACAGTTTTCATTTGTTGAATCAACATGTTAAAATTTGTTAACAGTCTTGTTTTTTAAATTTTCATAAATAGTAAATGAATGACGTGAATTTTAACATTTAGTAGAATTCTTTTTTTTTCAATTATAAATAAATATAAGATTAATTACTTCCAAGATGATACTAGAATCCATTAGATATTACTCACATGAATAAATTAATATACATAGTATACATTATCAGTTATATTAAAATTAAAAGGAAAAATAATAAATTGATCTATATTTTATTCTAAATCACCCATGTCATCCTCAACTATATACAAACCCAATTCCCAACGAACCATAAAAATCAAAAAAAATTAAATATCCATAAAAAAATTACTCTATAAACTCTCATATCAAGGTTATTTCATTTCAGTCTTTCACCAAATACTATTTCATAAATCCAATGTAACATATTAGTGGATGACTTCAAAAGAAATAGGTAAATTATCCCAACCAACAACATTGTAGTTTTCATATTATTATAAATACTCCAAATATTTAATATTCATCATTAAATAATTTCATTAGTATCATAATTATAGGTAAATGTTAGCATGTTTATTTAATATCCATTATCTTACACCTTCTCATTTACCAAAAAAGAACAAAATTTCTCATATTATGGTCAATCCCCATCTCAAAGGATATTTTATTTTATATAAGTTAACTATATAAATGGTTGGTTATAATATATAATTTTTATATTAATATTATATAAATTACTAAATTAATATATTCATAGTATTATTTGATGATAATAAAAATATATCACTAACAACCTCATAAATAAGCAATCATGTTTAGTATAATAAACTATTTATATATTATAATTTAATGAACATTAATACCTTCCTAGATGGTTAAAATAAGTTATTTTATGGATAAATATTAATACAATAATTATATTAGAAAATAATTAATTTTATTAATTAGTTATAAAATCATAATACTAAATAAATAAAATTATGTTAATCAAGGCCAATAAAACTACCTAAATCAATATGTTATCATATGATAACATTTATATTAAATTGACCATTCCTATATATGAAATATTTTAATTATTTAGAACTACTATCACATTTATAAAGATATGTACTCTATACAAATACAGTCTAGAGATTTTGGATGCATTTGATAATGGCCACCAACTATTACCATTGTAGAAAAGCTCTATTAGAACTGTGGACCAAATATTCCCAAATGGCTGGAATAAGAAAACATGTCTAAAAATAAATGATATATGATAATAAATGGGTTGTAATATATGATATAATAATTTATATGGTTATAAATTATTCAATTAACATATGAAATTGAATTATTCAAGATATTAGATGAGCGTAAATGTGAGTCGGGTCTCACGATATGGCTTCTAATTTATACTCTTTTTTAATTTCCAATAGGTCTATTATAATATCAATTGAACTTATTTTTAATATACATAATTTTTTAGAATTTTATTATTTTTTTATTATTTTTTATTTAATTATTAAATATTATCTAATCCCTCTAATTATGCAATTTTCATCAACTCATAATTTATCAAAGTAACTATTCCTCTTCCAAAAACTATTTCATTTAATAATGGATTCATTGTTGTCTATATTCTATTATATGACTTAATAATAATGAATTGAAAGAATATATTAATTTTCTTTAAAATATTTTTGAGTTATTCATATAAATTTACTCTCTTTTTTAGGACCCTCTCACTATCCTTTCATGTGATTTTATTATCAATCACATTCTATCTCTCATAGCCAATTTATCTATTATTTCTTGTGCATGTTTGTTATATCATATATATATATTTTTTAAATTTTCCATGATATCTTTGGTTTATATATTATTATTTTACCATATTTCCTTTAACCTCTATGTTGTGAGAAAACTATGTTTTTAATCTTGAATTAATTTTTTTTACAAAGAAACATGATCCATTTTTTTAAATTGGTAAATATTGACAATATGAATTCCCATTATTTCAATACAAAAAATTATTAATCATTCATATTTATGTAATAGGTTACATAAAAAATTATGTATTTTGGATATGAATTTATTATTTTCATTGGATTTATATATTAGACATATTTTTAAATGGTTTTTTTGCAGAATTATATAACCCATAAATGAATCAATAGGTTTCAGGAGACAGCATATTTTAGGTATTGGGTTAATTTCATACTATTTAAATATGATTTTACTATTGAGGCCTTAATGTTATATTGTTTATGTCTATAATTATGTATTATATCACTCTTAGAATAATTAATACTATCAATATGATTATTCATTTCCTTTTATATATCATCAATGAATTTATTATTTTCTTTTTGTCATTTTTATATCACTATTTGATATTTTATGTGAAATATTATGTGTTATATACTTATATCAATATATATTCAATTGTAGACAATCCTATACTGAGTGACTAACCTCTCCCATTTCTATTTTTCCTTATTTCTCAATGAGTTCAAAAAGATAATTATAAATGAATTAAGGGTATGTAAAGGAGGAATAATAATAATTCAAGACTTTTATTAATATTTCCCATTCAATGTACTAATGAGTTATGTATCTACTCTCATGAGACTACCAAAATTACGATCTGATGTAATTTGATCTATGTAATTTTTTCAATTTAATACAATGACCAATGGATCTGAGAAACTGGAGTCAATAATATTACATCTCTCTATAAAAAATGTATTCAATCCACTCACCCCTAGAATCAATATAATTCCAAAACATCCATTTCCTATATGCATCACTAAGATTTGATTCCCTCCATATTTAGGTTACTAAAGGAGAGTATTTATAGAAGAAACTATATTTTTCAGATATTTCATATCCTTACTTGTCCCCAAGTTAATCAATTAACTATCATTATTAATTATACATTTGATGACGCATTTGATTCCTAATTAAACTATATCCACCCATCCGTAATGAAAATGGACTTATATACAAGGGTGAGTCAAATATTTATTACTTTTTTCACTAAGATAATTGATATTATTTCAATATACGATTAAATACAAAGACATTTAGTTTATTCAAGGAACAGTTGTCAAATAGGGTATTCATTTACCATGGAATAGTTATTACTCATCCTTCATATAAACTATACTAGTGGTGTAAAATTATAATCCTTAGTAATTAATTAAGTTCTATTTTATCTATAGATTTTTTTATTACTTCTAGTAATTGGTGATAATGGAGATTCTATATATGGTGTTTTCTACTAGAAATTTATGGTGTTGAGAGTTTTTGAAGCAATATTTTAGCACTGGAAAAGTGACCAATATTCATTTTCTCCATCATCTTCTTCATTGTCTTATGATAATTATTTTAAACTAAACAAAATATTAATTTATTGGTTGTTATATTATATTTTTAGGAATTTTTGTTATCTTGATAAAATTTTTTAGTTAATTCTATTTTTTTCAGTTGGCTAGTAACTTTATTATGATTTATAAAATTATTTATTTTGGTTTTGTAAAATTATGATTTTTTTGACAAAATTATTAGTTTTTCCCCTCTGGGTATTTATTAGTAATGTGTTTTATATTTGTGGAAAAAATTGAATTTATTATAATTAAATTATAACGTCTTCCTAATATAAGTATTTTGATCTCCAATTACTTATTACTAAACTATTATATATATTATTCATAATATTAGTCCATGGGGACTATTTTGGAATGAATCGTGGTCATGAATACATGTTAGGTAATGTTATACCAACCATATTCTACTTAATTTTTATACTATTTTTTCTATATATTTCTCTTATAAAAAAACAATATTTCTATTCTAATCATTTTATAAAAAATTCTAACTATGAATGAATTATTTCAAAAAAAAATTAATGTCAGAATAATGAGTTAAATATAATTGATGAAGTGTGAATTAGGGTATCCAATATTTCCATGAAGAAATGATTGTTTTCGTGATTTGGTGGGAATTTTTTCATCCTTTAAATACAAAACACACATACATTGTATTATAAATATATAAATTAAATGTGATTACCTAGAAATTTAACATGGTTAACCTAAAAGGGATATATCTAAAGAACATACACATAGTAAATTTATAATATACCAAATATATCTACTCATAGTATATGATTTTCATGTTCAAATTATGACTCACTACCATATCCCTAGAATAAAAATTACTTATATATATCTATTCATTGATTGAAGATAATTTTTTTTGAATATTTTACACATAAATAACTCAAAATAAATATCAATGAATATTCATATTACCTAAAAGGAAATAGTGTTTCCTTTAATCCATAGTTTCATTTTAAAATTTGGTTACTCAAATCCATTAAATATCTCTATAGTTAAATTTTCCAAAAAAACATATATTTTAATTACTCTCTCTCTCTCTATTATTTAATAAACACTCCCCTCCTTTAATTAATCTTATGTTTTTATTATCCTATTATATCTCATCTTCCATAATTTCTCCCTAATTTATTCAACCTTTTATACTTTATTTTCTTCTATATATTTTTATTGTAGATGTTTTATTGATCCTATTAAAAGGTATAACTCTCTCATAATTGATATTGTGAAAAAAAATTAAAATATATTTACCAACTACATAAACTATTTAATTTTTCAGGAAAACCTTTAATAGTTTCACTTAGTCAAAACATTCTATATAAAAACCATGGTCAGGAATTTCAAAATTATATAGAAATATAATCATTTAAATTATTTAAATTTTATATCATTCCCACACCAAAACATAGATTCTATCAAAACATACAAGGTCATGTTCTCAAATTTAGTTTCCTTTAACAAATCTACCAATAAAAATGCGTACCTTTATGGATATTACCTTAATAAATCGAAATATTTTCATTAAAATATCATTAAAAATTTAAAATTTCATCATTTATGTGGATTAATAAAAATCCCAAGAATTTTTACTAACTTTTAATGATCACCCATGTGTTGTTTTAATATCTAACTCCCTATTTTCCCAACCATAGACGAGAAACATAACCAACTACTTTTCTATATACCATGTTCATTTACTAATTTGACATTGAACCATAAACATCATCCTGATGTGGCTTAGTATCCCTTAGATTCATGAATTTTATATAAATAAAAAATATGGCCTAAAATCATTATGGTTTGGATACATAAACCTGGTAATCCAAATAGTGACATGGTACTACCTAATATAGCCTGATTATATTCTATTCAATAAATTTTTTTCAAATCACGAATTAACTTATATACAATTATTCATGATTATATCCTTTCTACATGTCATCATTAAACCCCAATTTCAAGATATATATTTGTAATAAAATACAATACCATGTAAATATGATTTATTAAATAACTCTATCAATATAATATTTTCTACATCAAAATCATAAAAAATTCTCTCACTTTCAATTTATTGTTAATCCAACAAGAATTTTAGGACTCCTTGTGCAGCGATAAAATAATATAGTAATAAAAAATGAATTATCTCAATATATTTACATGATAAATGATCAGTTAAATAAATTATAGTTTAATATATATTTTTTATTCTTTAATTTATACCTTCCTTATGTCATCTATTATCATTAAAATATACCAATCTATCCCATAGATCACATGTCCCATATATATTATTCAAAAAACACTTCCCATTATAGTTGATTTTTTCTAATTGATTGATGATATGATTCCATTGGATAATCTTATCATGTAATGACTCTATTTTTTTATGTAATATAACAATTCTATAAGTTATATTCCTTATTATACTTATAAACACTTCATACATAACCCCCTTTACATATTTCACTATCTAACCTAATTTTCTAATAAAACATAAGATTAATAACCTATAAAACATGAACAAAAAAGATTTTAATTAAACTTATATAGTGATTTTGGATATTTCACACTCACTAAATATTTGATAGGTGGTTTTAAACAAATATTTATATAATTAGATTACAATTATTATATCGAAAATGGTTTTTTAAATATTCAATCCACTTCTTGATGTGTTTAGATTTTCTCAACCAGGAAAACTTCTTACTACACCTATTATCAAATAAAATGATATCAAATGAAAAGAAACATCATTTTATATTGTCTTATTGGGTACATCATCGTCTCAATAGAACTTATATCTTTATAATAAATCACCCAATACCCTTTAAAATTTTCATAATGATCTATGAATTATTAATTTATCCATATTAAATTAGTAAAATAATTAATACTACAATTAGATTCTGATTATATAATTATTAGTTTAGAAGTTTCTTACTTATTGGTATACTAGATTGCACACTTCATTCAAATATATGAATTATCTCCACTTGTTTATATTCTATATATAAAATCTCCATCCCATTTTCTGTTAGAATATTCCTGAATATAAATATAACAAAATATCATAGTCTCTACCTATTATATACAACGAGCCATAATCAAGGGAATCTTGAACAAACCTCTTAATTAATTTTTTTATATTAAAATATTCACCATTTGGATTTTTAAGAAACATTGTAGCTAAAAAAACTAATAGACAACAATCAGTATTTTTTGAAATGTATTAGAAAATTGAAATATTTGCAATGATAATTATGAATGGAATTTTCTATAATCATCATTTATTTTGAGTTTAGTTCCAATGTAAATTAGAGTTGAAACTATCATTAAATCATGTATATAAAACTTATTTTGATTCACTATTTCATAGTTTTCAAAAAAAACTAAAAGTTCACTCACCTTTATCATAAATTCATATCCCCATAAAATAAGAAATACAACATGTCATTGGTATCTCAATGTTTTAACACATAAATTTAGAAAACTCTTCCCTTATTTGAAATTTTCTTCATCGAAGACTACATCATCATTATATATAAGTACCATTAACATCTCTTACATATATTTTTTCACATCAAGATTGTAAAAAAACCACTCTCTTAAATTCCATCTTATTCATATAAGAGCCCAAATAATCATATAAAATTATTCTTCTTTATTGATCCATATAAATAACTCTAAAATAAATACATATTTTATTTATTTTTTTAATTTAAAATCATTCTAGTTATTAAAAGTTGATGTCTAATTTATTGTGTGATGACCCAGATTTTCCATGTATATATTTAATTTTTTAAATATATGGGATTTTTATGATTTAGTGAAAATTGAAGGAATTGTATTTTGAGGCCCGGGGTGCACGGAATGAATTTCTGAACTTTTGTTCAGGTACGTACAGTAAACAGGCGAGTGGGTTTTTATAACTTTTGAATCGGTGCTCGGAATTGAAATCTGATGGCACTATTGATCTCACAGTACTGGTATTCACATAAGAAGAATTTCACGTAGATGATAGTTAGTTGAGGGTGAAAGTTAATTTTTGGGGCTTTCAGGGAAATAAAAAACAAAATAATTACACATTTTACTTTATTTGTCGTAACCACCCATGTGGATATTTCACATGTTGGAAAAACCTGAACTAAAACCTCCAATGAGAGGTCATGGAGGTGGGGACCACAGATCCTAACCTCCCATGAAAGGTTATGGTGGTGGGGACCACCCGAGGATTGAAACATCTTGAACTACCTATTAAGTGGGGTGAAACCTCCTGAGCTCCCCACATAATTATTCCAACCCTCCCCATATTTTATTATTCCAAATTAATTTAATTAATTAGCTATTTTGAATTTGTGCCAACAAACTATATAATAGATATCATAATATATTATTTTGGGAAAACACAACTGTTGGACATTTTCATTTTTGGGGAAAATTCTTGGGAATGGGGAGATTACATGGAGAGATCCGGCCAACCAAAAATCACTTCCATCAAAGAATGTTAATCTAATGAATGAGATCGGGATAGTAGTTGTGTGATGGGAATGACGAACGTGGAACACTTCGTATTTCCTCTTTGTCGTTAACAATCAATACAAGGTACTGGTTTATTTGTGTATGAATACATTTCCCATGGTCTTCACTTGAATTATTTTTTGGGATTGGGTATAAATAATTGTGGGAGGTTGTAAAGCATGATGTTATTCATCATGTTCTTGTTGAACCATATGCTACCACCCAAACACGGAGTTTACATGCCAAACAAACATGGCTCGGCCCCTCTACAAATCTTGTGATGATTTGTGGTGTTGAACGCGAAGAAGGAAACGACACAATGACACTGTTTCACGGCCCCCGCCTCCTCGTGACCTTCGTTCCCTCATGGCATCCATGCAGCCGAGCCGCTCCACGGCACTTGTGGCCCTACCGCGTCACCCATGGGTGCTTCTATTCAGGTCGAGCCGCCGCCACCTATCAGGCTGAGACACCACCGCCATCTGCTGAGCCGCCATCGCCGTCCGCTGAGCTGTCTCCACCGTTCTCCAGGCCACCGCCACCGTTGACATCCAGTTAGAGCCACCACCATTGTCTGCCTAGCTGCTGTCCTCTGAGCTACCACCATAGTCTGCCGAACCCTATGGCCGAGCCACACCACCATGGCCCTCCAAGATTCCACGCGGCGCTTCGCCATGCCACTCCATCCGAGCCTCCTCTCGGAAGGGTTGCTCCTGTCGAGCCACCCAACCGCACCGAGCCGCTCTAGCCGAGCCATCCCATGGCTGAGCCACTCCGGCTGAGCCACCCTGTGGCCCTGGTCCGCTTTGGCACTGCCACCCGTGGCCTCCGACCTCCTGGACAGCCTCCCCGGCCGAGTCGCCATGCAGCCTCGCACCATCCGTGACAGAACCCTCGCGGCCCCACGCAGCCTACTGAACCACCTTGAAGGTCGAGCCGCCCAACACAGGGTTGGGACAGACCCAGCGAGCTGGGAAAAACCCATCGGGCTGGGGTACACTACGGGTCGGGCCGAACACGGGCCCACTACGACTCATTAAATTTTTTTGGCCAAAAGTTTGGTACTGGACGTCCGTTTGACGAACCATTAGTAGCGCTCGAAATCTTCGAGCGAGAAGGTTCCTTTGCGTATACCCCATCTTAGTTTTGGATTAATATGGAGAATGGTAAGGATCGATCGAGAACCAATCCAATAGGCCCCCCAGGACTAAAAGGATAATAACTCATAGACCAGGCATCCAATTGACGCACCGTATGTTGCGTTGAGACACCTATGATGTGGAAGACCATTGAGATTCATCTACATGGGAATTAACGTTGTTGGAGGATCGATCAGTACCTCGTGGAGTGGATCCTCTCAGAGACGAGTAATCATCGTGAAGGGAACCAGTAGATGGCTGATACTTGATGACTGCTGACCTTTTCGACATGGAGTGACATGATAGGCCTAGTGGGGAGCTCGTCAGTGTGACACGATAGACCCACTATGGGGATTTCCTTAATGTGATGAAGTAGACCCATGATCCTCGAGAGGTACTTAAAAATGCCATGGTGGTAAGCACCTCTATGTGACGCAGCAGACCCACGGTACTCGACCGGAGGAGTACCTGAGAAAGTCATGAGGGGGAGCACATCTGTCTGACGTGGAAGAACCATGGTGGGCAGCACCTTTGTGTGACATGTTAGACCCACTGTACTCTACAGGAGGAGTACCTTTGTAGTTTATTATTAGTGGGAAGCTTCTCTATGTGATGCGACATGCCCACTAAACTCTATAGAGGAGGGGTTCTCAAGCATATGAGTTGTTCGATGATGTGATTAGAGATGTTACTTTTTACCACCCCGATATTAAATCCTGGTGTGAGATGAGTCATTATCTCTATGTTTTCCTCTTGATTAATATGGATTACATGATGACATAGGTATATGTATGGGCATATACCAAAGTAGGTTTATCTATTGATTTCATACTTTGTGGTTTATCCTTGGTGTATTTTGTGAGACCTTGAGGGTATCAGGGTCCCAAATAAGTATCGTTATACTCAGCCTTGCATGGGATATGCCCACACATTGTTGTGTTGGATGTAGATGACAGACAACGCTAACTGAGGTTGAGAGTACCAGGACTAAACGGTGCCTGGAGGTGGACCATACAGCGTGTCGGTACACAGAGGAGACGTGTGGATGTGGAATACAGAGGAGGCGATATGTACCTTCCCATCTGGTATGAACTTCAGAGGATGATCCAATAGATATCTTTTCACATTCTTCAGTTGTTTTGTATTTCATTTGTACTTGTACATTTATTGCTGGGATTTTATTCTGGCCCCATTTTACTTTCAGCACTCTTTTGTTTATACAATTTTCTTGTGTTTGTATCTTACTGTCTTCTTGGTTACATGAGGTAACAGGTTATAAAGGCAATGCCCTTCCAGTTTTAGGGAAAACACCTTTTGGTTCTAGTCACTAGCCACTAGCCTATGGAAGGTGGGCCTGGGGTAGTCATAGCAAGGGCCACAGGGGACAGGTTGTGACAAATTGGTATCAAAGGGAGGTTCTACCATAGAACATAGGACACTGATATATCTTTTAAATTGAAATAGTGTTAATTGTAGTGAGTGTGGTTATTAGTTTAAAGAATAATGTGTTGGTGCGGTGGCCGAAGTATCCATATACTAGGACCCTGACTTCTAATTTATGACTCATTGCATGAAAACACTGATTGTGTGTGTGTTTTGAAGAGTTATTTTTTTATCCCTTTGAATTAGCTCACTAGGAATAAATTTTTTATCATTCCCACCTATTTATTTTTAATATTCCTCCACAGAGACATCTAGCTAGGGTTCCTAGAGTTCTACGTACTGATAGCACACCGAGTGATGACGCCTCACTCTAGGGTCCATTTCCAGTATAGGAACTAGCAGAGGCACCAGTGGTACCATTACCCACTGGGCCACCGATTCCACAAGCCCCATCAGCAAAGAGTGTACACTGCTTGAGCACATTTCATGAGTTCTACTGCCAGAGGCCACTAAGGTTCAGCGTAGTGACAAACCCATAGGCCACTGAGGATTGGCTGGAGGCTGTGGGAAGAGTCTTCCAACTCAAAGGGACACCAGATGATCTCATGGTGATCCTTTCCCCCAGCCTTCTATAGGTATCAGTGGGAAGAAGGTGTAGCTTGATAATCTAGGTTCATGATGACATGATGCTTCTCTTGGTAGACTTCGAGAGCCTATTTCGGGCAGAGTTTGTTCCAGTGACTTTTATTGTAGTGCGCATACATGAGCTTCTTTTTCTGTAGCAGGGCATCATGATTGTACCTCAGTACTCAACGAGGTTCTCTCATATCTAATGTTACTCAAATGATATGGTACGGGACCAATTATTCTGGGCCCGACCTTCATGCAGGGGCTCAGGCAGGAGATCCGGGCTTCGATGATCTCACTCCGCATCTCGACAGAGGCAGGGGTTTTAGAGAGAGCCCTTTTGTAGGAGAGTTTTCTTATTGATCAGTCACCAGTAGTAAGACCCACCACCAATTGTCACATAGAGGAGTATTCTGCAGCTGTAAGCAGACATCCTTCATAGAGGTCCAAGATGGCCAGACCTACATGTGGATGACTGCATGACACATGATCGGTTGTGCGGGGAACCCGAGGCAGAACCAGTCATGCATGCATCATGCATTTCTACTCATCTAGTGGGAAGGGTCACATGGTTCGTCAATGTCTGACCTATCATACGGAAGATCAGAAGACGGTTGAAGGACCTCCTTGAAGAGATAGAGGTTTGACCAAGGAGGTCCGCAGGGAGTAGGCGGATGTACCAGAGGATCTGGTCGTGCAGCTAGTGGGGGTGATGATTAAAGATGTTACCTCCACCACCACTTGGAGGTCCACACCAACCACATGGAGCAGGTGGACATGGGAGAGCTCAGCTCCTGGTAGCTGAGGCTTACGATCATGGTGCACTGGAGATGATACGAGGTACGATTTGTGTCTACTAAAACTTAGATGTTGTACTAAAAGACATAATTCCCAGTCAATCATTTCTTTGCACTATCCTCCTACAGAGCTCGGATATTTTGACGGAGATTTTGGCTCAACAATTAAGTCTATAAACTCTTATAAGAGTGGATTGAGCAATTATGCACTGGTGCCGGTAGTGTGAGCTTACTCTAGGAGGTGATAGATTTGGATGGGATGTCCTAGTAGCAGCTTCGATGCCTTATGACATCATCTTAGAAATGGACTCTTTATCTATATTCTATGCTCAGATAGACTGTATTAGGAGCAATTTTCAGTGTGTCTGCACGGATGAGACCAGATTTACCTTCATCGGCGAGAATGGATCCTTTGCAGCACAAGATGGACTTACGTGGAGGAGAGTGCAGCCAATCACACATCAGTTTTCTAGCCTTACCCTCAGAGCGGTTAATGTAGAGAGTATGAGATAACCTGTTGTGGTGGACCAGTACATGGATGTCCTCCCTGATTATGTTCACAGTATACCTCCTCAAATATAGGTGGACTTTTACATTGACCTATACCCCGGGATGACATCGATATCTACACCATCTTGTCGGATGGCTCCTGCGGAGCTTCGTGAGCTGCGGGTATAGGTAGAGGACTTGTAGAGAAGGGATTCATTCAGCCCAGTGTTTCTCCTTGGGCAGCCCCAATTTTGTTATCCAAGAAGGCGGATGGGATCATGAGGATTTGTGTTGACTATCAACGCCTAAACCAGTTGACCTTGAATAATAAGTACACACTCACGAGGATTGATGACCTCTTTGATTAGCTAAAGGATGCACGGTGGTTTACAAAGATAGAAATTAGATCAAGCTATCACAAGCACAGAGTGCAAGATGAGGATGTGTAGAAGACCTCCTTCAGATGTTAGTATGGACATTATGAGTTCTTGTTTATTCCATTCAGTTTGTCTAACAGTCCATCAGGGTTCATTGGACTCATTAAAAGGATCATTCGGACATACCTTGATTGATTTTTAGTAGTCTTCATCAATGACATTCTGATCCAATCGACTAATGAGAAGTATCATGCCTATCATTTTCGGGTAGTAATGGACACACTTCGTGAGCACCAGTTTTATGGTACACTCTCGAAGTGCCAGTTTTGGATTCGAGAGGTTCACTTTCTGGTACATGTCATCTTGGAGGCTGGAGTTGTAATGGATCCACTGAAGATTGAGGTGGTACTTGATTAGGAGCCACCCAGGAGTGTGACTGAGGTTCAGAGTTTCTTGGGTTTGGCTGAATACTACTAGAGGTTTGTGCCAGACTTCTCCAGAGTTGCAGTACCACTATCAGCATTAACGAAGAACGGGGAACCCTTCGGTTGGTCGGAGAAAGGCCAGCAGAGTTTTCAGGATCTGAGGCAGAGGCTGACTAGTGCCCCCATATTGAGGCTTCCAGAGGAGGTTGTAGGGTACAGAGTCTACTGCAAGACATGAGGGACCAGACTCGGATGTTTCCTAATGCAAGAGCGAGTAGTGATAGCATATGGTTTTCAACAGGTGAGACAACATGAGAAAAAATATGCTTGATATGACCTAGAGTTACCAGCAGTGGTCTTCGCTGTCAAGATATGGAAGCACTATCTGATTAGTGAACATTTTATAGTGTACTATGATCACAAGAGTCTCAGGTATATCTTCTCTCAGAAGTACCTAAACATGAGACAACTATGTTGGCTTGAGTTCCTCCAGGACTATGACTTTTAGATAGTTGGTACTCCTGGGAAGTGGAATGTTGTTGCAGATGCACTCAGCAGGAGGTCTGGTATATAGCTTCTAGGTGAGGTAATGGAGCATCTAGCTGCTTTAAAGATATCCTTATGGATAGAGATGGAGTAACTTTTCTTCAATCTCTTACAGTCACTCCCCCACTCCATCAGCGAGTCATATAGGCACATCATGGGGATGCCTACTACAAGACACGACGTGCTCAGATATCCCTAAGACAACCACCTGATGGATTTTATGAATGTGGAGAGAAGGTCATCCTCTTTAGAGGATATACCATGGTACCTGTGTTAGTTCAAGAGGATGTGTTGATGGTGTTCCACACTTCCCCTCTAGAGGTACATCTAGGAGTGACGAAGATGTACCAGGATATCCAACAACAGCACTGGTGGCCAGGAATGAAGAAATCAGTAGCATAGCTTGTCTCTCACTACCTCACTTGTCAGAAAGTGAAGGCAGAGCATTAGGTACCAGTAGGCCTGGTTCAGCCTTTAGTGGTCTGATAGTTGAATTGGGATGGGATATCAATGGAATTTGTGACAGGACATCCACATACATCCAGGGGTCATGACTTTATTTGGGTGATTTCCGATCGACTCACCAAGTCGCCCCACTTCCTACCGAACAAAGATCAGGATTAAGTAGATAATATGGGATACCTCTATGTGTAAGAGATTGTACGGTTACATTGAGTATCCTTGAAAATTATCTCCGATCGTGATGCACGTTTTACTTCCCAACTATAGAAGGGGATGCACGAGGCTTTCTAGATGCAGATTCATTTGAGCACCACCATCCATCCTCAGAGTGATGTCCAGACTGAGCGGACCATTAAGACCCTCGAAGAAATGATGCATTCTTGTGTCCTCGATTTCAGTCTCAACTGGAAGGATCACTATCCTTTGGTGGAGTTTTCATACAAAAATAGTTGTCACTCCACCATAGGGATGGTGCCTTTTGAGGCGTTGCACGGGAAACCTTGTAAATCACCTTTGTTCTTGACTAGCCCAACGAAGTGGGACCAGAGAGGGTATGTGCTACCAAAAAGTAGGTACAGATCATCCAGGAGAAGATGAAGACTACACAGAGAAGGAATAAGTTTTATTCTGACATGAGACGGAGAGATGTTGTAACATCCCAAGTAAGTAATGAATAATAGATATTTTTATCTATGTCTATTAATGATTAAGATAGTGTTATAGAGGCTTAAAATGAAAATAAATACAATCTTATGCATGGAATACACTAATATTCTTAAAAGATTGTTTTACTGCCTTGTGATGGCAAACCATTTTTGAATCTATATTTTGACAATTTTATAAACTATGTTTGTCAAAATAAACTTATTCTTTATGATTGGGACATCAAAATTTACCTTGTGTGAAATTTTGGTATTTTTCTGACAATGTTCATTTTTTTTAATGAATAGTGAAAAATACTGCATTTTACATCAAAACTGCTTTTTAATCTAATTTATTGATATGATTAGATTATGTTTTGATTTGGTTTTGAAGTGGAATTAGAATATATTTTTACCATTTTATCCAATAGTGGTCATTGGAATCAATTTCACTTTGAAATTAGACTTAAACTGGTGTCAATCTTTTGATACTTATTGTTTTGTAAAAAACACGCTATTTGCTCTGGCAGCGGGAATTAATTATTAAATTAATTAATGTGACTTATATGATTTGAATTTTGTAAAATAGACTTCATTTTTGAATTCAGAATGTCAAATATAGCTTAGGGTGAATTTTTGGTAATTTTCTGAAAAACTTCAATTTTTGATGAATAGTGAAACCACTAAGTGGTAATCAAGCAAACTGATTTTCCAGTTAAATGGAAGTTTACCACTAATGTGTATTGAATTTTGAAAATCCGACATACATGGTTGTCATTAAGGAGTAAAATGTGGTTCAATGAGATTATAATAATTTTTTGGTGAATAGTAACTTATTAAGTTTTTAATCGCAATTAGTGGTAATTAGTGTAGTTTAAGGTATAATTAATACTTTAATAATATGAAATGACCTAGACACATGTCCCAACCCCATTGGTTGTGTCATGGCCGACCAAGACAAGCCATGGCCTAACTTTTGGACCCCATGGATCCACTTTTGTTGGGAAATAACATAAATTACTTTTTATTTAATGTTAAAGTGAAAATGACACTAACATAAATTGTTTTACTAAAACAATTTTTAAGTGGGGTTATACAAGTCCAAATTTAGATTATAAATAGTCATTGGAAAGCTAAAAAGATTTCCTATATCATAGTAGTTGTTTTATAATTTTTAGAAATTAAATAAATTAAAGTATTTATGACATAATAATGATGCAGCGATGACATCATTATTTGGCGATTTAAATAAAACAGAAAGATAATGTAAAATCTAAAACCTACATATGGCAAAAACCAATTGGATGAGTGGATTTCTAAGCCTTATCACCTTATTCACGAATTCTATCAATGTGGGACCTTTTAGAACCGAAACACATTTTCAAATAAATTAATATTTCTTTACTTTCCAAAAGTGCCCCTCCTCTCCTCTTATAAAAGGCCCCCACCTCTACCTCATTTCACACACTCTTCAAGCCATTGGCTCGGCCAACCCCTGCCCATTTGCTCTCTCCACATCCCTCTCCTCATCCTAGAGGATTCCCTTTGGGCAGAATCCTTTCAAAGGAAGCCTTTAGGCTCAAATCAAAAGGAGTTACACTTTTTAAAGGTAATTGTTTCTCTCATTTTCATTTGTTTTATTTTGCTTCTCCAACCCCCTAAAATCTTTTTATTTCCTTATTTTATAACATCACCAGTATCTTAAATATACTAGGATGTTGTTATAAGATTTATTTGAGCCACACTCTCACACAACTACATCAAATGGTTAAAGAACATACGTTTTCCGTGGATGGCGAAATTATGCCTCCCGAAACGATGATTGTTCAATACTCATTTAACACCTTCAAAGGTGGCCATTATGATGTCACTATTTTTATATATGATATATAATATGTATATGTTTTCCTTAAGCTTCTGTTTTTCTTAATTTTGGTCATACTTTATGGTTTCCATTATGGGTAAACACGATATCTTCATTTTAGGAAGTGCGGACTACCGCCCCCTGAAAGTGATTTGATTCGTTAATACCATATGTGGGATGTGTAAAGGATAAAGTTAATGATATTATATATGTTATTATACTGGAATTATAATATACTCTTATATCATTATTATTCCATTCCAGAAAATATGAAATAGAAATAGAAGTAGCGTTCATGCGTACGTACGGCTTACCGTCTCCATGAACGGTGCATTTCATTTCTTACCTCTAAATGTGATGTAATATTATAAATGAATGCAGGTACTGGATATATATGACATATATGATATCTACATCATGAATATCATTCTGGTATAATGAACCTTTGACCAAATTAACAACATGTAAGTATAAGAAGTCAATTTTTGACTTAAGAACCAAATACCGACAAAATGAACATTATTAACTTAAATGATTACATGATGTTCATAACATGGTATAAAAGGAATAATGAACTTGAAAAAGATTCATAAGCAAGTAGAGATTAACTCAAGTTTATTATTCAGGAGTTTAAAGAACGGTCGGGTCAAGTCGGATACGAGGTATGGGACTTCGTCTCAATCTCCTTTCGTTGAGGCATATTTTATTTTATACACAACTTTCTTTTATACGGTGTATAAACCCCTTTGACTTTTACGTTTACTCAAAAGGAATCTTTTTTATACGAAGCGTTTACTAAACGACAAAAGGGAATGTTTTTGTCGTACGTATGCGGCGACAACGACTTCTCCGCCGTCGTAACCGTTATTTGAGTTTTGGCTTCCTCTACAAGCCATACCTTTTTTTTAAAAGAAAAATAAATACCATGTTTTACTTTGGTATTGAAAATGGTTTTCATAATGTTTTTATTATATCAATGTGTTGTATTGATATCTCGTGATTGAAATGTGGAAATGTTATGTTTCCTTTATGCATGTTTTATGTGATATGATTATGTTATGGTTCTTGGGCATTATTATGAAGACGGGTGGTTCCGTGATAAACTAAGGGCGGGTGAGCCCGTTATAGCTCTCCAATGCATTGGGTAACGCGAAGGAGTGAAACGTTAAGGTTTCTCCGAAGAGATTTTAGGGAATATACTGTGATGGGTATTCCAAACGTAACCAAGAGGGTTACCCCCTACGTAAGAATGTTATGAATGCCTCAAGTTACCTTTACGTATTATGATTTATATGATTTATTCATGTTTTTATGATGTATGTTAAAGTGCCTATGTTTTATGGGTAAAGTATGATTTCATTCTTATGTATATATGAACTCATGTTTCCTTTCCATGTTTTTATAACCCATACTGAGTTTTTACGCTCATCCCAAGTTTTTGAAATGTTTTTCACAGGTCAAGGGAAAGGTACATGATAAGATGATAGAGTCAAGGATGTGTCAAGAAATAATCCATGTTTTATTTTAAATGTGTTTCCATTGATGGGAATGAAGAATACTATCTTTATGTAACCTCTTTGTTTATATGTGGAATGTAATGCAAGTTTTATGATCTAATTCTCTAAAACTCTAAACCCGAAAAGATCCTCAACGTGTAATCTTGTAATAACTCAAGATTAAGTAAGGTTTAAGGCTGGGGCCTTATAGTTGGTATCAGAGGTCGGTTTAGATAACTTTAGGAGTTAGAATTCTATTAAAATGATTATCCAAATATATTTTTTTTCAAAATGATATAGCATTTAAAGATTACCATGTTGCTTCATCTAAGACATGTTTGTTCAGAATGGTTTTCCGCAGAGGAAACAGGGAAGCAGTGCTAGGAAGGCATACAGAAGGAAATAACCTTCCGAATCAGCATCCAGAAATGGTCGGAATTGGAACTGAACAGTTTGTTGCAGTAATGGCGCAGTTGACTCAGGCGATAAATGGTGGTGGTATCCATGTACGAGATCAGCCAGATCAGCCGCAGAGGAACATGTCAGTGGTGGAACATTTCATGAGGCAACATCCACCATCATTCAGAGGATCATCTGACCCTGTGCAAGCTGAAGGGTGGATTAAAGCACTGGAGAAGATTTTTGATGTCATGGGGTGTTCAGACAATCAAAAGGTTAGTCTTGCTATTTACCGTTTGGAGGGTGAAGCAGATCAGTGGTGGTCTATGGTTAAAAATATCAGGGAAGCCGATGAGATTGATGCTCTTGACTGGGATGATTTCAAAGGTATGTTTCTTGAGAAGTATTTTCCTAAGGCTGTTCGACTTAGGATGGAAAAGCAATTCTTGGAATTGAGGCAAGAGGAAGACTCAGTGGCTGCCTATGAAGAAAGGTTCACTCGATTGGCAAGGTATGCTCCCAATTTTATCCGGGACCTTGATAGTAAAATCAATCGTTTTTACTCAGGATTAAAGCCAAAGTATCGAAGGGCATTAGCTTCTCGAGAGTTTAAAAGTTATGAAAAGCTTGTTCGATGTGCTGAGAAGGTGGAAATGGAGTTTGCCGATGACCAAGTGTTCTATAACAACCAGCAGAAGAGGAGACCGAGGTGGCAGGAGAAAGGTAAGAATTCTTCAAAGAAGTCTGATGGTAAGAGAACTAAGTTTCCAGTTTGTGATAAATGTGGCAAAAGGCATGCTGGGGAATGTCTTCTGAATTCTGGGAAGTGCTACCGATGTGGTAAGATGGGACATAAGGCTCGTGATTGCACTGAAAAGGATCAAGGTGAAGGTAAGAACAAATTTGATTTACAGTTAGTGAAATGTTTTAAGTGCAATGAGATGGGTCACTATGCAAACGAGTGTCCGACAAGGAGCTTGAGTGATGGGAAGCAGTTAGACTACAAGCAGAAAGGGGTGGCAAAATCCTTTGCAACTACTTCAGCAGACGTCGGGCCATCGAATGAAGTTGTATCAGGTACTTTGTTTGTTTTTTCAGATTATGCCAGTGTGTTGTTTGATTCGGGGTCTACACATTCTTTCATCTCTGAAACCTTTTCTAGTAAAATGGGAATACCATCTCAAGAAATGACTCCTGAACTTTTGGTAAAAACACCTGGGGGAAGTGTCGAGGCAAAAAGAATTTATAAGAATCTTCCTATCCTTATCCGTGGAAAGAACCTACTTGCAAACCTTATTGTTCTACCTCTAGTAGAGTTTGATGTTATCCTGGGTATGGATTGGCTCTCTATTTACCATGCTAAGATTGACTGTAGAGCTAAAGAAGTTTCTTTTCAGAAAGACTTTCAGTTTGTTTACAAGAATGAACCATTACTTTTGATAACATATCAAGAGGTCGAGAAACTTGTAAAAGATGGAAATGAATGTTACCTTGCACACGTCGTTGAAAATAAAGGAACTGTTCAGATTAATGATGTGCCAGTGGTAAATGAGTATCCTGATGTTTTTCCTGATGAGTTGCCTGGAATAATACCAGATCGGGAAGTTGAGTTTACTGTTGACTTAGTTCCTGATGCTAAGCCAATTTCAAAACCCCCTTATCGAATGGCACAAATCGAACTTTTAGAGTTGAAGGAGCAATTGCAAGATTTATTAGAGAAGGGTTTCATTAGACCTAGTACATCACCATGGGGTGCTCCTGTTTTATTTGTTAAAAAGAAAGATGGTTCTATGAGACTTTGCATTGATTATAGAGCCTTGAATAATATCACTGTTAAGAACAAATATCCTTTGCCTCATATCGACGATTTGTTTGATCAGCTCCAGGGAGCTCAGTTTTTTTCAAAGATTGACTTGAGATCGGGGTACCATCAGCTGAAGGTAAAGGAGGCAGATATTCCGAAGACCGCGTTCCGTACGAGATATGGCCACTATGAATTTGTAGTAATGCCTTTTGGGCTAACCAATGCACCTGCTGTATTCATGGACTTAATGAATAGAATTTTCCATGAGTTCTTGGATAAGTTTGTGGTTGTTTTCATTGATGATATTTTGGTGTTTTCTAAAAGTAAAGAGGAGCATGAAAAACATTTAAGGGTTATCTTGCAAACCTTAAAAGAAAAGAAATTGTATGGGAAATTCAGCAAGTGTGAGTTTTGGTTGCAACAAATTGCTTTCCTTGGTCACATTGTTTCTAAAGATGGAATAACTGTTGATCCTGCAAAAACAAAAGTTGTGGAAGAATGGCCAAGACCCACAAATGTAACCGAGATTCGTAGCTTCCTTGGTTTGGCGGGCTATTACCGAAGGTTTGTTAGAAATTTTTCACGGTTATCTAGTCCAATGACTAAGCTAACTCGGAAGGGTGTTAAGTTTATCTGGACAAAAGAATGTGATGATTGTTTTCAGGAATTGAAAAGAAGATTGGTGAATGCTCCAGTTTTGGCACTACCTTCCAGGAATGGTGACTTTGTTATATACAGCGATGCTTCATTGAAAGGACTTGGTTGCGTCCTAATGCAGAATGATCAGGTAATTGCTTATGCTTCACGACAGTTGAAAACTCATGAGGTAAATTACCCTACACATGATTTGGAATTAGCTGCTGTTGTTTTTGCTTTAAAAATTTGGAGGCATCATTTGTATGGGGTAAAGTGTGAAATATATACCGATCACAAAAGTTTAAAGTATATATTCACTCAGAAAGAGTTAAACATGAGACAGAGGAGATGGCTAGAATTAATCAAGGATTATGATTGTACAATTCATTACCATCCGGGGAAAGCAAATAAAGTGGCTGATGCTTTGAGTCGAAAAAGTAATTCTTCTTTAACAATGTTGCGGTTGGAACGTGATCCTTTGGTTAACGATTTGATGAACTTTGGCATGGAAGTTGTTGGTGCAGGAAGTCCTTCTGTTTTGTTTCAGGTATCAGTGAGATCTTCTCTATCAGATAGAATCAAGCATGCACAGAAGCAAGACAGTGAGTTGCAGAAAAAGGTAGAGCTGGTTCAGAAAGGTAAGTTGCCTGAATTCAACATTGATAATGATTGTGTTTTGAGATTTGGGAAGAGATTGTGTGTGCCTTGTGATTCACAGTTAAAGAGAGAGTTGTTATGTGAAGCTCATAGTTCTCCGTTTTCAGTTCATCCGGGCAGTACTAAGATGTATAGAGATCTGCGGGAGTATTACTGGTGGGATGGAATGAAAAGAGATATTGCTGATTTTACTGTGAAGTGTTTGACTTGTCAGCAGGTTAAAGCTGAGCGGCAGTTACCGAAAGGGATGCTTCAGCCTTTACCAGTTCCAGAGTGGAAATGGGAGAATATATCCATGGACTTTGTTGTTGGATTACCGAAGACATCTCGAGGTAATAATGCAATCTGGGTTATTGTTGATCGCTTGACCAAATCTGCTCATTTCCTTGCTATACGAGATACTTTCTCTCTTGATCAACTTTCCCGTTTGTATCTTAAAGAGATAGTCAGGTTACATGGAGTTCCCCTCTCCATTGTATCAGATCGTGATCCCAGGTTTACCTCTAACTTTTGGAAAGGCCTTCAGAAGTCGTTGGGTACTGAATTAAATTTTAGTACAGCTTTTCATCCTCAATCAGATGGGCAGTCAGAACGAACAATTCAGACATTGGAGGATATGCTACGAGCTTGTTCTATGGATTATCAGGGAAGTTGGGACCATCATCTTTCTTTGGTTGAGTTTTCATATAATAACAGTTTTCATTCTAGTATACAGATGGCACCATTTCAGGCATTATATGGGAAGCGGTGTCGAACTCCAGCTTTCTGGGATGATGTGGGTGAAAGAAAGTTGATGGGACCAGAATTGGTAGAAGAAATGGCAGAAAAAGTTCAGCTGATTCAGAAACACATGAGAACAGCTCAGAGCAGGCAGAAGAGTTATGCGGATAACCGGAGGAAGGATCTATCTTTCGAGGTAGGTGATCATGTTTTTCTCAAGGTTTCTCCTTGGAAAAGTGTGATGAGATTTGGTAAGAAAGGAAAGTTGAGTCCAAGGTTTATTGGACCATACGAAATTCTGGAAAGAGTTGGATCAGTTGCATACCGAGTGGCTTTACCTCCGATTTTATCTCAGGTACACAATGTTTTTCACGTTTCGATGTTGAGAAAGTATATGCCAGATCCATCTCATGTTTTGAGCCCAGAGGTAGTTCAGCTGGAAGAGAACCTATCTTATGAGGAACAACCGGTCCAGATTCTTGACCACAGGGAGCAAGTGTTACGGAATAAGGTGATTAAGCAGGTAAAGGTTTTGTGGAAAAACCACATGATTGAAGAGGCAACATGGGAATCTGAAAATGCAATGAGGGATAAGTACCCCCATTTATTCGATAAGTAAATAAATTGCGGGGACGCAATTTTCTAAAGGGGGGAAGGATGTAACATCCCAAGTAAGTAATGAATAATAGATATTTTTATCTATGTCTATTAATGATTAAGATAGTGTTATAGAGGCTTAAAATGAAAATAAATACAATCTTATGCATGGAATACACTAATATTCTTAAAAGATTGTTTTACTGCCTTGTGATGGCAAACCATTTTTGAATCTATATTTTGACAATTTTATAAACTATGTTTGTCAAAATAAACTTATTCTTTATGATTGGGACATCAAAATTTACCTTGTGTGAAATTTTGGTATTTTTCTGACAATGTTCATTTTTTTTAATGAATAGTGAAAAATACTGCATTTTACATCAAAACTGCTTTTTAATCTAATTTATTGATATGATTAGATTATGTTTTGATTTGGTTTTGAAGTGGAATTAGAATATATTTTTACCATTTTATCCAATAGTGGTCATTGGAATCAATTTCACTTTGAAATTAGACTTAAACTGGTGTCAATCTTTTGATACTTATTGTTTTGTAAAAAACACGCTATTTGCTCTGGCAGCGGGAATTAATTATTAAATTAATTAATGTGACTTATATGATTTGAATTTTGTAAAATAGACTTCATTTTTGAATTCAGAATGTCAAATATAGCTTAGGGTGAATTTTTGGTAATTTTCTGAAAAACTTCAATTTTTGATGAATAGTGAAACCACTAAGTGGTAATCAAGCAAACTGATTTTCCAGTTAAATGGAAGTTTACCACTAATGTGTATTGAATTTTGAAAATCCGACATACATGGTTGTCATTAAGGAGTAAAATGTGGTTCAATGAGATTATAATAATTTTTTGGTGAATAGTAACTTATTAAGTTTTTAATCGCAATTAGTGGTAATTAGTGTAGTTTAAGGTATAATTAATACTTTAATAATATGAAATGACCTAGACACATGTCCCAACCCCATTGGTTGTGTCATGGCCGACCAAGACAAGCCATGGCCTAACTTTTGGACCCCATGGATCCACTTTTGTTGGGAAATAACATAAATTACTTTTTATTTAATGTTAAAGTGAAAATGACACTAACATAAATTGTTTTACTAAAACAATTTTTAAGTGGGGTTATACAAGTCCAAATTTAGATTATAAATAGTCATTGGAAAGCTAAAAAGATTTCCTATATCATAGTAGTTGTTTTATAATTTTTAGAAATTAAATAAATTAAAGTATTTATGACATAATAATGATGCAGCGATGACATCATTATTTGGCGATTTAAATAAAACAGAAAGATAATGTAAAATCTAAAACCTACATATGGAAAAAACCAATTGGATGAGTGGATTTCTAAGCCTTATCACCTTATTCACGAATTCTATCAATGTGGGACCTTTTAGAACCGAAACACATTTTCAAATAAATTAATATTTCTTTACTTTCCAAAAGTGCCCCTCCTCTCCTCTTATAAAAGGCCCCCACCTCTACCTCATTTCACACACTCTTCAAGCCATTGGCTCGGCCAACCCCTGCCCATTTGCTCTCTCCACATCCCTCTCCTCATCCTAGAGGATTCCCTTTGGGCAGAATCCTTTCAAAGGAAGCCTTTAGGCTCAAATCAAAAGGAGTTACACTTTTTAAAGGTAATTGTTTCTCTCATTTTCATTTGTTTTATTTTGCTTCTCCAACCCCCTAAAATCTTTTTATTTCCTTATTTTATAACATCACCAGTATCTTAAATATACTAGGATGTTGTTATAAGATTTATTTGAGCCACACTCTCACACAACTACATCAAATGGTTAAAGAACATACGTTTTCCGTGGATGGCGAAATTATGCCTCCCGAAACGATGATTGTTCAATACTCATTTAACACCTTCAAAGGTGGCCATTATGATGTCACTATTTTTATATATGATATATAATATGTATATGTTTTCCTTAAGCTTCTGTTTTTCTTAATTTTGGTCATACTTTATGGTTTCCATTATGGGTAAACACGATATCTTCATTTTAGGAAGTGCGGACTACCGCCCCCTGAAAGTGATTTGATTCGTTAATACCATATGTGGGATGTGTAAAGGATAAAGTTAATGATATTATATATGTTATTATACTGGAATTATAATATACTCTTATATCATTATTATTCCATTCCAGAAAATATGAAATAGAAATAGAAGTAGCGTTCATGCGTACGTACGGCTTACCGTCTCCATGAACGGTGCATTTCATTTCTTACCTCTAAATGTGATGTAATATTATAAATGAATGCAGGTACTGGATATATATGACATATATGATATCTACATCATGAATATCATTCTGGTATAATGAACCTTTGACCAAATTAACAACATGTAAGTATAAGAAGTCAATTTTTGACTTAAGAACCAAATACCGACAAAATGAACATTATTAACTTAAATGATTACATGATGTTCATAACATGGTATAAAAGGAATAATGAACTTGAAAAATATTCATAAGCAAGTAGAGATTAACTCAAGTTTATTATTCAGGAGTTTAAAGAACGGTCGGGTCAAGTCGGATACGAGGTATGGGACTTCGTCTCAATCTCCTTTCGTTGAGGCATATTTTATTTTATACACAACTTTCTTTTATACGGTGTATAAACCCCTTTGACTTTTACGTTTACTCAAAAGGAATCTTTTTTATACGAAGCGTTTACTAAACGACAAAAGGGAATGTTTTTGTCGTACGTATGCGGCGACAACGACTTCTCCGCCGTCGTAACCGTTATTTGAGTTTTGGCTTCCTCTACAAGCCATACCTTTTTTTTAAAAGAAAAATAAATACCATGTTTTACTTTGGTATTGAAAATGGTTTTCATAATGTTTTTATTATATCAATGTGTTGTATTGATATCTCGTGATTGAAATGTGGAAATGTTATGTTTCCTTTATGCATGTTTTATGTGATATGATTATGTTATGGTTCTTGGGCATTATTATGAAGACGGGTGGTTCCGTGATAAACTAAGGGCGGGTGAGCCCGTTATAGCTCTCCAATGCATTGGGTAACGCGAAGGAGTGAAACGTTAAGGTTTCTCCGAAGAGATTTTAGGGAATATACTGTGATGGGTATTCCAAACGTAACCAAGAGGGTTACCCCCTACGTAAGAATGTTATGAATGCCTCAAGTTACCTTTACGTATTATGATTTATATGATTTATTCATGTTTTTATGAGGTATGTTAAAGTGCCTATGTTTTATGGGTAAAGTATGATTTCATTCTTATGTATATATGAACTCATGTTTCCTTTCCATGTTTTTATAACCCATACTGAGTTTTTACGCTCATCCCAAGTTTTTGAAATGTTTTTCACAGGTCAAGGGAAAGGTACATGATAAGATGATAGAGTCAAGGATGTGTCAAGAAATAATCCATGTTTTATTTTAAATGTGTTTCCATTGATGGGAATGAAGAATACTATCTTTATGTAACCTCTTTGTTTATATGTGGAATGTAATGCAAGTTTTATGATCTAATTCTCTAAAACTCTAAACCCGAAAAGATCCTCAACGTGTAATCTTGTAATAACTCAAGATTAAGTAAGGTTTAAGGCTGGGGCCTTATAGTTGGTATCAGAGGTCGGTTTAGATAACTTTAGGAGTTAGAATTCTATTAAAATGATTATCCAAATATATTTTTTTTCAAAATGATATAGCATTTAAAGATTACCATGTTGCTTCATCTAAGACATGTTTGTTCAGAATGGTTTTCCGCAGAGGAAACAGGGAAGCAGTGCTAGGAAGGCATACAGAAGGAAATAACCTTCCGAATCAGCATCCAGAAATGGTCGGAATTGGAACTGAACAGTTTGTTGCAGTAATGGCGCAGTTGACTCAGGCGATAAATGGTGGTGGTATCCATGTACGAGATCAGCCAGATCAGCCGCAGAGGAACATGTCAGTGGTGGAACATTTCATGAGGCAACATCCACCATCATTCAGAGGATCATCTGACCCTGTGCAAGCTGAAGGGTGGATTAAAGCACTGGAGAAGATTTTTGATGTCATGGGGTGTTCAGACAATCAAAAGGTTAGTCTTGCTATTTACCGTTTGGAGGGTGAAGCAGATCAGTGGTGGTCTATGGTTAAAAATATCAGGGAAGCCGATGAGATTGATGCTCTTGACTGGGATGATTTCAAAGGTATGTTTCTTGAGAAGTATTTTCCTAAGGCTGTTCGACTTAGGATGGAAAAGCAATTCTTGGAATTGAGGCAAGAGGAAGACTCAGTGGCTGCCTATGAAGAAAGGTTCACTCGATTGGCAAGGTATGCTCCCAATTTTATCCGGGACCTTGATAGTAAAATCAATCGTTTTTTACTCAGGATTAAAGCCAAAGTATCGAAGGGCATTAGCTTCTCGAGAGTTTAAAAGTTATGAAAAGCTTGTTCGATGTGCTGAGAAGGTGGAAATGGAGTTTGCCGATGACCAAGTGTTCTATAACAACCAGCAGAAGAAGAGACCGAGGTGGCAGGAGAAAGGTAAGAATTCTTCAAAGAAGTCTGATGGTAAGAGAACTAAGTTTCCAGTTTGTGATAAATGTGGCAAAAGGCATGCTGGGGAATGTCTTCTGAATTCTGGGAAGTGCTACTGATGTGGTAAGATGGGACATAAGGCTCGTGATTGCACTGAAAAGGATCAAGGTGAAGGTAAGAACAAATTTGATTTACAGTTAGTGAAATGTTTTAAGTGCAATGAGATGGGTCACTATGCAAACGAGTGTCCGACAAGGAGCTTGAGTGATGGGAAGCAGTTAGACTACAAGCAGAAAGGGGTGGCAAAATCCTTTGCAACTACTTCAGCAGACGTCGGGCCATCGAATGAAGTTGTATCAGGTACTTTGTTTGTTTTTTCAGATTATGCCAGTGTGTTGTTTGATTCGGGGTCTACACATTCTTTCATCTCTGAAACCTTTTCTAGTAAAATGGGAATACCATCTCAAGAAATGACTCCTGAACTTTTGGTAAAAACACCTGGGGGAAGTGTCGAGGCAAAAAGAATTTATAAGAATCTTCCTATCCTTATCCGTGGAAAGAACCTACTTGCAAACCTTATTGTTCTACCTCTAGTAGAGTTTGATGTTATCCTGGGTATGGATTGGCTCTCTATTTACCATGCTAAGATTGACTGTAGAGCTAAAGAAGTTTCTTTTCAGAAAGACTTTCAGTTTGTTTACAAGAATGAACCATTACTTTTGATAACATATCAAGAGGTCGAGAAACTTGTAAAAGATGGAAATGAATGTTACCTTGCACACGTCGTTGAAAATAAAGGAACTGTTCAGATTAATGATGTGCCAGTGGTAAATGAGTATCCTGATGTTTTTCCTGATGAGTTGCCTGGAATAATACCAGATCGGGAAGTTGAGTTTACTGTTGACTTAGTTCCTGATGCTAAGCCAATTTCAAAACCCCCTTATCGAATGGCACAAATCGAACTTTTAGAGTTGAAGGAGCAATTGCAAGATTTATTAGAGAAGGGTTTCATTAGACCTAGTACATCACCATGGGGTGCTCCTGTTTTATTTGTTAAAAAGAAAGATGGTTCTATGAGACTTTGCATTGATTATAGAGCCTTGAATAATATCACTGTTAAGAACAAATATCCTTTGCCTCATATCGACGATTTGTTTGATCAGCTCCAGGGAGCTCAGTTTTTTTCAAAGATTGACTTGAGATCGGGGTACCATCAGCTGAAGGTAAAGGAGGCAGATATTCCGAAGACCGCGTTCCGTACGAGATATGGCCACTATGAATTTGTAGTAATGCCTTTTGGGCTAACCAATGCACCTGCTGTATTCATGGACTTAATGAATAGAATTTTCCATGAGTTCTTGGATAAGTTTGTGGTTGTTTTCATTGATGATATTTTGGTGTTTTCTAAAAGTAAAGAGGAGCATGAAAAACATTTAAGGGTTATCTTGCAAACCTTAAAAGAAAAGAAATTGTATGGGAAATTCAGCAAGTGTGAGTTTTGGTTGCAACAAATTGCTTTCCTTGGTCACATTGTTTCTAAAGATGGAATAACTGTTGATCCTGCAAAAACAAAAGTTGTGGAAGAATGGCCAAGACCCACAAATGTAACCGAGATTCGTAGCTTCCTTGGTTTGGCGGGCTATTACCGAAGGTTTGTTAGAAATTTTTCACGGTTATCTAGTCCAATGACTAAGCTAACTCGGAAGGGTGTTAAGTTTATCTGGACAAAAGAATGTGATGATTGTTTTCAGGAATTGAAAAGAAGATTGGTGAATGCTCCAGTTTTGGCACTACCTTCCAGGAATGGTGACTTTGTTATATACAGCGATGCTTCATTGAAAGGACTTGGTTGCGTCCTAATGCAGAATGATCAGGTAATTGCTTATGCTTCACGACAGTTGAAAACTCATGAGGTAAATTACCCTACACATGATTTGGAATTAGCTGCTGTTGTTTTTGCTTTAAAAATTTGGAGGCATCATTTGTATGGGGTAAAGTGTGAAATATATACCGATCACAAAAGTTTAAAGTATATATTCACTCAGAAAGAGTTAAACATGAGACAGAGGAGATGGCTAGAATTAATCAAGGATTATGATTGTACAATTCATTACCATCCGGGGAAAGCAAATAAAGTGGCTGATGCTTTGAGTCGAAAAAGTAATTCTTCTTTAACAATGTTGCGGTTGGAACGTGATCCTTTGGTTAACGATTTGATGAACTTTGGCATGGAAGTTGTTGGTGCAGGAAGTCCTTCTGTTTTGTTTCAGGTATCAGTGAGATCTTCTCTATCAGATAGAATCAAGCATGCACAGAAGCAAGACAGTGAGTTGCAGAAAAAGGTAGAGCTGGTTCAGAAAGGTAAGTTGCCTGAATTCAACATTGATAATGATTGTGTTTTGAGATTTGGGAAGAGATTGTGTGTGCCTTGTGATTCACAGTTAAAGAGAGAGTTGTTATGTGAAGCTCATAGTTCTCCGTTTTCAGTTCATCCGGGCAGTACTAAGATGTATAGAGATCTGCGGGAGTATTACTGGTGGGATGGAATGAAAAGAGATATTGCTGATTTTACTGTGAAGTGTTTGACTTGTCAGTAGGTTAAAGCTGAGCGGCAGTTACCGAAAGGGATGCTTCAGCCTTTACCAGTGCCAGAGTGGAAATGGGAGAATATATCCATGGACTTTGTTGTTGGATTACCGAAGACATCTCGAGGTAATAATGCAATCTGGGTTATTGTTGATCGCTTGACCAAATCTGCTCATTTCCTTGCTATACGAGATACTTTCTCTCTTGATCAACTTTCCCGTTTGTATCTTAAAGAGATAGTCAGGTTACATGGAGTTCCCCTCTCCATTGTATCAGATCGTGATCCCAGGTTTACCTCTAACTTTTGGAAAGGCCTTCAGAAGTCGTTGGGTACTGAATTAAATTTTAGTACAGCTTTTCATCCTCAATCAGATGGGCAGTCAGAACGAACAATTCAGACATTGGAGGATATGCTACGAGCTTGTTCTATGGATTATCAGGGAAGTTGGGACCATCATCTTTCTTTGGTTGAGTTTTCATATAATAACAGTTTTCATTCTAGTATACAGATGGCACCATTTCAGGCATTATATGGGAAGCGGTGTCGAACTCCAGCTTTCTGGGATGATGTGGGTGAAAGAAAGTTGATGGGACCAGAATTGGTAGAAGAAATGGCAGAAAAAGTTCAGCTGATTCAGAAACACATGAGAACAGCTCAGAGCAGGCAGAAGAGTTATGCGGATAACCGGAGGAAGGATCTATCTTTCGAGGTAGGTGATCATGTTTTTCTCAAGGTTTCTCCTTGGAAAAGTGTGATGAGATTTGGTAAGAAAGGAAAGTTGAGTCCAAGGTTTATTGGACCATACGAAATTCTGGAAAGAGTTGGATCAGTTGCATACCGAGTGGCTTTACCTCCGATTTTATCTCAGGTACACAATGTTTTTCACGTTTCGATGTTGAGAAAGTATATGCCAGATCCATCTCATGTTTTGAGCCCAGAGGTAGTTCAGCTGGAAGAGAACCTATCTTATGAGGAACAACCGGTCCAGATTCTTGACCACAGGGAGCAAGTGTTACGGAATAAGGTGATTAAGCAGGTAAAGGTTTTGTGGAAAAACCACATGATTGAAGAGGCAACATGGGAATCTGAAAATGCAATGAGGGATAAGTACCCCCATTTATTCGATAAGTAAATAAATTGCGGGGACGCAATTTTCTAAAGGGGGGAAGGATGTAACATCCCAAGTAAGTAATGAATAATAGATATTTTTATCTATGTCTATTAATGATTAAGATAGTGTTATAGAGGCTTAAAATGAAAATAAATACAATCTTATGCATGGAATACACTAATATTCTTAAAAGATTGTTTTACTGCCTTGTGATGGCAAACCATTTTTGAATCTATATTTTGACAATTTTATAAACTATGTTTGTCAAAATAAACTTATTCTTTATGATTGGGACATCAAAATTTACCTTGTGTGAAATTTTGGTATTTTTCTGACAATGTTCATTTTTTTTAATGAATAGTGAAAAATACTGCATTTTACATCAAAACTGCTTTTTAATCTAATTTATTGATATGATTAGATTATGTTTTGATTTGGTTTTGAAGTGGAATTAGAATATATTTTTACCATTTTATCCAATAGTGGTCATTGAAATCAATTTCACTTTGAAATTAGACTTAAACTGGTGTCAATCTTTTGATACTTATTGTTTTGTAAAAAACACGCTATTTGCTCTGGCAGCGGGAATTAATTATTAAATTAATTAATGTGACTTATATGATTTGAATTTTGTAAAATAGACTTCATTTTTGAATTCAGAATGTCAAATATAGCTTAGGGTGAATTTTTGGTAATTTTCTGAAAAACTTCAATTTTTGATGAATAGTGAAACCACTAAGTGGTAATCAAGCAAACTGATTTTCCAGTTAAATGGAAGTTTACCACTAATGTGTATTGAATTTTGAAAATCCGACATACATGGTTGTCATTAAGGAGTAAAATGTGGTTCAATGAGATTATAATAATTTTTTGGTGAATAGTAACTTATTAAGTTTTTAATCGCAATTAGTGGTAATTAGTGTAGTTTAAGGTATAATTAATACTTTAATAATATGAAATGACCTAGACACATGTCCCAACCCCATTGGTTGTGTCATGGCCGACCAAGACAAGCCATGGCCTAACTTGGGGACCCCATGGATCCACTTTTGTTGGGAAATAACATAAATTACTTTTTATTTAATGTTAAAGTGAAAATGACACTAACATAAATTGTTTTACTAAAACAATTTTTAAGTGGGGTTATACAAGTCCAAATTTAGATTATAAATAGTCATTGGAAAGCTAAAAAGATTTCCTATATCATAGTATTTGTTTTATAATTTTTAGAAATTAAATAAATTAAAGTATTTATGACATAATAATGATGCAGCGATGACATCATTATTTGGCGATTTAAATAAAACAGAAAGATAATGTAAAATCTAAAACCTACATATGGCAAAAACCAATTGGATGAGTGGATTTCTAAGCCTTATCACCTTATCCACGAATTCTATCAATGTGGGACCTTTTAGAACCGAAACACATTTTCAAATAAATTAATATTTCTTTACTTTCCAAAAGTGCCCCTCCTCTCCTCTTATAAAAGGCCCCCACCTCTACCTCATTTCACACACTCTTCAAGCCATTGGCTCGGCCAACCCCTGCCCATTTGCTCTCTCCACATCCCTCTCCTCATCCTAGAGGATTCCCTTTGGGCAGAATCCTTTCAAAGGAAGCCTTTAGGCTCAAATCAAAAGGAGTTACACTTTTTAAAGGTAATTGTTTCTCTCATTTTCATTTGTTTTATTTTGCTTCTCCAACCCCCTAAAATCTTTTTATTTCCTTATTTTATAACATCACCAGTATCTTAAATATACTAGGATGTTGTTATAAGATTTATTTGAGCCACACTCTCACACAACTACATCAAATGGTTAAAGAACATACGTTTTCCGTGGATGGCGAAATTATGCCTCCCGAAACGATGATTGTTCAATACTCATTTAACACCTTCAAAGGTGGCCATTATGATGTCACTATTTTTATATATGATATATAATATGTATATGTTTTCCTTAAGCTTCTGTTTTTCTTAATTTTGGTCATACTTTATGGTTTCCATTATGGGTAAACACGATATCTTCATTTTAGGAAGTGCGGACTACCGCCCCCTGAAAGTGATTTGATTCGTTAATACCATATGTGGGATGTGTAAAGGATAAAGTTAATGATATTATATATGTTATTATACTGGAATTATAATATACTCTTATATCATTATTATTCCATTCCAGAAAATATGAAATAGAAATAGAAGTAGCGTTCATGCGTACGTACGGCTTACCGTCTCCATGAACGGTGCATTTCATTTCTTACCTCTAAATGTGATGTAATATTATAAATGAATGCAGGTACTGGATATATATGACATATATGATATCTACATCATGAATATCATTCTGGTATAATGAACATTTGACCAAATTAACAACATGTAAGTATAAGAAGTCAATTTTTGACTTAAGAACCAAATACCGACAAAATGAACATTATTAACTTAAATGATTACATGATGTTCATAACATGGTATAAAAGGAATAATGAACTTGAAAAAGATTCATAAGCAAGTAGAGATTAACTCAAGTTTATTATTCAGGAGTTTAAAGAACGGTCGGGTCAAGTCGGATACGAGGTATGGGACTTCGTCTCAATCTCCTTTCGTTGAGGCATATTTTATTTTATACACAACTTTCTTTTATACGGTGTATAAACCCCTTTGACTTTTACGTTTACTCAAAAGGAATATTTTTTATACGAAGCGTTTACTAAACGACAAAAGGGAATGTTTTTGTCGTACGTATGCGGCGACAACGACTTCTCCGCCGTCGTAACCGTTATTTGAGTTTTGGCTTCCTCTACAAGCCATACCTTTTTTTTAAAAGAAAAATAAATACCATGTTTTACTTTGGTATTGAAAATGGTTTTCATAATGTTTTTATTATATCAATGTGTTGTATTGATATCTCGTGATTGAAATGTGGAAATGTTATGTTTCCTTTATGCATGTTTTATGTGATATGATTATGTTATGGTTCTTGGGCATTATTATGAAGACGGGTGGTTCCGTGATAAACTAAGGGCGGGTGAGCCCGTTATAGCTCTCCAATGCATTGGGTAACGCGAAGGAGTGAAACGTTAAGGTTTCTCCGAAGAGATTTTAGGGAATATACTGTGATGGGTATTCCAAACGTAACCAAGAGGGTTACCCCCTACGTAAGAATGTTATGAATGCCTCAAGTTACCTTTACGTATTATGATTTATATGATTTATTCATGTTTTTATGAGGTATGTTAAAGTGCCTATGTTTTATGGGTAAAGTATGATTTCATTCTTATGTATATATGAACTCATGTTTCCTTTCCATGTTTTTATAACCCATACTGAGTTTTTACGCTCATCCCAAGTTTTTGAAATGTTTTTCACAGGTCAAGGGAAAGGTACATGATAAGATGATAGAGTCAAGGATGTGTCAAGAAATAATCCATGTTTTATTTTAAATGTGTTTCCATTGATGGGAATGAAGAATACTATCTTTATGTAACCTCTTTGTTTATATGTGGAATGTAATGCAAGTTTTATGATCTAATTCTCTAAAACTCTAAACCCGAAAAGATCCTCAACGTGTAATCTTGTAATAACTCAAGATTAAGTAAGGTTTAAGGCTGGGGCCTTATAGATGTGGAGTTCGAGGATAGCGACCACATCGTTCTACGGGTCTCACCCCGACTAGGGTTGTAGAGATTTGGATGAGGTGGCAAGTTATCTCTGAGATTCCTCAGACCTTTTCAGGTCATCAGTAGAGTTGGCGAGGTGGTAAAATTCTTAGCTCTTCCACCTCAATTGCACTGGGTGCATGACGTCTTCCATGTATCCTAGATGCGTAGATACGTGCACAAACCTTCTCACATCATTGACCGTGGAGAGATGAACATCAACCATGGGGAGACTTTTACAGAGGTTCGAGTAGAGATTAAGGATCAAAAGGAGAGACTCCTTCATGGATGTTCAATACCTATGGTGCACGTTCACTGACATCATGGGAACTTCCAGGAGAGCACAAGGGAGTGGGAGGCTCAGATGTGTTCATAGAACCCCACTTGTTCCCTTATTTTGAGTTGTGGCTTATGGAGATGTAAACTCATGAAGTGGGGAGAATGTAAATGCATGAAATTTCCATTTTTTTTTTAAATATATGGGAAGTCTATGATTCAGAAAAATTGATGGCTCATGATTCTGAGGTCAATAGTGACCAGAATGAATTTTTGAACTATTGTTCATGTATGTTTAATAAACATTCGAGTGGGTTTTTCTAACTTTTGAACCGGTGCCCAGAATAGAAAAATGAGTGCACCGTTGAACTCACAGTGCCTGTAATCGCTTAAGAAGACTTTCACCGTGACGATAGTTGGTCGAGGGTGAAAGTTATTTTTTGGGATTTTTGTGGAAATAACAAAATAAAATAATCACACATTTTATTTTATTTTTTGTATCCACACATGTGGATATTTCACAGTTGGGGTCCACCTGAACTAAAACCCCCCACAAAAATCTATGGAGGTGGGGACCACCAAGCCTAACCTCCCATGAAAGGTTATGGAAGTGGGGACCACCATTCCTAACCTCCCATGAGAGGTTATGGTGGTGGGGACCTCCCAAGGATTGAATCCTTTTGAACTACTTATTAAGTGGGGAGAAAATTCTTGAGCGCCCCACTTAATTATGCCAAACCTCCCCATATTTTATGATACCAACTCAATTTAAATAATTGGTTATTTTGAATTTGTGCCAACAAACTAAATAATTGATATCATAATCTATTATTTTTGGAAGACAAAATAGTTGGCTATTTTCATTTCTGTGGAAAAGTCATGGAAAATGGGAGAGTTCTTGGAGAAATCCCTCCAACGAAGAAACAACTCCATCAAAGAACATTAATCTGACAAAGAAGCTTGGGATCGGAGGTGTGTGATGGGCGTGATGAACGCCCACAACATTGAATTCCCTCTTTATTTTCAATAATCAATCCAATGTAGGGGTTTATTTGTGTATGAATACTTTTCCCTTGTTTTTCCCTTGAATTCATTTTTTGGATTGGGAAAAAAATCATTGCGGGAGGTTGTAATGCTTGATGTTCTTCTTCATGTTCTTATTGAGCCATATGATACCACCTAAAACATGGAGGGAACGGGAAACAAATACATGGCCTTCCATCACCACAAATCATGTGATGATTTTTGTTGTCGAATGAGACATAGGAAATAGCGCAGCAACATCGCCCAGAGACCACGACTGCCTCACAACATCCGCGCCCTCATGTCACCCCCACGGCCGAGCAGCTCCGCGGCACCCACAACCACCATGCCCCACGGGTCCGCCACCTACGAGCCCACCGTGCCACCCATGGCCGCCACCATCTCGGTCGAGCCACCACCTCAAACTGGGCTATTCTACCGCCGCCGCCGCTGACTGGGCCCAGCAATCGCCATAGTCTGCCATGCTGCAGTCCGCCGAGTGGTCGCTGCCGTCCTCAGATCCCCTTGCCCGAGTCGCGCCTCTGAGCCCCTCCTAGCCTCCCCGTGGTGCTTCGTCATGCCGCTTTAGCTGAGCCACCCCATGGCAACGAGACACTCAGGTCGAGCCACCCCGTATCCCTGAGATGCTTCAGCTGATCCACCCTCCTGGCCGATCCGCCCAGGCCGAGTCGACCTATGGCCTCAGGCCATCTGCAGCTGAACCCCCGCAGCCCCTCGCAACCTGCCGAACCACCCAGTGGGCTAGGTCGCCCAACATGGGTCGGGTAGGGAAAACCCATTGGGCCGGGACGAACTACGGGCCAGGTCGGTCCGACCAGATCAGACCGGACATGAGCCCCCTACCACTCATTTAATTCATTTGTCCATAACATTGTCACCAAACATCTGTTTGTCAAACCGTCAGTGGCATTGGAAATCTTGGAGTGAGATGGTCTCTTTGAGTATACCCCACATGAGTTTTTAAGTAATATGGGGAACAAGTAGGTTGGATCGAGAAAGAATCCAACCGGCCCCCCTGGGACTAAAAGGTTAATAACACATAGACTGGGCGTCAGATTGACACGTCGTCTGTTTCATTGATACCCTTATGATAGGGAAGTCCTTAGAGATGATTTTTCATGGGAATTCATGGATGTTGGAGTATCATCCATTAGCTCATGGAGCAAATCCTTCTGGAGATGAGTGAGTAGAGTGTGGAAACCCTGTAGCTGGATGAGACTTGACTACTGCTGAGCTTTTCGACTTGGAGTGACTTGAAAGGACTAGTGGGGAGCGCCTCTGTGTGATGTTGTAGACCCACTATGTGGAGCACCTCTATGTGATGCTGCAGAACCATGGTACTCATTAAGAGGGGACCTCAGCAGGTCATGGTGGGTAGCGCCTTTGTGTGACGCGACAGACCCATGGTACTCAACAGGAGGAATACATTAGCAAGACACTAGAGGGAGCACCTCTATGTGACACGACATACCCATGGTGGGGAGTTCCTATGTGCGACATAGTAGACCCATGGTACTCGACAGGAGTTGATCCTCAATAGTCCAAGATTAGAGGGAAGAACCTTTGTGTGGCGCGACAGGCCCACTATACTCGATAGAGGAGGGGTTCTCTAGTTTTTGAGGTTTTCGATGATGTGACTGGGGATGTTACTTTTTACTACCCCTTGAATAAATCCTGGTGTGATCTGAGTCATTATCTCTGTGTTTCCTTAATGATTAAGATGGATTTCCTGATAACATAGGAATTTGTATGGGCATATACCTAAGTATAGTAATCTATTGATTTTATACTTTGTGGTTTAATCCTTGGTGGATTTTGTGAGACCTAGAGGGTCTCAGGGTCCCTAGTGAGAATCATTATACTCACCCCTGAACGGGTTATGCCCGTACCATGTTGTGTTGGATGCAGACGACGATCAATGTTGAATGAGACAGGGAGTACCTGGACTGGACGGTTCCCGGAGGTGGACCATATGGCGTGTCAGTATGAAGAGGAGACGGGTGGATGTGGAGTGATGAGGTGGTGATCTGTACCTACCCTTCAGGTAGGAACCTCAGAGGACGATCTAGTAGCAGTATTTTCACTTTCTTCAGTTTTTTTGTCTTTCAGTTCTACTTGTACCATTATTGTGGGGCTTTTATTCCAACCCCATTTTACTTTCAGCACTCTTTTGCTTATACAGTATACCTATTTTCATATCTTACTTTGTTCTTGGTTATGTGAGGTTACAGGTAATAAAGGAAATGGCTTCCTAGTATTAGGGAAAATGTATTTCGTTGCTAGTCGCCAGAACGTGGCATATAGAAGGTGGGCCTGGGGTAGTTACAACACGGGCCCCAGGGGACGAGTCATGACATAATCACTCTAATAGAAAGAAACAACTTCACATACATTTGATGTATCTTAAAGCCTCATTAAAAAGTAAAATAAAATAATAGTTATATCAACTCAGGTTTTTATATTAGGGAAAACATATCTTATATTTAAATTCCTAAACTTTGTGCATATCCTTTAAATAAAATACTAAAATTGTACCAGATCACAACCCCAAGATTAGCATGTTAATTATTAAAACATATTTTTCTCAAATGAAATTGTAATCATGCAACCTTTTCAGAAGCTCCAAAGATGTATACTTATCAATTTTATTTATCTCCTCATCTTTTAAATTAATGCATCACTCATCTTTTATGGAATATTAAAATGATATAAATTCCATATTTGATAATAGAAATTTGAACCCAACATTCCTTATATTATGGTATATAATTAATTTAAACTTATTTACAATTATATTTAATTCATAAATTTTACCTCCCCTATCCCATATTTAATTCGTGGTTTTAATATATTTATCACATATTTCCTCATTAATGTCATTATTTAAATCCTTATTAATTTTAGAATTTAGGTATATATTATAATTTTATTAATATTATCATTTATCTCAAAAAAATCTCCAAAATATGAATTTCATTATTAAATTACAACTATCTCTTTAATAACCTTGACATCATTACATTTCATGATATTTCTAATTTTATATTTAAAGAAAACAAATAGGATTTTCCCTTGGTTGGGTATCCTATAAATAATCCTCCATCAACAACGAATTTTTATATTCCTTCATTTACATCATTTTTCTAGATTTTTTTACTTTCTTATAAACACCCCAATGTGTTTTAGAATAAGATTCCTTATATAACACATTGCATATGGTGATTCTACAATTTAGTCCTCGAAAATACTTGTTTTTTGTTTAAACTGTCACTTAAACATCTTTTTTCATTTAGTTCTCTAAAACATTTCTCTCAATGAGTAATTCATTACACATGTTTTTCACTATATAATTTATCCCTTTTTAAAATCTGTTTTTCTATAGTGTTCTACGGATTTAACCTCATGTTTAATTCAATGTTTCTAAATATTTTCCACCAATTCAATTACATTATATTCCATTCCATTATCTGATAGAATTTTTTTTATCAATATCCTTTTTTTATTTTTTATATTTCCTTTACCACCTATTAATGGACTCCATTTCCTCCCTTTTGGGTAATGCAAACATAATTTAACTCATCCTATTATAATAATGGAAAAAACAAAAAATGCATTAGACATCAGGATAATGAACTATAATTTGGATGAATACATTATTATTATCCATGTTATGCATATTTTAGGCTCTCTAGTTATTTTACCTATCGAGGATTGTTACCATCATCTATCTAATGAAAGATTCAAACAACATTTCCCATATCTCTCCATATTTTAAATATCAATCATGGATTTACACATACTAAGATATTCTATACTTTTTTGGGGACCATGAAAAAGCGTCTCATGTAGAAAACTATTATAATATTCCTCCGTCAAAATAAATATGTTCTCATTTTTATCCAAACAATATATATATATATCCATTTATTCTTTATTCTTCCAAAATTTAATTTTCATCTTTTCCATTTAGTAGGAATCCATTTCAGGTGAATATAATTTTGAATACCAAGCCATATAATGGACTTAAAATAAAGATATTATTATAAATTACATCAACATAAACAACTTCCATGTTTTTAAACTATTCAACCTTAATTTTAGTTTATTGATTTTTTTGATTTTTTAAGCACTATTGTTACAAAAATAAACTGTTAAATCCACTCTGAATTTTATATTCTTTTACAAATAAATATTATATATAATAGAGGATTAAAACACAATATCAAGAATCTATATTTGCCGTTTCATTTTAATTTAATAAGTCTCCTTTCTAGGATATCATCAAACATATTCTTATTTTTTATTAACAAAAATTCATGTTATATTGAGTTAACTATAAATTTCACATTGATATTTTTTAATAGGTATAAGGATATAATATTACTCATCATTTTCATACTAAATAGTGATTTATTCTCAATTTAGTTGATTTCATTGAACAAATATCCATTATCATTGATTGTCGAACGAATGTTATTTCCATTCCCCTTTTTCCTATAATCACAATCCATGCGGACAAAGTAATAATAATAAAAATAATATCCTTACAAATAATTTGTTATTTATTATTAAAGATATATTATCTCATTATTCTATGTAGTAATCCATGTTCCTCAAATTTTATATAATTATATACCTCACAAAAATATTTCATGGTGTGACTACTGTAACCCAAAAATCAATAAATCATTAGGGGGAACCCATCACATATAAACCACGTTATTTCTTCATTGAAAAGAATTCTTAGTAATTGAATAACACTTGATAGATAAAATATATATTTGTCTTTTTTCCTTTTATACTTTTAGATTATTACCATATTCTTAGATAATTCAGTTTCAAATATATTTCTCATTTTACACATATTGTTAATTTGTTAATAATTTAAAATATTCTAATATTCCATATGCCACTTTTACCTATTTCCATTAATTATTCATCCAATAATATTCTAAATTATAGAATCTTTTTGGAATTAATTATTTTAACATAAACTCTAAAATTATTCTTTATATTAAAATATTCCACTTTTTTGGTCTAATCCACATCCATTTTTCATATATACAATCATTGAGGTCATTAAATAACGTATATTTTTCTTCAACATCAATCTTGAAATTATAATCTTACTAGTATATTTTTTAATCATTATTTTAATATTCAATAGGATTCTCTAACAATGATATTCTATATTTGAGTTGATCAATACACCTTAAAGTCTCCTTAAATAGTTCACCTATGTTTTCATTATTCTTCTATTGGTTATGAATATCATTGAGTGAACCTTCAAGTTCAACCCTGATATTGGAAAATAATTTTATTCTATTTTCATTATTATTTTATTATTTTAATTTATAAACCAACACTATACTAGTATTTTATGAACTATACATGAACTCTAATTTACCACCCTTAAATAAAATATTATTTTTATCCACTTTTCCAGACCAAGAACAATCATTGAAACGTTATTCATATGGGGTTTCCGGATTAGACTTTTTATTTAGGGGAAATTTTGATGGACATATTTTTGAGTAATCAAACTCAAAATAATCACCTTTTTCTGATTTGGAAAACTTATATGTATATGGGTATCCTTTTATCATTTAAAAAAATTAATTGAAAATGTTCTTTAAAACTTTCTTTCCTGAATTTAAGATTTCATTGTAGGAGTGACAACAACAAATCACTCATATTTTTTTCTTTGTGTTCATATTTATTTATAGAATGTTTCTCCATATCCTTGAAATCAAATCCTATGGATGAATGAATCATCATTTCTTATATATGTCAATACATCTCATATGATATCTAGTTACTCTATATATATCCAATGAAATTTAAAAAATTTATTACTTTAAGAACCTACACCACTATATTTTAAAATGGTAGTGATATCATATATTTGTTTCACATTTTCTATATCATTTATCTCATATTCAATTACCTATGTGGATGTAATAACTATAATTATTTAGTTAAATAAACCATCATTGATTTCATTTTTATATATAATTTAATAATAAAATTTATTATGAAACACATAAAACATTTTTTATGTATATTTTATGTATCCTTTATAAAATTTATCCATCATTTACTCAATTGATTTAATAGATGTAAAGTAGAACAATTAATATAGATTTTTTTATATAATAATTTAGATTAGGACTTTTTTTATTTTATATCAATGTTAATAAACCTTTTCTACACCTAAATAAAAGATAACTTCATAAGATTTCTATATTTTTTTTATGGATTGTATTATAAAAAATGGTGATTACAAGAGATGGTATATGTGATCACAAAGGATTGATAGTATTTTTCTCCATAGCCTTGAATTCCAAACCCAGGGATGAATACCTCATTATTCCCTTTATATTTACATACATCTCAAAGGATATCAAGATCATTTGTAATAATCCAGGGATGTTTTCCAAAATTTCTTACTTCAAGAACCTACACCATTGGATTATACAAAGGTACTAATTTTATAATTATTATTTAACTTTTTTAATATTTTTGAACCAATATCTAAATCTTATAATTGATCTAATAACCTCAATTATTTACTTAAGAAATCTATCAATGATTTAATTTTTATATATTGTTTAACCATAAAATTAATTATGCGACATCTACAATTGTATTTATTTATATTTGGTGTATCCGTTATAAATGTTATGAATAATTTAAAAAATATATTTATTGAATATATACACATCAATTTAATATATATTTGTTTATATCAATGTTCAGATAAGTAATTTTTTTATATTATATAAATGTTAAAAATACTCTTCTGCACATAAATAATAGGTAACTTCATAAGATCACTATATTATATTTAATGTTTTGTATCATAAAATATGATGTTTCTAGGAGACCATATATGTGATCACATATGATGTATAGTAAGCTTATCCATATCCTTTAATTCCAATCATAGGGAAGAATTCATCATCATTCCTTCTAAATTTACATACATCTCATATGATATCAAGATACTTGTAGTAAATCAAATGTAATTTTCAAAAATATCTTACTCTAAGAGCCTAAACCATTTTATTACACCATTGATGAAATAACCTAAATATATTTCACATTTTTTACATATTTTATCTCTTATAAAATTCTATGAATGGATTAAATGACCTTAATGATTTTTTTTAATAATCCCTAAAATATTTTATTTATATATATATGTTAATCACAAAATTAATTATGAAAAACTTACAACATAATTTAAGTATATTTTATGATTCCTTATTAAATGATATATATCTATTCCTATGTATATTTAATGGAAGTAAACCCATGAATTAAATATATATTTCATTATATAATTTTTTAGATAAATTATTTTGATATTTTATATCAATGTTAAAAACCTCTTCACAACATCAATAAAGTATGACATCATAAGATTACAATATTATATTTTATGGATTCTATCACAGAAAATGACGAGTCTAAGTCATAATATATGTGATCACATATTTTTTTGAATATGGAAATTGTATCTTTTGAAAATTAGAACTCATTCAATGTTGAATGTAACATCCTTGACCAGGAAGACACTAAACTGGTGTTCCGAGTTAGGTCATCACATTACCTCAAGCGAACGACCTCGTATCCAAGAGGTTTCCAACTAGAAGAAATGGTATAATAAGTCATCTAGGGAGACTATACCATCTTTAATATAGTATTCCACACCAGAACACAATATAAAAAGTGGAAAAATATGAACAAAAATTGAACATGCATAACAAAATGTTTCCCAAATGGGGTACAACCACAAATAAAATACATCAACACAATGGAATACTAGTAATGCAATGTGAAAGAATCCTAAATAAAATAAATGGCCAAAAACTCCAAAGGGTCCTGACATTATGTCCATGTCCATCTCTATGTACATCTCGAGTGCAACTCAGCACCTTATTGTAGGGCCTTCTCCATTGTCCTGACCCAAAAATGTGAAATATGCTTGAGTACCCAATATCGAACTGATAAGGGTATGAGTACAATATTTATTAGGACACCAATAATGGTGTCTACCAAATATCCACTCTAATAGATAGAAAAATCATGTAAAAAATAAATTGTATGTAAAAAAGGGATAGTTCCAGTTCCATGCATTGATAAATTTCATTTCATTCATGAATATAATTTATCCCAATTAAAATTAATATTATAAATTCATTACATAATTCATTTTGATCACACATGCCATGGGTTATCCATAATTATCATCTACACATGGGTATAAGGAAATCAATCATAATTATTAGGGAATATAAATCATGTCCCTATCGCACTAGGGATACACATATCACATAAACACATTATCTTCTCCTATAAGCCTCGATATGGGTGGAATTAAACTATTTGGGCAATAGAGCCTTCATCCCCTTCCCTAACCAGTGAATTTTTGTGCGGAGTTTAGAGCTTTGGTCTAACTCGACTAGTGGGAGTAGAACCTCAATTCAATACCCCACTCTAAAAAGCCATTTGAACATAAATATTAATCAATAAAAAAAACCGTACCATAACACAACATAATATAGTGAATGGAATTAGATGTCATCAATCACAAGGAACAACAAACAGTATGGGAATTAATATTATTCCATAACCCATTAACACATTTACCAATTACAATTCATAACCATTTAACCAAATTCTCATTCTCATGAATTAACCCTTTATGTTGGTTAAACAACCCCTTTTCTTTAGTCAATATTTATTAATGGAAACACATTAATCCATTTAGACAATTTATCATTTCACGTACAATCCCATTTAACATGATTATACCATTTTCTATGCCATACCAAAATACCCCTTAATCCATTATTAAACCGAGTTAAAACATGGTCATTCCATATTCAATCTATCTAATCAAACTAACATGTTCAACATGGGAACTATGTTATTACTCATAAATTCCACACGTGAACTTGTAAATTTCTACGTTTGAAATGCTTGGTACACCCCATGGGTGGCCCCAAATTGGTCAAATCATCCACAACGCATCCCATAAGGAACATGAGGGTTTCATGTCATTATTTATATTATCATTATACCCAAATTCCACCAAATAAATATAGATCATGACTAGAGGAAGAAAGAACAAATACTCATATGACCAATCTACATAAAAACTATGGGATATAATTTGTAGAAGACCTACCACAAATCCATTAATGAATGCACTCTCAATCATGGAATTAGAACTGGATTCATGAATGCCTTAATGTCCCAACCTATTTTCCACTAGAAAAAAATGGTTTTAGGGTTTTAGAATAATATGGAAGAAAACAGAAACCCTAATCCAAAAAAGAGAAGCAAGAGGAGCATTAAACTTACCAGGGCATTCAATCCGCAACCAAAGTTAATCCAAATGGCCACGAATTGAAGGAGAACGACCTTATGGAACTTTGGGTCTCCCATTTTTGTCACTGGGGTTGTAGGGGATAAAATGGAGAAGAAACCTTAGTGGAGTTTAAAAATCCTAGAAAGTTTTTTTACTTTCTCTCAATGTATTTGGGTCACACGGTTTTCCAAACTGTGCACAAACCTTGTGAAAGATGCTGCCCAAAAATCAATCCCTTATCATGATGTCCTAATAATTTTACATGGTTTTTAAAATTACGTTCTAGACATGTATAAGCTTCTATCCGTGGCTGCACAGTTTTCAATAACCATGAACAAGCCATGAAACATGCCCATGAACTCCATTTTGTTCCACTATCTAGTCCAAAACCCACAGAACACCCTGATCCTTCACCTAAACATGGGGAAACATATATCTATCCCGAAATAAGATGCCAAAATAAAACATTAAAAAATACCATAAAAAGATCCACGATCATACAACCTCACCACCTTATAATGGCTCGTCCTCTAACTGCACTTCCAAGAATCACTAACATCTGTAAAAATGGATCATGCCACAAGACCTATCTACGAATTCCCACTTTTCATGTTTCTGGTTGCACATCAAAAGGCCACTGAACTTGAACCAAGGTAATAGAAATTCCCCTCAAGGCTTCCTGAGTACAAACCATAACACAAACCAGATAAACTCTTTAATTATGCATCCACATCAACTATTCTCACCAAGAGAACATCATGAGGGGAACTTAGGTTAAAAAACCTAACTCAAATAACATTGAAATTTAACACACAACATCACATCCTCATGTAGGATCCAATATTCACGTCATCACCCTGATCCTCTACAAAACCCCTGACCTAAATCATTGGGCATCATTTTCATGTTTCCCCCAACTCTAACGGTGACCAATCCTAGAATCACCTGAAGGAAAACTTGTGATCCTTTCAACCACATTTCCTAATGATTTCACTTCATAACTATACAACTAAACACCACCCAAAACTCTAGGTTACTAGACCAACTAAAACTCTTTCCAAGGCTCACTATCAAGGCTAACATACCTGAATAGTGGCTACTCAAGTCCTTCCACCCTGAAACACTGATCACATCATCAACCAACCATTTATCTGGTATTCTCCTCTCCACTGTTTTTGGTTACATAGAACCTCCCCCATCAGCCAAGGACCAAAAAAACACGAATTAACATTCTCATCACCTAACATGTTACAACGCACCACGACCCAGAATCCATATGGGAATTACCCTAAATTGGAATTTAGTCACAACATAAAAACTATTTATAAGAATATTCCTACACTATACCTTCACGGTCTATGACCAAAATGACCTCACTCAGGTATAACCTCATTTCCAAAAGTCATGTGCTGCCACAACATGAACCACGAGGTGGGTCACTCCCACCACACACATTCATGTTTACCATCACAAAATGGACCACATCTGGATGGACTGTACCATAACACCCAAATTCTAATGATGGTATACTACAACTTTCTATCCTTCCCAAGGTGATTACTAACATGAAACCTATCATTATCATCCCACTCACCCACTACGTTCTCTCCCTAAAACCTAGGATAATTCTGTTATCCTGGAATTACCACAATTTAGACCATCATCTGGCGTCACCCTTGGAATGACACCACATCACATGGCTAACATTCACTCAATATCACAATTTTACAAACCCACAAAAGGGAAAGTTAACGAGTCTAACCCCAATCTTCATTAATGTTATAGTACCCCAACTTCTATTTCTACAAATTGTTGTCAAATCCAACCACACCCTCCTACGACTCAGTATCAACATCACGAGTTTCACTTGAAACCACCCTAAGCTCAATCCAATAGTTGTCTCACCAGAAAACACTTCTAAGGACCGCATTCCTCTCTGAGGAATATGACATGCACCTCTTAGGTTCCTCATTGGCACCCTAGTTCCACTATATAGACTATATGTTCTCCTCACCACATCCTGGGAGGACTTATCACTCCCAACCATAGGAGTGTTTTTTCCACTGCTTGCCATGAGGGAACCCAACCACCATTCTTTACACTCAATCATAAGGAGAAACCCAAAACATAGACATGAATATCTATCTTTTTTTCAAAATATGATAACAAACATCACATAGTGCATGTTCTCGACTTTCATGAACATAACCCATGGAGTCTTTCCACATTTGGTCCATCCCAAGGACCACAAACCAATCCACTGAGGGTGTAAATCCCACCATTAGTCTCCAAATATAATTTTTCCGTATGAGTGACTTCATAATGTCCCCCATCTTATGAAACACATTTATTTCACTTAGCATGAGCCAGATCATCTCAACGTTCCTAAGATGATGTCAAGATGTTGGGCATGTTCGTCACTAGCTGAGTTTTGCTATGAATTTTTCAATTAACACCACCATAAACTTATCCATATATAATTTCAAACTATGGGACACCATGAATTGGAATAAATTCGCACTCTCCCCTATAAAACAAATCTTATCAACACTTAACCACCATCGCTCAGGTGTGATCTCCAACCAAGTATATCTGTCACATCATGACCAAATCGTCATACAGCCGTGAACCAATGTTTCATGGTGAAATACATCCACTACACCACTTGAGTTATTCTGATTCATCCTTATCAGCTAGTAACATAAACACAATGTTCTATCACCATAACAAACCAAATGTATCTTAAAAATCATCTTTGACCATTGTGTAGCTCCTCACCAGCTTACTTACTTTACCATATAACTTTGTGAGTCAGTCTCATCATCTCGGTGGCAGCCTCTACATCTCACCTACCAACCAAACCATTCATACAAACATCTTCAACCTTGTGGCCACCCTCATCTCAAGTGTCACCATCAAGAGAAATTTTGTAACCACACTCTATCCACCCTTGACTTTTCTACTAAAAAACAATGTCAAGACCTCCATTAATGATCACCCAAATTGGTGGGTCAGAAATTCACATGATACATACCATAGAAAAAATCCTTACCCCTTATCAGAAACACCAGGGTTCCCTTATAAAAGAACCAATCAAAACTATAAAATCTATAAAAACATGGTGGAATATAGCATGCATTGACAGAACCTCTGAAGCATCTCTTAATCTTAATATTCCATGACACATCCACCATTGGTCTAACTTCCCACAAGTTACCCTTGATTTTCCCAAATAATCTCCACGTAACTACAACTCGAGAAGCACCACTAACCATCAACCTTCCCACAAATCCTTTTAGTCCAAACCCACACCATAAAACACCCTAAGTTCCACCAATAATGTAAAAATGTATCCATGTGTGAGACGCACCCAAAGGAACTAGAGAAACTATCCAACATCTCTAAAAGGTCATATTGAATTTCCAACAATACCAACTCCCTAGACAAGAATCACAACTAGGAAAAACCATTGGAACCTCTCCAAACCATACATATCAAGATAAGAACAAAGAAATTCTCGTAGATGGATCCTTAATCCCATTCTATTGCATACTGTTCCCAATGCACCATTTTACTATTTAATCTATGTTCCTTACCAATGGTATGAACATTCATTGGTATTAAAAGCAAAACATATTTTCTAAGATTCAAAACACAAATTGAAAGTTCAATACTCAAAAGGCCACTAACACCCAGGCACCATCCTTACGGTCCATCTTGCACTATGTACGATCACAAACCATGAGAGTTTCCACACTTATATTTACGAACAATGCCTCACAACGAAACAACCAAAACCCTACCAAGTGTTCCCTAAACAGAGCAACAAGGCCATTTCATAACCAGTAAGGCCTCTCAATCTCATCGTAATGTCTCAAAATATGGCACTCTCACTACACCCAATATACACATACAAGGGTCAAACTGAAAACACAAAGTACACCCCCCTTTGAACACAATCATTCACATTCTAAATTTATCATTTACCCGACACTTTGAAGAGTGAAAAACTGGATTCAACTATATCTAAAAAGGATCTCATGCTATCACCCTTAAACAAACCATTCTTCATACACTACCATAATGGTTACCATCACACATAGAACACTACCATCTACCATACCAGCTACGGATCATGGTAAACATGGGATAACCAATATACTTAATCACTTTTATTTTTTCAACACATCTTCCATCCAATTATTCAATTACAACACAATAAATTCCTCTTAGGCACATTTCCCATTTCACAACATGTTAGAATCATAATTTTAACTCATTTACACCTTAAGGAAAAATTCATTAATAATTTTAACTTAATTATGAAACCCTTTTTCATTTAGACACCAATATAACCATTACAATTTATCACAACCCAAATATTTAACCCAGTCAAAACATTTCTTTATACACGATATTTTATAACTATTCATTTATGTTATTTTCATTCACCCACATGAATTACCATTATTAGGCATCATTTTATTTATAATTATAAGGGAAAGAAAATGAATTATACTCTCTATGCCCCACACAAGCATCCCGTTTTTGTGCCTGTAATGATGAATGGAACATATATCCTTAGGTGCCTTAAATGATGCATGAAGGCACAAACCCAATTTATTTTGCCAATGAGGGAAATATCATAAATTAATCAAATCACACAAAATGTGCATCACCCAATGGTGAAATATCATTCAACTGTAACAAAACACATTAAAAACAACAATTCCAACCTAGGGTGACATGGGGTTTCCCTTGTACATGGCTTAGATACTCCCAATAAAGAGCTCATTACGGAATCCCAACACATAATAATATACATTATTCCATCCCCATATAGTAAAGTAGGGAAATGAAATATTTTGATTCCACTTTATAACATCCTTGACCTAGAATCCACTAAACCAATGCTATGAGCCGGGTCGACACCTAACCTCAAGTGCACCTCCTCATATGCTAGAGGTTCCTGGCTAGTGGAGAGGTTCTAATGAGTCACGTGGGGAGACTATACCCTCTTTACCAGAGTAAAACACATCAGAACACAACATAAAATTAGAATTAAAAAGAAAAACCAATAAAAATTCATAAAAATGTTTCCCAAATGGGGTATAACCACAAATCAAAAACAAAAATTCTATCACATACTAGTACTGAAAAGTGAAAGAACCGCAAAATAATAAAATGGCCATAATACTCTAACAGGTCCTGAATCTAAGTCCAAGTTCTTTTCCACGTGCATATCGATCCCAACTGAACTCATTAGTGTAGGACCTTCACCCTTTTCCTGACCTGCAATCATGAAATATTCTACAGTACCCAATGGCGGCTCGAGTAGGGTGGGATGACATTACTAAGTAGACCACCACTAACGGTGTCTAAAAATTATCATGTTTAATAGAAAATTAATGCAAGTATAAAATAAATTATAATTAAACAAGGGACAATAAATGTTCCAAAAGCTGGAAAAAGGTCATTTCATTCATGAATATCATTTATCCCAATTCTAATTCTTATACTAACTTCATTACTTAATTCATTTTCATCACACATTCAATGGGTTAGGCATAATTATCATCTACACAAGGGTATAAGGAAATCAATCAAAATTAACTGGGAAAAAAATCACGTCCCTATCTCACTAGGGATACATATATAACATAGACACATTATCGTCACCTTGAAACCTCGGTTTGGTGGAATGAAGCTATTAGAGGGAATAGAGCCTCCTTCAACTTCCATAACCTGTTAACTTTGGAATGGAGTTTAGAGCCCCAATATAACTAGATTTGTGGGAATATAACGTCATGTCAGTACCCCACTTTTCCAAGACATGTTTACATTCTTATTTATCAATCCCCACAGCCATACCGTAACAAAACATAACATAATATACGCCATTGGAAATCCTAAATCACAAGGAATAACAGAAAAACTTTGGAATTAAAATGATACTGTAACCCATTAACACATTTTCCAATTACAATTCATATCCATTTAGCCAAACTACCATTCTAATGACTTAAACCTTTATGATAGTTCAACAACCACTATGCTTTAGTCAATATTCATCAATAGCCATACTTTAATCCATTTTGAATATTTATCATTTCATATATGTTTCTCATGTATTAAATCATTCCATATTTTTCAATTCCCTCATTAAACACATTACAGGTTCTCAATTCCCAAGTCATTTCCAATTTAACATGCTCATAATTTCATAAGTACTATTCCTATTTGACATTTCAGTATAAATCATATACCAATTGATACAATCACATTTATCCTAATTAACCCATTTACTGTTCCATGCCAAACAAACCCTTAAGCCATTATTAAACAGAGAAAAAACATGGACATTCTATTTTAGAACCAATTAACCATACTATCATCTTCAACACAGGTTCTATGTTATTACGTATCAAGTACACATGTGTCCTTGTCAATTTGTAGGTTTAGAAAGTTGGAACACCCAAATGGCGTCCCCAAATTGATAAAATCCTCTATGACGCATCCCAAAAGGATTAAGAGGGTTTGGAATCTTTATTTAGATGATCATTATACCCATATCCCACTAAAGAGATATACGACATGCCAAGAGAAAGAAATAACACATTCTCAAATGCACAAATCTAGATAAAAACTATGGGATTTAACTTATAGACCACCTACTTAAAATCCATTGATGAAAACACTCTCAATGATGGCCTTAGATATGTATTCAAGACCCCCTTAAATCCAAATCAAATGTTCCACAAAAAAGTGGGTTTTAGGGTTTTCTAAGATGATGGAGAAACCAAAAACCATAACCCCAAAAAGCGAAGCAATAGGAGATTTCCACTTTACTGGGGTTTTGATCGAAAACCAACGGTGATCCAAATTGAATTAATCAAAGGACACCAACCTCTTGGAAGCTTGGTTCACCAAAAGTTAGTCATTTGGGTTTTAGGGGGTAAAATGGATGAGAAAAATGAGTTGGGTTTTAAAATACTAAGGTGGTATTTTAGTTATTTTTTTCAATGTTTTTGGGCCTCATGGTTTAACTGCATGATTTTCTTAACCATGCACAAACTGTGAGGAAGATAATGCCTAAAAATCACCCCCTTCACATGATTTCTTATGAATTTCACACTGTTTGGAAAACCTTGAATCAACCATGGGTATGAATCTTTCGATGTCCAAATGGTTACCTAGGATGCTCTGTATAGTTTTCACTAACCATACACAAACCATGAAACATGACCATGGACTCCCTTTTCTACCTCTTTTATTTCACAAACCCCGGAAACACCCCCGATCCTTCACCAAAACATAGGGAAACACATATCTAGAAAAAAAAAAGAACAGTTGAAACCAAAGAATATACAAATACATGCCATAATAAGATCTTGAATCATACATTTAACATAATCCAGATTTTAAAATTTCTTAAAATGGATTCACCAATAATAAAATTATTGATCTGATACAAAATTCTACAACCAGAATAGAAAATTGATATGGTGGGTGAATTTGGGTGTATAATTTCATTTCAAATAAATAGATCTTTTTATCATGTTTTCATGAACATATAAAAACTTAAAAAACCAATCAAATCTTCAAAAAAAAGAAATATATCAAAATTAAATATTATAACATTAATTTTTCACATGGTACATGAAAAATGTATACATTAAAAGTGAATAAGTTGTATAATGTGTCTATTTACTAAAAATAACTACATCATATGCATGGTTATAAATGATAGAGTAATGTTAAATTCCATAATCTAGAATCAATTCCTCCATCTATCTATCAATATGTTACATGAAAATAGAGTGTTAGAATATTTTAAATATAGTCAAGTAATAATAAATATCAAAGAATATTTAGAACCCCTAAATAGTAAGGGTGTTTCATTTTTTCATAGGAATTATTCATAAAATCTAATCATAAATTTCAATAAATATCTCCAAAAAATATATATAAATTATTTATATGTGAAAAATTATTTATATATTCTTCAAAAAAACACTCACATTAAATTCATTTAATATTCCATGTTAACAGCGGTATTCTTTTCTTCCAAAAGACTCCATAGTATACCGCTTGTCAATATGATATTATACTCTATAGTCATATTTCGTATATGATTTATATCTCCCATTTAAATAATTTTAAATATAAAACTTTGAATAAAACATAATCTTTAATTTCATTATAAATATCATAATCCATGTTGTGTTACAACACACCGCGATATGGAATGGTTTAGTCATATATTGACTCAATTTTTTTTGCTTCAAATAAAAAGTATATGGTGAATCTAGTCATTTCCATCATTAAGTGATCAAGATCTATATTTTTTTTTATTTCACAAAATATGCTTTTATATATTAGAGGAAACCTACATACAAAGAGGGAACCAAAAAAACAGCTACCACCTTGTTCAAAATTTAATATATAAAAAACACCACACCCAAGACTCGCAATTGAATATCATATGAATCACCTTGTCCCTATCCATCAGCATTCACCACTATCATCCATCACTATTTCATCATCTCTATCCAACCACTATAGAAACCGGTCACTAAAGATCATTTGAAACCATCGAACCTTCTGTAAAACATATCACTACACTAAGTCATAGTCATCCCCCAGTGAATCAGGAAAACCCATACCATCAATTCAGAGACACGAGTATGAAGAACACCATTGTACCATTGAGAGAAACTGAACAACATCCACCAAAAACAAAAATGAGTGAAAAACAAGATCCAAAAATAAAAAAACCACCAAGAATCAGTAAGCAGGTCGACCAATATTAATAAGAAAAAAAACCATCACCAAAAGCATGTGGATGAAAATCCAAAGGACAAATACATCATTAGTTGATGCGCACCTAGAACCCAGATGTTTTCTGAACCAAACATACCAAAACATCAATTTTGATACCACTCCAGATCCAACAAGGTGTATAAAATTGGAACATAATGATAGAGCAGTAGTATAGAGTCTGAGGACACCGAACGACAACAATCATCAACGAGGAACAAAAATGGGATCCTAGAAAGCACAGGAAGGCGGACATAGGTAATTCCATGAGGATCATCGACCTCTGTATCATGAAACCCAAAACGACTTTAAACAATAGCGCCAAATTCGAACTGAATAGGTTTTGGGGAATATGAGGGAATACCTGTGGAAGGAGATACTGATAGAAAAAATAGAAGAAAACCATCATAAGGACATCATGAGGTCGATAAGAAAATTATGGTGACCCAAAAAAAACATTGTATCACATAGGAGTCATTCTAAAGAAAAAAAGCAGGAGACAAGTGGAGTGTTGGAAGGATAGAACTAAATGAAGGATAGTTCTTAGACGCGCTGTCAACTCTAAAGTGAAGGGTTTTTGGAAGAACCCCTAGGTGGAGACGTAGACGATAGTGGAATCATGAGTGAATGGAGAGATCCTCTAATTTCCATCATTCAATTTACATATCTTGACCACGCTATTATTTGGTATCCAAAAGAAAATTACATAGCGATTTTCCAAATTATTTTTAGATCCATTAAAAATTACTCTCCAAAAAAATGAACCACCAACATTGTCACCATGATCAATCATCCTATTTTTTTAAAAAAATATTTTTATACAAATGATTAATATATTAAAATTTCATAATAATAGAAAATTTATAGAACTATTTTAATATTAAAATTATTATCAACACAGTATTGTAATATCATGCACCACATATCACTAACCATTTGTGTATATCATTAACAACCATACTTCTATATACCATTAACAACACATTTTTTATAAATACCTACAAAATAAATCATGATGTATTTATTATATCATTATTTATATTAATTTTATTTAATATAAAAATAATATTCCTTTATTATGTTTCTGGACATCCTCATGGGCATCCGAAACATGGATTAATTCAACCCATTATTTCATGGTTTTATTCTCTTCCAGAAAAAATTGTTCAAACTTTTTAAAAACATATCATTTATTCTTCAAAATTTAGAACATGTGATATTTCATCCATAATTTTAAATATAATTAAATATAATTATCAAACACCATTACACCTTGAAACAATGATTTATTAACCAACTCTTCCAAGAAAATATTCTCCTACATAATGGATTATGTTACAATTAATGAGATATTTTCATGAATTCCATCTATTATCCTAATCAAATTCCACTAAATACCACCCTAGATCCAAGATACATAATACCATTCAAAATTGGAATACTTCATTAATTAATTAGTGGATTTAGTAGTATATTCACATATTGGATCATCCATCTTGGACCTTATAGTTAATTCAATTATCATGAGTGACTCCATAAACCTATACTCCAAGATCTGATGTCATAAACACACACATTTACAACATTCATTGAATCCCATCTATAAATTCATTGATATAACCATATATATTGTTGAAGTCAATAATTATTAACTATATTTTATATATTTTGAGGATATTTTAAATTTTATAGATTTATATAATTATGGCACATAATATATTAATAAAGAAAATGTTCTTGGTTACAAGATGTCATTTTTTCACTATATATGAAAATTTATAATTATTAATGAATCTTAGAAATCTCCTATACATTCTTCCACATCATCTATCATACTTAATATCTAACATCTATTATAATTCTTCATTAACATGTGAAATTTAAATATAATAAAGGGTGAGTGAAAGACTCTGTATGGGAAAACATGCAATTATAGCAATCAAGAAATAAGTATTGATTAAATATTATTATAGGGATATATATAATACGTGAATCCATTATCAAAATTAAAGAAAGTGCATGCCATATCCCTAAAAATAAATTAAATAATGCTTATAATTGTTACTAATCCCATACTAATGGGATGGATAATTTCATGCATAAAACCCCATTATCGAGGCCTTGTTCCAAGATACAATCCCATTATGGGAAGAGGAATATTACAAAAATGAACATATGTTTTCTCATAATAACTATTAATGTATTGAGGGGATATTTTTTTGTCTCCACTTGTCTCTTGATTATGACTAATGAATTCATAGTAAGATTCAATGAGAATATTTATACCCTTTTATAATGAACATATCACTAAATAAAATAAAGAGTATTATTTTAATGAAATAAATATAATGTAAATAAATAATCAACAAGTACCAACAATTAATAATCATCATGAATATCAATAATATTCTCAATGTAAAAAAGAGGATAACATATTCATAACACATTTAGAGAAATATTGTGTATCACAAAATAAAAAACATTCATCATTCCATAAATCATTTGTTTCTGAATTTCAATATAGAGAACACAAAAATGAATCTCCATATCACTAAATAAATGTTATTTCTATGTGAACAACCTCCAATATATATTTATTAAACAAGATGTTTATTCCATAGGGATTAATGAGTGAATGGGTAATTCAATATTGGAAGAACATGATCATAATACAAATAGAAAAGTAAAATGGATGTTTTAAAAATAACATATCCATAGTGATATATAGGAAATATAGAGGAGTATTGAAAAAAAACAAAAAAAACCAACTCAAAATAATTACTTTGAACAATATCAAAATTGATGGGATGCAAGATCAAATTGTTTGATACCATTAGTTAAATCACCCAAATAGTAATATATATATATGGATAATTAATGAAGCAAGAACCCTAATATGATAAATATTTTTGAAATTTATTTTGTAAATAAAAGACAAAACATAGAAGATCTTTTAGAAAACATCTTCAATATTGAAGTGAAATTAAAATTTACATTTCACAATAAAAAATAACTTTAGAAAATGTTTAATGAAAGGCGTTTACATTTAAAATGTATCTCTAAAAATGGACCATTTAATTCAAATAATGTTTATCTTAGATAAATTAGGTGTGGACTAAAAAACGTATAAATATTAAGAAAAACATTTTTATTATTTATATAATACCTTATTTTAATACTAACATTGTAATAAGAGTAACAATACATAAATTTTTATTATAAATTAATTTTCCCAAATACGATTATTAGATACAATATATTAAACAATTTTTTTTGGTAGAACCCATGAATAAATAAGAAATGTTCAAGATGAAACATTATAACTCAATAAAAATAGATTTGAGTCATTATTATCCCTTATGAGAAGCATAATCTATCATGAATAAAAAAATTGAATAGAGGTATATGTTGTAAAAATATATAAAATAATAAAATAAAACATATTTTTATCAAATGATAGGATTTCATCGAATTATATGAAATATTATTATGTGAATAATTGAGGATCAATAAATGAGGATTGTGTAACAAAAACTCTTATAACTGGGATAACACTTAAGTCAAAATAAATTTAATGAAACGAATAGGATTTTGGAATAGTTTATAACATTAAATAAAATTAAATAAATTATAAAACAATAATGGGAAAGTAAATCCATAAAACACCATACAAAGGTTAAATGGTGCAAAAAAGTTAATGTGTCACTGAGAACATGAATTGAGACCCAGAAATCCCCTATAGATTGAGTGACATTATAATCGAAATCCCATGAAAGAGTGATCTTGTAATTGAAATTAAAATTCTATGATTAATTGATAATTCGAGTTTTTATATATAAAATACTGATTACATACACCATAGAAATAAAAAATTTTATGTAATACCAAACATGCCACAAGGAAAAACATTTCTGGTTGAAACCCTTACCTTAGACATGATTCACTGTAGACATTTATAAAATATCCAAAATAATTAAATAATGATTATTATATAAATAATAAATAATATTACTCATAAATACATCCATTTATACTACTCATCTATAATTATATATATAGGTGTGTGTGTGTGTTTTACCAATTCTCAACATCGACTGTATGTAATCTTTATACGTTTTGAAATATTTTTGTAATCGATTTTGTTTCATAATTAAATCAAAAATAGATCATATAATGTACTATAATAGTGGTTATGTGAATGTTTCTAAAGTGATAATTTTACACCATGATTGTTTTAGATAAAATACATTATGATTAAATCAAGTGTAGTCTTATTTCATTGATTCTTATGGAATAAAAGTTGTTTCTTAACTAATGTGTTAAATATTGTAACAAAAATAACATAAAAACATTATTTGGATATTTAATTAATATTATACTAGTAAAAATGTTCTTATATTCATCAATAATATAAATGAAATGTATTTTTAATTTAGGGGATAAACCAAACCAAGAATAAACCTTTCATGAGTAATGGATGATTATGAGGTGGTTTAGCTAAAGTATTATCTTACCAGAAGAATATTGACATTTTTTTGGATTCTTATAGTGTAATATTTCATAATAAAAATAATTATAAAGATAATATAATGTATATAAGCTCAATTATTAGAAAGATGATATCATAATCACAAATTGTTCTCTTTATAAATGATCAAATTAATAATAGACATTTGTTGATTATATCATTAATTGTTTCCTTATTTTTTTAAACATTAATCATATCATAAAACCAATATTTATCCTTTAATAATTCTATCATGATGAACCCTTTAATGTTTTTCTGAAAATAAAATCATAAATCAATTGTTCAATGGAGTTGGTTGTCCACACCTACACATTGTTGAAAGTTACGTTTTCCATTGAAGAACATGGAGGAGTAATATGGTTTAATTTATCAAAATCATATTAATGATATGAATATATTTTTTAAAAAAAATATTCGTATAACCATATTTGTAAGGTTAATTTGTAAAATGAAACATGTTTCCTCATAGAGGTGATAGTATACACAATGCATGAAATATGGTATCGTTTTTTTAATAGAATTTGAAATAGGTGACTAATTATTAATATCGTATCATAGTTGCATTAATTACATAACTAGTAATTATTTCATTAAATAAATATTTTAAAATAATTATTAGAAATGTAAAATAGAAAGGAATGAAGTTACGTAAAAATAATTACTCATATAGAGAACAGTGTTATTTCCCTTGAAGATCCCCTAAAAATGGATGGAATATGATAATCCATTATGAAAAGAAGCTCCATAGGGAGAGGGAGTGTTATAGGGAAAGTAAAACGGATGGTTTTTAGGAATAAATTGAATTTTTTTCCTTGAAGGGTGTAACACCCCAAGCTTCCGTGGTACACTTCTCTTTAAATAATACAGTAGCGCGTGTTGTACGCAATTTCGAGTTCTAACACACACCACAACCAATCAAACTAGCTATTATGAATAGTAATAACCACTTTCTGAAATTTTATAAATTTTATCATTTAAAATGAAAATAGTTTTTTGATTCAGAATATCCAAATTAGATTTGGGTGAATTTTTGGTATTTTTTTAAAAACATTCAATTTTTGATGAATAGTGGAAAAAACATTGAGTTATAGTTTAAAACCGATTTTTTATTTAAATAATTATTTATTTTATTTAAATTTAATTAAGGTCAAAATAGATACATAATACCTATATAAGTTCAATTTAATTCATTGGAGTTGATTTAGAATAAATTTAGATATATAAAAATATTATTGAACTTTTCACCATCTTTTACCCACCTCCTAGGAGAATATAAAAATTCACATAAAACTTAATTTTACAACTTCTATGAGTGGAATTTAAAAAATACGAGAGAAACGGTTAATATCAAAGAGAAAATTTTGGTTCAAAAAGATAAAAATATTTTTTGGTGAATAGTAACTTTTTACTTTTATTTACCACGGTTAAAAGTAAATAGGGTAATTAAGGGTAAAATGATATTAATATTACCCTAGCACATGTCCTAATTCTAGTGTCCATGTTTATCTCGACCAAAAACAACCTTAGGAATAAAATATTATCATTTAGATCCACTTGGATTATATTAGGACAATTATTATTATTTAATTCAAAGAAGAGTTAAAAGAGTTAAAATCAATGTTTAATAACTAAATCATTTTTAATATATGGTTATACATAAGATAAATTAGATTATAAATATGAATTAGAAATCTAGAAATACTTCCTACATAATGATATTTTATTTATAATTTTTATAAATTAAATAATTTAATTTATTTACGACACAATTATGATACAGTAATTACCTAATTATTGAAATATTAAATTAATTGATATTATAAATATAAAAATATGTAATTTGATACTTTTTATGAATTACAAAAATTTTCTAGGTTAATATGACATATTATTATTGTTTATATAAATTTTATTCGAAGTAATAATGCTGTTATAAAATTATAAAAAACAAAATACCCAATAGCATCAAAATTTACATAAAAGAGTTTTTAAAACAAATATTATATTAATAATTGATATTCTATTTATAAGAATATAAGGATCAGCCAAAGAACTTATATCATGATAGGTGTATTATTAATAACCCACTTGGGGGTCTCTTGGATATATATTGTAATTTTATTAACAATATAATATAAAAATACAAAGAGACAAGGTAAATGTCAAACTATTTAACTAAGAGTTAAATATTAATTATATGGTTAACATACTAACCCATAAATTTATAAAATATATCGGTTGAATGTATTTAAACCCATGCCCACCTTAACATTTAAATAATCCACTTTGGAGCCAGTAGAAACTTAATATTAATTTATTATAAAATAATATATCTAGCATTTCTAAAGGTGCCCCTCACCCCTCATATAAAAGGGCACTGCCCCCTTCTCTCTAATTCACACCTTCAAAGCCTTTTGGATCGCCCAAAAACTGCCCAAATATCCTCTCAACTTCCCCCACTTCAAATTAGAGGCCGTAGTTTGATCAGAAAACAAACCTATGGAGTCCTTTTGATCAAATCCAAAGGAAGAACCTGATGAAGAGGTAGTGCTTTCACCACCCACTTTCAAGTTCCTTTCTACTTCAACTTCTTGTTTCTTTGTTATTCCCACTATAAAATAATAAATCCAATATATTATATATACTATTATGTTATTATAAATATGGTACAACCATATTCAATATTCTATCCATCCTTTGGTTGACATGTCACCATATGTGTGTACGTACGACTTATTATCTCCACGTCGTGGTGTAATTGTTATTCATAACATTATTATTTGAATGGTTATAATAAGGATTTTTAATTCATGTAAATAATAAATATAATATTATAATTATTCTTTGAATATGATATAATATCCAATTATATATTATTTTAATTTCAAAAGAGTGATATAGTTTCTCGTGCGTACGTACAGACTAACGTCTCCACGAATGCGATGACATTCATTCTCCATCATATCCATTCAAGTCTAATTCTCATTTGATGATTAGAAATAATGTTTAAGGACTTGATATAATTATGGATATGAATACGATACAACCTATCCATAACAAACACAACTTATGTAAGAAAACATATAAAATAAAACGAGTAACTTAACACCCGAAACGACGATAATACTAAGATATTATTGACAATGCAGTGTTAAAAGATCATATATGATATCTAATTAATGTATATGATTCATGAATAATTTATAAACAATTATTTCACCATTATATATGAGGTTAACCTACCCTCAACAATGGAAAAGTACAATTTAATGGTTTATTTCACAATCTCTTCATTATTCGAGGTTGTTTATACGTAATTATCTATTGGGGACTCTTTATCATCCACATCCATGTTTCTTAAAAATGTATTTCAAAACATTCTAGATATTTTATAGAAAGGGGTTTAATGTAATTTATACCCTTGTTTGTCTTTTTATAATAATTTTATAAAGGAATCTTTCCGTCGCTTTCCAAACAATGTCTTTTTTAACATTTTCAACAGAATGATGGTAAGAATGTTCTTTTTAACATACATGGTGGGTGCAGCTATTTTCCACCATTATAAAATCGTCAAAGTTTCCCTTACAAGCTTATAAGAATATTTTCATAGTAAATGTTTTATTTTATAATTTTGTGACTTTTAAATTATTTAAAAAAATAGATATTTCCCTCAAATAGCATTGATTTCATCTATGTAAACATCCTTTGATGGATTTTAAGATTATTTGATGTTTATTTATTATGATACAAAACTTCCATATTGTAATGAAGGTTTTGTGATATGTTTGACAGTGGATGTGTTATTTCTATACCATTCATGGTTTATGGAGAAAATATTGACATTTCATATGCTAGTTTTAATATGAATGTTAATATTATGTTTAATCTTGTTCATATGATGAAGGCATTGGACTTAGTAAGTGACGGGTGGAGCCCGCTATAGCTCCTCAATGCATCGGTTGGTCTCATGAGACAAACTAGTGTCTTGGCACAGTGTTTTGACAAAATCTTATTTTCAGTCTTGGCACGAGGCCTAGACTATATGGTTATGATAATTTGGAATTATCCATTCCATCATTATGAACATGGTTATTGATATTCCATGTGATTATTCAACTAGTTGAATATCTATGTGAATAAGTAAATGGCGTTATTTCATTTTCTTTCTTCAATATTATGCTGATGTTCAAGTTTAAAAGGCTTTTTCTTTAGTTATGGATTCCCTTAATGGTTTATGATTATTTATGAATGTTTCTGCTATATTTTTATCCTTACTGAGAATTTGAGGTCACCCCTTTCAATGTTTTATTTTTCCCAAGATGTGAAGAAGTATTTTATGAATGACCTGCTAGGATAGTATAAGGGGATATGAATGGGGAGAAAATACGTTGTTGTAGTTTTCACTATATGATGTAATGTAAACTTTATGAATGTATCTAGTGTTTCCAAGTCTATTAAACTAATCGTTCTTTCGAGATTTGATCTTTTGTGATCATTCCAATGTTATGTAATAATGCACCGACTCTGGGTAACTCGAGTCAGGGTGCTAAAATTAGTATCAGATGATGTTTAGTACAAACCTTGGAAGCTAGATTTAGATAAAATCTGATTAGAGCAGATATCCCTAAGAAAGACTTTGAGGATTAGTTTAGAAGAACATCATAAAATTTTGGTATTATAAGGATTTTGTGAGTTTTCCGTGAAATACATCCATGTCTGGATACGAGCAGGTAGAGGCGGCTCTAGCATAGAGGGATCTAGGTGTAAAACCCAAAAACACTGCTTTGAGCTAGACTCGAACGAGAACTGGTGCACGACAATGGGCCTTGCTGCACTCTTGGTTACGACACTCCCAATGATATTCTTAGGATAATTATCATTTTATTTACAAACAATTATGATGGTTTTATGAGTATATACTTCCTCAAATAAAACATTTTTATGATTATGGATTATATCCATAAATAGTTCAATTTAAGTTTCGTGTTTTACAAGTGTAAAATTATGTATTTTGATTCATAAACTGATCTTGTTTTTTCCATTGTTTATAAATGAGACTTAGTGGAAGAAATGGATACTGTATCAATGCACGCCCTCCATGTAGGGATTTACCTCCTGCTCAAGATAATTATAGTGGATATGGTGATGCAACTGGTGTTGATCAGCTAATAACCATACAGGGAAAACTCACTCAGGTTATGAATAATAACCTTACCTGTATGGAGCACCCAGATCCATAGTATGGAGGATCAATGTAAGATCGCTTCATGAGGAAACAACCACCAACCTTCATTGGGGGTATAAATCCACTAGTAGCTGAGCAATGGATAAGTTCCCTAGAGAAAATATTTCAGGCTTTGGGGAGTAGTGAAAGGGAAATAAATTTCATGGCAGTTTAACGCCTCACTAAAGATTCTGACAAATGGTGGTGATTGATTCAAAACATGAAGGAAGATGATGAAGTATCAAATATGTAATGGAGGGAGTTCAAAGATATTTTCATAGAAAAATACTTTCTTCGTGACCATCGAGCAGATATGGAGAGGCAATTTCTGAGTCTAAGACAAAAGGAGGAAGAGAATGTCACAATGTTTGAGGCTAACATTACAAGGATAGCGAGGTATGCTGCAAATTATATAAGTAACTGAAGAAGTATGATTGATCATTTCTTTGATGGGTCTAAAAAATTTCTCAGTTGAGCACTAGTCTCAGAAAACTTCTCGTTGTATGAAGATATTGTCTCATGTGCTGTCAAGACAAAAAAAGAATTCTCTAAGTCTTATGACTTTAGAAAAAAGAAAGAGAATAAGAGATCTACTAATCACTCAGGGAATGGAAATAAGGGGAAGAAGGAAAATGTTGAATATCAATCCTATAGTAAATGTGGTAAGAAACACCCTGGTACTTTTTGAAGGGAATAGGAGTCCGTTACAAGTGTGGTGAAAAAGGCCACCAACCTTGTGATTCCAAGGGGATGATAAAAGCTACTGAAGTTCAATGATATAATTGTAGAGAGATGGGACATTATGAAAATGAATGTCCTAAGAGTTATAGGAACTTACCTCAGAAATGGACAAGGTATCAAGGCCGAGCTTATGCTATCACTATTGCTGAGGTAGAAGCTCTGAACGACGTGGTGGCAGGTAAGTTAATGGTTTCATCAAGATTAGAAAATTCTTTATTTGATTATGGATCATCACATTGTTTCATATCTTCTCAGTTTGCTAAGAAAATTAGATATTTCCAATTTTATTTCAGAAGGGAGTTTTCAGTTAAAACTCCTAAGGGAAGTATCATTGCATCAATTTTTTGTTAATCAGTCCCCATTAGACCACATAAATGTTCTTTATCCTCTGATCTCATCATCATACCTATGATTTAGTTTGATATAATAATCGGTATGAATTGGATTTCAGACCATTATGTGATGATTTATTGTAAGAAAAAGGAGGTTACTATTTTTGATGATGAAGATAAGGAAAACATTCTCTTTATAGCAGAATCACCACCACCTAATTCTTACATAGATCCACCCCTAGTAGCTCAACTAAATTCAATTATTGGGGAGGAAGAGAATAAAATAATTGTGGGTAAGGAAAGGAATGTTCTAATAGAGGATGTACCTATTGTGAGAGAATATATTGATGTGTTTCCATAAGATTGACCTGGACATCCTCTATACAGAGAAATTGAGTTTTCCATTGATTTAATTCTTGGTTCAATGCCTATATCAAAGACCACTTATATAATGGCCACTGTGTAATTAGTTAAACTAAAGAAATAACTAGAGAAATTGAGTAATAAGGGATTTATTTGACCTAGTGTTTCTATATGGGTAGCCCCTATCCTTTTTGTTAAGAAGAAAGATGGATCTATGAGGTTATGTATCGACTATAGGGAAATCAATGCTATATCAATAAAAAAACAAGTATCCCCAACCTCACATTGATGATTTATTTGACCAATTGCATGGAGCACAATACTTTTCAAAGATTGAACCTCGATCTAGATACCATTAGTTTTGTGTGAAGAAGGAATAAATTCCGAAGACAAAATTTCAAACTAGGTACGGGAATTACAAGTTTACAGAAATGCCTTTTGGGATGACTAATGCACCCTATGTTTTCATGGATCTAATGAATGGAGTTTTCAAAGAATATCTTGATGACTTTGTAGTGGTATTTATTGATGATATCTTGGAATACTTCAAAAGCTACAATGATCATGAAAATCACTAGCGCATTATACTGAATACTCTAAGAAGACATGAATTATATGGGAAATTTAACAATTGTGAATTCTAGCTTCATGAGATTTCTTTTCTTGGCCATATTATCTCTAAAGATAGAATCTTTGTTGATGCTTCTAAGACCAAGGAAATCCAAGAATGGCCTCCACGAATGAGTATAATTGAGGTATTCAATTTTATTGGTTTAGCAGGTTATTATTGACCTTTTTTTCAGATCATTTCCCAATTGGCTAACCCATTAATGAAGCTCACACGTAAAGGGGTTAAATTTGTTTGGAAAAAATAGTGTGAAGAATGTTTTGAAGAACTGAAGAGAAGATTAGTCAATGATCCTAAATTGACTCTACCAATGGGGAATGATGGGCTTGTTATATATTGTGATTCTTCGAAGAATGGACTTGGTTGTACCCTTATGCAGAATGATAGGGTTATTGCCTATGCATCACAACAGCTAAAAATTCATGAGCAAAACTATCCTACTCATGATCTTGAGTTAGCTACAATAATCTTTTCTTTGATGATACAGAGACATAATCTATATGGTGAAAAATGTGAGATTCATACTGATCACAAAAGTTTGAAGTATATCGTTTCACAGAAAGAACTCAACATGAGGCAAAGGAGATGTCTCGAACTACTCAAGGATTATGATTTCACGATACAGTACCACCCAGGGAAGGAAAATAAGGTAGTAGATTCTTTGAGTAGAAAAGATCATGGAGTTTTGAACATGATGAGAATTGAAATGGATCTTATTTTCATAGATCTAATGAATATGGTTATGGGAATTATAATGGAAGGTGAAACATCAATGCCTTTTCAAATGGTTGCCAAACAATATTTACTAGAAAGGTTTAAGATTTCTCAAACCGTTGATGAAGAAATTCAAAAGAAGATTAAAGCTGTGAATGATGGGAGATTGAGAGACATTGTGTATGAAGAAGGAATTTTGAAATTTGGGAAGAGACTTTGTGTTCCTGATATACCTATTCTGAAAAGGTAATTGTTAGATTATGCTCATAGATCCTATTTATCTATACACCCTGGGAGCACCAAAATGTATTGAGATTTGAAGGAACATTTTTGGTGGGACAACATGAAGAGGGAGATTGCTGATTTTGTGTCATGATGTATGTTTTTTCAACAAGTCAAAGCTGGAAGGCAACATCCTGGAGGAGTCATGCAACCTCTTCCCATACCGGAGTGGAAATGGGATATTATTACGATGGGATTTATCATGGGGAAACCAAACACTTCTAGAAGGAACGATGCAATCTGGGTTATTGTTGATCGTCTTACCAAGTCATCACATTATCTTTCTATAAGATAAGATCTACCCCTGGAACTTCTAGAAAGACTATATATTGATTAAGTTGTGAGACATCATGGAGTACCCCTATCGATTGTTTCTGATCGTGATTCCCATTTTACTACAAGTTTCTGGAAGAGTCTTCAGAAGGCATTGGATACTAAAATTCATTTGAACACTGCCTACCACCCTCAAACAGATGGACATTCAGAATGGACTATTCAAACCATGGAAGAAATGTTGAGATCATGCTCACATGACTTTCAGGGTATGTGGATTCAATATTTACCTTTGTGGAATTTCCCTATAACAATACCTTCCATTCAAGTATTCGGATGGCACCATATGAAGTGTTGTATAGAAAGAGATATCACACACCAACCTGTTGGGATGAAGTTGGTGAATGAAAACTCGTTGGCCTAGAACTGGTGGAGGAAACGATCAAAAAGGTTAAGGTAATCTAAAACCACATAAAAGTAGCTCAAAGTAGGCATAAGAGATATGCTGATAACCGATGGAATGATTTTGGATTTTCATGTAAGAGATCATGTTTTCATGAAAGTATCTCCATGGAATAGAGTCATACATTTCGGTAAGAAAGGTAAATTGAGTACCAGGTACATTGGACCTTTCGAAATTCTAGAACAAATTGGGGTTGTAGCTTACTATTTGGAAATGCCACCAAATATCTCTAAAGTTCACGATGTGTTTCGCGTATCACTATTGAGAAAATACATGCCTGGCCAAATGCATGTTCTCACCTATGAGGAATTAGAACTGGAACCTGATATGTCTTATTGTGAAGAGCCCACCAGGATTCATGATATGAGATAACAAGTGCTAAGAAACCAGACGACTCGTCTAGTAAATGTTCTATGGAGAAACCATAAAATAAAAGAAGCAACGTGGGAACCAAAGGAACTTATGATGAAGAATAACCCAAGCCTTTTCATGAGATAGTATTCTAGAAATTTAGAGGATGAAATTATTTGAAGGAGGGTAGAATGTAACACCCCAAGCTTCCACGGTACACTTCTTTTTGAATAATACAGTAGCGTGTGTTGTACACAACTTCGAGTTCTAACACACACCACAACCAATCAATCTAGCCGTTATGAATAGTAATACCCACTTTTTAAAATTTTATAAATTTTATATTTCAAAATGGACTTTAATTTTGGATTCTGAATATTGAAATTAGATTAGGGTGAATTTTTGGTATTTTTTAGAAAACATTCAATTTTTGATGAATAGTGAAAAGAACACTGAGTTATAGTTTAGAACCGAATTTTTATTTAAATAATTATTTATTTTATTTAAATATAATTAAGGTAAAAATAGATACATAATACTTATATAAGTTCAATGTAATTCATTAGAGTTAGTATAGAATAATTTTAGATATAAAATTTTTTTGTTAAACTTTTCACCGTCTTTTACCCACCTCCTCGGAGAATTTAAAAATTCAAATAATACTTAATTTTACCACTTCTGTGAGTGGAATTTCGAAAATCCAAGAGACATAATTAAAATTAAGGAGTAAAATGTGGTTCAAAAATATAATTTTTTTGGTTAATAGTAACTTTTTACTTTTATTTACCATGGTTAAAAGTTAATAGGTCAATTAAGGGTAAAAATGATATTAATATTACCTTTACACATGTCCTAATTCCATTGGACAAGTGTATATCGACCAAAAACAACCTTAGGACTAAAATATTATCATTTAGGGCCACTTGGATTAGATTAGGACATTTATTATTATTTAATTCAAAGAAGAGTTAAAAGAGTTAAAATCAATGTTTAATAACTAAAAATTTTTTAATATAGGGTTATACATAAGATAAATTCGATTATAAATACTAATTAGAAATCTAAAATGATTTCCTACTTAATGGTACTTTATTTATAATTTTCAGACATTAAATAATGTAATTTATTTTTGACACAATGGTAATACAATAATTACCTAATTAATTAAATATTAAAATAATTGACATTATAAATTTCAAAATAAATGTAGTTTGAGAGTTTTTATAAATTACAATAATTTTCAGGGTTAATATGTAAAATTATTATTGGTTATATAAATTTTATTCAGTCTAAAAATGTTGTTATGAAATTATCAAAAACAAAATACCCAATAGTGTCAAAATTGACATAAAAGGGTTTTTAAAAAATATATTATATTATTAATAGATATTATATTATTAAAAATCTATGGTTTGGAAAAAGGACATATATCAGGATAGGTGTATCATTAATGGACCACTTTGGGGTCTCTTGGATGTATATAGAACGTTTTTTAACAATATAATATAAAAATACAAAGAGATTTGGTAAATGTCAAACTATTTATCTAAGAGTTAAATATTAATGATAAGGTAAATATAGTGACCCAAACCTATCTAAAATCTATTGGATGAAAGGATTTCAACACATACCCAACTTAACCTTTAAATAATCTACTTTGGAGCCATTAGAAACTGAATATGAATTTATTATAAAATAATATATCTAGCTTTTCCAAAGGTTCCCCTCACCCATCTTATAAAAGGGCACTCCACCCTTCTCTCTAATACACACCTTTAAAGCCTTTTGGATCAGCCAAACCCTGCCAAAATATCCTTTAAAATTCCCTAAATTCAACTTAGAGGCCAGAGTTTGATCAGAATGCCAACCTAAGGAGTCCATTTGAACAAATCAAAAGAAAGAACCCGAAGAAGAAGTAATGTTTTCACCACCCTCTTTCAAGTTCCTTTCTTCTTCAACTACTTATTTCTTTCTTATTCTCATTCTTAAATAATAGCTCCAGTATCTTATATATACTATGATGTTATTATAAATATGGTACAACCATATTCATTATTCAATACATCCTTTGAATGAAATTTCACCATACGTGCGTACGTACGGCTTACCGTCTCCACGTCGTGGTGTAATTCTTATTCAAAACATTATTATTTGGATGGGTATAATAATGGTGTTTAATTCATGTAAATAATAAATATAACATGATAATGATTCTGTATATATTATATACTATAATATTATAAATTATTTTAATATCAAAAGATTGATATTGTCGCTCAAGCGTACGTATGGACTACCTTCTCCACGAACATGATGAGATACATTCCCCATCGTATCCATTCAAGTCTAATTATCATTTGATGTTTAAAAATAATGTTTAAGGACATGATATCATTATGGATATGAATATTATACAACATATCCATAACAAACATTTCTTATGTAACAAAACATTTAAAAGAAAATGAGTAAGTTAACACCCGAAATGACGATAATACTATGATATTATTGACAAAGCCATGTAAAAAGATCATATATGATATGATATTAATTTATATGATTATTGTATAATTTAATAAAAATTATTTCACCATTATATAGGATGTTAACCTACCCTCAACCAAGGAAAAGTACAAGGTAAGGGATTATTTCACAATCTCTTCATTATCCGAGGTTGTTTATACGTAATTATCTACTGGGACCTCTTTATCATCAACGTCAATGTTTCTTAAAAATGTATTTCAAAACATTATTACTATTTTACAGAATGTGGGTTAAAGTCATTTGTACCCTTGGTTGAATTTTTATAAGTATTTTATAAAGTAATCTTTTTGTCACTTTCCAAACAAATTACTTTTTAACCATTTCGACAGAATTAAGGTAAAAATGTTCTTTTTAACTTATACAACGGGTTTGGCTATTTTCCACCATTATAAAATCATCAAAGATTACCTTACAGGATTATAAGAATATTTTCAAACTAAATGTTTTCTTTTATAATTATGTGACTTTTAAATGATTTCAAAAAAGATATATTTCTCTCCAATAGTATTGATTTCATCTATGCCAACATCCTTCGATGGATTTTAAAATTATATGAAGTTTATTTATTATGATAAAAATCTTATATATAGTATTTATGGTTTTTTTGATATTTTTTACTGTGGATATGTTATTTTTATACCATTCATGGTTTATGGAGAAAGTATTGACATTTATTATGATAGTTTTAATACGAATGTTTATGTTATGTTTAAACCTGTTCATACGATGAATGAATCAGACTTAGTAAGTGACAGGTGGAGCCCGCTATAGCTCCTCGATGCATCTATAGGTCTCATGAGATAAACTAGAGTCTTCGAAGAAGGCCTTGAGAAAATCTTATTTGTAGTCTTGGCATGAGGCCTTGACTATTTCGTTATGATAGTCTCGCATTATGCATTCTATCATTATAAAAGTGGTTATTGATATTGCATGTGATTATTTGACTAATAGAATATACATGTGAATAATTAAATGGAATTATTTCATTTTATTTCCCCATATTATGCTGAATTTCATGTTTAAAAGGATTTTGTTTTATTTATACATTTCCTTAAATGTTTGTGCTTATTTGTGAAAGTTTCTGCTATATTGTTATCCTTACTGAGCATCTGAGCTCACCCCTTTCAATGTTTTATTTTTCCCGGGATGTGGAGAAGTATTTTATGAATGACCTACAGGGATAGTATAAGGGGTTATGACTATCTATTTATGATGTAATGTAAACTTTATGAATGTATCGATTATTTCCAAGGCTACTAAACTAATCGGTCTGTCGAGATTTAATCTTTTGTGATCATGCCAGTGTTCTGTAATAATGCACCGACTCTGGGTAACTGGGGTCAGGGCATTACAAAGGGGTGTTGAGAGGCCCATTTTATTATTAGTGATATTGAATTTGTTATAAATATTTATATGTAATATAATGGTATAACATGTTACCATTTTCAATTTCACCCCAAATTTAAAAATAATTTATCATGTGGGATATATGAGGTATATAAAATCCCTATACACTCATTAATAAATTTTTTCATGTTTCGAGACCATTACCCCTTGATTACAATTTTTAAATCCATTACATTTTTTTAAAATTATATAATTGATTAAAATTAATATTAAAATCAAAATGTATTATGTATTTCAAAATAGTTTTTTGAAAAAATTAATTATGTTACAAAATATAAAAATATAGGTTTATAAATTAAAATATTCATTATAAAAATTAAAAACTATCTTATAAAATACATATTTGATCTTATAAAATGGTTTCATTAATTTCCAACTCATAATTATATACTAATAATTCCATAAAAGGCGTTTTGTTTAAAAAAATTATATTGTAAAAGTAAGATTAAAATAATTCATTTTTGAAAAAATCCACTAAAATAAATTTATTTTCATATTATTATTATTATTCAAAAATGAAATTAATTTTCTAAAATATGATCTAAAAAATTTCATAATTCAATATCTAAATAAAATCAAAAAATATAGTAGAAATATTCATAGTGTAAAATAGGTTTTTAAAATGTTAACTATTATTAATTTTTAGTTCTTATCAACTTCAAATTAATATATTTATAATATTTTTTTATTATCATGATATTTTATAATTAACTATTCATAATATATATAGTTTCTTGAAATAAAACCATAATTTTATATGAATATATTTTTAAGCATAGAATAGTTTTTCTTAGTTGTTTTAACTACACTAATTAATTTAATATTATATAAAAGAATACATTATTTTAAATAAATGAATATTTAAATTTTATTAATCCTTTTAATTCAGACTAATTCAAAATATTTTTTTAATGTTCATACATAATATTTTTTTATCAAAACATATTATGATTATGATAAAGTTCAGGGTTGTTTGTGGGGAAAGCTATTAAAAATATTTACTTATATAAACATAATTATATTTTAATTTTTTTTGGTATTAAATTTTGAACATACATGCCATAATATTCAAATAGGTTCATTACAATTCTACTTCATCATGCATAAGATACTTTTAAAAAATTTGTTATTATAACTTGTTTAGGAGACTAAATATGTATGATTTATATGTTATTAATCAACTAATTAGTTTCATATTTCTCACCAATTAATATATAAAATAATGTTGTAGTATTTATTTATATACACTACACTGAAACATACCAATAATAGATAATTTAAAATGGTCAGACATCATATCCCCTAAAATGACCATGTACTGATAACTTTAATGATGTTTTTAATAGATTATATTTATTCAAATATCAATATAACACATTTAATTTTTATGTCAGATTATTTTTATTAAATATTTTTTCAATGGAATATAGTTTTTATAATTGATCATTTATATTGCAGTCATTCTACTTGATAGAGATTTGGAACTAAGAGAATTTTATCTACTATTTTATTCATTTATTTATTCATCCATATTATTTTTATTATTAACAATGAATATATATCTTATATAAATTATTTTTTTATTAAAAATATTTTAAAATATTAATTTTATGATACATATGTTATATTTATTTATTTATTAATATAATATATCTTGGCTCTTAAATTTTTCACCCAAAAATCTACCTAGTAATTTTTATTATACCTATATCTAATAATAATAATAATAAAATACTCTACATTACATTATGAGACTCGCATACCACCTACTCCAAATATATAATTCTCCAAAAGTAAACACTATTTGTTTCATTTGGTTTTTTGACGCATTCTATCTCCAATCAAGGATATGGACTAGACATTTATAAAAAGTAATGTTAAAGTCAAAATATACTCTCCTAATGTTAATTACATGCGTACGGTGCTTAATATATTTCCCAAAATTTAAATTTTGAATACATTATATACACAAGATTGGTTGGATTTATTTTTTAATTGACATTCCATTTCTCTTTTTTACTCAAATACTTTTAATAACATAATATACATTCAGAATAGATTAACATTACTATAAAACCTCATCACCATAAGTCATTATGATATATTTAAAAATTAATTATCATCTATTAAAAGTATAAGTCCATTGTTTAATTTTGAGAATAATTTTTTCTACTCTATCTCGTATTAATTTAATTTTAGATGTCTCACACGTTCATAGTGGTCTCTATGATATATTGGGGACCAATACTTTACATTAAAAAATTAGATTACCTTAATTTTATAAACACATCTAGTAGTTATTTTTTAAAATTTAATGTGAAACTAAAATATTTTGAACTTACCTCATAATTCATTGATTTTTCTTAACTAGATCCTCAATAATTTGATCCCAATAAATTATCATCTATTATAAAATTTCATAATCATTTATAGAAAATATTTGAAACACCTTGTATTCTTGGTCAAAATCCTTATTTAGTTTTCATTATAAAATTGAAATATTTTGGGTGTAGTGTGATCCCAAAAAATAACCAAACCATCCTAAAAAAACTAAAAAATAGATGATAAAATGTTAAATTCTCAATTCAAATGAATACTCAATGTTTCCCTAACCGTAAATCAATCCTCGAATGCCAATCAATCATACCAGTCACATTGAAATAAATATTATCCCATGCACTATGAATAATTTACTTCTAATGTATTCAATAGTTTGAAAAAAAATCCAAATATTTTTTTATGACCCAACACCCGTTAATCATTATCATCCTAACTAATGCATCAAGACATCCATTATCTTGGAATTAACATCACTAATAAAGTTAAATCCATCATATAATTACACTGATCAAAACAAAATCAATATTATGAATATAGAAAAATAAATGAATAGGATAAACAATTTAAAAACAATATTGTAAACCAATATTTAACAAATAATACAGAGTAAGAAATGCACCAATCAAGAAAGACATACATTAACCAGAACCATGTTATACCATCATCTAATGAAAACAAAAACATCAATATAATCACAATTAGAGAGGAATAAATTATAAGTATCTAACAACTAATGATGAAGAAAATCATCAATGTGAAAAACACTACTATCTAGTAACTGCCACCTAGTAGGAGTATCAGACAACCACCATAGCTGATATTTAGAAGAGATGAATCATAGTCTCCAACCATCAGAGCTTACTTCCACTTACAATCAAACATCTTTTTCATTATAAATCACCTCTCTAGAATATTTCACTATGTTATATATAATACAAGAACTAGTATAAATACTGTTTATTTACATTCACTCATATTTTAAATGAAATAATTTCCAAAATATTGAATATAAAAGAGAGTTCAAGAGGGGATATGAGTACTAAATATTTATGTGGATAACAATTATTTTATAATATCAAAGTAGATATAAATATCTATATGAGTCATATATTCCATGTAATATCCATACTAAACTAATGAAAACACAACAACCACCATTGCATTAACCATTATAAAAATCCCAGGCCACTAAAAAAATAATTTCAGGTGACCAAGGAGGTGATATAACATGATGGGTTATACACATATTGTTGAGGGGGATGGAGAAAAAAATCCCCAAAAATAATGAAAATAATGAGAGTGAAAATAAACAAAGACAAGGGGAAAATAGAACCCTAAAACTGAAAGAAGAATGAATGAAAGAAAACTACCACCAAACACTCCCACTAATGTATTATCAGGACACTGAAACAAATTCTTTTCTAAATCAGCAATGTAAATTTTTTTATTTAAAATCATTAGAGAAAACATATTTTATGATAAATATGTGTCATATTATGTTGATAGTTTGTTAATATAAGGTGTTTTTTTCTTATAATACTAATAATGTTAGAAGTTATAGAGTTATTTCAAATTATTTTAATATTTAAAAATAATCTATTAATTTTGAAGAAAAAAATTAATTGTATTGATAAGTATACAATATACTTGAACTAATAAATTCTTGGAGTTCAATTTGTAATTTTTATTGTATAATATATTTGATACCATAGATTCTATTATCTAATAAAGGGATTGTGAATATGTATTAGTCATCCTATGTGAATCATATATATAGAATATTATGAAAGGCCTTCTGAATCTTGACCAATATATCAATAATAAAATAATATATGAGTCATTGAGATCATATATATACATCAACTGAGTTATTATAATTTTTAGTTCATAATAAGTATATATATTATTAAATAGATAATTATATATCATTTACTAAAACATTTACATCTTACAAAGTTGAATAAATGATTTTTTTGTTGAGTTTGTAAGATATAAACCATGTCTTACAAAATAAATATTGTTGTGAGTTTTACTGAAGTATTAGTAAAAAAATTTGTTATCTCTAAATGAAATCACTACCTAAGCATTCTATAATTATTATTAAACCATCCAATATAAAATATAAATCCTTATAAATGTGGTAGATGAGAATCAGAGTGTTCAAAAAGTGCATAAATAAAAAAAATTATTGTGGGGATTCCTAGTGACATAATAAAAATGAAGTCCCTTACCTATTGGATAATGGGTTAAGGGCCACACCAAGAATTAAAAAAATATAAACCACTTAGTTAAATTACAATTTGGAACGTATTTCAAAATTATTCATTTCATATTTTTAATATTGAATGATAGAAAAGTGATAGACGACATCATTAATTCCATATGAGGGTAACAAAATTAAAAATATTTAAAACACATTCAATTTAAAATAATTACTTAATTTTAGTATGTAGTAAATTAAATGTCAACCCCAAGAGACATCTAAATTAGATATTTTTTGTTTTTTAATAGATAAAAAATAATTATTTGACTTGGATAATGATTTTTAAGAAATAGAATTGATTCATTTCAAACGGTTTATGAGACTAGTGAGAAAACATAAATAATATTTGTGTCGAAAACCAGGCGTTAAGGATTTTTGGGGATTTTAATAATTTAGGGTTCATGTGAAATTCAATTATTAAATTTAAATTGATTAATTTAGTGTGGTTCTAGAATTGAGATGAGTAGTATTAGGTGGTCTAGGTTACCCCTCCTTAACATGAGAATCCCTATTTTCCCATGTCCAACAAATTTGAGAATTATTGAATCATGTTTCACATAATTTTTTTTTTAAAACTAGTTACCCTAGATTACCAAAATGTTATGGTGGAATCTAAGGAAACTTGTTTGAAAATTTTAAAAAAATTATTTCTAGATTAAATTCATTGATCATGAAATAGAAAGTGAAAATGATGAGAACGTAATTTATTATTTTTGAATAAAACAAAAAATTAATAAAATAAATAAATAAATAAATAAAATTCACCTTCCCCATTTGGATATATTAACCTAGACGGGAATTGTAATTTCCCACAAATACAAGAAATGGGTGAGAAATAGGGAAGTTATAATGAGAAAAAAACGTAATAAAAGTGGAGATGAAGATTAGTGAGGAATATGCACAACACAGCTTCCCGCACCATGATATTGTCTCTATAATGATCTCATTATTGTGGAACAACATCTATATATTTATAGATCCTAATGGATCTCATGTTTCGATTTATTAACCCTTAAATGTTTTTCATAATAATTCCCTAGGTCATTAATGGCCATATCTGGTCTTTATGATGAATCCACCACTGAATTCCCCATCGAATCTACCATTTCTAAGAAAGTATGGAACTTTTTATATCATGATAATTGTTTTTACCCTATATTTTTTCAAGTTCATGAACTACAATATTGTGTTTGTGTCATATAAAATAATCTAATAAATTAAGGTGGGTCACATAATGACACATAAGTGTCACACCGTGATACATATATTTCTCACCTTAGGATTGTTTCCTCCTCCTAACATGGTCTTAAGACATTTATCCAACAATTTTTTGTATTGAAAGTTGACCTTTTATAACATAAATTATTTTTTTCATACTCGAAGTGTTTATTTTCATCATTATTCTTCACTTATGACCCACTAAAAGGATTAATGATCATTCTTTGTCATGTAAATCCCTCTTTTGGTATAAATCACTATCGTTTGGGATCATTTTACTCTTTTTACATAACATTTTGTATCATAAAAAATATATATTGATTCATTAAATTTATGGGAAATAATTAATCATTTAATCCATAAAATTATTGAATTTTAATATAAAAATATTTATCATAAATTGCCATATCAAATCCCCCACACATGAATTAAAAAATTTACAAAAGGATGTAATATTAACATATATAAAATTATTTTATCCCTAAAATTCATCAAATTTAATTTCTATAAAATTAATTGATTAAATTATTAATCAAATGTTCAAGAATCATGTAAGAAAACACATCAATAACACAATTTCAAACGAAAAAAATCATCCAAGTATTTTACATTCAAATTTTTGAAACATAAAATTATTTTATTCATCCATTTTCATTTCTCAATTAATTATTAAAATTAATTCAATTTTCAATCAAACTCAAGAAATTATTCCATCTCTTCATCAAGGTTCAATAGAAAATAGAGTACATCAAATTACTATAATTTTTCCTATTACAATAGGATTACTAGGAACCCATAATCTTTAATGTGTAAATATATTATCATAATTTATCATGAAAGATTCATAAATAATTTCAAAAGACATTATGGATTAGGTTATGTAGGTAAATTATCTGCAGGAATTAAATCTAAAATTTTGTTTTTATCTATAAATCATTGTGTATAAGATAAAATGATAAACTCATAGAAAATATCTTTTAGAGATACTATCTACCCAACAATTTCAAGATGGGATCATGATTAATGTTTGTACATTTAATGATTCACCATCTATTTAACTTTTTTCTTACTTTTTTTTAAAAAATTAGTATAAAAGAAATGTCACATCCACCACAAAAGCAAATACAATCAAAATATCATTGTTATAGAAATGGTGATTTTTTTCATCCTAAGAAACAATACAATTTTATTTATTTATTTATTTATTTATTGGTGTGTAAATGAAAATACAATGAATAGCATCATGTACTCCCCCAAAATAATAAGAAAACCTCGATAAAGTATCTTCATTGATGCTAATTTCGATCCAACATAGAAAATCACTCCTCCAAAATTATTCTTTAAAATAATATTAAATATATTTAAAGGAACATCGGAATAGATTAAATAGAACTTTATCATTGATAATTTTCTAAAAATATTATTCACAATTTATACAAGCCAAAAAAGGATTAATGATATGTGAGTACAAGGATAAATGGTTAAAAAAGATTAATCAAACATATTAAATGTGAATTTTTGAAAGGAACACTTCTATAAGACACAAATAATGTTCTAGATATAATCCTTCATATGATTCACTAATGAAAATTACTATTGATTTAATGGGAAAAATAAAGATAAGAGGATTTATCAAAAAATATAATGAATTTTTGGGATAATGAATCATTGAAATTAATATGAATAACTAAATCAATTAAATTTTAATTTCAAAAATTCAAAGCATGGAAAAATTTCATAATAAATTAGTTTACATAGATTAACATTCACTCCTAAATCACATTATTTAAAATCTAAATGCACATGACTAACACTACCAGTAATTTTCTACACTATTCACATTCAAAATAACTGAAAAAATAAAATTATAATCATGAAATGGAAAGTAACTTCAATATTTTGTGTCTTCTATACCATTTTATTTCAACAAGAATCATTTCATAATATATAATTTATAGTTAAAATTTACCAGAACAATTAAAGATGGGGAATAGTGTTTACGATTAAAAATTTGAAAAATTACACATATTTTAATGATTTTATTTTCCCCTTTTGGATACCAAATATTATTCCTTAATTCCTCTAATGAAATAGAAAAATAATAAATATTCAAGTGATAATTAATTAAATTAATAAAGAAATTTAAAATACTTTTTGGGTAAGTGTTCATGAACCTAAAAAAACATAGGTTCCCTCTACGAATCGATATGGTTTAACATCATCGGATTGAAAATAACTATTTCAAAATTATCTTAAGTAACTAGTGATTATATTTTTTTTTCCTGGTATTCGACTAAATATGGCCTTAATTGTGAAAAATAAATTTAGTTCGACATATTACATTTCTCTTTTAATAACATAACTCTTCCTGATGGAATTAATTTTTCAAAATACTCTAGTTTGAGCCACTATTTATTACCTAATTCCAATGAACTAAATATATTTTCATGTACCATCCATTATACTTTTCCCTTATAGAACTTTATGGAATAATTCACTCATCTGGTGTATTTACTTTTATATTTATTCTTTATAAAAGTTCATATTAGAATATTCATTGGCACAATAGCCACAACCTCATGTACATATTCATGTTTAACACAATTACCAACTTATAGTATTCTATCTTCTATAAAATTATCCTCTCTAACACCACAAATCTTTATTAGTCAGTGTGTTTTGAAACCCACTTGTTCACATCTAACTCTCAGATAGGGTTCTTTATTTTTTAGATATATTATAACTTTTTTTGTGGCCAGTAAATTTCATCCCAATAATTTTTGTGTCTAGTCCGCTTCCATATGAAACACAAATAATTTAATGGGGATACATGGTTTCTAATTTAATCATAATTACTTTGATAATCCTCATTGGAATTTAAATTTTTTTTAGAAAATTATTGTAAAACTCTTGTGGTATTTAGTCCCTCAAGTATTGGGATCTTTAATGTTGTGCATGAGAAAATGTTGAAACATACACTTCAATCACATAATGATATTCCTAATTCAATATATCCAATAAATATTAGGTTGGTAAAACTACATGGGTCTTGTTTCTTCCTAGGAAGGTCCTTCGATATAACCGCCAAACACTCTAAAATGAGTTGAATTATGCCAATATCCTCAACATTTTGTTTGTTGGTAACAATCCCATCCATAAATTTTATGTGTAACATCATTTTTGGGAGATCCTCTAAAAATGGGATTTTAATATGAATTTTTTTTACAATTTTAAAGAAATATATCATTATACACATTAATCTTCTCTTATACTAGTCATTTAAGAAATATATTCCTTTACATTTATGGTGGTGGTTCATCTTCTTCATAATTATGCTAAAAAATTTTCTTTATTATTTCCCATATCTTCAACACCCATTCAATATTTTTATCTTATTGTATCATTAATTATTTTCCATGGCCCTTAGTGACTTTTTCAATTCATAGACAAATGAATTTCATGTATGCACAGGGATGACTATCGGGAAATCCTTGTAGCGCACGTCATTAAAACTCTTAAAGATGCTCAATTATTTTTCCAACATAAAATTCAAGGTTCTACATTTCATCTTTTTTATATATTAATTCATCCTTGAGATACTTTATTAACACTTGTTGTTATTTTTTATGGATTTTAGTTTTTATGTATGGTCTGCTGGATGTCATGATTGTAGTCAATGCCTCCTCTAATGTGTGTGCTTGGATCTATACTAATTTTCTTAGAATTTTTTAAAACCCAGTGCTCTATGGTAATAAAAAATCCATTTTTGTTTCAGCCACCAAACCCTAAAATTATTTTCTTGATTATAATGTTCATAATTTACATATTCTGTATACATACACTAGGGTTGTTCTTGATGGTCCTTAATTGCCTCCAAATTCTTCATCTGAAATTCCTTCTACACCACCATATTAAAAATTTATCAACCATACAGAAATATATTCATTGTGTTCCATCTATTTTCCATTGGATTATATTGTTTTCCAAATCTTCCAAAAGAAAATATCAATCCCCAAGAAACATCTTCATCATTTATCCTCTAGTAGTAGCATAAAAAATTTAATATCTTCCACATGAATGACCCATATAAATTGTTTGGATTATTTTAAAAATAATATTCTAATGTGTGGGAAATGTTTATATAGATGTTAAAAGATGTTAAATGTATTTTTTAGTGATTCATACCAAAAGTTATTAAAATTAAGATTATATACCCAGATTTAGATTGATTTGGATCAAAAGAAGAAATGGTTAAGACAATATATTTCCAGCACATCCCATTTAGTGATTGAATCAGCTGACAATCCCTAGATCCATTAATGTGCCCATTCTTATAAATATAATCAAATCAATTGAAGACTTTTGACATCTTTTCAATTGTTAGCGAATTTTAAGGTTCACAAATCTCCAAAAAAAACTCCCAAGATAGGATTTTGGATTTCTTTCATTTTCCAGCAGTACTCATATTCTATGATCCCCTATTTAAAATACTCTTATTTCCACATGTTGATTTTTCTCTATTCTATATATGTTCACATCATTACTCTTCATTATACTCTATTAAATCCATGGGATGACTTCCAAGACATTATACATTTATCCCTTATTTAGTAGTATTATATTAAATAAATAATGTTCAAAAATATATAGCATCATAGAACTATCCTAAATAGATAAAATGAAAAATTTAAATACAATAATGTCTATTAAAAAATGAAAACATAAACACTAATTTGGAACTATCCCCGTAAATGGTGTTAGATTTTGATAATCCCATTAGGAAGTCATGAATTCCTTATATAGAAAACCCAAAATAATAATTTATAAAACTCAAACAAAATCCACTAATTAATTAGAAAGTTTTTCATAGTAAATTTAATGTAGAATCTATGAGAAAATGAAATTAGTTAATTTAAGGTTTTGAAAAGAATAAAATGATATTATTTTATGAATGATGGTGAAGAAAAATAATTGATTAATTTGAAAAAGATTCGATAAAGAGATAGAAATACAAACCTGGTTTATTTTTTAAATTATGTTTGATGTGATTTTATGATTTTATATATATTATACATTAGATTAAATAGGACATAAAAATTATATTGAAAAATTCCTTGTTTTTTAGATTCAATATACAGAGTATGTGATAAACTTGTTATCCACCATCAATGTGAGAATACAGCTTTTCCGTGGGTCCAGTAATTAAGGGTATTGATGAAACGATTTTAACATTATACCCTTTTTAATCCTAAACAACCCATATAACCCAATGGTCCTCATGTAATCCAAGGAAACTAGTTTCAAAAAATTAAAATGTGATTTCCAAATAACATTGAATTATTATGAAATTGAAATTATAAGGGAATATAAGTTGATTTGTTATTTTGGGAAAACCAATCATCAATAAAATAAATAAATATAATCCAAAACAGAAGCCACCATTATCTAAATTTCCATCTTGGAAAGGTGTATATACCCACTAATTATATAAATAAGGGAGTAAGAGGGAAGGGGTAATGTTAAATAAAAAATAAAAGGAGGATATAAAATTATTGATGACCTGGCATAACAAAAATTCTCAAACCAAGTTCTTTTCTCATGAATGATCTCTTAAAAGTGGTGTAGTTTATCCCTATATATACACTATAATTCAGTTGGGATTAAAATTATTTCGATGATATATATATTTATAATGATTCCTTAGGTCATTAATTTCTATCATGGGACTTCATGGAGAGTCCCTCATTGAAATAATTATCAAATATTCCATTTCAGGGAAATTAAATACATTTTATGTATTGAATAATGTTTTTACATTGTTATTTTTCATGGAAAATCTCTCTAGAAGTATGTTTGCCTCATAAAACTAAATATGAAAAATATCATATAATGGAATGATGTGACACATTTTTTTCACACTATGTCTCATTTTATTCTCACATTGGGCATGTTTTCTCCTCCTTTATTGGTTTTAAGACTTCTCTCTTAACATTTCTATTTCATAATTTTTACATTAATGACATTAAAGATGTTATATAGCCTTAACAACTTATGTCTCATCTTGTTTCTTTAGTTATTCCCCTTAGAATATTATATGAACATACTTTTCCATGGAAATTATTCTTTTTATGGAAATCATTTCCATTTTAACTCTTTTTTTTTTCATTAGTATTTGTTATCATTCCAAACATGAACAAAGACATTGAATATATCGAAATTAATTAATCATTTATGACATTAATGTTAAAAGAATAATAATAAATGCACATATCAATGTTATCAGGAAGAAACAATGTTCCCCATATCATCTTATTCCCATATGGGACTGGTTACAATCATTTCCAGTGTGTTTCATGGTTTTTTTCTCCATTGAATGAGATAGAAAATCATATCATGTTTTCAGGATGTATTTGGGAACACATAAAGATTATTGGAACCTCATATGTTCCATATTTATTATAAATTGAGATGAATATGAAGGGGTGCTTCACTATCACGTGATTATTAATTTAAAAACATTAATAATTGAATATAATATATTTTCAAATAACGAAACATCAATATAAGAATGAAAAGTACACTAGAATATGTGAAAACTATCATTAGACTAGAGGAAAATGACTAAGGTATACAAAAGATAAATTGATTGAAAATTGTGATGATTATAAGAATAAATAATTCAAATTATTCTTCATGTACTAATCAATACTATTTAAATACCAAGATAAACAATTGTCACAATTTAGTTTGATATCATAGGAGATTGTCGTTTTCCTCATAAAAAAGCGTGGTATAAACTTTTGGTTGAAGATAGTTTCGCTATTCAAGAATCATCTTCAGTACTAAGAGGATTCCAAATCTTATGAATTCAACATGTTTTGTATCCAATATATAAATTATTAAATTTATTGATATTATGGAGGCGATGTCAAAATATTTTGAATATAATGAGAATGATTTAAACACACGAGTCTAAATAATAATTAAAAAATATGATCTTGACATGGATTAAAGAAATTTATAATTAATTCTATATCACATTAAATCAAAGATTTAACAAACTCAAAATAATAAATTAATATACATAAAATATGTGGATATATATTGAGGAAAATTAATTTGAATATATGATAAAAAATTATAGAGTTCCCACATATAGTGTTCAATAAATAAGATAAAATATCTATCGAAAAAAGTATCAAAATAGGGGAGGATAGACATTTACACTTATGCATCATAGAAAAAATGAAAACTGCTAATTATGAAAAGATATATTATAATACATCACTATTCATTAAGGTGAATATTTTACACATACAATAATAATATCAATACTACAATATCTTCATATCATAGAATGATATGGAGAAGAAAATAGAAGGATGTTATTTCTTATTTATATTCATTATATCAATACCCTTATAGAAATGACATGTAACTATCGTCAAAATACATAGTGTGGTTTAGATGATATATTATAATTGAGGTGAATAAAATATTAATTTTTTTTTATTTTTGTGGTCAAATAACTATTTAATGAGGAATTAAATATCATTCAAGATAATTTCATGACATTAAAATTATAAATGTGAGATATTTTCTAGATTTCTACAGGTATATTTTAAGAAATAGTTTTTTTATATAAAAAACAGAGTTACTCATTAAATGAAAATGCATGATATATAATGTGGGGGCTTTGATGATACCATCCCAATGCTTATTCATGTCTTAAATTGCACATATAATAACAATAAATTATAGTGATAATAAAATATATATCATAATAAATTGTTAAACCTGGAATGGATTACACTCTCACATTAAGAGCATACACTATAAAATCATTATGAACTTCTCATAATTTTATTCTATTTGTCATTCCAAGGGGAAGGTTGAGTACACATTATTATAACCATATCTCTTTATTAGAAAAAACATTCAATTAAAATAGTGGATAATAAACAATAATTATAATACATGGTACAAGTTGTGTACACTAACTCACAATCACTAACCCATCTCATTATCCTAGAAAGATCCACTAAGAACATAAAGTGGTATTTGAGATAAACAGTTCTTCCTCATATTTTATCAAGATTTTTCCTTTTTTTTGTCATGTTATATGAATTTTACATTTTATTAAATAATTGTACCTTAGAAGTAGAAAAAGGAAGGCCTTTGTGCATGAAAGTATTGAGGACTCATCTAACACATTATGAAATTGAATAAAAAATAAATAAGATAAGTATAGAATTATTTAAAAGAATAAAAAGGAAACCCCAACACATAAATTTGATATGATGGGTAAGAGTTTACCAATAAAAATATAAAAAGTGATCCCTTTAAAGATAAACTCTGGAACTAGAGTGATTTTGAGGAGGTTTTATCAATACAAATTGTTAATGACATCTAGTCTAAAATTTAAATTTATGTAAATATGTTTCTAGTATATGTAGTTACATATATATTCAATTTTATCATTGAACTCCATAATGAGAAAGAAAAAATATTTGATAAAATATAAAAATGGTGGACTCATAGGGAATTAAATTCAAAGATTTTAACTCTCTCAGATATTTTTTATAAGAAATAATGTAATGAGATGTAATTTTCAAATGAAATATTTTTTTTATTAAATGATTCAAAAAAAATACTTTACGAAAGATTTTATAAAAACATTTCATTAAGAAATTATTATTCTATTCATAATATATTACCAAGGATCGGTAAATGTGTGTAATTCATAGATATTGGTTAATAGAAAATTTGAATAAAATATATTGAAATATCATCACAATAATCAAAAGAAATGATTGAGGAATATATTGAGAAAATTAATAATGTTCTATAAGAATATTTTGGTACATCTAAGTATAAAAAGAACACCCAAAACCTAGGGTGTCTTTAAATTAAGATAAACATGATGAATATTAAACCCACCCAAGATAGAATAACCAAAATTGTTGAGAAGAAATATATTTCTAAAAGAATATATATTTATATTAATAACTCGATGAAGACATATGTCAGTGGAGATATGATCATGAATCCATCAATATATCAAACTATAACAATAAATTAGTAAAACGTATTATCCCTCTCAATCTATAATGTTTGTAATAAATATGTTTCAATAAATTGTGTTGGTTTTAATTTAAAATATATACATAGGTGGATGTTGAAAACAATGAGTATCCTACCATTATGTAATTAGTAGACAAAATAATGTATAAAAAATACATATCCCTAAAATAATCCCAACTAGTTGGTAAAATCTTCCATTTTTTTAAAATTATCAAAACTCTATACAACATTTAATCTAAAGAAGAAAACAATGTTTTGATAGTAATTATTGGATTTTCTATATGTTTGGGAAGAGAGAATTGGATTATTAGAAAAATAAGAAAACACCTAGAACTCAAATATGAACTATATTGAGGGGGATAAATCCTGATAAGATGCAATATCTAAAATTTAAAAATTTATTTACTTAAAATAGAATTGATACTCTAGGTATTATATATTGAATGTTTATTCAATGTGGTCGTTATAAAGTATTACACCCGAGGAACTTAATCAAGTATGGATAAAAAATTATAAATAGAGAGGACTATAGGAACTGGTGATTCAATTTAATATAACCATTAGATTGAATCTCATGAAAGATGGTTACTAGATTAATTTTATGAAATAAAATATTACACCTACACGTAAATTAAAGACTATTTCTATCCTAGTAAAAAAAAGACACACTATGGACTAATAAATTAATTGGTCGATGAATAGATCAAATGAAAGTTAAAAAAATAATTGTTATGAACATTTGTTGAGGTTTTGGTTTTCTTATATAGAATAATTTTTTTGGAGTTTCAAAGGATTGAGACTCATTAATGATTAAAATAATAATTTTCCATTAGAAAATGTCCAATCCTTTTTATGAATATATTGTTTCTAGAATGCATAGTATACCCTTGTTATGAAATTTTATGAGATTCCTATGTGGGTGCATTATTCATTATATTTCCTATTTATTAAATAAATTTACCTATTAACATGTGTTAAATGTTAATTTATCCTTAATAAAGAAGTAGATGGATATTATGACTCTATTATTGATCATAAAATGAGGGTTTTACCTAGGTGATGTATATATTCCATTTGGGTTATAGCCACTAGTTTAGGACCATTTGACTCGTAGTTTTAATAATTAATTAAATTAATTAAAACCTCAATTAAGCTATTTGGATCTGATATATACATGAACCACTCCTACAACATCAATATCTCAAAGATGATAGGAGGCGATCAATGAAGATATGTTCATACTAGGATGACCAGAGTATGAAACTAGAGACAATGAACATGGATCATAAATCATAATTGCACAAATATAAAGATCTAATGATATACTATGAGGTAGGTAATGTTATTTTATAATATTCCTAGTTTTTTTTGGAATTCCTGCAAAATTTTTATTCTGAAATTTTTATTACCTATGATTTTTTTTCTCTTGTAATCAAATCAAATCCAAGGAGTATTTTGAAGAATTGATTTATTCATAGGGTTCCTTCATCCCAACATTTTAAATACACAATGTGTACTTGTAAAAATAGAAACCATGTAGTTCATTTTCAAATATTAATGTTTATAATTGGATTAAATGGAATGTATTTTTATGGTACACACAGAGTAGGACCCTTGAATTCCCTACTTGGGTTCTTCCCATGTAAAACTATTTACACTCCTTGTTGAATACCATACATGTATTTAGACACGCCATGCTTGTATAAATGACACGACATGTGATAGGGTTCATATCTAGTTTCTCATATACCCCATCATCCATATATGAAAGGGAAACCCCATGTTTGTAGAATGTAAAATATTAGATATACATGACTAAATTCTCATGGTTAAGCATTTGGGTGTTAAAAATGTTTACTCATAATACATTCCATGCACTTCCCAATGTTTCTCAATTTTTTCCACATTCGTTACATATACCTACAATTGGTCATAAAAATAATCTATTATGAGTGTTATTTTACATAGACCTTTTTTGTTGAGTCCGTCATGTTATTTTATATTTTTGGTGAGGTTATATAGGATTGGTTAAGTATCTTAATTCTTGGGGTCCTAAAACAGTGTCTGTATAATGTAGTATAAAAGTTTCAAGTGTTAGAGACCTTAACATGGTGTTTTAGGATGTTCAGAATGGGACCAACACAAGTTTTTAGAGATTGTGACCCACAATGATTTGTTTTAGGTCTTAGTCTTGACAGAGGATGGAGGGATGTAAATGTCGGTGTTAGGCTAGAAATGAGTGGTACCCCATTTATGAAAGAGTATTATGGTGGAAATTGTACATATATAAGGCTTGTGGAGAATACTAATTTTTCATGCACATTGGATTATAGGTCGGTGCATGATGTTAAAACTAGGAGGGTGTGGGAGTTGGTCATTCACTTACTCCATGTTGGACTCTATGGTCTGATTCTATTTTAGATGACTTATATATTCATCCTTCTCTATTATCTTATTCCTTTTTGTCATGTTTTATAGGGATTAAGTAGCATTTTTGGAGAATTCTAGATGTTTTTAATTCACTAGGTCAATAGTTATATTGTTTTTATGATGGTAGTATTATATAACATGCATTTCATATTCTACCCCAATGATGATTGATCGTAATTGTTGTAGTACATCCCTATTGAAGATGGAGATGATACCCCCCATCAGTACTGGGCGTTGATCCTCCACACTAGTTGAATACCTCTCAAATCCCTCTCTTTAGATGTATAAGATATATCTTCAATGAATGGTGATAATTATCTACATAGATAGTGTAACTATGGTAGTGGAATGTGAAAAATGTTGTTTTTAATTGTGGAATTATATAGGTGGTGGTTGTTTTGAAATTTTTTATTGGGTCAATGTATAGAATATCCTTTACTACATTCACATTTATACGATGTATTAATCCCGCCTTGATGATTTATTTTTTGGAATCATAATGGTAATAGTTATTCTTCATGGATAGTTTTCTGAGCTAAAATACTTATAGAGTATGGAGAAGTATTATTTTTCACCTCAATATGATTTCTTCTTAGTGTATAAATGGTTTGGGTGGTGGTTTATCTTAGTATTTTTGCTTGTATCCCGCACCCATTTTGACTATTTATAAGAAATTTAGATTCTATTTGGGTTTATATTAACATAAAATGGCATGTGATATTCACCCTAGTTATCTAAGAGGTATAGATTCTTTAAAATTATTGGGAATATTTTTCAATGCAATATTTATTAGGGAACTAGTAAGTGTTGTTTCAGTTCACTAGTTAACATGGGATGTAAATGGGGATTATTTGGGAAATTAAAATATATAAATAGTCAATGATTCACCCTACATGTTGGGTTAGTAATGGATTATATGAAATTGAATTTGTCTTTGGTTTGATGTCTTTTATTCTATATTATATAATCCTTATTAGGTACTCTAGGTGTTTAATTGTCTGTGAAGTTCCAATTCATCCCACGTGTTCTAATGAATTTTTATCTTTTATGTGATGGTTGGTCAGAGAGGTGTAATCATAAATGATCATGGAAAGAGAGATGTTTATTTGGATTGATGGGTCAAGTAGTATTCTCCCATATGTTTTTAAGATATAGAGGATTCCTTCCCTAGGTATGAGATTTTGTATAATAAATCCTCATTTCATGGGTAGTAATTTATAATGGGTTGTCTTTGGTGGACTCTGATGATATTGGTTGGCAGATTTCAAGCTTGGTGGTGTGATAGATACTCCCTTGAGAGTTCCCTCATCCGTTGATGAGTTGGGTGGTTGTGTAGTTCCTCTTGGATTGTTTTATAACCCCAAATCCTATTACCTATCTATTTATAGGGTATCATATTAGATATAATTATACCCACTCTTTCATGGGTTTCATCCCCACAATTGTTGTGCCTCATCATATGGCATCTAGGTTAACCATATTTTAGATCATGAAAAGTGGAGTAATATCATAGTGAGTCTACAAATATTCATTTTCGATTAGGCTCCAGTTGGAGTATAAATGTTGTCATGACTCTCTCTATTCTTATAGTCCCTAAGCTTCAATTTTATTCCTAATGATGTTTCATAGAAGTACAAATGAATGTATTACATTTCATCTAGTTTGAGTATCCTATATAGTTTTTTCATTTTATTATTAGATTAGTGGTTTGTCATTGTTAGATGATGTTTAGGACAAGGCCTCATGTTTATTTAAATTCCATCTTGTTATGAGTCACCATCCCCTATCCTATTTTTGGTGTGCTTGGGTTAGTGCACTTGGCTCTTAAAAACAAAAAATAGTGGTTCTGGTGGTGTGGCTCATGTTAGAGTAGTATCAAATCCCATGTTATTTTTTTAAATTGCACAATTTTTGTAGGTAGGAATCCTAAGTGTTTTGTATTAGAACATATGGGGAAAAAATGATAGATGGTGATTAGGTTTATTTTTCTATTTAGGGAACCTTGGTAGGGTATGATGACAAAATATTAATATAAAAGGACTCTTAAAATATGGATCACTATCATCAATACGTATGGAATTAGTTACAGTGTATGATTGTGTTGGTGTATGAATAATATAATTTTTTTTTCATTTTTCCATTCAATGTATGACGTTCAATTTTTGTATTTTGGAACATTGTAATGATGATGTGTGTTTCCCATATAAGGATATTTTCCCTAGAGGTGAAGAATGAATTTTTTTTTGATAACAAGATCCTAAAAATTACTCACAAACATGTGATGTTATGGGCTGATGAACTCTAGATATTGGGAGAATTTTTCTTAGAAAATAGCTTTATATTGCTATCATTTAGGAACATGTTGGATTTTAAAAATCATATTATAAAATATAATAACCCCTCCTCTGATTGTGTACATACATAAGAATATGGGTTCCTCACACCATCATTAGGTAGGGTAAGTTATTCTGGCCAAATATATAAGAAACATGGATCATCTACTGGAGTTGGTGTTCCAACCCTACCTCAAAGGGACCAATGATCCTCTATAATAAGACCAGATATAGTAAGTATATATATATATGTTCATGGGATACATTATCCACAAAGTAAGTATTTCTTATCGTATAATGTGGTAACACAAGCATAGAAACCTCTATCAAACTATGTATTTCCCACTCATCTATATTAGGCACTCGAATCTACAGGTATAGTTCTTGAGACCCTGAATGGGCTGCTATATTTTTTGAGAATGAATTATTGTGATGTGTGGGAATAGAAGGAGATAAATAGTATAATAATAAGATACAGTTATTATTTCTTCCATATACTTGAGGATGAAAGCCTTTATCTATATAGTTGTTATTCATCTTTGTTGAGGTGTCATCCAGTTAGATATGGATCCTCCACTACTATTTTTATTATGTTTCACAATTCTCTTAGATAGTAATGTTGTATGTATAGTTTTTTGAATCAATTTTCCATTGAATAATTTATAGATCCCTAATGAGGTTTGGTACCTTCACTATATATCATTTATAGGCATGAGACTGGTTGATATGTAATGGTCTTCCATGATATATTGGACAACTTTGTTCTGTCAGATGATTCTTTTATAACGTTTTTATAGACTTTCAGGCTCTATTATGCCAAGGATGATGAGTGAAATGTGCTAGATACTCAGATTATGGGGAATGACTGGATGGTATGCCACCTCTTCATGAATATAATAAATCCTGTAGGTGAATATTTTATTCCATGGGTGGTAGTAATATAATTTATTGTTATCAATGTGGTGATTTTCCTAATGTGATCCCAAAATGGAATTGAGTAAGAAGTTTCTAACAAGATGGACTGTGATTTTCACCCCTTATCGGGATCTTTATTTCAAAAAGAACTTGTGTGCAATTTCCTTATAATATTTTATTATTGGTTGGTGGTTTAGAGATTCGGATGAGACCTCGTGACCAGCATGGTAAGATATGGGTTCCTCTTATAAGTTCTAGTCTTCTATAATATCTTTTGGTAGAGGCTGAAGAAATTTTGTAGGAAGTATTTTTGTAGTCCCTCCATGCTAGGTTTCCTAGAGGTAGATTTTTTTGCTGATTAGAGATCACCTGACAACCATGTTTGTATCATGTAACATTTTTTTGAGGTGTTTTTTATCGATCTTCTGAGTTTTGGTTCACTCTCATAAAAAGTATGACAAACCTTGGGATTAATAACAACAAAACATCAATTATATATATCTATTCCCACAACTATATATAGGTGATGGGGTATCTTGTAAGGATAATAATTATAGCTATTAAAAAAAATATTTCCTTTATTCGTGAGATGTATTGGGGTAAACTCTGGAGCTGATTATTTAGATTTTTATAATAGAATATTGTAAAATGTTATATGAATTTTTGGAACAATGTTATCTATGATCATTCTTGGATTATTTTATATATAAAATATAAATGTTTGGTTATATTTAGAGTTATTATCTAAATATCTATCTATGGGATGATAATTTTTTTTACAGAGAAACACAAATTTAGTTTTCATAAGTAATGGACTAATAAGTTATAAACCCCTGAGTTTTTATGGGATTTTTTTCATGAATAAATTAAATTTTCATTTATATCATAGAATGATCTTTGTAAATCATTACATTAACATGTAATTGAATTGATGTATGTTACCTAGAACATTGACTTCGCATATGTCACACTCATCCTTGACTTGGCATACGTTACACGCAACACCAATGTTTCTACAAAACATTATTTTATTGTTAAAATTATTTAAATGAGATAATTATAAAATCTCCATTAAACATAGTAATATTAATATTAATGAATAATTTTCAAATATTTTATATTATTATTTTTTATAACTAAAACAAAATGATAATGAAAGATATAATTTTGGGTCAAGTCCTTTTATGTTTAAAAAAATTATCTAAAATTAACTAGTTTTAATATCATTTTATGAAAAACTAATAAAATTAATTTTCCAAACATTTATAAATTTAATTTTTTAAAATAAATATTATTTTTAAATTTATAAACTCTAAATTTGATTTTAGTGACTTTTGGGATTTTTTGGAGAATTTTTTATGGATGAGTAGGGAAAAATAAAAAAATTTAATTCAAAAATACATTTTCATGCATTTTATTTCTAATTAAAAATTACATTTTAAATTGGTATATAGTTTAATTTGATAGTATTTTTTTAATTATTACCATTTTGGTTATTATAATTAATTTAACATTGAAATTGGGTATACAAACTAAGCAATCTGTTGGATGTTTTTACATTTAATACCGGCTATTTTTTCCCTTCAATGGGATTAAATTTAAATTAATATCCACCATATATTTGATGTGAATAATTAAAAAATTTATTAATATTTTTAATAATCATAATTTCTAATTTCTAATATGGTCAAATTTTTTTAACAGAAATATTAGTGAATGTAATTAAAATTAATTACAATGATTATACTAAAAAGAAACATAATGAAGGAATAAACCGTAAACTTATGGGCCCAAATGACCTATAAACATGTCCAAAAACCATTTTATTAATATTTTTCGTCCATAAAAATTCAATTATTGTGGTTTTTATGAAATTGTTTAGTTAAATACGTGGGTACACTTAACTTGTATCCACAAATGCCATGTGCGTCATTTCCCTTCCCAATAAAAGGCCACCACATCTCCCTCTTATTCACACCTCTATATAAACATAGGATTGGAAAATATCCAAAAAATACACATAAAAATATACTCCATTACTTATTTAATAGTATCCTTTGGTAGAAATAAATCCAAGATATCATTTTGGCACAAACCAAAAATAGTTACCAAATTAAGAGGTAACGTCTTCTCTCAAGATCCTTTCTTTTATTGTCAATATCCACCCTACTACTCTTTTTATTCCCTAATTGTATAAAAAACCATTATCATATATATATTAGTATTTTTATTATTCTATGGTTTTAACCTACATGGACACAGAACTTCATCTAATAGGTAATGAACATATTGTTTATGTATACAGTGAACTACTACCTCACAAAATGATGATTGCTCATTTTTTAATTACATCAAATCAAGGTGATAATTATGGAGGAAAATATATTTATATATGTAATATATCATATTTATTATGTCTTTATGATTCTATAATCCTTTTACCATACATATATTTTTACTTTTCATTTCCTGTAATTATGATAATTTCAATTGTGGAAGTGTGGACTACTGCCCCCTCGAAGCGATGTTATTCATTCTCACACAACATGGAATTTTTTAAAGAAGAGATTATCAAACATATATGATATATATGATATTTTAATGAAATTTTAATAATTATATAGATACATATATTTACACATAATTCATTTAACTTCTTTCTTTCAAAATGATAATAAAAATGGAAATAATCTTCATTCATTTGTATGGATTACCATCTCCATGAACGGTGTCTTCCATTTCATACATCTATATTAGAAAGATTATTATAATAAAAATATAATGAAAAAATCATATATCTATCATGGTGTAAAATAATTAATTCATGATATACCTATACTGACCAATGATATATCAAATTAATACACGAGCAAAAAACAAAGAGAATAATACCCGAAACGTAATATTGACATGGAATTTTTATAACGGGGGAAATATAAATTAATTATCGAACCTTATATGATATTAGATATAATAATATTTTTTATGTAATAGATTCATAAAAAACAATAATTTATTATATAATAATTTTGAATGATTAGGATGAGGATTAAGAAACAGGGTTAGGGGATTTCATCTCACTTTTTATTTCCATGAGATACCTTCCTTGTTCAGCAATATTTCTTTTTGAGTTATATATATACTACCCATGCTTGTATTATATGATTATTATTATTAAATTTATTGGTAGTTACATATCCATTATAATATTTTCCTTTCATGGGGCTCATGTTTCAAAATTTACCAAATCAGTAATATAGATTTGTCTCAATTTAAATTCCTTAAGACAAAAGCCATATTATGAACCTATATTTTCATATGAGGTGTATTTACATCCATTTACATGTTATTTCATGAATCTTCTAACCTAAAATATATTTTATTCTATATGAAGTTTTTTCAATTTTTTAAGGGGACTATGGTTTATTGTTACTATGTGATAAGATTTTATTGAAACAATATCAACGGTTTATTAGATTGTTTCTAATTATGCTTCCTTTGAGAGAATATTATAATTCATATCTCAATAACATTGATAAAATTTCTTCTCCTTTTGTTATTCATGAAATATTCATTCCTTACTACCATGTCCTTATACATTGGTACATAAGATAGGTAAGAATGTGTTTAAAGAAATCCTCACATTACCCTCTCTTCCATCATAAATTGGTGTCCCATAAAAACCATGTTTTCTAAAAATGGATTACATGATAATTAAAATATTAGCTTATAATATTTAAAATATTTTTTCCCTTTTTGTATTTTACCAATGTTTCCGAATAAAGATTATTGTCTATTTCCAATAATGGCATTATTATAACCACCAATAATGTAAAAAATAATGTTCTTCATAACTCATATGACCTATATGAATTTACCTATAGTCATGACTGAAATTCCATTAAATCTTCCTATAAAATTTTAAAAATTTATTATTTTAAAGAAATTTTTTTTCAAATATTCTAGATATTCATTATTTTGGATAGGTTATCAATGAAAAATGATTTCCAAAAACATTTGTGGGTTATCAATTCATCCTTTAAATTATTTTAAATATATTTTTAATGAATAACAGTTAGAGATATGTTTTCTATTTTTAATTGTATTTTAAATGTTTTAATGATTTATTTATATGTTTTCAATTCATTTTCAAGGAAATAGTTTTTAATTTTTTATTAATCATTATTCGGAATTTTAAAAATTATTTTCAAGTAAAGAGTTTCAAAACATTCTCATGATTTCATTATATGTCTTAAATTTATTTTTTCAGTAAAATATTTGTTAAATGGTTTTTATGATTCATTTATAACATTTAAAGGAAAATTGTTTTCCAAAATTATTTCAATATTAGATTATTAGTTTTAAAAGTATATTTTTTTCAAAATCATTTTACGCTTATTTTATATGTTTTTATGGAAAATTTTATACAAAATGATTAAAAGCTTCTTTTATTTGTTTCCAAAAACAATTTAAAAATTTTTCCTAATTGTTTTCTATGTTTTATGGGAAAAAAATTTCAAAATTAAATCATTCCTTATTTATATGTTCTAATTTTTTTATCAAATAGTTTGTTTTCAAAACGTTATCAATATCATGTTATATATTTTCAATGAAAAATGGTTACAAAAGGTTTTCCAAGAATTTTTTATAATATTTCAGGTTTATTATCATGAATTTTTTTTTAATTTTTTTAATGTTTTAAATATCCATTTATCAAAGAAAAAAGTATATTTTCTTCAAAAAAATGTTTAAAAATATCTTCCAAAATATTTTCCATCTAAGATGACATCAGTTTTTGTTACTCCTACCCCAACAAGAAAGGATCCAATGGTTCGATTCATGTTTTTTTTTCAGGAATTGTTTATATTTTGATGCAATTATATTTATGACAGATGTTTTTTTCCACAAGTTATATGATTTTGAAATACAATTTATTTCACATGATATGATTTTAATTAAATGATTATAAAACCTGTATATTTTTTGCAGGTTATGATATGATTTCATGTTAATGATAACCATTTCATTTTTTGAGATATGATTTGATTTTTAATGATATTTTGGAACATGTATATATGATTTATAATGATATGTTTGGGACATATATCTCCCTAAAATACATTGAGTAATGATTTATATCTTATGATATAGAAATGGATGGAATGAGAAATAAATGCAGTTTAGTATTACAAGGCTGGAAAAGAAATAAATTTTTTTATTATAAAATGGCTAGAACAAAGGGTGAACATGCTTTAAAAATAAATGGAAGGAATGGGGTGTGAACCCAGTTCAGTGAAAGAATTTTCCCACTATGTTTTTCTTGGACACGATGCCTCAACTGCTATGGAAATCCTTTTATCTAAATATATTTCTTCAAAAATTTGAAATATTCATCCTCTATTATGATTTCATGTATTATGTTCTATATTTCATTGTGATTCATGTCTTATTAATTACCATTATTTATTACATTATTCATTTTACTGATATTATGTTATGCATGGTATGAAATTATAATTTGATGATCACATTCTCAAACATGTATGTTTATTTTTATGCTTAAATGTATACTTTATTTACCACAACTAAGAAGCCAAGCTAACACCTTTTTATTTTTACTTCTCTATTTTAAGGTGATTTATATTATTTTTATTTTTCTAAGAAGTTTATAGTTATTAATAACCTAGTGGGAGATAACACATCTCTTTTATTTACTAGTATTTGTGATTTGAATTTTCCAAATTAACTAAACTGATACAATATATGGAGGATCTTTTGTAATGTATCATGTATTAAATAAAAGTTGTATAATTTATATGTATGAAAATAGTGGGTTGTTATAGTTTTTATCATTGAAAATTTTTATTTATCATTTATAAGAAATGATGAGAAATCCTTATCGATAACTCTTATGACATGACTAAGGATATGTTTAAGGATAAGTAAATTTATAGAAAAATGATCTAGATTTTTTATAAAGGATAGTGTATGTGTTTTCCTATAAATACAAAAATATATAGATACTACCAAAATATTTGTAACTAGAACAGATGTATATAGGAGAAAAAACACAAACAAGATGTTATGGGCCAGAACTGGGGAAATTTTGTACAAGAAAATGGGCTTTACTACACACCTAGTTTGACACTCTATGGGGATATACATTAGAAATTCAAAAAACCATCAGGAATAATGATAAAGGGTTTAAATGGTATTTTCCTATGAATAACCTAAAATAAACACATGGTGTTATAGATTAAGTAACCTATCATGATTTTGGAATCCTATAAGTAATTTTTCATGAAAATCTACATTTCATATATGATATGAGTTTCTAACCTTGTTCATCATTGTTTTAGTCTATTGAAATCACATTATGGATCAAGGTTAAAAATAAATTTTCCAGATGTTGAAATTATGAGAATTATGAAAATAGATTTCCAATTTAGAAATATCATAAATACAATCATTAATATGTTATGTGTATTGGTTATACTCTTATGGATGATGAGACAACAAAATAAATGTGAATGTTATGTGATTTTCTTTAAGAATTGTTTAAATTAAACATAATAAAAAATAATACATTGATCTTAAGGAACCTTAATACATGATTCATATTTCATATTCTTAAAATGTGGTATCAAGGAATAAGTTGATGATACCTAAGTAATGGTTTACAAACAAAGTTGGACGAATACACTAATTATATTTTAAAATTCAATTATTATGTTGTATAGATCTTGAAATATACAATTATTTTCAAAATACATTTTCATTAAGGATATAATGTGATATAAAGAATTTCGATAAATAATTATAGAAGTTTTATTTTTATTAAGGGAAGGAAACCCTTAATTTCATCAATATATTGAGAAAACTATCTTTATCTTGGATAAACGAAAGTTTGTTTGGATAATGTAAACTTTATAATACTGATTATCCTAGATGTGATTATTGATTTATTGAAAAAGTGGTGTATTTCATAATGGATTTAGTTTACATCTTATGGGATTTAAGTAATGTATCCATTAACCCATGGAATAAGTAAGAATTCATGTTTTCAATAAGGATTTACGATATTTTTGGTCATTTCCATTATTCAAGAGAATATACTATGAGGTTATAAAATGTTTTCAATGTGAAAAACAATACATATTTTGTGATAAATTAGGGATTAATGTTATGATGGTTTATTGATTTTATTTTTGACGTTTCCGGAATTCATATTCAGAATGGTTATAGGGATAACCATTTATGGAATGTTTATGTTATACATTAGAAAAAATAATTATGCATTGATATTGATTTGATGAACCGTTAAATAAATATTTATACATTTAAATTCATTTATGGGCCTGAAGATCATCTAAATATTTCTTTTAGTACATCAGGAATCAATTATAATTCTTATACATCAATTTTATGATGTAATGGATGAATTAAAAAAAGATAAAATCACAACCAATGAATGAATATTTGTTTATATATATATACCATGTAATTATATTTCCTTGTATTCGTGGTCAATAATATAATTACTCAATGATAGGATAATGATTAAAAAAATATGTTACCATAATAAATTAATTTTTATTGAAATGATATCCTTTGAAATAATAATAGATTTTTGACATTGGGGACCTTAACTTTTCTCGGATCATAAATTTTTTTATTAATTATGAACTTAATCACTCTCAATAAATATTTACACTTTTCCCCCATGTCCAATCATTACTCCCATCCTATTTTCCCTAATGTGGAATCCTAATTATATTTTAATTTGGGTAAACATTATGGTTCCAAAAATTTATTTTTAATGTATGTCTTAGTGTCAATTTTTACGATGTAGTTTTCTAGGAAATTAACTTTAAAATATTAAACATTTTTAACCCATAATAATTTCTAAGATGAAATTCATTTTTAGGGGGAAGAATGTTACACCCCATTTTTTTATGGCATTTTTTTTCTCGAATTAATTAAATTTTCATTTTGGTATTAAAGTGAACTCTATCAGACATTACATTAATATGAAACATACTTGTCATAAATTAAATTTAACATCAACTTTTTGTATGTTACACGTGAAACCTACATCACATACATTAAATGAAACACCATTGTTTCTATGAAACATCATTTTATTGTTATCATTATTAGAAAGAGATAATTATTACCTTAATGTTAAACCTAGTTATGTAAATTGTAATAAATTCTTTTAAATAAATTTGTATAATATTTTTATATAAATAATATATAATGATATTGAAATATATAATTTTTTGTAATGACTTTAAATGTTTACAAATACTTTTTTCTAAAATGAATAGCTTTTAATATCATTCTATAAAAAATAATAAAATTATTTTTGGACACATATATAAATTTAATTTTATAAAATAAACCACTTTTTTTAATTTATAATGTATATAGTTTCTTAGGAAATAATTTCTTATTTTTTTAGAAACTATATTTCGGGATGAATATTGAAAAATACAAGATTTTAATTCAAAACTGCATTTTAATCTAATTTATTTACAATATTAAATTAAATTTTTAATTGTTTTTAATCTTTAATTTGATAAAGTTTTTATAAATTAACCCAATTTATGTGATTAAAATAAAATTTATATGGAAATTTGGTATGAAAACGTTGAAAACATTTATATTTTTTTACATTAAGAACCCATAGTGTCGTTCCATCTATTGGAATAATTTAAATTTATTTCATAGAATTTTATTATTTTAACTTAAAAAATTTATTCCATATTTATAATAATCATACAATACAATTTATAATATGTTACACTTAGTTTTCATCTAGAAATATTAGATAAAATAATATTAATTTATTACAACGATTAATTTAAAAATAAGTTTAACAAGGGAATAAACCTAAAACATATGGTCTTAAAAGACCTATCCTCTGATAAAAACCAATTTCCGTTAACTTTTTGTCCCTAAACCTTATATTATTTATTTAGGTTTTATATTATTACTTTTTTAGGTAAAAACATAGATAAACATAAGTTATTTTTAAAAATTCCTTATGTTTCTTTACCTATCACTATAAAATGCCACCATCTGTCCCTCTTCTTCACACCTCTAAAAAATTTTGGATAAGCGAAGATATACCCAATACACTTTCAAAAACTCCACCATTCCTCCTATAATCTTCTAATTTGTCATAAATAAATCCATGGATTTATTTTGGAAAAAAACAAAAGGAGTTACCAATTTATGACGTAACGTCTTCTCTCAAGCATCATTTATTTATATTCATTATCAATTCCCTCCAATATATTTGTTAAATTTATTTATAAAAACATTAGTATATTCATTATTCTATGATTTGTTTTATATGTGTTAAAACTACACTGACACACACCTCTATCTAATCGGTATGGAACATACTGTTTATGTGTATGGTGAACTACCTCCTCCCAATACGATAATTGGTCATTTTCCCATTATCACCTATAATTGAGGAAATTATTATAGAAACTATTTTTATATATGTTATATATTTTATTTATTATTTCATTAAGTTTATTTAGTCCACTTATCACACATATCTTTCTAAATTTGATTCGGTGTAAATACAATAATTTTTTGGGGAAGTGCGGACTACCTCCCCTCCAAGCAATGTGATTCATTCACACACTACAAGGAATGTATTAAGGATGGGTTTAGTGATATTATATGATATATATGATATAATAATTATTCTTTAATAATGATATATATACATATAAACATACACATTTGTCATTTACCTTCTCTCTTTATATACAATAATAAAAATGGTAATAGTGTTCATGCGTACGTATAGCTTACCATCCCCATGAATTGTATATTCCATTTCATAATTATATATTTTATTGAATATTAAATAAAAATATAATTAAAATAAATGATATTTATATCAGGTTTTAATTTCTAGAAATCGTGATATATGCCTAAGGACTAAAAAAATAACAAATTAAGACATAAGGGAAAAACAAAGAGAATAATGCTCAAAGAGTTACCGTAATAAGGAATTATTAAAAAGTGGGTAATATAAAGTAATAGTAAAATATTATATGGTATTATATATAATAATATGGTTCTCTAATATATTTATAATAAACAATAATTTATTAAACATGATGATTAAATGAGTACAACAAGAGTCAAGACACAAGGTTAGGGGATTTTATCTCACTTTTTTTGTGAGATACATGACATGTTCACCATTATTTCCTTTTTGGTGGTGTATATAATTCCATGGAGGGTATTATATGATTCTTATTCTTAAATTTATATGTAATTATATATCCATTCAACGATCATACTTTCAAGGGGATTTTGTTTTAGAAGTTACAAAATCGGTAAGAGACTTTTGTCTCAATTAACCTTATTTGAGACACATGCGATGTTATGCACCTGTATTTTTATATTATTTATACATATGTAAAGACTCGTAAATTTGAAGGAAATGTTTTTATTATTTTCTTTGGGATTTTACGAGTACGTAGTTTTTGACGGCACCTAATTCCAAGGCCCGGTGTTCCCGGAATCATTTTCCGAAGTTTAGATCGGGTACGTTTAGTGAACGAACGAGTGGTTCTTCCTAACTTTTGAACTGGTGCTCGGAATTGAAATCCGAGGGCCCCGATGAAACCACAGAACCTATATTTTCATAGGAACATTTTATCCAAAGGAGCGTTTTCTCGGGAGGAGTTTTTTAAAAAAAGGTGAAGAATAAAAATATTTATGTTTTACAATTTCATTTTTATTTCTTTACTAATGGTTTAAGTGTTATGAGAAATAAAGTTGTGTCACAACATAATTCCCCTCTTCTTTGTGAGGGGGTTGGGGTGGGGCCCACATGATCCCCCACCTCCATCAAATTCACTAACACCCCATTAAACCTCCCTCTTGCAATTTATTTTGTAACTCACCCACTCCCCCACATAAATTGTAAGTCAAATCTCACATTAATTAGATTTTTTAAAGAAATTAAATTAAATTAATTAAGAGTATGAATTTTGATTATTTGGAATTCATGGAATGTGTTAATAAAATAATACTTCTTTATTTTATTTGGGGGATTTAGTTGTGTGAGGATATTGGGAGAAAATACACAAAGCCTTGGGGATCTTCATCGTCTTCCACATTGAAGAACGTGAAGAATGCCGGAGCACAAAGGAGAGACGGTGTGCCGATCTTTCCTTTCTCTACAGTCGGTGTGAGATGTCATCCTCTTCTTTGATGCTCACCAAAACCGTCATCGAAACCACCCTCGCAACGTCATTTCGCGACGATCATCGTTCGACAACTTCTTCGAGGTAGGGGTTTGATTTTACGTTCGTGGTTATTTCTGACATTCATTGTTAAATAGCCGCTTGCTATCGTTATAACGGGCGTAGGACGGACCACACAAACATGGCTGACCCTCCTCCCCCTTGTTGTTGTTGATCTTATACGTGGCTTGGAATGGAGGCGACGCGGTGCTATCGCACCGCGCGGAAATGAAATAACCACGACCGGTGCGGACTGCGACGATGGAGTGTGGCGCTGTCGTGCCGCACCTTTGAGACCGAAAGGGGTGACGACCGGAGTCGGGTCGCGGCAGTGGGGCGTGGTGCCGTCGCGCCGTGCCGGAGTTTCATGGAGGTCCGCGGCTGGGGCGGGTCGCGGCAATGCAGAGGGCGGCGGCCGGAACCGCCGGGCGCCGGTGCTATAGGGGGCGGGACCCACGGGTCCCACACGGCACAACCGGCCAGCCGTTACGGCCGGCTGGATCCAGGAAAACCGGGGGTTACTACCCCCAGCCAGCACAGTAGGGCAGACCCCCCGCGGGTCCGCCGTTCGGTTCGAAGGGGGCAACGTCTCCCCCCCTTCCGTGTCCCCTCAGCATGCAGGTACCCGGACCGGGCCTAACCGGCTGGACCCGACCATGCCATGCCAGCCGGGCCAGGCTGCACCCAACCGGGCCGGACCCGGACACAGGTCGGGTCGACCCGGTTAGGGCTGACCTAGGGGTTATTGGGCCGGGTCGGGCCGGGCCCAAACCCCCTGTTTTCGGACAGTTTCGTTCAAATGTCTATATCTTGGGCTACGGGCATCTGATCGACGCACCATCAGTTGCGTAGCGATCCTTGGATCGAGAAAGTAATTTCTTTATATTACACTCAAGGTTACAGAGAACATTGGATATGGCTGGGTTGGTTCGAACACGAAACCAACCGGGCCTTCAGAGCAGAAACACTTATAACATGAGCTCCAGACATCCGATTGACGTGCCATCAACTTTTTTGGATTATACCTAGTGAGACGGTTCTTTTGTCTTACTCCTCTAGAGGTTTGGACACATTTGGAGTTCAGTCGGGTTGGTTTTGACTTAAAAACCAACCGGGCCCCTGGGAAGAAAATGTCAATAACTCTCAGACCGGGCATCCGATTGACGCGCTGTATATCGCGTTGGTTTCCTTTTATCGAGACATAACTTTGGGATACATCAACTCTGGACTGCGTGTCAGTTTATATATCAACCCCCGGTGTTCGTGGAGCCGACCCTCCTAGAATCAAGCTTGCTGTGTGCGGAAACCCTAGATCTGGCTGCGACTGTACTGGAATCCTCCGTTGGTTCGACAGCGACGACGGCTGTACTAGAATCCTCAATTGGTTCGACATTGACGACAACTATATTAGAATCCTCCATGGGTTCGTCAGTGATGACTACCATACTGGAATCCTCTGTGGGTTCGATGGCGATGACTACTGTTCTTGTATCCTATGTGGGTCCGGTAGTATTCAACTACTGTTCTTGTATCCTGTGTGGGTCCGACAGCTTGGCTGGTCTTGTATCATGTGTGGGTCCGACAGCCTAGATGAATTAGTGGCATACATCTGATCATCTCTATCACCTTACGATGAGTATACCGGTGTGAGCTGAGTCTTATCTTTCAATCAATATCTACGATATGATTGATTTTCTATCCTGTGTGAATTGAGTTGTGTTATCCTATGTGGATTGGATTGTGTATTCCTGTGTGGACTAGATTGAACTTGGGCTCATATGTTGGAGCCGAACTAGAATTGTTCACTTTGGTATATGTTTGGGAATATAACTAAATATTGTTGGTTGTTACTTCGTGATTGAATTATTCCATTGTGGTTTATCCTTCGTGGATTCTAGGAGACCTTCAGGGGTCTCGAGATCCCTATTGAGTAGCATATACTCACCCATGCACGGGCTATACCCGGACTTCATTGTGTTGGATGCAGATGAGGGACATCACTGATCATAGTTGAGGCTTGTGGAGCGAGTCGGTACCTGGAGGTGGACCACTGGGTGGGACGTACACAGAGCGGACGGTTGGACCTGAGGAGCTGGGCAGACTATCTCTACCCACCCTTCAGGTGGGATTTTTTGTTGACGACTTGGCATTGCTGCTTTACTTTTCAGCTGTTGTACCTTCTTTTCAGTTGTAAATTACTTTCAGTTGGGTTTGTATTCTGGCCCACTTACTTTCCATCACTTACTTTTGTACCCAGTTTACTTAATGTTTACATCATCTTTCATACTCTATGGTATTTTTTACTTTATAAAGTCAATGCATTCCCTTTTTATCGGGATTTACGCATTTGGTGCTAGTCGCCAGCCCCTGGCCGATGGAAGGCGGGCATAGGGTAGTCACAGCATGGGCCCCGAGGATGGGTCGTGAAAAATTTGTATAAGATGAGTTCGGTTCTACCGCAGAACTCAGGACTATGATCTTTCTACTTTTTGAAACAATAATGTTTAGGGTATTGAGTGTGGTTATCAATCCAGGGAGTCCGGTGTTGGTGCGGCGGCCGACGTATCCATACACCAGGACCCTGACATCTGATTTCCGACTTAGTGCACAAAAACATTGGTCGCATTTGTGTTTAAATAGTTTTCTTGGTGATTACATTGTGTCAGCTCACCAGGTATACTATATAGACCATGGTACACCCGTTTCCTTTTAGAATTTCCCCAGGACGACAGCCAGCAAGGGTTCCGAACTTTGTGCAAGACAATAGCCCATCGAGCGACGAGGCCTTGGTGAAGGGCCATTTTTCAGCGGAGGAACTAGTTGTACCTCTACCCGCCGAGCCACCGATGCCACCAACCCCAGATGTTGAGAGTGAACGTCGCCTTAGTGAACTTCATGAGTTTCAGCGTCAGAGACCGCCCAGGTTCTGCGGGGAGATGAACCCTCAGGTAGTTGAGGATTGGCTGGAGGCTATTGTTCGAGTTTTTAGTTTAGTAGGGACACTAGCTGACCTCAGGGTGATCATTTCATCGAGTCTCTTGCACGTGGCAGCAGGCAGATGATGGATCTTGATGCTCTAGGTGCAAGATGAGGAATCTCTCCTTTGGTCGGACTTCGAGATCCTATTTCGCATGGAGTTTGTCCGATCCACCCTCCGTGCGGTGCGCATTCAAGAGCTACTACAGCTGCGGTAGGGCAGCAAGACGGTAGCCCAGTACATGGAGAGATTTACTGATCTCTCACGCTATTCTACGGACATGGTACGGGACCCATTCATCTAGGCCCGGACCTTCAAGCAGAGACTGAGGAATGAGATCAGGGCGTTAATGATCTCCCTCAGCATTCCGACGCAGGTAGGAGTACTGGAGCGAGCCCTTCTAGTAGAAAGATTTCTCGCTGAGCCTACACCAGCAGCGAGACCTACCGTATGGTAGTATGTAGCTGAGTATTCTGTAGCTGGCAGTTGAAGGATGGCACAGGGGTCCAGGCAGACCAAACCATCAGGCGGACGACCCCAGGATACTGGCTCGGAGATGTGGGGCACACATAGTAGTGCCTAGCCTTTTGAAGAGCAGACAATGCTATGCATGCGGTGGGCTGGGTCACATGGCTCGTGACTGGTTGACCCACCATGCAGAGGAGCAGCAGACGGTTGAGGGACCACCCAGGCAGTGGTAGAGGATCGACCGTGGCAGTCCGCATGGAGCAGGTCGATGAGTCAGAGGAGCTGGCCGAGCAGTAGGTAGTGGGAGACTCTTTGAGGCTCTACCACCACCACCACCACCAGGAGGTCCACCCCGACCACAAGGAGCTGGCGGGAAGAGGAAGGCTCAGCTTCAGGTAGCGGAGGCCTACGACCACAGCGCTCCAGAGATGATTCGAGGTATTATCTATGTCTACTCTACTCTTTTTGTAGTTCTTATAGACAGAGGAGTGAGCAATTCCTTCATTTTCGCTGCCCATGTTTGGAGCTCAGAGATTACAATAGAGTCGTTGGCTCGATCCTTACGGCTAGAGACTCCTATTGGAGCGGGCTCGACGATTACGTACTGGTGTAGGCAGTGTGAGCTTACTCTATAGGCAAGAGCTTCGGCTGGGGTCTTCATGTAGTGGCATCTAAGCCTTGTGACGTTATCATGGGCATGGATTGGTTATCTATAGTCCATGCTCAGATCAACTGTATTAGGATCAAGGTGCGGTGTGTTCGCACCGATGGGAGAAGGTTCACCTTTACCGGTGAGAAGGGAGCCTTTGCAGCACATGATGGACTCACGCAGAGGAGAGGACAACCGATCATTCAACAGTTGGCTAGCTTCATCCTAGGAGCAGTTGACGTGCGGATTCCGAGTTTTCCTGTAGTGGTGGATCAATATGAGGAAATTTTTCCTAACGACATTCCAAGACTACCTGCTTGTAGAGAGGTAGATTTCTATATAGATCCATACCCCACGACAGCCCCGATATCCACTCTAGAATATCGGATGGCTCCCGCTGAGCTTCGAGAGCTACGAGTATAGCTGGAGGATTTTTAGGGCAAGGGATTCATTTGACCCAGTGTTTCACCCTAGGCTTCCCCGATTTTGTTCGCCAAGATGGCGGAAGAAAGCTTGCGACTGTGTGTCGATTATCATCACCTGAACTAGGTGACCCTAAGGAACAAGTATCTTCTACTAAGGATTGAAGACCTCTTTTATCAACTCAAGGGAGCACGGTGGTTCTCATAGATAGACCTCAGGTCAGGCTATCATCAGCTCAGAGTTCCAGACGAGGATGTGCAGAAGATGACCTTCAGGTGTCGATGTGACCACTATGAGTTCTTGGTTATGCCATTCGGCGCAACCAATGCTCCAACAGTGTTCATGAGTCTCATAAATGGGATCCTTTAGCCTTAAGACGATCGATTTGTCATAGTCTTCATCGACGACATTTTTATATACTCGACCACTGAGGAGGAGCATGCCTACCACTTACGGGTTGTGCTGAACACACTCCGGGAGCACCCGATTTATGGTATGCTCTCGAAGTGTCAGTTTTGGATACGTGAGGTCCACTTCTTGGGACACGTCATCTCTGAGGCGGCAGTTGCGGTGGATCCTGAAAACATCGAGGTAGTGATAGATTGTGAGCCACTAAGGAATGTGACATAGGTGTGGAGTTTCCTAGGTTTGGCTGGGTACTACTGGAGATTTGTACCAGATTTCTACAGAGTTGTGGCACCGCTTTCATCTTTGATGAAGAAGGGGAAACCCTTCGTGTGGTCAGGTAGATGTCAGCAGAGCATCCAGGAGCTGAGACAGAGATTGACCAGTGCACCTATCTTGAGGCTACCAGAAGAAGGATTAGGGTACGTAGTCTACTGCAATGCATCAGGGACCAGACTCATATGTATCCTGATGCAGGAGAGGGAAGTGATCACCTATGGATCCCGACAGTTGAGGCAGCATGAGCAGAACTACGCTACCCATGACCTGGAGTTAGAAGCAGTGGTCTTCACTCTGAAGACATTGTGGTACTATCTGATGGGCAAGCTGTTTACAGTCTTTTATGACCACCAGAGTCTCAGGTACATCTTCTCATAGAAGGACCTGAACCTGAGATAGTGGTGATGGCTCATGTTCCTCCAGGACTATGACTTTGAGATAGTCTATACTATTGTAAAGGGGAACGTAGTAGCCGATTCTCTCAGCAGGAGGACGGGCATACAACTACTTGGAGAGGCGATAGAGCAGCTAGCCGCTTTGCTGATATCCTTCATGGATAGAGATGGGGAAGCCTTACTTTAGTCGCTCATAGTCACACCTACACTTCTTCAGCGAGTCAGAGAGGCACAACATGGGGACATTGACTGTGAGACGTGGCGTGCACAGATTTCCTCAGGATAGCCACCTGATAGATTCTCTATAGGAGGAGAGCACGACGTCCTTTTCAGAGGATGTACCATAGTACCAGCTGCTTTACAGGAGGAGGTGTTGAGAGAGTTTCAAAATTCCCCTTTGGAAGTACATATGGGGGTAGCGAAGATGTAACAAGATCTCATACGACAGCACTGGTGGCCGGGTATGAAGAAGGCTTTGGTAGAGTTCGTTTCTCGATGCCTTGCCTGTCAGCAGGTGAAGGCTGAGCACCAGGTAACAGCTGGCTTGGTACAACCCTTAGAGGTCCCGGAGTGGAAGTGGGACGACATATCTATGGATTTCGTGATTGGGCTTCCACGAACATCCAAAGGTCACGACTCCATTTGGGTGATTGTTGACCGACTCACCAAGTCAGCCCACTTTTTACCCATCAGAGAGAAGGGTTCAGTAGAGAGCGTGGGACGCCTCTACATTCAAGAGATTGTATGGCTTCATGGTGTGCCATCATCTATCGTCTCCGATCTAGATTCTCGCTTTACTTCCCGAATTTGGAAGGGGATACACGAGGCATTCGGGATAAAGCTACGTCTGAGCACCACATTTCACCCTCAGATGGATGTCTAGACGGAGAGGACCATTCAGACTCTCGAGGACATGCTCTGTGCATGTTTCCTCGAATTTGATCGCACCTGGTAGGATCACCTACACTTGGTGGAGTTTGCGTACAACAACAACTACCACTCCACCATTAGGATGGCACCATACGAGGCATTGTACAGCTGACCATGTAGATCACCTTTGTGTTGGACAGACTCTCAAAAGTAGGCCCTTGTAGGACTATAGATAGTCCATGCCATGACAGAGAAGGTACAGGTCATCCAGGGGCGGATGAGGAAAACTCAGAGCCTACATAAGTCTTATGCTGATCGGATGCAGAGACCACTAGAGTTCAAGGATGGTGACAATGTTTTCTTACGGGTCGCACCTCAGCGTGGATTACAGAGATTTGGCTGGGGCGACAAGTTATCTCCGTGATTCATCAGACCATTCCAGTTTCTCAACAGGATAGGTAAGGTGGATTAACCCTTGGCTCTACCACCTCAGTTGCACCGGGTGAATGAATTAATCTAGGTATCTCAGCTGAGAAGATACGTACACGACCCAACGCATATCATCGACCATGGGGAGCTGGACATTGATGATGGAGCGACTTTTGCGGAGGTCCCGGTGGAGATAGAGGATCGACAAGAGCAGGTCCTACATGGGTATTAAATTCTTCTAGTGTGCATAGGTGGCATCACGAGAACCTCCAGGAGAGAACTTGGGAGCGGGAGGCTCAAATGCGTGCTCAGTACCCTCATGTGTTCTTCTAGTTTTTGATGGATCTTTTTGGGGACATAAATACCTAAGGTGGGAGTAATGTAAAGACCTGTAAATTTCAAGGAATTTTTTTTATAATTTCTTTGGGATTTTACGAGTACGCAGTTTCTGATGGCACCTGATTCTGAAGGCCGGTGTTCCCAGAATCATTTTCCGAAGTTTATCTCGGGTATGTTCAGTAAAAGAATGACCAAGTTTTCATAATTTTTGAACCGGTTGTCAGAATTGAAATCTAAGGGAATCGATTAAACCGCAGTGCCAGTATTTTCTCAGGAACACCTTTTCCTAAGGTGCGTTTTCTCAGGAGGAGTTGTTAAAAAAGGTAAAGAATAAAAATATATTTGTTTTACAATTTTATTTTTATTTCTTTACATATGGTTTAAGTGTTATGGGAAATAATGTTGTGTCCCAACTTAATTCTCCTCTTCTTTGTGAAGGGGATGGGGTGGGGCACACATGATCCCCCACCTACTTCAAATTCCCTAACACCCCATTAAACGTACCTCTTGCAATTTATTTTGTAACTCACCCACTCCCCCACATAAATTGCAAGTCAACTACCACATTAATTAGATTGATTAAAGATTTTCAATTAAATAAATTAACAGTTTGAATTTGAATATTTGGAATTCATGGCAGGTGTTAAAAAAATAAGCGTTCCTTATATTATTTGGAGGACTTAGTTGTGTGAGGAGATTGTGAGAAAATACACAAAGCCTTGGGGATCTTCATCGTCTTCCACGTTGAAGAACGCGAAGAACGCCAGGGCACCAAGGAGAGACGGCGTGTCGATCTTTCCTTTGTCTGCAGCCGGTGTGAGACATCATCATCTTCTTTGACGCTCACCAATGATGTCATTGATGCCACCCTCGTGACGTCGTTAAGCGACGATCATCGTTCGACAACTTCTTCAAGGTAGGGGTTTGATTTTACCTTCGTGGTTATTTCTGACGTTCATCGTTAAATAGCTTCTTGCTATCATTATAACGGGAGGAGGATTGACCGCACAAGCACAACCAACCCTCCTCCCCCTTGTTTTTTTTGAACTTCTATGTGGCTTGGAATGGAGGTGACGCGGTGCCGTCACACCACGCGGAAATGAAGGAACCGCGACCAGTGCAGACCGCGACGAAGAAGCACGGCGCCGTCGCACCGCGCCATTGAGAACAGAAGGGGCAGAAGCCAGAGTCGGGCCACGATAGAGGGGCATGGCGTCGTCGCACCGCGATAGTGCAGAGGGCGGCGGCCGGAACCACCGGCCACCGGTGCTATAGGGGGTGGGACAAACGGGTCTCGCGTGGCACAATCGGCCGGCCGTTACGGCCGACCGGATCTGTGAAAACTGGGGGTTAGTACCCCCGGACTGCGCAGAAGGCGGACCCCCCCCCCCCCCCCCGTGGGTCTGCCCTTCGGTTCGAAGGGGGCGACAGCTCCCCCCATTCCGCATCCGCTCAGCACACGGGCACTTGGACCGGGACGAACCGGCCGGGCCGGGGCGGACAGCCTGTGCCGGGTCGGTCCGCCCCCGCAGGGTCGGACCCCTGTGCTGGGTCGGGCCACACCGGTGGGGCCGAGATGGTCCATGCCAGCTGGGCCGGGCCACACCCAACCGGGTCGGACCCGGACCCGAGTTGGGTTAACCCGGTTTTGGCCGACCCAGGGGTATTGGGCTGGGTCGAACCGGGCCGAAACCCCCTATTTTTGGACAGTTTCGTTCAAATGTCCATATTATGGTTACAGAACTCCGATCAATGAACCGTCTGTTGCGTGGAGATCCTTGGATAGAGATGGTCATTTCGTTATATTACACATAAGGTTACGGAAAACATTAGGTACGGCCGGGTTGGTTCAAACACGAAACCAACCGGGCCTTTAGAGTGGAAACGCTTATAAATTGAGCTCCGGATGTCTGACTGACGTGTCATCGACTATGTTGGATTCCTCTTAGTGAGACGGTTCTTTTGGATTACTCCGCTCGAGGTTTGGACGCATTTGGAGTTTAGTTGGATGGTTTTTACTTAAAACCCATCCGGGCCCCTGGGACGAAAAAGCTAATAACTCTCAGACTGGGCGTCCGATTGATGCGCCGTCTGTCGCATTGGTTTCCTTTTATCGAGACAGAAATTTGGGATACATCAACATCAGACTGTGTGTCAGTTGATTTATCAACCCCCTTGGCTCGTAGAGCGGACCCTCCGGGAATCGTGCTTGATGTGTACGGAAACCCTAGAGATGGCTGTGACTGTACTGGAATCCTCCGTGTGTTCGATAGTGACGATGACTGTACTATCCTCCGTGGGTTCGACAATGAAGACGATTTTAATGAAATCCTTCGTGGGTTTGACAGCGACGACTACCGTACTGGAATCCTCTGTGGCTTCGAAAACGATGACTACTGTTCTTGTATCTTATGTGGGGCCGACAGTATTCGACTACTGTTCTTGTATCCTGTGTGGGTCCGACAATATTGACCTCTTTACTTGTATCCTATGTGGGTCTGGCAGATTAGCTGGACTTGTATCCTATGTGGGTCCGACAGCTTGGCTGGTCTTGTATCCTGTGTGGGTCTGATAGCCTAGATGAATAATTTGCATACATCTAATCATCTCTCTCTCCTTACGAAGAGTATACCTGTGTGAGATGAGTCTTAACATTCAATCAATATCTTCGATATGATTGTTTTTCTCTGCTACGTAAATTGGGTTGTGTTATCCTCTGTGGATTGTATTGTATATTCCGGTGTGGACTATATTGAACTTCAGCTCGTATTTTGGAGCTGAACTGGAATTGATGACTTAGGTATATGTATGGGCATATAAATAAGTAGTGTTGGTTGTTACTTCATGATTGTATTATTCCTTTGTGGATTCTGGGAGACATTCGGGGGTCTTGGGGTCCCTACTGGGTAGCTTATACTCACCCCTACACGGGCTATGCCCGAACATCGTTGTGTTGGATGCAGACGACGGACAACACTTATTGTGGTTGAGGATTATGGAGCGAGTCGGTACCTAGAGGTGGACCACTCGGCTGGACGTACACGGAGCGAACGGCTGGACCTGAGGAGCTGAGAAGACTATTTGTACCCACCCTTTAGGTGGGATTTCTAGTGGACGGCTCAGCGTTGTTTCTTTACTTTTCAGCTGCTGTAACTTATTTTCAGTTGTGCTTTACTTTTAGTTGGGTTTGTATTCTGGCCCATTTACTTTTGAGCACTTACTTTTGTACCCATTTTACTTTGTTTTTACTTCATCTTGCATACTCTATGGTGTTTTTTACTTTATAAAGGCAATGACTTCGCTTTTTATCAGGATTTATGCCTTTGGTGCTAGTCGCCGGCCCCTGTCCTATAGAAGGTGAGCATGGGGTAGTCACGACACGGGCCCCGAGGATGGGTCGTGACAACATACATATTCAAAATGATATATCATGAATCAAATTCTAGAAATTATATTATAATTTTCATTTAATTTCATAGTCTTACATGGGGTGTATGGTTCAAAGTTACTAATTGATATGATTCTATTAAAACAATCTCAACTCCTTTTGAGATTGTTTGTGATTACACTTAATTTGTTGGATCCTTATAATCCATCCCTCAAGAACATTCATAAATTTTATTCTCCTCTAGCTATTCATGATACATTCATGTATTGATACCTTTTTTCTACTCTTTGTTATATAATAGAGTTAAGAATGTTTTTTTAAAAATCCCAACACTACCCTCTCTTTGGTTGGAAATCTATCTTCATATTAACCATGTTTTCTAAAAATGGTTTCCAAGAATATTATATTATTATTCTATAATCATTTAATGAAATTTATGATATTTTTGTATTTTAGCAATGTTTTAAATGGAATATTTTTGTCTCTTTTGGAAGAAAAAATTTCTAACCTTTTACGGTCATGAAATGAAATGTTCTTCTTACCATGAAAGAAAAGTATAGATTAAACCTCTAACATGACCTAAATTCCATTTAATATAAATTTAAAATAGTTAAATGTTTTTTACTTTTTAAAAAGAAATTTTTTTCCAATTATTATATATAATCATCATTTCTAATTTGTTTTTTAATGAAAAATGTTTTTCAAAAATATTTTATGGTTATAAATAATTCCATTAAAAATTTTCATAACATATTTTAAATAAATAGATTTCAAAAATATTTTACATTTTACGAATTATTTTAATTTTTTTTTAAATTTATTTATAATTTTGCAAATTATTTTCATAGGAAAGTGTTTTGAAAAATGTTTTGAATATTTTTTTATAAAATCTTAAAGAAAATGGTTTCAATTTCTTTTCAAGATACATTACGTTTTTTCAAGTAAAAAAATTTCAATATGTTTTCAAGCATGTTTTATATGATTTTAAAGAAATTTTTTTCAAAAATTAATTAATGAACCTTTTTGGAAATTTACATGTAATTTTTTTCCAAAATGCAATGAAAATTAATTTATATTTTGAAATGGAAAAAGGTTTTCAATATTATTTCTAGACTTATTTATATATTATCAAGTTATTATCAATGAAATGGTTTTGAAAACCTTTTCAACCACTCTTTATATGTTTTCAATGATAAAGGTTTCCAAAATGTTTTAAAATACATATTTATAATATTTAATGTTTATTTTCAAGAAAATGGTTTTTAAAAGTCTTTTATGTTTTAAATATCCCTTTTTAAAAGAAGAGAGTTTTTTTTTCTCAAGAAAATATTTCAAAATAACATTCTAAGATATTTTGCATCGTAGATTTCATTAGTGTATGTTACTCATTCCCTTATTTTAAATGATCCAAATGAATCATTCTTGTTTATTTTTTGAATGGTTTGTTTTTAATGGAATGATGCTTATGACACCCGTTTCAATTCCATAGAATATATTCTTTTGAAAAATTCTTCATTTTATGTGTTACTCTTTTTATAAAAGTATTATGAGTCCTAGTTCTTTTTCTATAAGTTATTATATTATTAAATGTTTATGATCCCTCATTTAATGGGTTATGATATGATTTTTAATGGTATTTTCGCACATGTATGTATGATTTCATTAAAAGATTGGAGAGACCAATATATCCCTCTAAAGCATTGGGAAATTATTTATTTCCCATGAGAGATACATGTAAGGAATGTGAAATTAAATCAATTCAGTATTACAAATCTGGAATAAGAAATGTACTCACTTCATAATTATAGGGATAAAACATGAAATGAACTTGGTTCACTCATATAAGGCCGTAACTGAGTGTGAACCCAGTTCAAAAAATGGATTTTTCCACTGTATTGTCCTTGGAAATGATTCATCAACTACTATTGAAATAATTATATGTTTGGAAAAATCCCTCAAGGTAGCATTAAAGAATTTTTGGGTTGATTGTTTTGGTTTACAAAGATGGTTTCCATTGTTTTCTGTTGAGTTCCAGATGTATTGTTGACAAAATATGAGGACAAAAAACCATGACAATGGAATAGATGATCTGGATGTGGCACAAAAAGAACAGAAACATGGTATCTTTGTTTTCTTGTGTTTTCAAAAATATAGTGCCAAAAAATTAGGGTAATAAAGATAAATGTTTTTGGATAAGGACGTTGTGTGAATGATTAAATATGGTATGGGAAATTTCATGCAAGAGATATTTTAGGATCATAACATCAAAATATAAAAAAGGGAAGAAGTCTGAAAAAGATGTGGAAATTTGAATGAATAATGAGGTTGTGTGAAGAAAACATATTGGCCTAAGGAGACATCAAATATGGTTTTTCATTCATAGAGGGGATTTTGAATGGAACATCGAATATTCCATGTAGGGGTCAGTGATGACTATAAATAAGAGGTGACCCCTCCTATTTTTAAAATCTCAAGACATAGAGGATTTATGATCTCTGATTTAGGTATGATTTTTATGTATATGGAGGAGCATGAATGAATTGTATTTTCAAATAGGTTAATGAATTTGTGCATAAGATTTGATTTTCTTGTATGAATGATTTTTCATACAGAATTTGTTTCATGAAAAAAGTTTAATCTTGTGCACAATGCATTAAAACATGAACGGAAGTCGCAGTAAGGGTTGCAAAAAAGATATAGAGTTACCCAGTACATTTTTGGTAAAGGGGAAATCATCAGTGGATGAAAGTGGATCATAAATATAACTTATACATACGGTAGAGGATATATTCATTAGACAAAAATAGGGGACTTAAAATGCTATAAATTTTTAGCTTATCTTTTGAAAAATTTGAAATAACACATCTTTTGAGAGACAAGTGATCTTTCAAATTCTGATTGGTTGTAAACCAGGTGGGACAATGAGTCCACTATAAAAATTGTAAATAGTTGTGTGGTATTAGTGGATTGGGTACAACGTCACATTGCAATTGTATGCACATTGGACATAGCCCAGTATGGGTGAACCAATTAAAATTGTTGTGTCTCGTGAATTCATTAATTTATGTACATATTTTTCTATGGAAAAGAGAGATAAGAGAGTTTTGTTTAAAAATTATAGAAGAACAAAAGTGGCGGTTGGTTTAATATGTCAAACCATGACTCACCACCACCCCCACCCCCTCTCTGGGTATTTGACCATGTGTATATTACAATATATATGATAATGCGTGTTCCAAAATTACATGTATTATAAAATTTTATTATTTAGTGGATTTAGTGTGTCATTTCCATATGATCCATGTCTTATAATATATGGAGTGTTGGGGAATTATTGATGTTTTTGATCTTATCATAAACATGTTCTGATATTCTAATTTTATGATCACATTCTCATACCCATATGCTTATTTTTATTCATACATGTCTCTCTTGTTTACCCTTACTACGAATTTGAGGTAACCCCTTTTAATGTTTTATTCCCTAGGTTATGAAGATGTGTTTTATGTATGATCTATATGGAATGTGTACTAGTCAAAAAGAACCTAGTTAGAGATAATGGTGCTCATTTTTTGACCATTGTTTATATTTCAATGTTTCCAATAGAATTAAACTAATACAATCAATGGGATTCTGGGTTGTGATGATTTATGTATTATAAAAAAGTTATGTAACATCAATGTATGAAAAGTTAGGGTTTAAATTATTGGTACTAGATAAATGGTTTAGTTATCCGTTGGAAAATAGAATGATAAGACCATAGTGTGAACTCTTTGGACATTTTTAATGATACATTTCAGGATAATGAAAAGTATAAGAAAATTTACCAAAATATTGGTAAATGGTATTGTATATGGTTTTCTAAGAATAAATCTATGTCAAGATACATCTAGTAGATATATCTATGGCAAAAATGTACCTAGGGGTTGCAACTCCAACAAGATGTTTTGGGTCTCACTCGGGGTTATTTTTGTGCATGACTATGGGTCTTGCCACACACCTAGTTTGGCACTCACAAGGGATATAGATTAGATATTAAAAAAATCCTAATGAACCACAATTAAGTATATAAATTTAGATGTCCTATTAATATCCTAGAATAAACCTAGGGTGTCATAGATTAAGTATGGTTTCATTATTTATGCATATTATATTTAATGTTTCTTGACTATATTGTTTTCTTCTAGGATATGACTTTCTCTCAGTATTATTTTGGGTTTTATTCAATGTCTAGAATATGAAGTATAATGGTTATCATTCAATTTTTCTGATTTTGAATGTATGCGCATTATGAAAATTTATTTCCCAAGTGGAAATCTTCTAAAAGGAATTTTTAAGGTGGTATGTACTTATAGAGATAAAGAGGCCACAAACAACATGTGAATGTTATATGATGTTGGTACAATATTTTTTACATTAAACCTATTAAAAAATAATAGTTTTAGGTAGAGTAACCTTAAGACATTATTTATATTTCATATTCAATAAATGAGTTATTATGGAATTAGTTGATAAAGAAAAACTAATGGTTAAATAATAATGTTGGATGAAGGAATTATTTATGTTTTAGAATTAGAATTTTACGTTATATGAATCATAAAATATATTATTATTTTTTGTATAAGTATTAATTAAGGATTTAAAGTAATATATTAATGGGTGATGAAGACTTAAAAAGTGAAATTTTGATTATGGTAAGGTAACCCATAATGTGATCAAGATATTGAAATTTTTTTGTTTATCTTGGATAAGGATATAATTTATTTTGATAAAGTAATTTGGATAGAACTGATTAGCATAGATCTGATTATTGATTTATTAAAAATTGTTCTATGTTATAATGGATGAAGTTTAAAATATCTTATATTTTATTAATATATCAAGTAACCATTGGAATAAGGAATTATGAATGTTTTCAATATGGATTTATGGTAATTAAGGTCATTACCATGATTTGAGAGAATATATGATGTGGGTATTCACTTATATGGAATGTGAAAACAAATAGATGCTTTTTGATATATAGGGGGATTAATGTTAATACAATATAATTATATTTTTCAATATATTTTTTAATTTAATATTTTAGAATTCTTATAAGGTTAAAAATTTATGTAATGTTTAAGAATAACATAAGATGAAATATTTAGTTTTTGAGATTACTTTGAAACCCCCAGTTAAAAGGCTATTTATAGATTAAAATTATTTCATGGATGTCAATAAAATTTAATTTTGAAATTATAATTGTGTTGTTTTAGGAAAGTTCATAATGTATGTTTGCTGATAAATAATCATGTTTGTATAGGCTGCAGGTTAGGAACACATTACCAAAGGAAGATAAGGGTTCCACACCTACCACTGACCTACATGATGTTCTGGTTATTTTTTAGCAATTTTTTTAATAAATATTTCATGAAAAATAGTATTGTTACTATTTATGGATATAGATTAATGTATTAACCATATTTATTTTGATAAATAGATAGGTAAATAAAATTATTCTTTTTATTATTTTTATGGGCCTTTAGATCCATAAAATGTGTATTTTTGTGCTTTGGGAATCAACGTTAATTCCAGGAAAACCATTTCTTGAATTATAGGATGAATTAGAATTCCAGAAAACACAACCGATGAATTTAATTTTGTTTATATAAATATAAAAAATAATTATAATTTCTTATATTTCTGGTCTGGAAAAGAATTACTGAAATATAGGATAATGATCTAAAAAGAAAATGTGTTGTCTTATTTGCTTAATTTTTATTAAACTGATGGCCTTTTAAATAATCACATATTTATGAATTTTAGGCACTCAGTTTTTTTATGATCATTCACTTATTTGTGATTGATGAACTCAATAACTCATAATAAATATTTAATCTTTCCTTCCATGCCCAATCGTCACTCCTAGACTATTTTCTCAAATATGGAAACCTAGTTATATGTTTCCTTAGATAACTGTTATGGTTCCCACATTTACTTTCTAAGGGAATTTTTAGTATTCATTATTGTGATCGTGGATTCTATAATACGAACTTTAATGTATTAATACTTTTAAAACCAAGACGAATTTCATGAGTGAAATTCATTTTATGCGGTGTAGAATGTAACACCTTGAGATTTTATGGACGTATTTTCATAAAATAAAATAAATATTAATTTATTTCATTCAATGAAATTTTTGAAACTTTTCTTTAACAGATAACTCACATGAAACACATAAAATGGATCATCAACATGGGGTATCTTATATGCAAAACCGACATGGCTTATGTCACATGAAACGCCGATATTTCTATGAATCATTATTTTATTTTTATAATTATTTAAATGATATAATTTTATCCTATCCATTAAATATAGTTAATTATATTTTAATTAATTATTTACATATATGTTTATAATTTTTTATATAAATAAGTCATATTCATAATTAATTATATAATTTTTACTAATGTCCTTATATGTTTAAAAATACAATTTCCTCAATTTAACTACATTTAATGTCCTTTTATGAAAAATAATGACATTTATTTTAGACACATTTAGGAAATAAATTGGTAAAAATAAACATAATTTTATAATTTATAATTTCATAATTTTATTATGGTTAATTTTTTGGATTTGTTTTGAGAAACTCCATTTTTGGATGAATAGTGAAAAATACTGGATTTTAATTTAAATTCTCCTTTTCATAAAATTTATTTAGAATGTTATATTAAATTTCTAATTATTTTTAATGTTTAATTATTTAATATTTTTACCAATTAATTCATTTTAGTTCTCTAGACTCAATTTCAAATTGAAATTGGATATAAAATATTTTAAACATTTGGATGTTTTAGATTAAAATCCCACAGTGTCATCCAGTCAACATGGTTAAATTTAAATTAATTTATGCCACATCTATTATTGGAATTTTAAAAATAGGATTAAAAATTTGCAATCCTAATAAATTATAATTTATAATTGGTTCTACATAGTTTTTGACAAAAAATATTAGTGAAAGTAATTAAAATTAGTAATAATGGTTAAATTCTAAAAATGGTTTACAATGGAATAAATCGTAATCATTATGGCCTAAAAGACGTATCTAAATAACCAAAAACAATTTTTGGCCATATTTCATCCATAAAAGTTGAATTCTTGTGTTTTTTGGTATGTATTTTTTAGTTAACCACATGGGTGTACTTGACTTGTTTTCAAAAATGCCAATTGTGTCCTTTCCCTTCCCTATAAAAGGCCACCACCTCACCCTCTTCTTCACACCTCTCAGACCACTTAGGTTCGATAATAATCTGACCAATACACTTCCAAAAATCCTTCCATACCTCTTATAATCTTCCATATTGGAATAAATCTATCCAATAAAGGCTTTTGGAAAATACAGAAAGGAGTTCCCTAATTATGAGGTAACATTGTCTCTCAGACTCCTTACATTTATTGTATTTCTCGACCACCTACACTCTCGTTATTCCATAAATTTATAAATAAAACAGTATATTAAATATCCAAGAATTTTTTTCATGTTATTTTCTCTACTTACACGTAAACACACCTCCATCTAATGGGTAATGAACATACTATTAATGTGTATGTCATACTACCCCCTCATAAAAAGATGATTATTCACTTTTCCTTTACCACCAATCATATTGGAAATTATGATAGAAACACTAATTATATATTATATATATTATATATATTATGTATATAATATAATTTAATCTTTTTCCCACAAATATATTCTTCCATTACATTTTTTGTAAATAAGATAATTTCATTTGAGAAATTGCGGACTACCACCCACTTAAAGCGGTGTGATTCATTCACACACTACATGGAATGTATTGAGGATGAATTTACTAAACTTATATGTTTTATAATATATAATAATAATTTTATATTATATATATATATATATATATATATTCAAATATTTCATTTACCTTCTTTCTTTTAATACGACAAAAAATATAGAGTCATTATTCACAAATACATATAATTTACCCACTCCATGAATGGTGTATTCAAAAACATAATTATATATTCATTATAATAATTTAATAAAAAAATACTAAATATATATTATATTTATATTATATATTTAATTATATAAATTATGATATAATTGTAAAGAAGAAATATATAACAAGTTAAGAGACAAGCAGAAAACAAAGTAAATAATAGCTATAACGTAACCTTAAGATTAAATTATTAACATGCAGGTAATATTAAATAACAATTAAACCATATATGGTATTATAGTTAAGAACATGGTTTTGTAATATATTAATAATAAATATACATTTATTATATAGGATATTTGAATGAATTTTATGAGTGTAATGAAACAAGGTAAGGGTATTTCATGTCACTTTTTATTTCTGTGAGATACATTCCTTGTTCAATGATCATTCCTTTTTTGTGGTGTATATAATACCCAATAATATATTATATTATAATTATTGTAAATTTTATTTGTTAATTGAAAATACATTCAATGATCTTACTTTAACGAGTTTTATGTTTCAAAAGTTACTAAATCAGAAAAATTATTTTCTCTCATTTTAACTTCTTTGATAAACACATCATGTTATGTACCTATATATTAATATGAGGTGTATATACTACCTTTACATGATATATAATGAATCTAATTATTTTAATTTTATTTTAATCTTATTGTAATATCAAATTTCTAAACGGGTATTATGGTTCAATGTTACTAAGTGATAATATTTTGTTGAAACCTTGAAATCACTTTTCGAGATTGTTTGTGATTTTGATTACTTTATAAGAATCATATAATCCATCTCGGAAGAAAAATTATAAATTTTCTTATTCTATGATTATTCAATATAAATTCATGTATTGAAAAAATTTATCTAATATATGGTACATAATATAGTTATGAAATTATTTTTAAGAAAGCCTAAATTTACCCTCTCTCCACTCATAAAATTTGTCTTCATTCAAAATAATGTTCTCTAAATGGTTTTCCATTAATAATCTATGATTATCATTTAATATTTAAAATTTATTTTTTTATTTTTACCAAATTTTTCAATCTTATATTTTTTTCCCTTTTTGAATAAATAAATTCTAAAACTTTACTATGAAAATAAGAAATGTTCTTCTATACATGTACGACATGTACGAATTTACTCTCAATCATGACTAAAATTCTCATGAAGATTACATTACATGATTAAAAAAAAATTCTTAAAAGAAACTTTTTTCTTAATATTCTATACAATCATTATTTTTTATTTGGTTTTCAATGAAAATGTTTTTTCAAAAATCATTGATGGTTATAAATTATATTTTTAAATGTTTTAACATATATTTTTTATGATAAATTTTTTCAAAATTTAAATATCTTTTAAAATGTATAAAATGTTTTAAATATTTATTTATATATTTTAAAAATAATTTTCAAATAATTGTTTTCAAAATGTTTTCATCCATTATTTATAAGCATTCGATTTATTTTCAAATAAAATATTTTCAAAATGATTTCACAAATTCATTATAAATTTTTAAAGTATTTTTCATGAAATGTTTTTTAAATGTTTTTATTATTATTATATATTTTTTTGAAGAAAATGGTTTTCCAAATTCCATTATTTTTTTCAAGGAATTTTTTTTTCAACTTTTTTTGAAGCATAAATTATAAATTTTCATGGAAAATTGTTTACAAAGTTTTTCATGATTATTTTATAATATTCCAAGGAAATTTGTATGAAATTTTTTTCGAGCTTCTTTTATAAATATTCAAGGGGAAAAATTTTGAAATTGATTTCAAGAAATAATTATATGTTTTCAATGTGTTTCCAATGAATTTGTTTTGAATCAGTTTTAAAATTATTTTATATGTTTTCGTAGAAAATTTTTTTAAAATGATTTTCAACTATGTATTTATAATCATTCATGTTTACTTTCATGAAAATGGTTTGATAAATATTTTTATGTTTTAAAGTGATTTTTTCAAATAATAAATGATATTTTCCTCCATAAATGTTATCCAAATATCCTTCGAGTTATTTTCCATCTAGAATGACATTGTTTGACATTACTCATGACATTATAAGAAACAATCTAATGGATTTATTAATATTATTTCATGATGTTTTTTGTTTTGATAGAATGATGATTATGAATCGAGTTTCTCTTTAATTGGTTATATTATTTTGAAACCTACTTCTTTTGATGGGTTATTATTCTGATGAAATCATTATGAAACCTGTATCATTTTCTATAGGTTATGATATAATTACATGATTACAATACCCATTAATTTCATTTGTTATTATATTATTTTTAATGTTATTATAGAACATATATGTATGATTTCAGTAGTAGTGGGGTGTGGCCTTTATCTCACTCAAATTCATTGGGTAATGTTTTTTATCTCATATGAAAGAGAAGGATTGAAAGATAAATGAACTTAGATCAGTAATACTAGTATCGAATGAGAAATGAACATGAATTAGTATTACAGGGCTGGAATGAGATGCGAACTCAGTTTATTAACAAAGGGATGCAACTGGGTGTGAAACTAGTTCAGTAAAAGTCTTTTTTAACTAAGTTGTACTTGTCACTAATGCCTACACTGATATTGAAATCATTATATTGGACTATGTGTCTTCCATAATTCCATGTATTATTATAATGTTATTATTTTATAGAGTATGATGTTTATTTATTTATTATTAATGTATTATAAACATCCAATATTTATTCAATGATTCATGCATTTGATCTAATGATACGTGGGGTATGATATTAAAAATTTATGATCATGCTCTCATAACCCTATGTTCATGTTTATGCTTACATGTTTCCCTTGATTACCATTATTGAGAAACTGATCTCACCTGTTTTTATATTTTCATTTTTCAGTTATTATGATATTTATTTTTTTATCTGTTTAAGAAGGGTACTAGTTATAATGATTTTTATGGGAGAAAATGTTTCTGTTTTAGGTACCAGTGCTTACTTTTCCCTGTTTCTGAAAGAACTAAACTAATAGTGTCCTCAGGATTATTTTTTGTAATATAATAAGTATTTCATAAAAGTAATGTAATCTCTTTTAATCAAAAGATAGGGTTTCTATACATGGTATCAAAGTAATGGATTAGTTAACATTTGGAAACATGTATGTGAAAACAATCATGAAAAATATATTTCATTATATAAGGATGAGGTTAAGGATAGGGAAAAATATAAGAAAATGTCCTAGAATTTAGTTATAGAATAGATTATGTTGTATAATAGAAATAAATACATGTATAGATAAAAAATGTAGATGTGTCTCGTGCATAGATGAACCTAAGAGTAAGAAATCAAACACGATATTCCTAGCCTAACTCATGGTTATTTTGTACTTGAATGTGGGCATTTTTACACACTAGGTTTGACAATTCCAATGGATATTATATAAAAATTCACAAATTATTCATGAACATAATGATGGATTAAAATGGAGGATTCATATAAATAAACATGGATAAAACATAAGTTCCAAATATTAAATATGTTGTCATTATTTAGATATCATATAAGTAATATTTCATGATAATGTGGTTTTCTTATATGATATTATTTTCTCACACTATTTTTTCTAGTTATTCAATTGATATAACTTGAATAAAAATGGTTCAAATTTATTTTTTAATATGTGTAATGTGAGGGAATTATGAAAACTTATTTCCCTAGTGTAAATATCATAAATAGAATCAGGATGGGGAAAGAGAATTAGTTATACATAAAAAGATAAATAGACACCAATCGACATAGGAAATGTATGTTATTTTCTAATATAATTTCTTACATTGAAAATAAGATTCATTAATATATTAAGGTTTAGTAACCATAAAACCTGGTTCATTTTTAATATTCTTGGAATTAGTTATTAAGTAATAAGTTGAATAATCTTATGTAATGGTTTATGAATAAAGATGGATGAATGATGTGTTCATATATTGGAATTTAACAATTATTTAATATGAATCAAGAAATATATTATTATTTATGGTATAAGCTTTCATTAATTATTCAAAGTGATAATATGAATGGTGATGAAGAGTTAAGAATATGATATTTTGATTCAGGGAAGGTAACCCATAATTTTGTTAATCTATTTAAAATAATGTAATTATCTTGGATCAAGAAATAATTTACTTGGACAAAGAAAACATGATAGCACTGATTATGGATGATATGATTATTTCTTTGTTGAATAATAGGTATATTTAATAATGGATGAAGTTTTAAAAATATTTTATTTAAGAAATATATCTAGATATCATTGGAATAATGAAAAATTCATGTTTTCAATAAGGATTTATTGTAATTTATATCATACCATGGTTCAAGATAATATATGATGAGGGTATTCAAATATATTTAATTGAAAATAAATATATACATTATTATATGCATGATATCAAAGATATATTGATTTCATGATTTTTGTTCTAATGTGTTGGAATTCCATCATTTGGAAGGTTTATAATGTTTAATATTTATGGAATGTTTATGTTAATCTTTGAAACAAATATTTATGTGTTGATATTGTATTGAAAATATTGGTTAAAAGTCTATTAGTGATTGTAAAAATTTCAATTATTTCCATCAAATTTAATTTTTATTTTATATTAGTGTGGTTATAATGTGACAAGATGAATGTATAGTGACAATATACCATGTTCAGAATGTCTGTAGGTTTGGAACCCATGATCAATGGTTGATAAGGGTTTGACACCTACTATTATCCTACAAGATGTTCTATTTATTATATATTAATTTTTTATGAATAAATATTTATGATGGAACTATAGTTTTACTTTTTATTGTTATGAATTAATGCATTTACAATATTGATTTTGAATAATTGTTAATGGAAAATAGTTATAATTTGTATTTTTTATGGGTCTTAAGATCTGCTACATGTGTAATTTAGTACTTTAGGATTCATGGTTAATTCCTCGACTTCCATTTCAGGAAGAAATGGATGAATTTAAAAAAGATAAAATCACAACCAAAGAATGGAATATTTTTTACAAAAAAATATCAAGTAAGTATATTTCCTTGTTTCCATTATCTATAAAATAATTACTCAATGATAGGATAGTAATGAAAAAGAAAATTTTGTTTTCTAAATTCCATATTTTTTTTGAATTGATGTCCATTTTAATCATAAACAATTATGAATTTAAATAACTCATATTTTCTCTGATCATTCAATTTATTGTGACTGATGACCTCAATCACACCCAATAAACATTTATGCTTTTCCTCCATGTCCAATCATCACAACTTATCTATGTTCTCCTATGAGGAAACCCATTGATATTTTACCACAGGTAACTATTATGGTTTCAAATTTTCCTTTTTAAAGGAAGTTTTAGTATTATTATTTTATGTTGGTTTCTATGACATTAACTTTTAATTAATAATCCTTTGATAACCCAGCCAAATTTCGAAGGTGAAATTCTTTTTATGGTTGGTAAAATTTAACACCATATGTTTTTTTCTAAAATAAATTATATTATCATTTATGTCTCATAATTCAATGTGGAAATAAATACTTTCAAACATAACTAAAATTGCATAAATAACATGGAACATCAACTTAGTGTATGTTACAAGAAACACCGACTTTCCATACATTACACACCTCACCGATGTTTCTACAAAACAATTTTTTTTATTATAATTATATAAATGAGATAATTATAACCTACCGATTAGCATAGATATATGAATAATACTAACTACTTTCCAAGTATTTTTTATAATTTTTTTATATAAATATAACATATTGATAAAGGTTTCCAACATGTTTTAAATCTTCCTTTATATATTTTTAAGGGAAGTATTTTAAAAAATGTTTTAAATATTCATTTATATGTTTTCAAGGAAATTATTTTACAAAATGTTTTCTATAATATATTATTTTCTCTGAGTAAAGTCGTTGCCAAAATTTTTATTAATATTTTATAAGTATTCAAGGAAAATTGTCCTCAAAATGTTTTCAATCCTTATTTATATGCTTTCAATGTATCTTCAATGAAATGGTTTCCAAAATGGTTTCAAGATATCTTTATATGTTTCCAAAGGAAAAGGTTTCCAAAAGGTTTTCAAATATTTCGTCATAAGATTTGATGTTTATTTTCATGAATTTTTATTTTCAAAAGTTTATTTACGTTTTAATGAACAATTTTCAATGAAGAAAGGATATATTCCCGAATATGTTTTTTTAAAATATCATTCCAAGTGATTTGAAATCTTACATGACATCATTTGATATTACACATGAATTTATAGGAACTAATCTGATAGTTCCAATCTTATTTTCTCATTAATGGTTTATGTTTTTATGGAATGATGATTACAACCCCCATTTCTCTTCTATATATTATATTCTTTTCAACAAACTTCTTTTCAGTGGTTATTCTGTTGGTGAAATTATTATGAAGCCTATACCATTTACCATTGTTTATGATATGATTACATGTTTATCATAGCCATTAAATTTAAGGGTTATGATAAGATTTTTAATGATCTTATATCACATTATGTATGATTTCATTAGTATATGGGAGGGATCGATATCTCCCTCCAAAGAATTAGGTAATAGTATATAGATCATTAGATAGACAATTATAGAATAAGGAATGAACTATGTTCATTATTATAGGGTTATAATAACAAACGATCTAGTTTAATTATTATAGGTTTGGAATGAGGAGTGAACTCTTTTTAGGAATACAGGCCGGAATGGGGGTGAACATGGTTTAGTAGATGAGTTTTTCTACTAATATGGCCTTATTAGTGATGCCTTGACAACTATAGAAATCATTATATATGATTATATGTCTTCCACAATTAAATGTATTATATCTCTGTAGTTCATTCTTGTCATATGTTCCTTATTTTCTTTATGATTCATGTCATATGAACCACCTATATTTATTCATTGATTCATGTTTTTGGTATTATGATATGAATGGTGTGATCTTATAATGTTATGATCACATTCTCATACACCTATACTCATGTTTTTTCACACATGTATCCCCTTTTTACCCTTACTGAGCATCTGAGATCACCATTTTTTCATTTCCCTCCACATGTTATGAAGCTTTATATTATGCATTATATATATAATAAGAATGATATTCAGTATTAATCTAGTGGGAGATAATGTATCCCATTTTCAAACCAGTGTGTACTTTTCCATGTTTTTAGGTTACTAAAATAATATTGTCTTTGGGAGTCTATTTTATAATGTATTTAGTATGCTGATAAAGTTTTTTCATTTCTATTTATAGAATGAGAGGTATGTTTTAGTAGATTAATAAATGGTTAGTGATCCTTGTAATGCTAGGAAATAAAAACCATAGTGATAACTCTAATAAAATGTTTAAGGATATGTTTAAGGATAAAGAAAAGTTTTAAAAAATGTACTAGAATTTTTAAAATGATATAATAAGTGATGTCCTAAAAATAAATCCTTGTTTGGATACTACAAGAAGATGAGGCTCTCGCATAGATATACCTATGTGTAACAACTTTAATGGATGTTCTAGCCCTGATTTATTGTAATTCGGTACACAATATTGGTCTTTGTTTTCTACCTGGTCTGAAACTCATGAGGGATATAGTTCGGAATTTCAAAAATGATTCACAGACTATATTGAAATATTTAAATGTAAATTATCTATCAACAAAATAGAATAAACCTAAGGTATCATATATTAAGTAATGTTTAATTATTTATACATCATATATGTAATTTTTCATAGTTATGTGGTTTTCTTCTATGATGTCAGTTTCTGACCATTTGTTTTATTGATTTATTCAATATATATAACAAGAAGGAACATGGGTAATATTTAATGCTTCATATTTAAAAAGTGTGGGCATTATGAAATTTTATTTCTCAATTGTAAATATCATAAATAGAATTGGGTAGGTGGTATGAGTATTGGTTATACATCAATATATGAAGAGAACACAAATAAAATATTAAAATTATGTGATTTTATTCTAGTATTATTTACATAAAACATAACAATAAATAATTACTTGAGGTTGAGAAACCTTAATACATGATTCATATTTCATTTTCTAGTAATGATGTATTAATAAATAATTTGATGATTCATGAGTAATATTTTATGAAAAATTATAGATGAATTATGTATTTATGAATTGAAATTAAATGATTATGTTATTTGAATCATTAAGTATATAATTATTTCCATTACAATTTCTCATTACTTATTAATAGTTATATGATTAATGGTGGTGAATAATTATAAAAGTGATATTTTGATTAAGGGAAGATAACACGTGTTGTGATCAAGATGTTGAGAAATTTTTCTTTAGTGTGGATAAAGAGATATTTTAATTGGATAAAGTTCATTGAATAAAACTAATTACCTTGGATCTGAATATTTATTTGTGGAAAAATTATTATATTTCATAATTTATTATGTTTAAAAATTCATGTATTTATGTAATATATATAATAATCTTTTGGAATAAGGAATAATTAAGGATTTTAAAAACGATTTATGGTAATTTAGTTCATTACCATGTTTCGAAGAGAATATATGATGAGGGTATTAACATGAATAGATCGTGACATCCAATATAACCTTTGTGATATATGGGGGGTCAATATTGATCTTATTTCCTGATTTTCATTCTTAATTTTTTGGTTTTTATCTTTCAGAAGGGTTATATGGTTAACCATTTATATAGTTTTTAATTTAAATTTTGGATGAAATATTTATGTATTGAATTTGTATTGAAAACCACAGTTAAATGGATATTTAGTGAATAACCATATTTAAAGAATGCCCATAAATTTTAATTTGAATGTTATATTATTGGAATTTTAGGAAAGGAAATCAGGTATGTCAGGTTAAATCCAATCTAGCCGAGTAAGGTCATGGGTCTTAAAACCAGGACTAAAGGATGATAAGGGTTTCACACCTACCACTGACCTACACTTTGTTCCCATTATTGTGAAGTTATTTTTTTTGGGAATTAATATTTATTATAAAATAGTTGGTTTAATTTATCTGATTATATATTAATGTATTAACCATATTAGTTTTTGAAGAATGTTTATAGAAAAATAGTTATGCATTTAATTATTTTATGGGATGTTGATATACTAAATGTGTATTTTAGTGCTTCAAGAATCAATTTAGTTCATAAACATCCATTTCTTGATGTAATGGTTGAATTATATATTCCTAAATGCAAAACTGGGGAATAAATTTTATTTACATAAATATTTCAATTAATAATATTTGTTTTATATTTTAGGTTAATATAATAATTACTCAAATATAGTATAATGATAAACCAGAAAAATATGTTTTCCTCATACCTTAAGTTTTTTTAACTAATGGGCTTTTAAATAATCATAGATTTCTGATTTTTGTGCCTTCAATATTTCTATAATAATTGATTTCTTTTGAGTGATGACCTTAATCACTCCCTATATATATTTATACTTTTCCTCCATCTCCAATCGCCACTCCTAAACTATGTTCTCCCATAGGGATACCTAGTTATATATTATTTTGGGTAACTATAATGGTTCCAAATTTTTATTTGTAAAGCTATTTTTAGTATTAATTTTTGACAATGTTTGTTTCTATGAAATTAAATTTCATGTTTTAATCCTTTGATAACCCATATGAATTTTGAGGGTGAAATTAATTTTAAGGGGCATGGAATGTAATACCCCTAGTTTTTAAGGATTTTTTTTTGAATAATGTTTTTTCATTTATGATTATTAAATAACTATATACAACATTAATTTAACATGGAACTAACTTGGAGTATGTTACATGAATCATCAACATGGTATATGTTACATGAAACACCGACTTGGCACACATTACATGCAACATTTATGTTTCTACGAAAAATCTTTTTATTGTTATAGTTGTTTGAATTAAATAATTGTATCATTTTAATTAACCATGGTTATATAAATTTTAATAACTAAAATTTAAATATTTTTTATAATTTTGTAAGATAAATAAAACATATTGATATTGAAGGATATAAATTTTTGTAAAGTCTTTATATGTGTGAAAATACTATTTTCTCAACTAAACTGCTATTAATGTCCTTCTATGAAAAAATATAAAATTAATTTTAGAAACATTTAGAAATTTAATTTAATAAAATAATTTTTAATTTTTAATTTTTATATTCTAAAGTAACTTAGGGATATGTTTTTTTATATTTCTGGGAAACTACATTTTTTGATGAATAGTGGAAAATACCAAATTAAAATTCCAAACTTCTTTTCAACTAATCTTTTTATAAAGATAAATTATATTTTAAATTCTTTTTAATGTTTAATTAGATATTATTTTTTATATTTATCCAATTTGGGTTATTATAATCCATTTATTTTTTAAATTTAGAACAAAAACATTCCAATCTTTTTGATGTTTTATCTTTAAAAACTTATAGTGTCATCACATCAATAAGAGTAAATTAATATTATTTTCTACCAATTATTTTATTGTAATTTGGAAAAAAGGGATTAAATAATTATATTCATAGTAAGTTCTAATTTATAATTGTTCAACATATTTTTTAGCAAAAAAATAGTGAATGTAATTTAAATTAATTTCAATGATTATTCTAAAAATAAGTTTAATTAGGGAATAAACTATAATATTAAGTGCCCAAATAACCTATACACTTGATAAAACCCCATTTTATCGACATATTTCATTAATAAATCTATAATTATTGAGTTTTTTATATTTTAATTACTTTTTTATGTAGAATCATGGGTACACCAGTGTTGTTTTCAAAAATGACATGTTTGTTCATTCCCTTCACTCTAAAAGGCCACCACCTCTATCTCTTCTTAAAATATCTCAAACCACATATTTTTTGCAATTATCTAACTAATAAACATAAAAAAATACATTATATCCTTATATATCCCCCCCTTTTAATAAATAAAATAATGTAATCATTTGGGAACAAACCAAAAGAGTTACCCGATTATGAGGTAACGTCATTTCTCAAAATCATTTTTTAATTTTCATTATCCATACCATCCACACACTTTGTTCAGTAAAAGTATAAAAAACTAGTATCATAAATATACTAGGATTTTTTAATTCTATGGGTTTGACCTGCACTTACACACACCACTATCTAATGAGAAAGGAATATATTATTTATGTGTATGGCGACCTACTACCTCACAAAATGAGAATTAATCATTTTTTCATGTATTGTCTCTCATGGTGGAAATTATGATGGAAACGATATTTATATATGTAATATATTATATTTATTACTCTATTAATGTTCTATAATCCTTTTAGCAAACTTATATTTGTACGATCCATTTGGTGTAAATACTATAATTTCGGTTTTGGATATGTGGACTTATGATCCCTCAAAGAAATTTGATTGTTTAAAAATATACATGGAATGTATTAATAATGGGTATAGTGATTTAATATGATATATATTATATAGTAATTATTTTATAATAATTATATGTATAAACACATACTTCAGCTACCTTCTTTCTTTTGATATAATAAAAAAATGGAAACAACATTCATGTGTAAGTATGACTTACCATCTCTATGAATGGTATACTACATTTCATACTTATATATTCTATATATTTTTATAATAAAAATTTAATAAATTTAAAATATATTTATATAATTTTTTAAATTATATAAATAATTATATATGTATATGGACCAAAGATATAACAAATTAAGACATAAGCGAAAAGCAAAGAAAACAATTCTTGAAGTGTGACCTTAAAAAGGAATTATTAAAAAGAGGTAAATATAAATTCCTAATAAAACCATATGTGGTATTATATATATGTATATTTATCTCTAGTTTATTCATAATAAACTTATATTTTTTATACCATAGGTTTGATTCTGTATAATACGAGTTAATACACAAGGTAAGCGGATTTCATCTCACTTTTTATTTTTGTGAGATACATCCCATGTTCATCGCTCCTTACTTTTGTGTGGGGTATATACATCCCATAAATTTATTATATGATTATTATTAATAAATTTATGGGTAATTATATATAAATTATATGAGATTAATTTCTGGGAGATTATGTTTCAATAATTACTGAATTGGTATGATATTTTTGTCTCAATTTACCTTCTTTGAGACACATGCCATGTTAATCACCTATATTTTTAGATGAGTTGTACTGACTTCCACTATAATTTATTTAATTAAACCCCTTATTTTCATGAAATTTTTTTATTTATTAAATTTCAAAATCATATATGTGGTGTATGGTTCAATGTTACTAAGTGATAAGCATTTATTGAAACAATCTCATCACTTTTAGAGATTTTTTATGATCATGCTTCCTTTGTTGGAATCATAAAATCTATATCTAAAAAACATTTATAAATTTTATTCTCCTATATTTATTCATAATATATCCACATATTTTTACCACTTCTCTAATCTTTGGTATATAATATAGTTATGAATTTTTTTTAAGAATGTAGGACTTTAAGGTCTATTAGGTCGAAAATTTGTGATTTTCAAAACCATTATTTCTAAAAGTGGTTTCCAAGATCATTTTACTGTTATACTATAATATTTAAATGAAAAATTTTCCTTTATTATTTTACAAATTTTTTTCATAAGAATATTCGTGTCACCATCCGAACCCCGAATTTTTCTAACATTTCATTGTGTAAAAAGGGATATTCTTTTTACCTCGTATGACACATAATGATTTACCCGACATCATGGTTGAAATTCCCTTGTATCTTCTATTACATGATTAAAATTTTATTAATTTTTGTAAATAAACATTTTTCATAATATTCATGTAATTAATTATTTTTAAATTATTTTTTAATGAAAAATGTTTTTAAAACATGTTTTATGGTTATCAGTACTTCCTATAAATGTTTTCAAAACTATTAAAAAAAATAGATTCTTTAACATGTGTTATGTTTTAAAATTAATTGTAAACATCTTACTGACTTATTTGTAATATTTAAAAGTATTTTCATGGAAATAGTTTTCGAAACCATTTCAATCTTTATTTATACATTTTGAAATTATTTTAAAATAAATAGTTTTCAAAACATGTTTAGGATTTTTTTTAAATTACCAACGTATTTTTCATGGAATGTGTGTTTAAAAAGTTTTTTAAGATTAATTTAAATTTATTAGATGAATTGGTTTTCAAAAAATATTCAAGGTTTGTTTATAGGTTTTAAGGGAAAAAAATCAAAATATTTTCTATCTTATTTCATAAGATTCTATGGAAAATTTTCTTCAAACAAATTTCAAGATTAATTTATAATTCTTCAATGGAAGAGGTATTTAAATTGATTTTATTCCTTATTTATAATTTTTAATAGTATATTCAATTAAATGGTTTTCAAAATATTTTCATACTCTATTTATATGTTTTCAAATAAAACAATTTCCTAAATGTTTTCATATATTTAATTATATGATTCAAATTTTTTTTAATGAAAATGGTTTTCAAAATGATTTAAGGTTTCAAAGAGTATTTTATAAACTAATAATGGATATTTTCGTAAAAATATCCTTTTAAAATATCATTACATGTTATTTTCCAACTCAAATTACATTACTAAACATTATTCATATTCTTCAAGGAAATAATCCAAATGTCCCAATCATTTATTTTTCATTGAATGGTTTATGTTCTGACAGAATTATGCTTATGAGAGTCTATTCACTTCCATGGTTTATATGATTTTGAAAACAGATTCATTTCACATTTTATGATTGTGATTAAATAATTATAAATCCCTTGTTTTTTAGAGGTTATCATATGATTACATGTTTAGTATTTCCATTTAATTTTATATATAATGATATGTTTCTAATGAAGTTGAGGCACATGTTTGTGTAATTTCATTAGGAGATGGGTGGGGTATATATATTACTATAATTATTTTGGTATTGTTTTATATATCAGGAGATAGACATAGATGGAATCCGAAATGAACATAGTTCATTATTATAGGGCTAGATCAAGAAATTAACTATGTTCTATATTATAGGGCTGTAATGATGAGTAAACTCAGTTTAGTAATACAATATTGGAACTGGGTGTGATCCCAGTTAAGTAACTGAATTTGTCTGATAATATGTCCCTTTAAGAGATTTCTCTAATAAAATGAAAATCATTATTTATGCTTGTGTATCTTCTATAAATCCATATATTATTCCTACATTATGATTTGATGGATTATGTACTTTGTTTTTTTATGATTCATGTCTTGTGAACTATGAATCTTTATGAAATGGTTATTGTTTCTAATCGTATAATAGGTTGGGTATGATCTTATAATGTTATGATCGTGTTCTCATGCCTATATTCTCATGTTTATGCATATATATAAATCTACCTTGTTTAAACTTACTCAGCATTTGATCTTTCCCCTTAATAATTTTCATTCCATTGGTTATGATGATGTGTACTATGTATAATCATTCTAATATGGGTTATAGTCAAGAAGAACCTAGAGTGAGATAATTCATCTCAATTATTTATCATGGTTTATGTTTATATGCTTCCAATGTCAGTAAACAAAGGTGTTTGGGCGTCTATTTTTTAATGTGTAAAGTATTCTGAAAATGATATGTAGTGTCTATGTATGAAGGAGAGGGTCACCATACCAGCAGTCAGATTTATTATTTCTGTGGTCATCAGGAGATACTTTCCCTTTTTTTAGTGGGTGTTATAATGTAGGGAGAACCTGTGTGATCATGATGGTGAAAATTGAATTCAGGATGATGAAAAAAATTTGTTTCTGGTTTGGTTGGACCAATTCAATAGTGGTTTCTAGGAACCCAACTAATGTCAATGTCATTTTCTCGTTATAATAGGAACTTTTAGTGAGAGATAATAATTTTTTTTTATTATTACCTATTCACTAATATAAAAAATGACAATGTCTATATTATTTTCAATTTTTTAGTTGGGGTGAAATTATGTTGTGATGTAGTGGAGTAGAACTCAAGTTAATGTAATAAAGAGAATATGTGAATTAGAATCGATTGAATCAAGGAGAAATAATATGGGAAATGTTTTGAATATGGAATATATTAGATCTCCCTCACCCCTATGAGAAAATGGTTGGTGACTGTATTATATCCAACAGATTCCAACAGTTACTAACATTATTGGGTTTTGGATTGGTGATAATTCCATTATTGTTTAAGAAATATATTAGTGGGAATCCACAATGATGTTACAATGGGGAGTATTCTATTTTGGTTTGAATATCCCCCAATGACGGGTTAAATTTGGAATCCTTTTGAGGAGAAAAAATCTTTGATATAGAAACCATGAAATATATTTTACAAGGGATATGTTCTAAAGGGAGGTGAATTGTAGGTGATAGTATGAACATAATTTTTAGAGATGGAGGAACTCGTGAAATTGCGTCTTATCTTATTATATGAGGAAAAATTAAGGTCTTCTCAGAGATATCCTATAATTGTTTTCTTTTTAGGGATTATCAACCATGAATTTAGGAAGGATATGTTGATCTTGGTTTTCCTCTATACAAGACCATTCCCAATTTTGAGTTTTATGTGCTCAATCCTCTAATAAATGAACAATCATAAACTCCCCTTAGAGTAAGATCTTGTTAAAATTTTCTGATGGTTCCAATTTTTATGAAATATGGATTTTACCCTTGGGATGGAAAATGGTGAGACACCATATTAAGTTATTTCTTCATGATATTTAATATTTAATTATTAGATATTATTTATTCCCTTTGGATCAAACATTAATATCTCATCAATTAAATACCAAATAGAAAATATAATTTTGTGGTTGAACATGTAATTAGGGGTTTTACATTTTTATTAACAATTAATGTTTAGGTTATGGGCCCTGATTCAGACCCATTTGATGGGTAGTAATAATAATTAATTACTTGTATTAAAACCTCAGGTAACCTATTTGGTTCATATATATATATATATATATATATATGAAGAACTACTTTCCCTTTCAGGTTGAAAATATATAGCTCGTAGTAGTTAATCAATAATTAATCCACCATCCTGTAGTTATCATACGATTGAAATAGACTCAATGACAATGGATTTCATATCTAATAATGAATAAATATGGATCTCTAGTGATCCTCAAAGATGTAGGACTAGTTAGTTTTTTTATCTACTTCATTTTGATTCATTATTTACCCATTTTATTTTTTATATGAATATATATTTCTTTTATTATTTATTTCTTTTGGAATCAGATTGAATCGATGCAATATTTTACAAAATTGAGTTATCTGTAGAATTCATACATATAGATTTTCCAACTACATGATTTCTACTCATAATAACTGAAAAAAGGGAAATTTATATATAAACCATAGATTAGATATGATTTATATATATAATTTTTTTGAGGAGTACATGCTGAGTAGGACCCTAAGATTCAATACATGGTCTGATTTAATGTATATTCCCAGACCCCTTGTGAGAGATACATGGCATATACATGAACACAAAATGTCGTGTTAGATAATAAGTCTATGAAAAGTCTTCATGGATTTGTTTTAGTGAACCCCACAAGATGTGTAGGGTAGGTACATCATATGAACTAGGGAATGTTTTTAGTGGTTCTACCATAATACATGCCAATCAAAGGCCATTTGGATGCACAAATCATGTAATATTAGAATATGTCTCGTACAACCACATTTTTTGAAGTTTCACATTTTCTCACATTGGAGTTGAACGTGAATATAAAGGTAACTTTTATAAATATCTCTTGAAATAGATTTTTTAGTATGTTCCCCTATGTTATTAGTGGTTTTTGGTGAGATAATTTTGTATTAGTTATGGCTCTAAATAATTCAGAAATTAAAACAAGTTATAGATGATGGAGTAGAATAGGGTTGGGGGTTGTATTCCTTCTTGAATAACATTTATATATATGGATTGGGACCTGCTTATTTTTTCATAGATCCACCATCTAGGATTTGTTGGTGGATATGGGTTTATTGAGGGATGGATGGTCATAGATTCCAATTTACATATAGCTATACTCAGTATAATATTCATAATAAATTATTTTAATGTGACTTATATATGTGTGGGGGATAGTGGAGGTTTCTCTCTTCTCATGAAGCTTTAATTATAGGTTTTTATGGGGGATAATCTTTGAGGGATTGAGATTAGGTCATTAACATCGTTTTAATTTTACACTATTTCCAACTTTTATTTTAGATAGTGTATATCGTACCCCATCCCAATTACATGAAATAATGAAAACCATGACTGAAAGAGATAGATAAGTGTTTTCATAGTATTCTATATTTTTTCGTTTCACTAGGCTAATGATACCGGTGTCTTGATAGTGGTAGAAGTAAGGGATCAAAATGCCATATTTTCCTATAATAATGAGTTACAGGACTTGGTGTAGGTCAACCCAAGTGATTATGGAGATGTTATCCCCCTAATGGATAGGGTGAATATTTTACACGTTGGGCTATGGCCTCTAAGAGAAACCTCTTTAGATGTATAGGATATATGTTCCATGGATAGTGATAGTTTTCATTGTATTTTGTCATGGCCTTGTGAATGGTGTGAGACACCCTATGATTGTTGTGGTGGAGGATAAAATTAGTGGTGTTCCATTTTAAATTACGGATCAGGGTTTATAGTTTTCATCCCCTTGACCGACCGCACATTCAGATGACGCATGGATCCCTCATGATGATAAATTTTATGGATTCATAATGGAAACTGATGATATATATGGATTGTTTGTTAGATTAATGTCTCATAGAATATCGTGTAAAAATGTTCTTCCATAATTTTAGATTTTTTTGATTGTGGATGTTGTTTTGATGGTTGTTTCCTTATAGATAGTAAGTCCCCCCTTGAGTTCTTCTAGGGAATTGGGAATCTATGTGGAGTGCAAGTTGCGTAAAAGAGTATGGTATCACCCATAAAATTGTCTAAGAGTGGGAGAATCAATGAAAACCCATGTAATCCTAGAAATAAATCCTCTTTTAATTTATAAATATTCATTTTAGGGATTCATATTCATCATATATTTATATATTATTTTAGTTTATTTTTCAATCGAAAAATGGAATAATTTTATTTAAGTAATTTTTATTCATATATTTCAATGTTTTATTTTAAAAATAAATTTATTAAATTTATAAATTAAAATTGATATAAATGGATAATTGTTTTTTGAAAAAATCATCTAAATATAGTCATTACACAATTGTTAGATATTTTTATGAAATAGTTTATTTTTCATTAATTCTGAAACATACCAATTAATAGATTATGTAATTTTTTATGAATTTAAAATGATATTAAAAGGAATTTAATGTTTATAAAATATTTTTTACAGTAAAAATATGTATTTTTTAAGAAATAAAATTCATTTTATAAATTAATTTTTATCATTGAAATTTATTCTTGAAATTTTATATATATAAGTAATGTTTTTATTCAGATAAAATCTACTTTGGGTTCTTCTATTTAAATAAAGTATTAAAAGGTTTCCATTCATGATTATTTTGAAATTACAATAATTTGTATTTTATTTTATTTTATCCAATTCATTATAGGGTAATAAAAATTATAATTTATTTTGGGGTAAAATCATTTTTTCTGAAATTTTATCTTTCTAAAAATGGTTTTACATTGTTTTCTATGAAATTATTTTAAATGTGATTTTTATCAACAATAAAAATTTAATATTATAAAATAGATTCTATATTTAAAATAATTATTTAAAAATTATAAAATTTGGTCAATTTCATATTTATTCATAATTAATAGTTATCAATGGAAAATATTATTACAACATAATGGGTTAAAAGTGTTAAATATTGTGGTTAAAATATGATATAAATATTATCATGTCAATAAATATTTAATAAATATCATTTTGTGAGTTTATTTGGACATTAAAATATCATATATTTTAATTTTTACAAATTTTTTATGAATTACTATGGTAAATACATTAATTATATTCTGAAAATCAAAATATTTACTAGGGTTCCACTCCTCTCACTTATAAAAGGGAATCTTCTATCCTCACTTATCAAAACAATCCGAGAACCGTATATCAACCAATATTTTCCAATATACCTCCCTAAAAATACTACTCACGTACTAGATGTCTTGGTCTCACCAAAATACTAATACATTAATGATTAATGTGTAATTGTATTGAAGTTATGTAGGTCATATAAGTGTTAATGAAATTATTTCATGTTTATTTCTTACTCTTCCTCCTATAAAAATATGTTAACCCTCATAATAAAATTAAATATAAACATAAAATATTTTAATATGTTATTATGTATATGTAACAACTGTTATTTACTTCCATTCCATCTAATGGGAATATAAAACACCGCTCCTACGATCATACGGACTACTATCTCCATGAAGCAATGTATTCTATTTTTCTTCACCAGCTCACATAGATGGTTATAATTGTATATTTAATGTATATATATAATTGTTATGACATAATTACTAATATATATATATATATATAATATCATCTACCTTATTATAATCCCTTCTATTAGAGCATGGAATGTGTTTCTCATGCGTACATGTGGGCTACTACCACCATGAAGTGATATAATTAATTTTTCATCACCACCTAACACGGATAGTCATAAGGAACAATTTAGTGAATAATATAATATAAATATTACCTTTTATTGGTAAACCTTTATCTAATATTTTTTTTTCTTCTATGGATAAATGAAAATGTCTCTTATGAGTATGTGAAAACTACAGACTCAATGAACGATAAATCTCATTATTCATTATCACATTACATGGATTTCTTAAAAGTATAATTACTTTTAAAAAAGGAAATTATATAATTATAAATATTAATTAAATTATGGAACCAATAACCCTTTTCTTTGATCAAAACATCAAATCTTTTTTTGGATTTAAAGGCCTCAAAGTAACTATTCTAAACTTAATTAATTTACTAACTATATTGAACATCTTAATAAATGAAATAAAAGTAATATTTTAAATGGAATTAAAATGAATTATATTTATTCATAACATCAATAATTAAGATAATTTTTATAATTTAGTAAAATAAATAATTTAGGTGGTGGGATTTTTTTCATGGAAAGGAATTTCTCATCTGATTTTCTTCAGACATATTACAATTTCACAACATAACTTTTTGGTGTGTAGGATATCATTTGGATTTATTTGAACAATAATATCCTAAAGTACAAGTATTTTTAAAATTAATTTTTTATGATCTCATTTAATGTAATTTATATTTAAATGTTACTATATTTATAATATTTTTTTCTATAAAACATTGATTTAAAGGTTTTAAATTTCATTAACTAAATAAAATGGGTTTTTAAATGAATTAAAAATGTTTTTTTCTATACATAAAATATTTTTCATAATAATTTACATCCAATTATTATTTTATTTAAAAATATTAAAATTTAATATTATATCATTTTCTATATGGTTCACTTTTAATTATTTTTTCAAAATTTATAAATAATTTTTTTTAATGTTTACTAGAAGAACACATTTCCACACTATGATCCCCTTGATTTATTATGAATATTTGAATATATATACAATAATTGGATTTAAAAGATTATGTTATTCACATTTCTATAATAATTATTATTAGTTAGAAACAAAATAACATTTATCATTATTTTTATGAAATTAATTAAATTTATTTTGATTTTGGGAAAAAATGAGTGTTATCGTAGAAAAAATAAATCTATTATATTTTTTATACATATAATGGATCTTGTACACTATATATTATTATTAGTGGGAATACTATATATCCATCCACTGAATTGGGTAATGAATTTTTTTCAGTAGAAATGATTATTGGAATTAACCGGTTATAAGTTATTCCATAAGAGTGGAAAATGATTGAACCAGAGTGTTGAATATAATATCACTAGGTGAAAAGATGGTTATTATATTGTTTTGATGTGTTTTAAATAGAAATATTTTAATGTTATAAATATGGTATAAGCATTTGAAAATTAGACAATTTGTTTTCAAGAAATTACATTTCCATGGGTTCTCAATGTTTACCATGATACCTTTATAGTAATTATTTGATTTATACAGGTTTTAAATTTTTTACTTGGGAAATGGTTAAATTTTCACATGTGGGTATAATTTATTTTATACACACATTGTCTATCGTGAAAAGGTAAAAAATATTAGGGGTCTCAATTATTTTATATGGATTTAGGGGTTTTTTTTTTTTAATCCCTTACTATGATTTTTATGCTCATCTAGAAATTTCAAATTTTTTTTATAGGATTAAAGGATTTATGAAAACAAAAAAATTTCAAAATATTTTTATGAATACTTTTCTTAAAAAAGGAAAAGACGATTAAATGAATTAGGGGTGTAAATTTAGTTATTTTTTGTGAAAAACATACAATATATTGAAGTTTAAAAACAATTATGTATTGGTATTTACAAATTCTTGTGTACTGTATAACCAAAAGTTGATGTAAATTATATAAAGTGGAATACTCAATTTTTAAATTCAAAATTATGTGTTATTAAATCTATGGGGTTTTATGGTTTCTCATTCTGTCAGGGCCATATGTTATTAATGTAATAATTTTGAGGGAATTGGGTTCCATAGATTGAGATCACTATTCAAATTAAGGTGTTAGGGGGACACATTTGGGAAATGATAGCATATAAAAAGTCCATATTAATCCCTATATTTTGGGGAAATGGTCAATCTTTTCAATTGGAATGGTTTATGGTCTGATAAGTTCCATTCAATGTGGGATGTTCCCTATAATATCCCAAACCTAATATCATGTGTGTTGAGTGGTAGTTCACACCTTACTGACATATTATAATTGATATTCTATGTGGTGGCTAGTCATGGAGGTGTCGTCCCGTATGATATTTAGTAGGGGATTATTTTCCTCTCCAGTTTGATACGTCATGAATAGTATTTCCCTTTGAATTTTTGACTGTGATATTTATTTCCCTTAGTGAGAGTCATTGATACTAAAAAATTCATTTGATGGTTGATCAAATATAATGTGTTTTCATTATTAGATTGGTTGGTGGACTTCATGTGTTTTTTTTTCAAAATTCCTCCTTCGAGAGTTCCCTTTTCCTTTGTTGGGTATGGGTTATGTGTTGTTCAACTTCATTAGTGTGCTACACCACAATCATGTTACCAATATATTTCTAGGGAATTCAACGTGGAATATTTATACTAGCCCTAGAACAACCTATATTCCCACACATGATGTATCTTGGAAGAAGTTAGATAGCTTTTACACTTTATTGATAATACCCAACATAGTGTGTTTTTTGGGGATCTGGGAATATTCATTTTGATTGGTATTAGGTTCGTTTGGAAATTATTTTTGACTTCCTCTATTCTTATATCCCTTTGAAGATTTTGTTATACCTTCGGATGTTTTAACGATGTAAATATTAAAATGTTACATTTCATATAGTTTTTATATCTTTATTTTTTTCAATTTTATTATAGTATTAATGGTTTATCATTGTTATATGATTCCCATTTTATGGCTTACCTTATGTGTGTATTCTTTTTAGTCCTACCATCCAATCCCTAGACTTTTATTGGAATACATTGGGTGGTATATTCATCCTCTTTTCACTTTGGAGGGGTACCAGTGGCATGATTCATAACTAAAATGATTCAATGAATCCATGATAAAAATATTACATTGAAGAATTATTCTAAATGGTTTTCTATTGATTTCTCCAAATAATGATGAAAAAATAATAAGTATGTAGGGAAAATCTTGTGAGATATAGTTTTAATCAAAAATAGATAATTTTACATCTGTTTATTAAATTTTGTGTCTAGATGTAAATAAATCATGAAATAATTTTAATTTAATAACATTGATTGTATAATATAGAAAGAAATATTGATAAAGATTTCTTAACAATATTTTATCAAAAGAATAATTTATAAAGAATAACAAGATTTCACTGGGTGATACATTTTCCTTGGTGAAAAAATAATATAATAAGATACAAAAATATAAATTTTAAATAGTGAATAAATCCATGCTGGAAAATTTAAAAGATTATTTATAAAGTTAATGCATAATTAAGAAGAATAATCTCAATAATAAAATGAATTAATTAACTTTATTTGGAATAAATTATTTACTATATTATTATAATTTCTGAAATAACTATATCACATTATTCAATTATCCTTTTTTGTTTTATTTGTGTCATATAATTGAATATAATTGAAGGATAATTAATAATATGGGTAATTTCTCTTGAATGGATAGTATTATGGAAATTCGTAAGAAATTATAATGATTTCATATTTTTTTAATGTTTTAATTGATCATTTTAGGTGTATTTTAAAAATTGGTTTTCATGATTCTTATCAACTGTTTGTATTCACATCAATAACATTAAAATAAAGTGTCTCCTTGTGTGGAGAAAATTATAAAAAATCAATTGAGAGGCTTCTAGAACCAATCAATATCATGAAAATATCATCTTTTATAAGGTTTTGGAACATGATTCATTAAAATATATGCTTTTTATTCCCTTATTTTTTGTAGCGAGAATAAAATCATAATGTTACGGGGTAAATTTTATTCTTAATTATAGAAAGATGTAAATTTTTTGGAAATATTTGGCTTATTTAAAAATAAAGTACAACTAATTGTGTTTGAATGATTTTTATCAATGTGTTAAAGTGAGTGTAATAAATTAGTTTGTTATTCTAATGATAAATAGGATTATACATCCTAAAATGTTTGAAAATTTGATAAATATATTATATTCATGATAAGTGATGGCAAGCGTAGGAATATATTCGTAACCCACGTTTTTTTACACTAGGACAGTTTACATAGAGAGTTGATCAACGTGGTTTATAGGTAAGAAAGTATTTAATTCATATTAACCCTTAATTGATTCTTTCTTAAAAAATATGTGAGTGTATTTTTTTTGATGAAAAGTGAAGTCCAAGCCCTAGAGACAACTTTTTATTTATAATCAATAAGGGGGAGAATAAAATGTGATATATTTTATACATATTTAGGTATTTTAGGGTATTGATAATAAAAAAAGGTGAGATTGAAGATCTTGTGTCAATGGATATATTTCTTATCAATAATGGGGGTTTTTATGAGTATAAACAGTATAAATATGAGTTTAATGTGTGAAAAAATTGGTGATTTGTTTTTAATTCTGATTCTGTTTTATGTGATTAGATTATCTAGAGATTATATTAATGCAGTTAATAAATTCTTGTTATTTGGAAAAGGAATAATAATTTACTTTTATAGTAAAAAAACATTAATTTTAAGATACTATAAGTTGAGTCTTTAATTTTCATGATACAATCCTTTTTTATGGAAGATTATATTATTTCAAAATGGGAATATGACTAGGTATGGGTCATCTAATGAGGAGAATGTGTTGTGAATATTTACAAAGGGAAGAAGACGCCTGACTTGAATATGAATAATGTAGTTTCATAAGAATCATTTGGATCTCATCATGATTTTTTTGATTAAATTTTCTATCTAGGTCATTATAATTTGATGACTTAGTAAATCGATATTTAAATTTGAGATTATACAACTTTTTTATCATATAAAATAGTTATTGATATTTTGGTTGTGAGTTTTTAAAACATAATATAGTTATTAAAAACTAATAATTATATAATTTTATTCAAAATATTAATATAAAATGTTACATCCCTAAATAATAACACCAATTAAGTATCCTGATATCAAGGAGGAATCAACCAAACTCAATGGTGGATCTGGTTAAAAGTGGAAGATGATGGGTAGTGATCATGGTAGTGCATGGGTAAGAAAGAAGGTCTATATAAGGTGACATAGTTAACCATTAGGAATGAAGGGACAAAGTAATTAAAATATATGATAATGATAATTCCAAATAATAAAATAGTCACATTCCCAACACCATTCTGATGAGGGTGTGTCTTGAAACAACATCTTCCATTATTTTAAAATCACATTTTCTCGAGTAGAAATGACATCATTCACATTATCTTCTTTGCCTTATTAAATGGTTAAAATCCATGCTATTTTTTTAATGTTTTATTTTTCTATTACATGATATAAAATTTAAATTTATGTTTCCATTGTTAAGGAGATAACCTGTGAAGATTATTCAAAGCTCGCCCATGACATTGTTATTATAATGTTTAATAATGATTTGTGGGGTGATATATTATCAAATTAACAAGAAATATGGAATTAAAATTATAGTAAAAAAATATTATCACAGAATAAAACCTACGAACAAGAAATATATTTTCATAGAAATATGTATACATTATAAGTACACAAGATGAATATTTATAAGGTACATGGAAGTTTTAAAGTTTTAGAACGGTGAATATTAATGAAGGATATAATACAGATGATGTTTCATATTCTTGTCTAACATATTTAAATATCAGGATTAATAAAATTCATTTGTAATAAAAAATAAATTTTTAATGAGATATTATAAATATTAATTAAAATTTCATAAAAAATATAGGTTGGATCTTATTATACTATTTGATAATTTGTAACACCACAAATAGGTTTCCAAATGACATTAATTTAACATGTTTGTATATTAATGTTTAATGTGCTAATTTATGGATATTTTGGAATAAAAATACATGATATTCTTAATATCATGTTAGGGTTAAAATGATAAATCTAAAATAAAATTTTAAAAAAATATATTAATTTAGATAAATGAATATTTTAATGAAATGATTATTTATGATCATAAAATTATGATATTTTTTAATGGACTAACATTTCCACTTGTTTATATTATTTGTGAAAAGACCCTCTCAAAATGAAAAATATATTATGATTAAAATGTTTAGAGGGTATTATTTGATACAACAAAATCAAGGGTCAAAAATTATTAATTTTATTAATTTGGTGTTTGTATATAAATTTCATGGGGAAGGATATATAATTCACATTTATATAATGAAATTTGGGGTATAATGTTGATCTTTTCAAGAGTTCAAGGACCTAATAAGAACTAATGAATCCAATATAAACAATTCCATTCATCTTTGAAAGGATGTGGATGATTCCTTCATTGGGGACTTATATGAATTTATCCCAACACTGATGTTTTATTTTAATTGAACTTTTAATAACAGGATATTTTAGATATTATAATATTTATATCTTAATAAATGGTTGAACACAACATGGTGTAGTCTCTCATAATGATGTTGAATAATGTACAATCCTTATGTGATGTTTTTCTTGTTTATTTTTTATTTCATACCAATGGGAGGGTTGATTGTAAATAATTTGACACATCTCTCTTATATGGGATACATGTTCAATTAAATTATGTTAAAATAAAATAGAATGATAAAACATTGTAAAACAGGGTTACACTATTTCACACCTCCTAGTCTCCTGGCATGATCCACTGGGCACTTAAAATGTTATTTGACCTAACCAAGTTTTTTATTGGTTGGTTCTAGTTTTCGATCCTAGTTGATTTAATAAGTTATATGAATTGTATATTTCAGTATGTTTATTAGCTAACTTAGACAATGATAAATAATATCCTTTGGTTAATGATAGTATTGATGTTTCATTAAAAATATGGAATATAAGGAAATGTGTGTTGATGAAATAGATACGGATTACAAGGAACAATAATGATTTACTTAACATGAAGCTTAAAATTGTGGTTGGAGTACATCTATAAAATCTATGTAATGTGATCCATTTTATGATACTGGAATAGGCTGTGTAGGGTAGGTTGATTATGAGATGATCCAACTATACCATACATTCATGAAACATCATGTAATGTTAATATATTTTTTCATATCATAATAAATAACACCCCATAACATATATGTTTATTATATTTTTATATTATATAAACATATATCCTATTTTATAAAATTCTATTTATCTCCCATATATATTCATAACACATGATTCCCTTCTCCAAAAATCATATATAGTACCCTTATTCATAACCTATAAAATAGACACATAATAAAACGTGCTACCCAAAGATAATTAAGCATAAATATATGAGTTATTAATAAAAGATCATAAATGATAATAATATGATAATATTCATATGGGAACATAATAAATGATCTTTTACATTACATAAGATAATTATTACAAATAAAACAAAGGTCATAAACGCTGAGTTAAGGCATGATGCTTTTGCGTAACATAAAACATGTGTAATAGGGGTTTAGATATATAAGTCAACAATAATGAGCCATAAAAACATAACATAATAATTTCAATGAGGCAGAAGTGTATGAAAAAAGATAAAATTTGAAAATTGTTTCCTTTTTCAAGGACCACTGTGAAGACCATCCTCACATTTTGAATAGAGTCCCTCAGTGGATTGGGTTCCCTCCATATTCCATTCAAACATTAACGGAAAGAGACGTATCATAGGTTGGGTTCACTCCAAAACCCTTAAATTTTATATCATGGGATATAAAATGTATCCCAATATGTTATATGTCAATATAAACCATCCCATATAATAATAATAAACTATAATTGTGAGTTCTATGTGAATATGGAAACCCTCAAAAACCCATCATAGGTTAATTAACCCATATAAAAGAAATGAGTTTCATGAAAACATAAATGTAACATTATCATAATAAGTCGATTGAATTAATTTGAGTGGTATGAGAATATCATACGCCTACTGAATCATGTGAATCATCAAATGATGTTTACATAGATAAAAAATGATTTTATAATACAATTATCATGTTAAATTTTAAAAAAATAATAAATAACCATTTATTTTTATAGGTTTTAACAATGAAAAATTTACATATAATGTATAATGTAATTTTATTTCAAAAATAATAAATCATTTAGAGTAATATTTATAATGAATAATACATATAAAATCAGTAAAATTATTTCAGATGTAAAACATCAAAAAGGAATTTTCTATTCACATTTTTAAAGAATGTAAAAAATTGACACATTTAAAAGAAAATAAAAAGAATAATTTATAATTTTGAAAATAATTTTAAATTCAAAATAAAATGAAAATTAAAAATAATTTAATTAAAAATATTAATATTTATAAATAAATTTAAATAATATAATGAGGTAAGAGAATTATTCTCTACTGAAAAGAATTGATGATCTTAGTACCTCTTACAGGAAACCATTATGTTGAATTGTGAAAAAAATAGAATTGAAATTTTATGTTGACATATAAAATCATCAAATAACTAGAGGATAATAAAATATATGGGGCATAAGGGTTTTATTACTTATAATTTCATCAAATAGGGATTTAAACATAAACATTCAAGAATTCTGAGTGAGATTAGAGAAGAAAACTTCACCTTAGACTTCAGATTCCTTAGACATTCTATAACTTCATATATATTAAATTTAGATTTTTTATATATGTATGTGAAATAATTATTGATATTAATTATACTTTATACCATTCATGTATAATTAATTGGTTTCAATATGTTAATTTTTAATTTTCAAATTAAATATTTAGGTCTCAATGGTCTGGTATTCACATGCATGTTCCAGTTTTATTGTTCTTATCCTTGTTACTTGTTCAGGGTTTTATTTATTATAAAATATTAATTATGGTGTTTTAGGATTTATTTAGATGTCATATAGTCATTTTTGGGAACAAATGGAATAATTTTTCATTTAACACAAAAAAATATATTTTTAGGAATTATTGTTGAAATAGTTGATTATATGAATGAATATAATTATATATATTACCATTAAAGAATTATTAACAATATATAAATGAATTATTTTTACATAATATTATTAGTATTTATTTTTACATAGTCATTTTTTATTTAATAATTATAACAAAATTATTATTATTGGTGTCAAACCAACACAAACCATAAACATTTATAATGAATGAATGATTAAGAAAAGGTTATTTGTAACATTATGTTAACATATTTGATGGATTTACGTTCTCATTATTAGTTTTCAAAATTTATTAGGATCATGATGGGACTCTCTAAGATATATTTAATTTTGTGTGTAAAATGACCTAAATAATAGGGATGTAGGTTTATTTTATATAACAAAGTCTATTTATAAATGCGTAATGGATTACGGGGTTCTTTATGAGTTCAGAGAACTTATGAGGTAGTTTGGATTTTCATATAATAATATGGTGTTTAAAATTTCTAATAGTAATTTTCACAATGTTTAATTAGAGTACATGACATGTAATGTTTTCCATGACCATTCCAAATGTTGAATACACGACATGAAATATTACACATCATGTAAGGGTTTCACAACATTTCATGTTAGAAGAAATGTTTTTAATAAATATATTGTGATGGTTTTTTCATCATATATGTTCCTCGTGAACTATAAAACACGAAAAGGGATTAAACATCATGTAATTATTGTGTACATGTCATTTAGGGAGCTATATAGATTTATTCTTATTTAATTGTTCTACATCCTTCCTTTCTCTCAACCTGGGGGGAAATATTGTAGATCTCAATCCCTTCCAGAATTTTTTTTTTGGTGAATGAACATTCATGCAATTGGGGTATGTTTCCTTGGTGAGTGGTCCTTTTAATTATTTTTTCTTTGATCATGGTAGCATCTTCTAATTGTGTTATTAGATCCATTTATTTTTAATGGTAATTTTGTTGATTATATTAAAGATCTATTGTGAGATCTTGTTCTGGTGGAATTATTCCTTTTTTTATAGTGAAATATTTTAAAATTAATGAGGTATGCATTGATAATTACTCTTATAAAACTCTTTTGTTAAATTGAATCAATTATGAGGCCTATAGATAGATTCTATGTCATACGTTGTCAGTATTTTTTCTTTCCTTTGGTTGATCTGAGTACGTACATGTGAGACCTGAGTGTAATGGTAGGTTGGTGAATCTCTAGACTATATAGGTAAAATTCATTACTTTATATTTTGATAAATTATTTTAATTTCTTTAATGGAATGATTTTCTTATTTTATTTATGATTGTGGAATGGGTTTTTGAATAAATATGGGATTGCGTTGATTTTGATAAATGGAAAGAGGTTTTTAAATCATTTTGAAATGGTTTTATGAAATGGTTTTCAACGAATGATATGATGAAATTGTTTGGGAAATAGATCACATGGGAAACCAAGGGTACTTATGTGGAAGGTTTACTAGAATATATTTTCCACTTTTAGGGGGTGTCCTCATGGGTCTTTCCTATGCTCACTTGGCATGTTGTTTTAGGGACTTGTTATGATGATTGGAGTTTCAATTTCTAGAATGTTCATATTCTTTGAAGATGGTATTCATATGCATATAGTCTTGATGCATGTGTTATTTTATATGTTTATAATGATATTCCTAGTAATACTAATAGGGTATGATACTTGGTGTGATGTTATCGATTCTTCTGACATATATGGTTCTTGTTTCCTTGTATTATTTTGAATGTACTTCCATGGTATTGATTTTTATATGTGACACATGATTTGGTTTGAATTCATATATATGTTATGATATTTTTATATGAAATTCATTGAAATAATTTACCTTATATATTTGAAAACTTTAAAATGGGTGAATAAATTTTTTTCCATGCATTTAATAAAAAACATAAATTGTATAACATGACTTTTTTCTTTAAATATGATAATAGATAGACTATTGTTCAAAGATATTATATAGAAGTCCTAAGTAGGACCCTAGTAAGACTGTTAAAATAAACACTACATACACCTTCATATGTGCATTAAATTGGTTATTTATTTCAATTTTTTAACATAATTTCTTCGTAGTGAGATGAAAAGGTTTACTATCAACTAGTGAGTATTACAGTGGGGTTTTTTTCCCATTCTATCACATGGAGACTATTGTAGTAGCTGTTTATCTTCTTTATTCTATGATGTTGAACATTTCATTTTGATATTTTTTTTACCTATTCATTTGTATGACATTCAATTTTGTCTTTATGTTATAAAATATATATTTCCCTGTTATGTTTCATTATTTATTTATGTACATGTGTATATATGTCATGTTGTATCCTTTATGTTTGGATAAATTATTCCCTTTATTTTTTGATAATGCTAAGGTTCTTGACAATAGCCTCTAGGAATGAAGATGGACCTTATGGTATGTGTATTGTTTTGTCAGATACTCGATTGAGAGGGTATTATATTCTATTTCATCACATTTTTGTATCAAAATTGGGCTGACCGTAAGAGTCCATGTATTTTGACATTGGTTCACTTGAGAAAGGGATATCATAACTTGGTTTTTAGGTACCTATAATCTAGCCATATCTTACTATGATGAGACACATCTTTCCATGGTATTTTCATATTTTTGTCTCCTATCATGAGTTATTGTTGTTAATATTAGCCATTTATTATGGGTTTTATATTTTCAAATTAGATTATTCTTTTGTTTTGATAAATTATTTTATTTCAATGTGTAGTAGTATACCTCCATGATGTTTTCTATGAGTTCCTCATGTGGTTAAAACTAATGATCTTCATGGAAATATTCCTATGAATCTAAATTTTATTAGGGATATCTTATGAGGAGTTCATATTGTAAACTAGAATGTAAAATAATCCTATAATATAGTTTTTGTGGAAGAATTAGGATATCTAGGAGACAGATATCAATCGCGTTGTTCATGAATGAGAATCCACCTTTAATTAATGGTATTATTGAACCACTAGTGGTGTATGACTAGCATGACTAGATTAAAATTATCATTTAATTCCTGGATAGATTTGATAATATTGAGTTAAAGTGCATTGTTTTTTGAATTGAGGGTCCGATAAAGCAATGGGGGATTCTATGGTACATGGGGAAAGGCATGTGTGCCTATAGTATAGGTGTTTCAAGGCAGTATTTTTCCAGAAGTTTTTTTTAGAGTCGCTAAGGAAAGAGAAGTTTCTAGAATTCCCCCTTTTTCAACAAGAATAGAATTCATTATCACTGTATAATAATCATCATTCTAAGCTAGTTTTTTTACTCTCCATAGGTTATAAATATTGAACAATTGAAATATGAAAAGTTTTTACTGGGGTTTTGACCAGACATTAGGTCATAATTGTTTTTGGAATCATTCAACCTGTTCCGATATGTTGGATGGGGATATGATGGGATAAATGAACATGGATTGATATGATGAATATTATTCCCATTCTCTTCCACTTATTATAAGATTCATTTGTGTGTTTAGTCAAAATAGTAAGTTGAATGATCATTAATGGAGTGATCTAGTTTTTTCAAGGTTGAAAGCCACTTCATCAACTCCAATACCTATAAATTTATAACAATATGGAATGGTCATACAAACATATATTTCTTGATAATAAATTTTAAATATGGGTAATTTTTTAGGTTTTTATGGTCATCTTCATCATTTTTATCAGCCTATGTTTATGCCTTGATAAGGTTAGGGAGTGGTGGATCTAATTGCTACTATGGTGAGGTAAAATGACTCTAAGACTATAGGGATATAGACATAGTATTTAGGATTTAATCCCCATAAAATAGTAGATGATTTTCCACTCGATTTAGATGTGTGTAAATTAACTGTGAAAGCTACTTCGTTTATTACACATTGAGTTGCAATTGTTTTATTTGATTCTGATACATTCCACATGTTAATATTTGGGTTTTTATATAAACCGACTTCTAATAGAGATAATTTACATTGTTATAGATATAATAACATATTATTAAAGTGGAAAGAGTAGGGGTTTTGGATTATTTCTTGTGTTCTGTAAATAGATTATGCAGTTTTAGTCTTGGATTTTCTCATTCTTGGTCTGGATTTTTTTGAAATCATCATCGAGAAGGATAGGCTTGTTGCACATAATGCAAAGGATTATTGTGATCATTATACAATATTGTATATTATGGTCAATGAGAGCTCATGGGTGTTTTAGGGATATTGGGATTTGAGGTTTAGTCTTACTAGACCTTTCAAACTAGATATCGTGAGTTATTTGTTAGTTGTAGTAGATGATTCTACATGTATTTATTCTATTTTTTATCTTACCACTATTTTTTGTTATTGTCTTGACATTTTCCTAGACGATTTATCTAGGCTCCCTCTAGAGTTGGAGTTAAGTTTTTTTATTTACTATTTTATCTATGAATCCTATTTCAATAGATTCTTGTTATATAGAATAGTGGAGTTGAAAGGGTACCAGATTTAGTTTGATGATCGAATGGTGAAAGTGTTTTGTTCACCCTAGTCTCATTATGTCGGGGTCCCCAGTGCTCTTGGAAATAATGGAATATGGGTATTTCAAAATGATTACACTATAATAAGATTAACAAGATGGTAGATAAGTATAATTTTCCACATGTGGAACATTTGGTTGATTGGTTAAAGGAGGGTATTTGTTTTCAAATACTGATTAATGGTTGGGTAATCATTTTATTAGATTTTAGAAGTCTGGAATAATGAAGATATCTTTCAAGAGCATGTTTGGACATTAAAAATATATTTTTATGTTTTTTGTTCTGACTATGTCTTTTTCAATTTTTATGGATTTGATGAATCAAATATTCAAATATTATCTCAAAACTTTTGTGGTAGTTTTCATGGATGATATTTTGGTATATAAGAGAACCAAGAATGATAACATGCAGTATTTGAGTTTCTTTCTTGAAATCATAAGGGGTCATCATTTGAATTAAATAAGTATAAAAGGAAAATTTTAAATTCAAGAAGTGAAGTTCATAAGGAAAATGTTTTCTGAGAAAGTCTTATCAGTTGACCTTAATTTGGTAAAGGTGTTCTTTTCATGGTATGATCCATCAAAAGTCTTTGAGATTTAGGGAATCTTTAGTCTTGTTGAATACTTTTGATGGATCATTAAGGATTTATCAATGTTGGTGTCACCAATGACTAATCTAACAAGTAAATTGGTGAAATTAATATGGGCCAGAAAGTGACAGTCTACTTTTGAGACGTTGGAATGAGTTCAGGAAACTGCTCATATTTTGATCTTAACTGATCCTATTGTGGGGAATTTAGTTTCTATGGTACTTCTCATGCTTATTTGGGTTTTTTTATCATAAATATGGTCATGTAGTACAATTTTATTCTAGTGCACTTAATCCATATGAGAATATGTATCCCATTCATGATTTATATAATTATATATTTAGGGATATGGTTAAGTGTTGTCGAAAAATTCTTTTAAGGGATAGGATCAATGTATATAGTGAATATACATGTTTGAGATATATCTTTTCACAATGAGAATTTAAAATCATATAAATGTGGAAGGTTTAACACAATCATACATTTGACTAAGATATTTCCTACACCATGAGTAAGGGTAATGTCATTATAGATACTCTTTGTTGGAAAATGACATCTGACACTATTTTGGATTCAAAGGATGTGTGGAATCATATGCGACTTTTTACTCAGTAGTATCTGGATACTCAATATGTTGTCTTAGGTATTATTTTACCAATTTTCAGTTATCATCATCTAAACATGAGTCTATTATTCATATTCATCAATATGATGATACGATTAAAGGTATTATTTAAACTCTATATGGTGGGGATACCATTTCTAGTTAGTTTCCCTCTTAAAATGGTATTCTTGGTTTTCAGGATCATTTTTCATCGCATCACTTTTGAGCATCTCTTTTGTTTTTTATTTTCAAATATCATTATGGGTTTTTCATCTTGAAATTATGAATATTTTTTTGGATATGATATGGAGATTCTGATTTCTAGGGATGAATCATGAAATTACTGATTTTATGTTTTTTTATTACACTTTATAATTGAAAAAGTCATCGAATCTAAAACCTTATGGCTTCCTTTATCCTCTTCTGGTTCATGTTTTGAAATTGGATGTGAAATACATGGACTTTTTTGGTTGGATATAATAAACTCACCTAGGTTGTAATTCAATTTGGATGGTTATGGATCATCTAACCAATTAATCTCATTTCATTCCAATCAAAGACACTACTAATTATAAAGATCTGGACACACAATATGTGAATGATATTGTGACGTTATATAGTGTTCCTTCTACTTCCATTTCATATATGGATCCTAGGTTTACATTGAGTTTTTGGATGATTCTGTTGATGGGGAATAAGAGTCATGTCAAACTGTGTACAATGAATCATCTACAGACAGATGGTCAGATAGAGCATGTTATTTTGATTATGGAAGGTATTATTTATTATTGTGTCAATATTTTTCTGTATCATGGGATAGAAATATGGTAGTTGTTGTGTTTTCATAAAATAATAGTTTCTTAGTTATAGAACCTAAAGGATCCTTTCATGAATTTTTAGGGTCTCTACTATAGATTACCTATTTGATAGGAAGAGGTGGGTGATGGTATTTCGTTGTGAAACTTTTGGTTCGTGATACTTCTAAAATGATTATCGATATAAATTTATGTCTTGATATAGTGTATAATCGATATAAATATTATGTGTATCAATAGAATTTTCATTTAGAGTTCTCTATTGGTTACTGAGTTTTATAGAATGTTTCTCCTAGGTTGGGACACTATTATCAAGGAATATTGAGAATGTTGGATTCATGATATGTTGGAAAATTTAATTTCACTTGTCATCTTCATAAGTTTTCGTATAAGTTTAATTAATTAGTTCAGTTGACATGAATTCAAAATGTTTTTTATATCACAATACTTAAGAAATACTATCCAGATCCCCTCACGTTTGGAGTTTTGAAGATATTATTTAGAAACATTTGTTTTTTGTTTTGGAGAATCTAATATATATCATTGACTCTCATGTGAAATTATTTTTTTGGGAGTCAATATAATTGGACCTAGTGGTATTTAATCATTTAATATTTTTTCTTGAGACTTTGGAGTGTTATTCATTAATGAGGGATTAGTGGATTCACCTCTTTATTTAACATAATGATTCCACATGATTTCTTAGGGTCATAAGGTCTTATAGTGGTTTGTGTATTACCTCATGTTACCCCCATTATAGTGTTTACATTCTCTATGTTGATTTTCCTCATTAATTGGGTATGTCATCTGAAACTTGATGATTGAGAGAAATAGTTGGGAACATAACCAAAATTTTAGGGATGTATGTTTATTTTAATTAATGGAGTTCTTCTATAAAGGTGTAATGCATTTGAAATTTTATACCTGAGTTCAATGAAAAGGCAAATTGGTATGGGTTTTCATGTAAAAATATTCTATTTTGTGTTTTTTATATTTATTTAAATTTTATTTTATGTGAGTATATGATTTGTAATGTTCACCTAGATAAAGATGTGAGATTAATAGATAACAAGATATATTACATTCCATGAAATGGTTACACTTTGTGTAATGTTAAAAGATCAATTTTTTTCTAAAAATGGAAGTAGATATGATAGCATTTGTTGACCCCAAAAATTACATGATGTCAAAAGGGATTATACAACATGAAAATGTCATGAACATGTATTTTAAGGTACTAAATTGGTTTAATCAAATTTATTTCTTCCACATCCCTCATTTATCTCAACCTAGGGATCCTCCTTGATGATTTTCGATACCTATAACACATTGTGATCTTTTTATGAAGTTATTGATAATTATTTCAGTTGAGGATCATTTCTCTGGGTTATTTATCCTTTATGATTCTTCATTTCCATATATTGTGGTGGAATTGATGGATTGTGTTATCAGATCCATTAATCTGTAATGGTAATTCTTTTGATTATTTTCTAGATCCATTATGAGATGTTATTCCAGGAGAAAATTTATTTTTTGTTGTCATGAGGTTAGTGTGTGATATTTATGTATGTTTTGATATTTTCCGTAACATAAGCTTTTGTTAAATTAAATTGGTTCTGTTATGTGTATATTGATTATAGGACCTCTGTTATCATTGCTGGTTTTCTTATTGTTTTGGATCACATTATAGGGCTACGTTTCTAAATTACATTTCGTTGATTTGAGATAAATTTTTTATTAAGTGAAATGGAATGATTTAGTTATTTTTGTGTGCTTTTAAATGTCTTTTTTATAAAACAATATTTTCCTTGTGTTTTGATAAATGAAATGGGGTTTTTAAATCATAGAAAAATGTTTATTCGAAATTTTTTTCAAATAAAGTAATGATTAAATAGTATGTTTATTTTTTTAAAATTATTCCACATGGGAAACCTTAGGAATATAGTAGGGAGGTGTAGTAGTAGGCCTCATCATCTTTCTAGAGTTTTCTCAGGGGGATTTCCACTAATCTTTATGCCTATTTTTATAAGGACCTGTTTGACTAGTTTGGTGGTTCACTTTCATAGTTTTTCTTATACTCTCTAGTCTTGAGACATATGTCTAGAGGATTGATGTGTATGATATTTTCTATGATTTGGTTCGACTATCCTTGATATCCTGACCTAGTGTAATCATTGGTGTGATGTTTCTTGTTTTTTTGACCGATTTCGGTACTTTTGAAATGTACTAATTTGAGTGCACATCCATATTTTTGGTTTTCATATTTGGTGAATGTTTTTTTTAACATCCTAAATATATTATGATATATTTATATGTAATTATTTGAATGATTTTTAATAGTATTATTTGAAAATGTGAAAAACTGGTATATTAAATTTTATCCCTGCTTTTGAAGAAAAACTACTAATCTACATATCAAGACTTATTTTAATTAATGTTGAAAATTCATGGATTGAAATTCAAGGATGTGATAGGGAACTATGGGGTGATACCCAACTAATATTATTAGCTCAAACCCTTTATACCCATTCATAGATACACAGACCTAGTTATTTTATCGATGCAATGAAAGGAAAGGAACTAAAGTGAGTAAGAGTGGTTTGCTGTCACCTGGGTCTGGGTAACATGGTAGTGAGATGGTGGGGGTTTTCCCAAAATATCACATATAGAGTATTGGAATCGATTTTTATATTTTTTTCCTTTATTTTTGAACTTCTATCTTAGATATTTTTTTTATAATATTTCAGATGTTTTACATCTATTGTTCTATTTATTTTAGGACATACATATTTTCCTGTTTTTAGACTCTGTTTCATTTTATACATGTGTATGTATGACATATTGTCAACATTATGTTGGGATAAATCATTATCAATATTGGATATTGATGCCTGAGTGCTAGAAACCTGCTTGTGGGGATCTGGAACACCCTTCAAATATATGGAAATTCAATTCAGGTACCATTTTGATAGGGTATTTGGGTCAGGTTCATCACATTATTATATAGTAATAACGTCACATTTAAAAAGGATTAATTATTCCAAAATCAATTTAATAATTTGATCTACATCATTCAATAATAGTTATATAATGATGATATAGAATAATTATTACGGAAAATATAATAGTATTGTTAAACACATGAATCTCCTCTCAGAGAGCCTCTTAGAAATGAGGGGGATGGAAATCATTCATAGAATAAAATGTTATAAAACATAACAAAATTCTGGGAGGGAGAAAATATGGTTAGAAAATCAAGAAATATATACGTAATGTTTGTGTCGATGAGGATTTTGGATGGTACTTTTTATACATGAGAATATGTGATATTTTTGTAAATACAAACTTGTTAAGATAAAAAGAATCACATTTTAAAATAACGTGGTTCCAAAATTATCAATTAACAGGGATAATAAAATGGGATTTTATGAAATCCCTCATCCACCAATTAAGGGGTAATTTTTTTCTAATATTTTAGGACCTTACCCATTAATTTAACATTCTTATTTTATTTTAGACTTTGATATGGTGACAATTTTTTTCCTTGCAACTTATTTATATGGCCAATGATAAAATTTACCATATTAAATAATATAAATATATTTATTTCAAATTTTAATGATATTTTACTATATTAAATTTCTAAAGGTGGTTGAAATTAATTTTAATAAAAGTACACATAACGCAACAAAATCTTGTTTCAGATAATGACATTTTAATTATAAAAATTGATATATATATATATATATATATATTCATACCCACATAATAATCGTTAAATGATTGGTAACATTATTGAATATAATTATAAATAATTAATTTCATTAAAATTGATAAATAAAATACGAAAAATATAACTTTAAAATGAAGCATATAATATATAATTAAAATTATTTTAAAATCAAAACTTTTTTTGTTATCCATGAATAGTTAATGCAGTACCTTTTATTTTTACTTAAATATTTAATGAATGATATTAATATAATTTAATAATAACTTCATGCATGTTATAAATATATTTTATTGAAAAAATTCATGAAAATTAATAAATTTAAAATATTTTAAAGAAAATAATATTTAAAAATTATTTGTATTTTCTTATTTGAATTATAGACCTATATTTTAAAATATTGTCTAATTTTATAATGACGTTTCTTTTAAATAACTTGTAATTTATTTAATACTATATTATAATATTTTAATATTCTAATTTTAGTGTTTCATGTCTCACAAGATATAGAACATGTTACATTTATTTAAATGGATATTCATGTTAAAATCTCGGGGTGTTAATTTCTACCCAAAAAAAATCCTTGATATCAAATTACTCTTGTTAAAAAAATTAGTGTACTTTTTCCTCATGTTGTCTTTAGGTTCCCACATTTCTTCCTTAAAATTATTATTTTTATAAGGAATAATAAATAAATAATTTTAATTGTTTCATATAACTTTATCACTATGATCCAAGATTTATACTAGTTGTTCCTCATAAGAGATATAACGCTCTAGTTGAAAAAAATATATGATTATTTTATTTGATGGGTTAGGTACGTACATCCTAAAATGTTATATATGTAATACATTATTCATAGGAGAGATGATTAGTGGAAGAGAAAGGAAGTAATATACTTTAACAAAACATTCAAGGATTTCATAATGGATCATTTATATAGGGATCAGATTTCTCTTATTCTTGAATCTCATAACCTTCATCCAATTTTATTTTTAATTAAATCAATTATATTAAAAATAAAAAAATATTACAAATAATTATTATAATAGTTATTGTATAATGTTTTTATAGTTTTAATTTATTGTTGAATGGTTTGAAAATTCTCCAACATTTCAGGGGTAAGATTCTTCCTAAACTGCATATGTTCTCTAAATTCATCACAATAAGTTGTTTCTTTGATTCTATTATCATATATATAATTATATGGTTCCATCTTAATTATATTATGGAAAATATTATTTTATTACATATCTATTAAATGACGTTTCTGGTAAAAACCCTCTTTTAAAATCATTTGAAAAGATATTAACATGTATTCTAGATTTTAATGTCCCTTTTAAACAAAGCATTATTCAGAGGTTGATAAGTATTACCAAAGAAGAAATTTATATTCAATTTTTTTAATATTTATCCTAGAAATTTAGATAAACTATGAATCTTGATCTAATACAGTTTAATGTAGTTCTCCATATAGCTTTACCATTATAATTTTGTATATAAATTGAATTTTTTCTTGGTAGAATTATTCCTCAAATTGTAATCATGTGATCCATATTCATAAGGATATCAACTGGAACCCTAATATAAATACTTATTTTAAAAATAAATGGAATACCTAGAAGAAATACAGATTGATGTTCTCTAATTTCTCCCCATGTATGTGTAATATTTACATGATGTACTTAAATTTTAATCACATGTCCTTAAATTTTTATAAATCCATGATTAAAGAGACATAAAAAATAATATCCCTCTTCATTTATTCAATCCAAAAATAAATCTTGATATACATATACATCATTTTTATAATAGGATGAATATAAAATGATGATATTTCTTCACCATCACACCAATCCTACAATTTTTTATTGAGGGAAAAAATACATTTTCCCAAAATCATATAATTCTATCATTTCCAAGGTTTAACTCTAGATTATTTCAGAAACGCCTATCATAGGGTGTGGAAAAATAAATTTAATTTCACTAGTCTAGCACATTGGTGGACCATGGTCATCTCTCTTAAGAAAATTTTCAGTCATTCAGTCACTTAATCAAATTCACCAAAACTACTTATTTTTGTTGTTTTTATTTAATCATGGAATGGAATATAATTTAATTTTATTAAAATATGAATATATCTTGCACCGAAAAGTGTAATTAATGAAGAATTAATGATATATTTATGGGTTGGTTTGTACGTTCCATCATTCTCCTTGTTGGTTCTTAAATTACGTCTAATAATTCAATTCTATAATACTATTCATGAATTACTATTATTTTATTTTTTAGTAAGAAATATTGAATGAATGTAGTAGTCTTAAAAACATATTATCCAATAATCATGGTTTATGGAAAACCTCGATTTAGAGTGTGACATCTTCCAAGACATGGCTCCAACGTATGTTGTTTCTTTTACAAAATGGCTCAAATACATTATATGAAGAGCTTGAATGCAGTATAAGGGATGAAATTTTATTAATAAAAAAATAGAAAATTATTTTGAGTTTAGTGTCATAGTGGATGATCTTCACACCCGTGAACATCACTCTTTCTCATCACAATATTAATTAAATGTAACAATTTAAGCGGGGAATAAATGAAATTGCCACATACCTCCCCTGGGCCAAGTCTTGCGTTACCCGATATTTTTTTATGTATGAGGTCATGGTGGATAATATGAGATGAAGAAAATAAGAATAAAAAGAGGTAATATAGATAAGAATTAAAGGTGGTTCGGTGGAAGAAAACACAAAATTAAATACCATGCATGATTTTTTTAGATATCTAAATTACAGTTGAAAACTAAAAGAAAAATAAATGCAACGAATACATTAAGATAAGGAAATGGGGAAGATTTTCTAATGGTATAATTTGGTGGAGATCTCCCCCTTCATTCCTTTTATGGAATTTGATGGAAAATGGGATGATTTGGGAATGACGAAATCTCCTCGTTTTATAGGGGGAATTTGTTTTTTTGAAAATGATGCATTTTATCCCCAATAAATGACCTATTCACATTTTCCATCCTTAAATAGTGTTGTTCAGATATATCATGATCATTTAACCCTCCAAATTTTATATTCATTAAATGTGGTATGTAGTTGTTATGAATTGTTCATTGAATGTGACTTTTTCTAGCAGAAATTACATGGAAGCGTATATCAATATATATCATTCAATTTCCACATCAATGGATTCCAAAATCAATGTAATTTATTTTTGGACCACAGATTTGAGTCCTATTTCAAATCTAGGGGTAATCTCCTCCATTGGAGTTATGTAACCTGATTTATACGTTTGTTATAGAGGTAGTTCAAGCCTATACTCCAGGAACATTTCCCACCTTTAGTGAATATTCTAGGCCTCTAGATGCTCGAATAATCTCCTAGACAATAGACAAATCCTTGGAAAAAAATCATGAATTTCAAAAAAATCACTCAATTAGGAATTATATTTTTAATGAAATTACCAAAATACCCTTGTGGTAAAAATATATCAAAAATCCATAATTAATCACTTTTCACATTTTTTATAAAAACACATCATAAATCTAAAATTGATACATATAAGCTCAAATTTATATATTGGGAGGGTTAAAAAATTTAAATGCATATAAAAAAGTTGGAAAATATTAACATTTTCAATTAACCCACACTTAATCTATGCTTTTCCTCAAGAATAAAATATCATCATCGAAATCAGAGGACCCCGATGATACCAATATTAAAATTCCAATGTAAAAATATTAGAAAAATTAAATATAAATTTCAAAAATCCACATGATCTATCAAAAATAACATCCATGGAAACTACACCAGTTTGATTAATAATTGTATTTCATGCTCTCAAAAAAATTTATAACTAAATATTGCATAAGGGATAACCTAGGACTTTATCTTGTGGTGTTGATGCGGTTAATCAATTGTGACTTATAATTCATTTTCACTATAAAATTTTCATGTATGAAGTAAAACCAAAAGAAATTTATTTTTGAGAAATAAGTATTCAAGATAATGAAATGTAAATTTTCAATGCATAATATAGAGAGAATTAATGGAGTCAAAATGATGTAAGATAGAATGGAGATCCTCTCGGGAGATTATTTAGAGTGAACCTTCACTGTCTCTTTTTAGCGTCAAATTTACATAATTAGAATGCTCCATCATCTACATGAACATCCACTTTTACCTACGGGTTTACATATATGATTCACTAAATGATAGTAGAGAGACCACACATCCACCTCCTCGATCAAGGGAGAATATTGTAGAAGAGAATGATAAGCGTCAGGTGGTATGTGGAGACACAAAGGTATATTTCCCAGTAAGATCCCCCTAGGCCTAAAACTATTTAAATAAGAAATAAAAAACCTGATTTTATAATTACATGAATTCAACATTGGATTGGTCCCATGAGATCTTCCTTAGGTTATTTTCTAATGATCACAAGTATAATAGATCATAGTGTAGAATAATTGAGGGACAAATAAAGATTATAAATGAGAATGAGATTAAGTGTAATTTAACGATATATTACAAAATCATAATGTTGTTATAATTAAACAAAAAAAACAATAGAAAATGCCCACATATAAGTATCAATTTAACTTCTCATTTTTCAAAGACATAATCAGATCATGTATTTTACTTTTCCAATTTGAAAACTGATGTAACATCTCTTTTTATTTATTCATTCTCCTCAATTCATTATTATTAATGATGCCACATCATGATATACATTACCATTGAATCATTCCTCTCCTGTCTCACGATAAAAATAAATTATATTTTCACTCATGACATAATAATATGTTCTTTATCCATAGGCTGGTAAATATCCTAATTTCTCCACATTATAATGAAAAAAAGAAGATAAAATCATGAGGACTTTTCAATAATAGTTCAATTGAACATGAGGCTTATGGTTGGTAGTATTCGATGCACTAAAAAAATAATGCTCGAGTAGGATGTTTTTATCTTATGTAAAATTTCCTGATATAATAAATAAATTTGTAACGAATATCTTTCCTTCAAAGTTGCAACACAATCCTCCACAAAACTCAAAGTAAGGTCATGGTCATGTAAATCACAATGACTGATTTGTGCACCCTCTTTAATTTTTTTTCTTCTGTACTTTTTTTGAAATTTATGATTAGATAAAACTTCACATTCCTCACCTAACCACATAATATTAGAAGATTTATAGTTTTGAAAATAATGATTTTCCCCAAATCATAATAATTTTTAACATTTTTTTTCTTTTTTGAATTTTTTATTTAAGTGTGGAAATGAAATTAAGATGTGAATGAATGAATGAAATGATTTTTATCATTTCCTAATATATCTCCCCCACACTTATTCCTTATAATGAATATTTTCCCATTCACCATAATCCCATTACGCCCAAAATTCAACTTTAAACTATCACAAAAAATCCAAGAGTTGGGTAGGAATGGATAAAAATGGATTGAAACATGGAACATTCATATAATGATCATTCATGGGCTCTATGGGATTAAAATTAAATAATTTATATGTGGTCTTTATAGATAAGATCTTTTCTAAAGGACCTCATTCATTTTAAAAGTTTTTTTGCACATTCATGACTTTGACAAGTTTGAATGGAAGTTAGGGTCAGAGACATCGCCCAATATCTCTCAAGAAATATGTTAAATATAACATAGAAAATATGTGGTCTAAATATACACTAAGTAATGAGATCTATGATATTGGAAAATCACTCAACACATGATTAATAATAATAAATAAATTCCAAAAATATTTGAAATTCAAAGCATAAAATATGATCAGAATTTCATTTACATGAATCTATCAAATCCATAAAATCACACGTCATCATTTCAATATCTATGCTCCACTAAAACATTAATTTCCCCCTTTTACTCATTCAATTTCATTAACATTGAAAAACTAAATCATGTAATAACTGTTTTTTTGAAGAAACTCATGTCTCCAAGACAAGTCAAATAATGAATTAATTATAGTGTGTACATGAAAATATTATCTTTAAGGATAAAAAGAAGTATTGGACTAAAAAATTTAAGGAGATTAAAATATTAAACAATAAAAATAAACTCCCTTTCCCTTGAATCTTAGTCCTTCTTTTCCACTATTTTAGGATTCCCTCTTACATCATGAAACTATAAAAGAAAAAAACTAAATTATGAACAAGGATCATGTAATTTAAGCTCACATATATAAGAGGGAGGGGGATAAATTACATCCAAGTAAATAAAAATGAAATATAAATTTCTAGAATTAATGTAAAGACAAATCATGGTATGATCCCCCAGGCAGGACCAGAATTGACACTACCTCTTGTGGGCAGTACTAGCTATTATCCAAAGTCTAGTGGTGGTTGGATCTTATTTGCAATGAATAAACATATCTAGATTTCTCATAATCCACTTATTTTTTATTTCTGAGGAGATCTCCATGGATAGAGTACACCAGATCTTCCCCATTTCCATCGTGGTAAAACTTGCATAACAGGGATACAATGAAGTATGAAACCACATCGTATTTTGTTGCTAATTTTGTAACAGCCTATTTCTCTTCTTGTATTCCCTCTAGTGAATATTCAATGTCTTCTAGAACCTCCAAGTGTTCCTTAATTGGTGAATCACCTTTTTCATCATCAGTCTCTAGGGAATAATAAAGGATATTTGAAGTTGAAATATCAAAACTAGTAGCTCTAATGATCAATTTATTTTCATTAAAATTAAAATAGTATGAGTTAAAGAACGTATCAAATCCTTGAGTTAGTTCATATTCATTCCCTTTTTCAGTGGAAACAAGATCTTGTAGTTGATCAATAACAAATGGAAGTAGCTAGTCATGCTCCTCTATTTCATGGATCACCTAGAAAAAATCAAGGATGCCTAAGGGAAACTCTTCTTAGACTATCACCACATGATAAAAATTCTGGAATGTAAAGGGAGAACTCAGTTCTCCCTCAATCCATCGCTACCAAAAAATGTGGTTCATTCCCTCCCTCAGGCCAGCTATGAGTTCTTTAAATGAATCCTCCCAATTATTTGATTTCTAAAATCATCTAATCTATTAGACAATAATGGAAACACAATCCACTATAAACAAGGGGGAGTCAATAATTTGTTCTTACACCACTAGTTAAATATTCGATTAATTAAAGAAATTTTCATTTGAAAACATCATAGGATAATATAAAAAATTATTATATTTTATAGAAAATAAAATTAAATAATTAAAAAAATATGAATTTTGAAAAGGGATTCTATATAAATAATTTTCTCCCCAGAAAATATTCTATGATTGATGCACGCCTGTCATGAGGAATGAAAAAAATCATTTTAATACTATAGCATACTGGCTAACCAGGGACGTATCTCTGGAGGTTCTTTTTCAGTTATTCACTCACTTAATCTGATTCACATAAACTATATATTTTTTTATTCTTATTTAATCTTATAATGGAATTTAATTTAGTTTAAATAAAAGATAAAACTAACATGAAATAAGAAAATTTATAAATTGAATATAGAACCTGGACTTTATGAGTAATTATGCGTGTTCCATCATTATACATTTTGGCGTTTAAATTTAATTTGATAATTAAATTCAGATATATAATTCATGAATTACTATTCCTTTACTTACTAGTGAAAATTCTGTAATTATTTTAGAAATCTTATCTTCAAAACCTCCTATAATCAAGGGTTATGGTAAACCTCAATCGAGGGTGTGACATCTTCCAAGAACCATCATAATCATTTTCCTTTTAATCTACTGAATATATCAAAGTCATCATAAAAAGAGATTGTATTTAGTGTAAGAGAACTAAAATATTTAATATATTAATAGAAATTATTTTGAGTTTAGTTTCATGGTGGATGATCACCACACCCATGCACATCACTATTTCTCATAAAAAACATATCAAAATGTATGAATTTAAGCGCAGAATAAATGCAATTGCCACATACATCCCCCGATACAAGCCTCAAGTTAGCCTATCATTTTGTGCGTATGAGGTCATAGTGGATAATATGAGAACAATAAAATAACAAAAGATAGAGAAAATACGGATAAGAAAGTAGGGTGGTTGGGTAGAAGGAAATAAATTAAAAACAATGCATTGATTTATTAGATATCAAAGTGATAATTGAAAAATAAAAAATAAAGAAAATAAATATATTAATAATATGAAATTTGGAATGTTTGAAGATGGTCTCAATCAGTGGAGATCTCCCACTTGGTCCCTTGGAACTAATGGGATGAAAAATGGAATGATTCAAGATGGAGGTGATCTCCTCCTATTAAAGACAGAATTTTTTCTCTGACAGATGATGTGTTTTATCCCAAAAAATAACCTCTTTGCGCATTCCATCTTTAAATAGTGATGTTAATAATTATTATAATCATTCACCCCCCAAACTTTTGCATTTTTTTCCATCGGATGTGGTAGTTATAAATTTTTCAATGAATATGACTTTTTGGGCCAAAATTACCAAGAATCATCCTTCAATGTATATCATTAAATATTAACCAAAATGGATTCTATCCTCCATGTAATTTGTTATTTAAAATATAATTTGATTCCTACTTAATATCTATGTGGAATCCCATTAATTAAAGATATGTATCCCGATATATGCATCTATTATGGAGGTGGGGTCCATGATATCCTCTTGGAAAATTTCCCAACATCAACAAATTTCTCTATCCTCTATATACTCAAATGATCCCCTATCCAGAATACATAGTTTTAGGAAATGAATCATAGATATTAGAAAAAAAGGAATCAATCATTTTGAAATTAAATATTTATATAAATTACATGAATTTACTTGTGTTAAAAAAATTCAAAAAACCATAAATAACCACTTTTAATTTTTTTTTTCAAAACACATCATAAATCCAAAAATTAATACATATAAGATCATATTTTTAAATTGGGAGGGCTAAAACAACTTAATTTCATATATTTTTTTTAAATATTATCTTTATCAATATTATTTACCTTATTTTGTTGATCCATATCTGCATTCTTGGAATACATAATATTCAAGTGGATTTAATATTGAATAATCATTTGAAAAAGATAGTATTTACACCCTAATTATATGATTTCAAAGCCCATCCTTTAAAAATCGAAGGGTATTTGGTCTCATTAATTCATTATCATAGATAATGTATCTTGATCCTTCCTACATAGATAATAAAATAACTTATTTTACTTATTAGGGTGGTAATATATTTAAATGTTAGGGTAATTGATCTACTCAAACTATCTCCCATGACACATTATCAGAACCTAATATATGAATATATACATTATGATTTTTTGAATATTATACATATCCTAAAATTCACTATAATTAAATAGCATAAAAATATTTTGTGAAGTAATTTCTGATGCAATATCAAAATCTTCTGTATGAAAATTATTATAATTAACAATTACTTGGCATGGGGCATATACTCTACTTTATCATTTTACATGATTAAAAATAACAATCACACCTATAATTCATCTTAATAAATCACCAAAATTTATCCACTTAAAGGTAATGTGGCTATAGTTTCACTAACCAACAATCTCTTATGCTTCTAGATGTTTTCTTCACATTCATGTTTCTAAAGGAACATCACACCGTTCGGAGTAAAAATGGTTTTTTTAAATGAATTGCAACATCCCAGTTCCAGGTGCCTCCCAGAAGTGCCCCGTACTTGGCTAGACACATGGCCTCAGATGCATTTCCCTAAACTCCAGAGGCCGCCAACTAGCAGCGAGTGCCCTAGATGTGATAGTGGGGAATCTATGTCTTCTATGGAAGAGTAACATAGAGGAAATAAAAATAAAACAATAGAAGAAATAGTGACTATAACATAAAATATTAAACAACAGAAGTCTAAAGAAATAAAAAACTAGAGCACATATATAAATGATGCATGATACATTTGTCTATGAAAGAATCCAAACAAGTCACAATGATAGATTAAATTACTAAACCAAGACACAAAGAAAATAAATAAACTCCAACAACATAGCAAGCCTCATCTTGGTCCCATGATCTCCAGCTCCACATAAATCATGGGAAAAAAGTAGAAGGGTGATTTCCCTTCTCTATAACTAAAAAAATATAATCTGTTTGGGCCCAAAAGCATGACCCAAACAGGGTGTTATATCAATCCTTGTAGGCAACCACCCAATGATATGTCCCTAACAGTCAATTAATATATATATATATAAGGAAAAATGAAAAATGAATAAAATAAAAAGGAAGTACGCAATGTATACAATATCACAGTTTAAATTACATTCATTTTCATTTATTAGTTAATAATCCAAAAATCATAAGTAACCCTCTGGGATGAAATCATAGCCTAACCCCATTGGTTCAACCAATAAAACAGAAGAAACCCTCTAGAATGTACACAAATTCTAACCCCTCGGGTTCATCTTTAACACAGACTCCAGGAGGAAGCACTCACATTCAATTACCCATGTGGTCTCTTTTCGGTAACTATAGACACACTAAGGAATCACCCATCATCCAATTCCCATTGTGTTCTCACAACAGGGAACTATAAACACTCTAAGGGATCACAAAGTCCACCCCCATGGTCTCACAATGTTAATATAAAAAGACACTCTTGATAATCCCTTAGCATCCACTCTCCCTATGGTCTACTACACCGGGTTCCCACAGACCTATGTAAGTTAATATTGCACAAAAGATATATGGAAACCAAGGTAAACCTCAAAAACTACTTGGCTAAAAATTCTACAACATCTCACAGCTTTTCAAATAAAATAACTCCATCCTAACAGTACTAGGCATGGAAAACAATGTATCATAAATAGAAAAGCTAGACCAAATGTCAATATCAAGAAAACATGGGAAGCACATACATAGAATGGTAAATAACCCAATTTACAATAATAAATCCTTCCCTCAATAACACAAGGAATATCAGGCAGTAATAAGGCTAATAACAATAAACACGCAACACCCCAAACAAGAGTATTGGAATCCTTTTCACATAAAACTAAAAAACTAACTATGAAAAGGAACAAACCACCATACTCATAATTGTATGATCTATATAGTTGAATACCAACCATTGATTCGACATAGAACCTTGTAGGTCTATATAAACGCTAAAAAAGTTCAATTGATGATATATCATGAATGAGGAGGAATCCATAAATGAGACTTTAGATGATGTAAGAGCTTACAATGGAGATTATAACACAATTGAAGGCAGAAAATTTAGAGAACAGATGCTGAGTTGGGGGGGGGTTCATAGAAGGATCACATTGTTCTATCACTCCTAGACTAGACGAATGGAGACTAAGGGTGTTCTATTGATTAGACGTGACCCTGGTCTGTTTAATGAAATAAAAAAAATAAAAGGCATGTTATTAAAGGGTACATAGACTATGCTTTCTTTAAATGGTATCCTCCTGATGCGGTCTCTAGGTCATCTCACATGGCCATGTACTCAGTTGTTATACGGCATGTATACTATTACCTGGGACTACCGGGTATGCGGCGTGTACTCCTGACATTTACTAAAACTTCACTATATCACAAAAACATCCAAAAATCAAGATTCATTCAAAAAAATAATATATGGGTTCTTACAATCTTTCCCCCTTAAATAAATTCATCTCCGAATTTCATTATCAAGGAGGCGTAGAGGAAGAGTCCCCGAATAGATCCAGCCACTATAATCATTCATTGGCCTCCCTATGCCAATTATTGTTTTGTACCCGCACGTACTATCATTGAACTCATAAAATATTAATTGTATGGACACAAAGAACCATTTAACTAAGTTCAAAAATCCATATAGGATGTTCCTCTAATTATGCGTCCACCTATATCTCAACCCCCTCAAGTTGGAAAACCTGATACAGGTCGGAGAAGTAACACCACAGCTATGAAATGTGGAAAATGTTATGCATATCCCAGTACCTCCGAGGTAACTGCAAATGAAATGAAACTGGAATTACTTTCTCCAATACCTCATAAAGACAAATATATCTTGGAGAAGTCTTTCCTAGTCTCATAATTCTTCTGTGTCCCAACTATGGTGTGACTCACAGGAAAACCTGATCTTCAACCTCAAACTCCAGATTCCATCTTTGTTGATCAGGGAAAGACTACTGTCATGACTATGTAGTGTACATCCTCTTCTAAATCAAATCTATCTATTATGTGGTATCTTGAACAAGACAAGGCTCCAACATAACTGCCTCTCCTACCTCTAGCCAGTATAAGGTTGATTGGCATGGCCTACCATACAAATCCTCATAAGGTTCTGTCTGAATAGATTCATGAAAACAATTATTGCATGCAAACTCCAAAAGATATATGTGCTTATACCAATAACCACCAAAAACCAGGATGCATGCTCGAATCATGTCCTCATACACCTGAATCGTATGCTAGCAATGGACATCTGTCTGGGGGTGGTAAGCTGTACTCAGAAGTACCTATGTACACAAATCCCTCTGAAATCCATGCCAGAACAAAGAAGTAAAACGAGCATCCCTTTCAAAAATAATGGATTGTAGAAATCCATGTAAACACACAATATCATGGATGTACGACCTTCCCAACCCATCTACACTAAAGTTATCCTTGATTGGTATAAAGTGAACAACCTTTAAGAGTCTGCCAATGAAAACCTAAAATGCATCATTCCCTCATGGAAACCTCAGAAAACCTATCACGAAATCCATCACGACATCATTCCACTTCCACTCGTGAATGGGTATCTTCTTCAAAATCCCCGCTAGTCGCAGATTCTCAACCTTCAACTACTTATAGGTGGAGTACAACTTGACAATCCCAGAAACATCTCTCTTCATACATGGCCACCAATGCTAATGGTGCAGATATCAGTACATCATGGTGACAGATGGATGAACTGCCCAAACCGAGTAATCGAATTCTCGCATCTGCTCCATGCGTATGTCCGCTGACACCCATATGTGCCCATGAAAACACAAGATCTTATCCTTTCCTACTGTCTATCCAGGAATAGTGTCTTGTCCTGTCACACTCTCCCTTATAACTAGGCCATGATCCTCAAATAGCTTCCGCATTTGCACTTGATCATGTAGAGTAGAGGTAACAATAATAGAAGAAAGGAATGTCTTCCCATGTCTATCATTCACATCCACATGAATCTCTGAGAATAGGTACAAAAACTTCCACTCAATATTTCCCCCTAAACTGCTTGTATTTGAGTCCACCTTCTCAGGGAATAAGCCATTTTGTTTCCCTTCCCTGGTGTGTAGGAAAGCTCAGTGATAAAGGAGTGAAGGTACTTAACCCACCTTGTCTATCTCAGATTCAGAGGGCGCCGAGTGATGATATAGATGAGACTTTTTTGGTTGGTGAAAAAAAATGTTCAACCAAAATATAATGTCTCCAAAAGTGTAATGCATGAACAACTATAGCTAAATCAAGATCGTGTATTGGATAATTCCTCCCATGTGGACTCAACCACCAAGACCCTTATGCAATGACTCCTTCTCCTGATATAAACCAGATCCCAGACTGATACCTGATGCATCACAGAATACAGAATAGCTCTTCCCCAACATTGACAATACTAGTTTTGGTATTGAATTCAGCCTCCATTTCATCTTTTGAAAGGATGACTTTCAAGAATCTGACAAAAAGTACTTCTCACCATTTTTTTCAGGCCCTTCAGTGGAACTGCTATGTGTGAGAAGTCCTGTATGAAACTTCTGTAGAAACCAGATCACCCTTGAAAACTCTTTACCACAATTATTTTCTTCGTATGCTCCTAGAAAACATCTTCCCTCACTTTATATATGTCTATTAATTCTCTTATCTCTAATATGACATGACCCAATAAGTGAATTTGGTCCATCCAATGTGTCGTTTTGAGACCTTAGTATATAACTGATGCTCTATTAGTCTACTCAAAATGATCTCAGGATGTGTGGTTGGGTCATGTCTAATGTGAATTCACTCCATGATATAATCCCCAAAGACAACCACGAAAGAATCCAGTTATGGATGAAACCTTTAATTCATCAGAGCCATGAAATCAACAGACACGTTCATGAGACCAAACAGCATAACCAAATAATTATATAGACCATACCAGCTTCGAAAGGCTTTAAGAGGTATATATGATGGTCTAACATGAAACTGATAATAAATGTATCTCATGTAAATCATGGAGAACACATGGGCTCCTCGAATCTGATCAAATAGATCATCAACCCTTGGAAAGGGATATCAATTCTTGATCGTCAACTAGTTCAATGTCCGATATTCTACACTATGTTGGAGTGTACTGTCCACCTTCTTAGAAAATAGTGGAGGCAAACCCCATGGAGAAGTACTAGGTCGGATGAAACCCTTTTCCAGAAACTCAGCCAACTACATATTAAACTCATATAACATAGGTGTAGACATCCTATATGGATGAATAGACACCATTTCTACACCTATCACAAGACAAATAGATAATTATATGCCTCTCTCTTAGGAAAAACAGAAAATTCCCCTAGAATTCCATCTATGAATTGATCCACCACTGGAGGAAATTCAATATATGAGGTCCCCTTTTCATCGAGGTATAGACTAGAAATATGGGATGTAACTCTTCCAAAACCATGTTTCTCGGGTCCCGCTCTACACACCTGGACATCCTATTCACTATTGTGCAGAAGAAAACCACCCTCTAGTGATGTGAAACTAACCCTATAATGATAACAGTTAGAAATACCTTGGAAGGGATCTAGCCAGTTCATTCTGAGAGTGATATCATATCATGTCATCTATAAAACATAATGGTCCCATAAGAAGTGACACCCACCAAGATCAATAGAGCACTCCTTGCACTATTGGAAACTAGTCATTCTTGTTCCAAATGGAGTGCCCAGTGTCATGATTTTAGCAGAATAAATGATATAGAGTCCAAGGATCTCAACAATAACATCAGATATAAAACTATGGGAAGACTTAGTACCAAAAAGCGCAGAATCTAAAACCAGGGAAACTAGGATCGTACCTCGAACTGCAGAGGGTTTGAGATCCTGCTCTTGTTGGGTCTACTCCACTGCAAAACTCTGGCCTATATCACGGCCCTGGGACCCTTCCTGATCACCCTAAGCTATTCCACCCAATTGTTTCTAAAATCCTATTGACTGGCTACCAAGGCCACAAACTCCACCTTATCCTTAATGGCCAGACGAACTCTAGTTCCTAGAATGATGAGAAAATGGTGGACCTACTTTAGTATAGGGATTCGAAACAAAAAAAATTATCACCAACTGCTTGTGGGATGAATTGACAGAACTACTGAAGACGACCCATCTTGTTGCACGATCATCACTCAACAGGGTCTCTCAGGGAATGTGGCATTGTATTCAGACTATTCCCACAGTAGTAGCACACAACCTAGAAACTAGAAGAAGTATCCCTTCTACTATGATCTACATGTGTATACTTACCTGCGATGCATCCCGATCTTAGTATGAGGGGTAAAATCTCTAGATTATGAATCGCCCTGTCTCCAAACACCATAATCCCTCATATTGCGCTCTTTGATCAACTCCTAGTTGAATATAGAGGTGATGAAATTCAACATGAAGATGTTCACCTGAGATTTGATGTCATGCATGAGACCATCCAAAATCCTCCTCACCAGAAATAACTCATCACCTCCATGAATTGGTGCAATGAACTGCAGCTTTGTGAAGGGATAAGAGTACTCAATAACTGAGAGAGTACCCTACTCCAGACTCATGAACTCTTGGGCTCGATCGGCGCTCAAGGTCTTTGGGTAAAGGTAGTCATAGAAGGCACACTATTACTCATCCCATGGCAAGAGCCGCTGGTGCCCCGCCAGTGATATCACATCCCACCATCTCTTGACAGATTCCTGAAGCATATAGGTAGCAAGATTCACCCTCATTTCAGGAGGTGACTCTAGATGCTCAAAGATAGATAGCATGTATTCTAACAATGACCATTCATTATGAGGTCCTCCTTCCCCTATGAAGATGGGTGGATGCTTCTATTTAAAAACCAGCATTACTTCTACCATAGACATGGCATGATTTAACCCACCCCTAAAGTTCTACAAGAACCTCATAAATTTCTATCATAATTGTTCATAGGAACCTGGATTCGAGATAATAGATGGTTCCAAGACTCACACTAAAGGAGGATATGTTGGTAGTCCCTCATCAACCATGTCTCTTGTCTGATCACTGCCCTATAACTGGTGTATAATCGGAGGTCGTCTTTGTGGCATGACTCAGCAAGGTCAATCACACACCTTATACCAAGATTATCAAGGATTGAAACATAGATGTGTAATATGGGAATAAGAGAAAGAAATAATTAAATATTATAAAAGGGTGGATACATGACGTGTATAACTTCTACAAGGAATGTTTCATTAATCCTCCACATGGGCATGTAATCCTGGAAACCAAGGTCGTGTAATACTCTATACACACGATGTCTTCTCCCCAGACACAGGTTGTACATGAAACATGTTCTACTACCCATGTTATTCTACAGTACTAACCCACACAGTTCTCCTAAAGAAATACTACACGGCATGTTTGTGCCAAAAATGGTGTGTACTAGACGAACTTCACTGACCTGTGGTGTTAGTCACATAGTCAGTTACATGGTTGACTCTACACAATGTGTTTGTACCAGAAACATTGTATACTAACTACCCATTATCCACCCGTGTCATTGTTCATACGTCAAGACACATGGTCTATACACACATCATGTACATCCAGTAAATGGTGTGTTCCACTAAATATTTACCAACCTCATGTCTCTTTCCACATAGCCATGACACGATCAAAGACTACACGGCGTGTACATAGAGTAGACAACGTGTACATAAGAAAAAAATTCTCCTCCCAAAAATAAGGATACATGTCATGTAATTATCATTAAAAGCTGTGTATTCAAGGTTGTTCTGAACAGTAAGCCTCATAAGCTACTCTGGAACCCCAAAAACCCTAAAACGAACATTAAGGAGCCAAATTATGATTTGTTTGGCCCCATAATCCTTGAAACCCAAAGTGTGGAATCTCTTAAATGACATATAAAAACCTAACAGAGCAATGATCCACCATATTCTGGTCCATGAGGGCCCATAACACCTCAAGAACCAAAGTTTGGCATTCATTAAAAATAATACAAAAATATTATAAATACCCTATCCAATAGCAGGTATTCTATCAAGGAATCTATCACAAAATTATGCATTTCTATCACAACATCTATCATAACAACATGAAATCATTAATCAACCCTAAAAGGCATTGCAAGGATGCCTGAAATGTGATCTCTAGCAAGATCCAATATGATGCATGAGATGGCACACCCTAATCTAATAGATTTGAAATAGAAATAGAACCTCAATAATATCAATAATAACATCAAAAAACATATGAATCACCCAAAAATGAAATCAAAGAAACTTTTATAAATTAAAAACAAGAAAAATTGAAATAATCGAAGTAAATCGTCTTTTTTATATACATGGGTTAGATAATACCATGCACAACATATTAAAAAAAACATATTATTTAATATACATAGTTATAGGCTCCAAAGAGTAAGATAGGAAGAAAATAATTCCTCGGATACCAATTTGAAATGTTCTTGTTCTGGGTGCTTCCTAGAGGTTCCCCATATCTGGTTGGTCACAGAGCCTCAGGGACATTTCCTCAAATGCTAGAGGCTGCTGACTAGCAGCGAGGGCCATGAGTGTGATAGTGGAGAAACTTTTCCCTCATTGAAAGAGCAACAATGTGGAAATAAATAGATTACAACAGTATAAACAAGGATAGTACCATACAATAGTAAATAGTGGAAGACTTAAGAAAAAAACTAGATCCCATATATAAATGATGCATGATACATATGTCTATGAAAGTATCCAAAGAAGTCAAAATGCTATAATAGAGTATGAAACCAAAGTAAAATGAAAGAAATATACTCCAAAAACATCAAAAGCCTCATCATGGTCCCATGCTCTCCATCTCCACAGCAATAAAGTAACAAAAGTAGAATGGTTCTTTCCCTTATCTAGAACTATAACAATATAATCTGTTTGTGCCTAAAATCATGACCCAAATAGTGTGTGAAAAGTATATCAGTAGGAAACCACCCAAATATAAATGCCTAACAGTCAGTGAATATATATGGCAAGAAAAATGAAAAATGAAACAATAAACAAGGAAGTACTAAATGTAAACAATACTACAGGTTAAATTAAATTCATTTCCATTTATTAGAAAATCAACCAGCAATCATAAGTAACCCTATGGGAATTACTCACTACTGAACCCCTTTTGTTCAACAAATCAAACACAAACAACCCTCCAGGATGAACTCACTATCTAAACCATCTCATTCATCTTTACCATAGACTCTCTGAGGAAGCACTCACTGAAAATTCCCCATGTGGTCTTATTTCGATAACTATAGACACTATGAGGATGCACTCAATGTCCAATTCCACCTTTGGTCTCATAAGCAATAACTACAAACAATCTGAGGGGGCACAAATTCCATCCACCCAATGGTCTCACAATGTAAATGTAAACAAACACTCCAGAGAAGTCCTCAAGGTCCATTCTCCCAACGCTATACTATAGCAGGTTCCCACACCCCCATGTATGTTAAACGTGCACAAACGATATATGGAATCCAAAGTAAACCTCACGAACTACTTGAAAAAAATGATAAATACTCCCAACATGTCAGATAAAATCACTTCATCCTAACAGTACTAGTCATGGAAAAAATAGTAGACTAATAGGGAAAACTAGACCAAATAGTCAATATTAAGAAAAAATGGGAACCACATCCATAGCAAGGTAAATAACACTATATACAGACATAAATCCTATACTCTAGCACACAAGGAATAGCAGACAATGCCAGAGCTAATAACCATAAACACAAAATACCACAAAGAAGGATATTGGGATATTTTTAACATATAACTCAAAGACTAACTACGAAAAAGAACAAACCACCTACCTAGGCATTGTACGATCTATATAGATTAATCAAAGCCCTTGATTCAACATAGAACATAATAGATCTACAAAATCACTAAAAACGTTCAATAGATGATATATAATGAAAGAGGAGGAATCAGGAAATGATGGTTTATAAGAAGGAACAGTTTATCGTGGCAATTCAAACGCAATCGACGATGGTCCATTTAGAGAAAAAATAGCGAGTAGTGGGATCAGAGAAGGATTGTGCAATACGGTCACTCATGGACGAGACGAAGGAAGGGTAAGGGTGGTCTGTAGATTAGACATGACCCCAATCTATTTAATGAAATAAAAAGAAAGTACACAATGTGTTTTTCAAGGGTACACAACGTGTACTTTCTAAAACTTCCCCTGCTTTAGGTGGTCTCTGGGTTACCCCATGAGGCCATGTGCTCCGCCGTTATACGACTAGCACACGGCTAACCATGGAAACCAGGTACCCGACATGTACTTATAAGTACACAACATGTACTCATGAAATTCCCATAAATTCAAATTTTTCTAAAAAACAACAAGAAAACAAGATTTATACCTGAAAAAATGAATATCTGGTTTCTTACAAAAATCCTGAAAATTTTCTCAAAAATAATTGAAATTATCCATACAATCCATGGAATCTATGGATCTCAGTTATAGTGGTTTAACTAAGATATTATTAAATTACAAAATGTTTAAAGGATCTGTTCAAATAACCTCACATGGGATTAAATGCTATTGGTATATTAAATTATGTTGCATGAATTCACACCTACTAAATTTTTAAAACTGATTATAATTTCCAATTTTCTTTAAAATGAACCTTGAATTGTATTCATTATCTTTTTTGATCAAAGAATATATGATAATTTCATCTATAAAGACTCCCAAAAACTAGTAATGGTAATGTATTAAAACATAATTAATTATATCCATTAATATATCAAGTTATTTTTAAGTAAATATTAGATCACTATGAGTTCATATAGCCCATATCATATATAAAAGGCTTTCATGGATACATATCCTAAATTCACCTGTAATTATTGATATATAAATCTAATTTTATTATAATAGTATGATATCTTGGAGAGGGGGAGGTTTTGAATCAATGGTCACTTTATTTTATGAATTATTATCTAAAAATATAACATATAAAACAAGTTATAGATTCAATTAAATTAAATATATCTCTTAACCACACAATATTTTCAGTAAATATAAAGATAGATAATCACATAAAATTTACATGGATTGGTATGAAGACCAACTCCTTGGCATTTTGGTTATCATCCATATCATGAATAATGTTTTTAAATTATTTTAGGATTATAAAGGGATATGAATCAATTGGTTTTTTACCCCAGTAATTGTTCCTCCAGATTACATATGTTCTACACCCCAAAAATAAACAATTATAAAATCTTTGGTTACACCACTCAACTATAAATCTTGTATCTACATCATTCTTTAATGATTATACACCACATCCCCCATCGTTTTTAGAAAATGGTTCTATAGGATATCTATAAAAACATTCTTTTTCTTTCATGATACACAATATAAATATCATATTATTCAAATATTATATCTCCCAAATCAAGTTGGATCACCTTTTATGGTATGTAACAAAATTAGTTTTGTTAAAAAAAATATTTATAGTTTTTTTCTTAAAAAATAATCCAACTATTTGAAATACCTATATAATTATAACTCTTAAACATCCAAGAGCATCATCCAGAAAACATCCATAGAATAATTTATATCAGGTATTCTACATCATATATTCTCTCCTTAATCTATTGTGGTTTGTAAATATCACATCTTTTTGACGCTCTTCGGTAATTAGGGCTATATTTATTGCACCTAAATCCGAAACACTTTGTCTTATTTTTATCTTTTAAATGAACTTCATATGGTGAACCTCATTATAATTATCTTATGTTAGATTAACCATGTCCTGATGTTATTATTTTATATGATCTTTTCATCGAATCTATTTCAAGGCCTCTTCTATATGAAAATCTCTTTTTCAAACATGTTAGAACTCTATAGACAACTTGCACCATTACCTCAAAACATGAGTTCTTTTTCTAAATCTTTTTAAAAAATTGTACATGTTCATATTGTTCTTTCACTACTTTTTATAGAAACTATTTCTATAAAATACCATGAGATATCATGGGATCCCATAATTCAAACATTGAATTTTCCTACTCAAATCAAATTATTTTGACCACCGTTGAACATTATTGAAATTTAGAGTCAAATTTCATTACAAAATATTACATAAAACTCATTGTTAATGTTTTATCAAACATTATCAATGGTTTTCTTGATTTATAATAATTTAAAGAACATATCAAGATCATTACAATGTTGAATACAATGAATAGATATGTAAATATCTTAAAATATTTTTCTGGAGTACAATCATTATGGAGGTTCCATACAATATGACCTTATACGAACTACAATTTCCAATGGAATTTGTATGGTATAAATATTTATTTCAATGTCTGATAAACTCACAACATATAATTATCTCATCTAACATCATCAGGAATACTATTTCCAATCATCTCAAAATTCCATTATTTAATGATTTAATAATTCTATAACTAATGAAATCTCATTCCTCTGGGACTCTTATAACATCATATTTCCTTGTTTATTTCTGGTATATCTGATGATATTTTTAGGATTATTTCTATTGGTGGTTCATTAATTATCATCTTTCACCATCTATTATACATAATATTACTCTTTATCCTAAAATAATTTTTATTCTCTCTATCTGGTACAACATAACTCTATATTATGATTCTTTTACCCTTTATCTATTGGGATAAAATTGTTATTTTTCCTCTTATGAAATCATAAATCTCTATGTGATGAAATTTTATGTATTTAGATATATTATTACTTCAAAACATTTTTTCTTTTGATGGAAATTGTATGATTAACATTGTTTCATTAAATCATCCTATATAAAAACTTTGAAACTCCCCATATGTTCATCCAAAACTTCATGAACTCATAACATGAACATTGTATTGTTTCACCATTAACATTGCAACTGAAACATTGTTCTATTATAGAACATAAACTGATGGTACTCGTTATTCTCAACTCGGAATTGTATAATTTGTACTTTTAAATTTTCCATCTAAATATTTGTACAAATGAATCAGTGAACATCATAAATCATAATTCATTCATTTTTAATGAGGACTTCAAAAAAATCCATCCAATAATAATGTAAAATATTTCCATTTATGAAAAGTCATCTAGGATCGTGAATATATCCATCACGTTTGGTAACATAAATATCAATACTTCATTTTAAGAAATTGTATTATTTCATAAATCATAGAATAGATATTTTAAAAACTTCTCCATTTCTCTACAATTAACTTATTCCACAAACACATGTTGAAATTTTGAAATCAAATGCAGCCAATAGACTATTTAACCAATAATCTCCTCCTTTTTTTTCAATATCCTTTTACGACATTAAAGATTTTCAATGTCAACATCCTTACTCAATAAAATATTCCCAATATAATGATTTATTTTTTATTTTCTCCCCCTATGTTCATTATCTACCTAATTGATAATTAAATGGAATGGTTAACATATAGAACACCACAACATATCTTCTTTCCTCGTCAAATCTTGTAAAAATTATTTGAGAGTAGAATAAGATTGAATTATTTTTTTAACAAATATCCTTTAACCAAAGAGATATATGTCTATATGTGTGAACATTATATATAAAATAATAATGTATACTCATGGTGATCAATTATTTCCGTAATAACTATTCAATGTAATATTTTTCTCAGGTTCGTTACATTATCATTATATTGGGGGAAATTTGATTAAGTTTGTTAAGATAAAAACTACATAAATCTCAACATCATATTCCCCAAAAAAGAGTCACACTCCACCATTAATCATGATAGTGGTTATATTCCTTAATGGATGTATCATTTTTAATATAAAACAAATAAAAAAACATAGTTAACATCTCTACTTCTTATCCTTAAATATCCTACAAAGTAGTTAAAAGAATCAAGTATATTGGTAAAAAAGAGGATACTATGTGTTACATAAAATAAACAATCATATTGATAATATTCTCTTAGTATTTACTTATTCCTATTATACTTATCTTTTTCATGGGATATTCTTTCTTCCTAGTGATCATCTATGAAAAGGTTCAATATAGTTTTCTTTACATATGTTGAATCTTCAGAAGAATTTGTTGTCTTATCTTCATTACCTAAGGGTTTCAAAACATTTTAATTCTTTCATATTGGGATTAAAATATAGCTAACAAATAATTATCACCATAATAACTTTTCTCAAACCTCATGCATTTCATATAAATACATAAATCATTATTTGATGAAAAATTGTAAACAATTTTGTTCAAATATATTCAATCATCGCATTAATTTTAATATTTTTTCATCTTACGATCATTATTTTCATCCTCATTTCACATTCATGAAAATGATTTTCATTTATTCAAATCATATATCCCACTTGATTCATTATATTTTCCTGGTAGAGTAATATTATACATGTAGGAGTAGGATTTATTCCCGAATACTCCACAACACAAGTAGTGACATATAAATTTTAATCTTTTAGACTGATAATAGTTACAATATGATGTTTTTTATAGTTTTTTAATTATTATATATGGTATTCATTGATAAGTGGGGAATATTCATGATGTATCTCATTATATCATCATGGAAGTTGATTTCACACAAATATATTTTTTACATGTTATTTAAACCATATCTTTAAATAATGAATTCAATGAAAAAGTAGTTGTTGATTGATATTTCTTTGGGGGAATAAACCTCCCATTTTGGACCCTTCATTTCACCATATAGATAAAATTATCCCTTATCCTAGAATTATTATGTTAATTATTTTCTTATAATAACTTGGACCGGTGGAGGATGGTGCGGGTTCTGGTCCGCTCTGAGGGCGATTCGGGAGCCTCTTGTATCGTGCAAGGTTAGCGATGGGTTCCCCCCATTTTCTTTGCTCCATCCTTCTCGCTAGAGGTGAGATACCTGCAAGGGATCCTCGTGCGGCTTCTAATGCCGATATTAGTCAGCGGTGCTCCGTTAGGGTATCTATGGCCACTGAGAGGGATTTATCCAGTAGATCTTCACGTGAGTTAAAGACAGCAGCGACGAGCGAAGCTATTGACGATCGCCGACCCTCCATGCATGCCGAGCTGAAAGATCAACGCTGGAATGCGGCAGTGAATGCTGAGAATGACATATCCCATAGATCTATGGGAGTTGACGTGAATATGGTGGGATTGGAAGAAGAGAATGTTCTTGGGATCCCGGTGGTGAACGCTGCACTCAATCGGCGATCGACTTCGGTTGTAGAAATGAATGGTGTTGTAGCGGTGATGGCTGATTTACAGGAGGATGGCCAATCTGTGGGCAAGGTGACCTCTGTTTTCCCTTTGGATGAGTCGGATATGTCTCGACCTACAGTGGGGAGGGTGGAAAATCTCCCTTTGGATAAGGTGGAGATGAGACCTCCATCTGGTAATTTGATAGATGTGGAGAACTCTAGCAAAGGCCTTAATGGAATTGAAAGGATTGGGGATTCCAATTGGCATTCCAATTTTGGGAATGATTGTGCAACTGATAAAATCGTGAAAAAGGGTAACACTACCCATGTTGTTTCCAGCAGGGAGGCTATTCTTAGCAGATTTAAGCTTTGTGAGAATTCAATAATCAAGATACTTGTTCTTCCTATTGGAGGAAAAGTTTGGAAGATAGATGATTTGATTCGAAAGTTATGTTCTATATGGGGGTTTTGTGATGGGAGATGTATACCTATGGGACGAGGATTTTTTTCACATTATTTTTCCATTGGAGGATCTGAAGTGAAGAGTTTGGGGGATCAGATCAATTGCTCTAAAGCCAAGTATGATTTGCTTTCAGAAATGTTATTTCTGTTTCAATCCTTTCTCTTTAAAAAACACTCGAGTTCATGTTTGGGTCAAAATTTTTGGTATTCACTAGATCCAATGGAATCCTAAGATACTTTTTGACATTTCTTCTGTTGTGGGTATTCTAATTAAAATGGATAGGACCACTAAGGCTGCAAAATTTGGTTATTATGCTAGAGTTCTGGTGGATGTTGATCTATGTTCTTGCCTGATTCATAATATAGTTTTGTCTGCATTGGATGATGATATCTCCCTAAAGGTGGAATATGAGAGATTACCTAACTTTTGTTGTAATTGTCAAGTTATTGGACATGATAAAGAGAAGTGTTGTAAAAATGTTGTATTCACTTTTTAGTTCAGCAAAAGGGAATTTTGAGACTTCTTGTAGGAGGAAGATAAAGAGGCAATAAACGCAACATCATTCTGTTGGCGGAAGACAATCCCCTACTGATAGAGTTAATGAGTACATGAGTACTAAAGTAGTGGATGATGCCTCCCAAGAGCTTTCACAAGAGCCTCAAGTTGCGAAGGATACTGAAAAAGGTTTGCTGGTGCACACAGAGGAATGTAGGCCTCAGACTGGATCTGGGACAAGGGTGGCCCCGACATTGGCGCCTGAGCTTGGTGTGAATGCCCGAACAGAGGTTAGTATAGAATCTCGAGTGATTTTGGGGAAGACACAGGCAGGTGCTGGTCTTGTGATCGAGGAGCGACAATCTCCGAGTGATGGTGCAAATATTTCACAAACTCAAGAGGAAATTATTAAACGTAAGGAGACACAGGGCATCCAAGGAAGGTGGGATGATGTAGAGGATAACTCTCCAAAAAAAAAACAACATATAGTCAGGTTTTTTCTAAAGGAAAAAACATTGTTGTGGATACTGAAGATTTTCAACTTGTTCCTCCTAAGAAAGCATGATGTAGGAAAGATTACTCATATCTGAAGCCAACTATGATTATGAGGTCTCATGGTCCTCTAGATTATTATTCGGATTAGTATGGTGATTATGAATGTGACTTTGACATTTGAGTTTCCTATAGTTATGTTTGGCATGAGGGCATGACTGCTTGTATGACCCCGTCCATCTCACTTTGATTTTTTTCCTTAATATAAAGGGCTCTGCCCTAACCTTTCTGCTATAATACCTTGGACCGGTATGAACAATATTTTCCCAATAAACAAGTGTTATCCCCCCACATGGGGACAAGCCACAATTCCAAATGGTTCAACATTCCATTAATTGTTCTGAAATGTCAAAACACATTAATATAGTGTTTTTTTACCTCACTCGCACATACCATCGGATACATACCAATAATCCAGAAATCCTGATAACTATTCCATGAAAAACATCTATAATTATGGAGTTATAATCAGGTAGGATCCTGAATGTAATTGTACCCCTTGTTGACTTTGGTAGAAAACTTTATCTCATTTATCCCGTTAACTTTTTGTGGTGTCACATTTAACCCCTTTACAGAAAAACGTCACCACGTTGAATCCTACATGTCACCCCATCAAGGGCCATCACACATCTAGATGGGTTCATAAAATGATATTAATGTTACAATTAGGCCTAACAGTAACCAAGTTAACCTAATGACACATTTTCCCCTCATTATGTCCCAACCATATGTCTAAACTGCTCATCGAAATTTTGATATTACCCACAATCCAATAAATTCTTTTTTTCAGTTTTTTCCCTCAATCACACACACCATGGGATACTTCCTAGGTGATAAACCATCATAATCACTAATCTATAAAAACATATTTAGATAAGAAGTTCTTATAAAATATGATCTTTAAAATAATGGTGATTTTTTCCCATGGATGGTAACATTTGGCCCTTTCAACTTTTCAACTTCATAGGGTTCCAAATATATAATCATACATGAGTCACTTTTTCTTGTAAGAAATAGTTATTGTATCTTGAAAAACAAAAATTCTTTCTCATGCATTCTTTTTGTAAGATAGTTTACCATATTTTCAAATTCATCTTCCCCAAACCATTTCATCTAACTTTTCTTAAAAATGGTTATTTCATTATTTTTATGATTCCCTAGACATTCCAGTATTTATTCCTGATTTTATGTAATCCTTTGAAGATCAACCACATAAATTTATATTATTTAATATCATTAGGTAATTTCACTACCTTTTTAATACTCAAACCATTCTAATAATTTGAATCTTTAACATAATTTTTAATGTATTTCTCAATCATCTTTCTTTTATTATTCAAATAGGCATTCTTCTCAATAGATTATTCTAATTTTTCATTTAGAATGTAATCATGTTTTTCTTATTTTTATAAAATCATAACCTCCCAATGAATATATTTTACATATAACATGATATAATAAGATAACATGAAAATTATATTCATTTTTGTATGATAAATCATCCAACTATATTTTTCTAAGAAATATTTTTTTCTCCTTTTGAGGAAACTTTTTATTATATTTCTTGAATATTTTCATGTGACTTCTTATCTTCTATTTTTACATATATTAATAATTATTATACTAATGATATCTCTCTATAAAATGATCACTATCATTAAATATATATATTTTATGATATAGTGTTTTTTCCTTTCTAGTTTCCTTTTTTGAATATCGTAGAAATAAAAAAAATATTATGAAGAATTACTTATCTGCCTCAACGACATCTTAATATCCTGATTCCTCTTCTTCTATTTACATATATATAAACATACATTTTCTCCTAGAATTTAAATCTATGTAGTCCATATCCATTATCTTAAGGACTGTTTCAATTATCACTCTATATGATATGATAATATTTTAATGTTAATCATAAAATATATCCTCTCATCCTTCTAGAAATGACACCTTTTTATCAAATATTTCTAAAAATATTTTCAACAGTTTCTTAATAAAATATTAATTATACATTATATCACAAAAAACAACTTATATTTTTGATAATATTAATAAATCATGTAATGTAGACATCAATATTTTAATTATCACCCATATTAAAATTTTTAAATATTATATAGAAAATTTACGACATTGTTTCCATAATATTGAAATTTACTTCATAGTTTATAATCAACTTATCCCATATTAGTTTTGAATTTTTCAACCCCATTATCTTTATAAAAACCCTCTCAGTGATATCCATCAAAATTTAATTTGAATATTATCCATATACTTCTATATTTATATTATTAGATCATATCATAGCCCCCTAATTAATGGGTGGAAACCCCACTTTTGAAACATCTCTCACTTATATGACAATAGATATAAGATATGTTAGCATCATATTCCTCCATCAATTAATGTTAATTTCATTAAATACAGGAACAACCTTAATTTTATTTGAATTATAATTTTCCATTCTCAATAGATATGATGATCCTTAATATTGAACCTATTATGTAATACCAATTTATGTTCTCAAATTAGTGTGAGGTCATTGGGAAGGGGACAGGTAAATAAATTATTGCCTTCATTTATAATTTCTTTTAATTATACCTCTAAAACATGATAGATATTTGATCCCATCAAATATATCTATCAACCTCAATTTGTATGCAGTAAATATTAAGAGAAACATTAACGTGTTATTTATATGGTTTTGTACAAAGACCTACTATCTGACTAGTTCTTTATCCACTACAATAAGTATACTTTTATTAATGTCATTATGGATTATAAAGGTAAAATAATCAACATGTTTTATACCCATGTAACTACTTCTCTAACTATCCTTGGATTTACAACCCAGAAATCAAGACTCTTGTTATAGTTGTTTATACCCCCCCATTATCCTTATTGTATATACTTTCATATCTGTTGGTTATAAAACCCACCAAAATTCCTATTCAACATTTGGTACTACACCCCAATTATGTGATCTTTCTTTCACATTTTATGATCAAATGTAGAAAGTTCATCCTCATATGATTTAATTTTTCTAGAATAAATTTAAAACTCTTTCACTAGTTTAACACTTATTTCTAATCTTCAACAACTTTATTAGATGTTTGATGGTCTATAAAAATCATCCTAATCATAGAATGTCCTAGATAAATTTAAATATCCATATTTTGGTAACAATATTGGGAAAATCCATAGAAATACGTTCATCATGTTTTCTCTATTTGGTATGTTCTCCTTATTCAAAGGCTCTCAATATATTCCACCTCTATATGGTGTTCATTGTTTCTCAATGCTCTATTTGAGGAAACACAGTTTATTACAAACAAATTTTTCTACTTTCTTTGATACACTAAATCCAGTGAACCTTTATCTCATGTTCCTCCATTTGTTATATCTATTTCTAATGCTCCTACTTCATTTGGTTTTCCAAATATTGGATCATTGTGCACAAATCTTCTATTTAATAATATATCATTGATCCAAAAACGAACTCAAAGATATAATAAAATATCTATATACAAACCAAATCACTTCATATCCTTCAAGTGAATCAAAAATTAAATTTTTTTACTATGGATTTACCCTTTGTAGTAACGTCCTAATCCAGGTGACATAGACAAATTACCTAATACAGTCTATCACATGATCCCAGGCATGCCTCTACTTACGCTAGAGGATATCAACTAGTATTGGGGGTCTAACATCGGTCATTGGGAATCAATACCCACATTATCATAGTAATAAACCAGTGGAAATAAATAATAAATTAACAAAATAATGAAATAACATAACCTAAATAATATAAAATCCAAAAATGAACAAAACTATAAATATGATATCAATACTAAATAGTACATATGCCATGGTAATATAAGTGAAAATTCCATAACAAAACTCAAAATTAAAGACTATAAAAAGACCCAAGAGGGTTTGAAACCCCATATGGTTTCCTCATACATTATCCATCTCTAATCAATAAACTAATACAAGGAATATTCTCTTTTGATATCCTGCAATAATGAAATCTAATCTGGTATCGACCAAGTAGCCTAAAAAGGGTGTGAGTACAAATCAGTAGTCCACCCCAAATGGTTTTAAAAATAATATTTAGTTAATAATAGTGTATGTAGTTGTATAAATATATAATTTAATTTCATAATAAAATATTTTTCACATTGTAAATTATTATTTATTTAACTACATAACAACTGGGTTCCATAGACACACAAACCATATCATATATCATAATTCCATTGTAACATGAAATAAATTGTTACCATTAATTATCTCAATTCAAACATGAATTACATTGATACCATTCATTGTCTCAATTCACTCATGAATACCATTACAACTATTCATTTTCTCAATTCACACGTGAATGCCAATGTTATAATTCATTGTCTCAATTCACACATGAATTCAATTATTACCATTCATCATCTCATTTCTCAAATCAATTCCATTTTTACCATTAATTATTTCAATACCAATCCATTAATTAACTCAACAATTAATTAAACATCTATATGCCATTAAATAGCACAATAATTTACTAATCTACTCAATCCATTTAATTTACTTAGTAATTAATTAATCATATCAATATCATTACCCCCAAATCCCAATTCATATAAACAATATATCAATAGTTAATTAAACAACCAATAATATAAAATCAATAATATTAATATTTCATAATTAATTTGACAATTAACAATCTCAAATCAACAGCATCAATAGGTCATAATAAATTCATCAATTAATTATCTCAGATAAAAAATCTTTGTATCTCGTAATTATTTCTATAATTAACTATCTTAATGTCTCATAATCATTTCAATAAATGAAAATCCCAAATAAACAATCTCAATATATCATAATTAATTCAACAATTAATTATCCAATTAAAAAAATTCAATATCCCTTTATTTCCCAATTCCATCAATTAATTAATTCGACAAATTAATTAATTAAATCATGAATATGAATTTATAATCATATCATTGTAGTTATATAATTAAATACATGTAATTTAATTCAATAATTTTTAATTTTAATTATAAACCACCTACATCATTTTGTTGATGAGCGTTCACCAAACAGAAATTCCCATTTTAATAGAATAATGACATACAATAAGATCTTGATCATATACCAAAATTTTTTACCATAAGAATCAAGATACTAAAATTGAAGATCTATATCCACAATAATGGATCTATATTCAACCAAAAAAATGAATAACACCCCCACAACATATGGGTGAAAAATATAAAGAGAATGGAAGCCACACCAAATCATATCATCTTATCGGGGGTGAGAAGATATTCAATCATCATTTTGAATGTAAATAAATCGATATACTATAGTTATGGAGATGATTGATAGTCTACAAAATTAGGTAAATGTGTTAGGGGTTGAGTTAGGGCCGAATGGGGTTTAAAATAGAGGCGTATGAAATTTTAAACTACTTTTCGGTGGATTAAAATCTAGTACACATGGTTGGATGATTGGGTGAATGATTTCCCCAATTCATGTTCCATAATAATGTTCCTATTTTAGGGGGATACATAGTTTCTCCTTTTGGAGATTATGGTTTGAAAAATTGTACACCAGTTTTGTAAATACCATTTTTCTTGGGGATTCATGTATTGCTGGGAAATGTGTCATGGTTTGGGGAAAAAATGCACTGACAATCCACTTCCCTCTTTCTTCCATTTTTTAATATTTTCTCAAAAAACCCCTAAATGTAAAATACAAATTAATAGTAGTCAATTCAATGAAAAAGAGCTCATATAAATGACCCTCAGACATCTCATGAAAATTGCAGTGTTTTAAAATATCCTTAACTTATAAAATCTCTTTCTTCAAGTTGTGCTCCCATGAATCTTAATGATTGTGATTCAAAAAGGATGGTTCATCGATCTCAATTATCTTTTAATCTCCTCCAAGATTCCACTTTAACACAACCATGTTGCGATATACATGAACTATCACCATAGTAATTCCCCACAATAATTTATTACAATTATACAAAACTCAAGTCGGATTATCCTCAAAGGATGAATTAATATCATCTTCAACATCATCGACATATATCACATTAGATGGTTCATTGTGATACCAAAAATGTATTTACATATGGAAAACAACACTAATATTATTGTTTCACTATGGAAGATCCCATCGTTATTCCCTAAAATTGATTCTATCCATAAACATAGATGCTCCAACATATTTGGGAACCAACATTTCTTGTATTTATATCCTATGGTTAACCAATGTTGAAAACTCTTGAGGGAATATAGGATCACCCTCTATAAACTATAGGGTTCAATGAAATATATTAGAATACAAATAAAATTTACTCTAATCCATATCCACATGCTTCGAAATAATTTGTACCTACTCCAATGGATTATGCCCAAGACTTGGTCAAAACAACTCGGACGCACCTGCCTCCATCAAATCTAGAGATGATTTTCATGACTTTCTATAAATATCCTTATATGGTTCCATATTTACAGTGTCATGAAAACTATTTTTCTAGGAGAAATTTATGTGTTCTATTAGATTCTTCCAAGACCCACCAATGTAAAGAACACATGCTCACAACATATCCTCATGAATTTTTTTTATATGATCTAACTTCCTATATGTATGTGGGTGGAAAGATGTACTCAAAAAATACTCAGTACCATGTTCCTTATGAAATCACTTCTTGTAACATGAAGTAAAAAAAGAGTCATGGTTTGAAATAATAGTTTGTATCACATCATGTAGACAGAATATCTCACAAACATACAGTTCTCTTAACTAACCCCTAATAAAGCCTCATATTTATGAAATAAATGTTCTAAATTTGTCAAATGGTCCACAATTACATAATATATCATCATCCATCCAAGGAATTTTCGAGAGTCCCACCATAATTTCCATAGTAACAACATAACACTTCCATTCCAAAATGTGTAATAGCTATAGTAAACAAATAGGTTGTCGATGCGCAGCCTTCACCTACTGAAAATTGTAGCATTATGACAAGGACTCTGATATCTACTTATTCATGACTACACACCATAACTACCATCATATTCCATGGTAAATTTTGTTCACCTTGGGATATACTTCGAAATTTGAGTCATTAAACCAATGAATCATCTCCTACTGCAAACTCATATGCACAGTAATCCAATAAATCACATAGATGATCTCATCCAAATCTATGACCCAATCAAAAGGTTCCTCCCAACCTTCATAGATTTCCTTAATTTCAGGCACTCAATATCATCATACAATCTATCTATACTCTATAGAAAAATTGTAGAATCCACTAAAACTGATATGAGAGTAATATTTTCCTAACTCTCCTAAACATCAAAATGCATCATATCTAGCAAAGTCATCATATTCCATGCAACGTAGGACTACTAAACTGCATGATTCTGAGAATTCCTTCTCAATGAATCATTAAAATTGTTTTCCTTCCCAGTTATGTATTCTTTCTAAAATTAAAACAACTTCACATACTCAACTTAGCTACACTACCACAGATTCATGTATCATTGAAAAAATATAAACCTAAGATATTATGATCCGTATACACCATATAATTTCTTCCCAGTAGATAATTTTTCCAAAACATTAATTCATAAACCATTAAAAAAAATCAAAATCATGTGTGGGGTAGTTCTATTCATGGGGACTCATCTATTAAGAGCTGTGTTCCACAACTCGGTCTCATTACATCTACACATCTCTAATACCTTTCCAAAATGAAACACAGAACACTGTATACTCTAATCATGGCTCAGGATGGATCAATATTAGTTACGATTCCAAGTGCATATTCATCTTCTAGAAATCATCCTCACATTCTTTAGACTGGCCACACATTATCCTATATTTTGTAAATCATGAAAGAGTCACTTCTAAACAAGAAAGGCCCCTAACAAATTTTCATTAATATCCATCTAACCCTATACGTCCATAGATATCAATGTAATTATTGGGTTTCTCCCTTGAATCCACAACCTCTACTTCCTCTAGGTCCATAAACACACCTTCCTTCAAGATGATGTGACCCATCAAGTGTACGTAATAAAATAAAATCTGACACAAAGATAGAATCATGTATAGACAATTATCTCTCATTATAATTTTGATGGTGTAAAAATGTTTGGAATGATCATTTGGATTATCGGTGTAAATAAATATGTCATCAAAAAACTCAACCACAAACAAATCCATGTAAAAATAGAATATTTTTTCATCAAGGAAATAAGCACTATTGGTTCAATCATCAACCCAAATGATATTATAATGAATTCATAAAGGCCATAAATGATTCTGAAATAAGTTTGAGGTATATAATATGGTCATAATCTCAACTGATAACACACTGATCTCTATTAAATCATGGACAAAACACAATTTTCTCTTTAGTAGTAAAAACTATCATCAATACATAGATGTGGATAGTATTTTTCACTATAATCGTGTTCATCTTCTGGTAATTAACACACATGTGTAGAGTCTTGTCATATTTTATTGAAAATATGACTGGAGAACCCCAAGGTGACATACTCGGATGTATTAACCCCTTATACTCTAACTCCTCCAACTGATTCTTGAGCTCTTGAATCTCTGTCGGTGAAATTTTTTAGGGTGGAATTGAAATTGACTCATCCCCAACATTATGTCAACAGTATGTTCCACATCTCTCTTAGGTGGAATCCCAGTGAAGTCTCTCAGAAACACATCCCAAAACAATTCTTCTATAGTTGGAAGGAAATCATGTTTCACACCCCCATCATATTATAATAAACTTTAAACCTTGGCTGTGAGCTCTCCTAATTGCTAAGTAATTTTCCCTACATGGCCTGCCTGGATATCTCATTTCCCAAAGTGAATATAGTTTTCACGCATATGAGAGATAATTTTCAATCTCCCATGGTAATAAAATTTTGTATGAGTTTGATAATGACCAATCAATACACCTAATTTGATAGAATCCAAACATGTTAAGGATGTATATATCCCAAACAAAGTGATACTCACCATCCTCGATAGATCATCCCCAACACGAGATGATGTCTCTAGACCGTACTCACTGAGATATATCTATCATCAATACCCATCTCATGAACTCCAAATCCAGGATCAAAACATTAAAATTTTATTCACAAATAATGGAATTATATGTACCGGTATCAAATATGGTACTAGTTTACATATATGCTAAAAGAATAATACCTCCCAATATTGGTGGTCTATCCTCGCAATCCAAAACTATTTGTTGAATTGTATAGAACTACCCATTCCATCTTTCCTATGATACAGTGTGAAACCCCAATGTGAAACCACACTACTAATAAAATAACTCTTTCCCAAATGAACCACGAACACTGCCTCTACCACCTTGTCTAATAGAACTCTAGATTCTGACCTAATATGGTGTAAAATATCCCGTTCTAGCACCCATGTTCTATATAGCTCCTCCATCACTACCCTTCTTTCATTGGTTATTGTATAACTTATTCATATATCACATCCGTCCATAATATAAGCACTCTCCTAGTGGACATGGATAGTGTCTACGAAAGTGTCCCTACCTACCGCATTAGTTTCACACAATACGAGTATGGTCCTGTGTGATTAACCCCTCCCACATACCAGTATTTCTATTATCCCCCTACTTAACACCCTCATAATGATTATTACATCCAAAAAAATGTACCTTTATATAATCCATCATAAAATACATATCCTACATTGGAATCCTCTAACATGACCCCCTCAGCAATGATATCTTGATCCCCCACCTCAAAATACTTATTTAATGGAATGATATTAACTTGTGACTTAATATCACACCTATGTACATCTTGTAAATGTATACCCATAGTTTTCGTATCCCCTATCAATTTTTGGGAAAAGTGTTGAAAATTTATAATGTTTCCAACATATTTTATCATGGAAATACTACCCTTAGTCACCATTGGGAACTAATTAGCTCTCTCCTCACTTAGTGTCTTTTTATAAAATTTCTCCAAGAACATCTCCAAGATGTCCTTCCATAATATCTAATTACTTTATCCTATCTGTGAATGAATTTCCATGAAGTTCATCATTGATACTCATATAATATAAGTATAAAAAATGATCCCACTCTTAGAAAGTGTCTCTAAATGGCCTTGTATAGTTTCGATTGACACAATTTATGACTCATCTCCCTCAGGTCCACCCTCTCCAGTAAATAGATGATGTTTTCGTAACTGAAACTGAATGTTCAATTCAGATATTTTCTTCACAACCATCTCTTGGTATACTTCCATAAAATACATGAATAAAGCAATGTTTTTAGGTAACTTCTCTCCTATATTCTTTCTTGATACTATCGGTGCCTCAGTTTCCAACACTGGTGGATCATACTCTTCTATATTTGTCAATTGTCATCTCAAAAAGAGTCATTGTGGAGTCATATATTTACAATTAAAAACAAAAACCATAGTAAAAATTTCAAAATATTAACACCATTATGGTAAACACAATATTCTAAAAAAGGTAATTTTTTTAAACTCTAACACAAAGTCAAAATTGAGGCACCAATTCTACCCTTAACCATCCTACAACTAGATAATGGTTATGAAAGGGTAAAATCGTCCTCAAATTCTAGTTTCTCCTTTAGAAACCAAATTTTTCACATTTTACATCATTTTAGATTTATTAATTTCATACTATGCACATTTTCATTTCAAATTCTCAATCATGGCGAAGTAGTTCATGTTAAACAACTTACCCAAAACGTATTTTACCATCCATTAATAAATTTATGTGTTCCATAAAATAATCCTCAGTTCCTAAAATGATGTATTTATACTCACCTATAATTCTATATGAGGCCAAGAGTAAAATATAAACCCATATTTGAAACAATAATCCATCCTACAATGAGAGCATTGCCAAAGGTGAAATAATATTCAACATAACCGCAAATAGTAATAACTACAATCCCACCCTGGGTTGTTGGGTTCTCCCCTATATATGGCTATGCTACTCCCATTAAAAAGATCATAAATGAGTATTGACTCTTCCTAATCTCATATATGACATTCCCAAATTGTAATAAAATCGAAAAATAAAATAAAACTCATATGATACCACATCGTAATATCATGCCCAGGTGTCATACACCAGTGCTCCAAGTCAGACGGTCACATGACCATAGGAATGCATCCTCATAGGCCACATGCTATTGATTAGTAGCGAGGGTATAATATAAGTAGTGGAGAGAATATTACCTCTTTATCAATGTAGTACACTAACATAAAAAAATAAATAATAACAAAATAATCATATATAATAAATGGAATAATTCAACATCACAAGATGAAAAATAAAGTAAATATGATATCCAAACTAAATAGTAGATATTCCACAGTAAATTACATGATAGGTTGTATAATACAACTCAAAAGTAAAGACACTGATATCTCCAATGTGGATCAAGAATCATGTCTGGTTCCCTCATATGTGATCCGTCCCAAATCAACCATATAATACAAGGCCTCTCCCCTTATCATGTCCTACAATTCTTAAATCAATTCAGGTACTGATTAAGCAGCTTGAGTATTGTGTGAGTACTACTCATTAAGCCTCCTACAACAACATCTAAATCAACTTCCATTGAACAAAATTTTATAAATTTTTTAAAGATACAAATACAATTCATAAGAAAATAGTTATCACATTTTCAATTATACATTATTTAACCACAAAACACTCATGTTCCTAAGGAAACTTAAACCATATCATATCTCAAAATGTCATTATTACCATTATTTATCTCATTTTACACATGAATTCTATTTCTACCATTAATTTTCTCAATTCTCATAGGAATTCCATTGTTTCCATTAACTGTCTCAATTCCCACATGAAATCCATTTGAACCAATTATTGTCTCAATTCACACATGAATTACATTGTTACCATTCACTAACTCAATTATCAAATGAATTTCATTATTACTATGTATTATTTAAATATAAAAAATTAAATTAATTAAAAATATAATTAATCATCTTTATGCCATAAATAAACTCAACAATTAATTAATCATCATAATCCAAAAAAATAACTCATCAATTAATAAATCATCTCAATATTATTTTTAATTAAGAAATTAGTTCATCAGATAATTCCCCATAAATAATTCTCCAATTAATTAAGCACATCAACCCCATTAATTAATTCAATAATAAACTATTCAATAACCACTAACTCAACATCCCTTAATTAATTGAATAATTAATTATTTAATTCATAGTTCAATATTGTAACCTTAAATCTACAAGTAATTACCCACAAAACCCAATTTATATTCACTATATATGAACACCTTATTGAACAATTAATTATTTAAAATAAATAGTCCCAATATCTCATAATTAATTCAATAATAAATTATCTCAAATCATTAATCTCAATATCTCATAATTAATTAAAAAATTAAATATATCAAAACAAAAAACTCAATAGATCAAAATTACATCAAAAATTATGTATCTCAAATCATTAATCTAAATATATAATAATTAATTAAATATTAAATTATTCAATTAATTCAATTAAATATCCCTTATTTCCTAATTATCTCTATTAATTAATTGATAAAATTAATTAATTCAATGTGAAATCTCAAATTTAAATTATCCTATGAAAATTATACAATTATATATAAATAATATAAATCAAAAAATATGATGTTGAATTATATACCACCTACCTTATTTCATGGATGAGAATTCGCTCAATAAAAATACCCAATTTGAGTGGAATAACAATTTAGAATAATATATGTATCTTAAACCTAAATTCAAGATCATATCAATCAAAATCTCACAATTATTAATCATGATACACAATCCAATATCCAATTTCAACAAAAAACATAGAATAACTACCCTATAATTGATTGTATAAGAATGTAAAGTGAAAGGAACCCACATGGGATATGATCCTCTTACTGGGGGACGGGTGCAGATCATTAATCTTCCCATTAATTCACCATGAACAGAGGTTGGGAAGGAATAGAATCCATCTGTGAGGCTACAAAATCATTGAATCGTTATATGGGCAGAGTTAGGGAAAATGGGGTTTAAAATGGGGCTCATGATATTTTAAAACCAATTTCAAGGGATTAAAATCTTGTATGCACAATTTGCGGCTTGGGGCACACAGTTTACCCAAATCATGAACCTTAACGACAACCTTTTCTAGGGGATGCAGAGTTTCAACTTTTAGGGTGAACAGTTTTACAAACCATGTGACACCCATGAAAATACCCTATGTCTGGGGTTTCATGGTTTGCTGGTCAAGGACACATGGTAAGGGAAAATTGTGAACCAACTATTCACATCCCTCTTTCTTCCATTTTCTTTCAAATTTTCTCCCAATCACACCCCAAGGTAAAAAAAACAATAGGAAAAAGGAGCCATATAAACAAGATTTATATGTCTCTAAAAAATGAAGGTGTTTCACATTTATATAGAAACTATTCCACTGAATAACTAAAAGAACACTCATGATCCAATAATTAAAACATAAAAATATTTTTCTCTACATGATTTCATTTAACCACCATTAATCTTTCTATAATATTAGAGATAATTTTCTTAACTATGTTTCCATAAAAATATACATCAAATTAATATTTAAAAATACAAAAATAACCTCTATATTTATGATCATTAGATGAATATATCATCATCTTCACAATTTTAATGACTTCATAAAAATTAGAAAATATACTCAAACCACTGTCTAATAAAAAATCATCAACTATTAATTGAATAATATGTCTTTTCAGGAACACCATTTTCCAATAGAATTTTTCATGTACACCATAATTATTTCTTTTTCTATAAATAGACAACATTATTTTCTTTATTCTACTTTATTTTGAATCTTATGTCTAATCAAATCAATATATCTTTTTGTGATAATATTAAAATCCTTAATCCAATGATCTCACATTCCTCTGTTTCTAGTATAACTAAATATTTTTATGTCCCCTTACTATATTTCGTATGATCCTTTTGAGAGTCTATACATTCGTTTTTCACTGATCAATATCATTCACCTTCTAGTAGAATTCATACTACTCTTCCTCTGATAATACATCATATTATCTATGTTTGGTACAAATGAACTCCTTAATGAACATTTTACTCCCTTTATCTATTGGGACTAGATTCATAATTCTCTTACTAATTAAATCACAAGTATCCATCAAATGGAATAATATATATTTATCTCTAATGAAACATTATAACATCCATAAAACTAATGAGAATTTGATGATGATATCTTCTCTATCATACCAATAAACTTATAATCTTTGTAACTCAACCTTCATTCATTTACAACACCCTGACCTTATAACATAATCTTTATACAATTTAACATATGCCTTTGTAACAAAAATACCATTCCATATAAGAAAATTAGTTTTATGGGAGTCATTTTACTCAACCCAGTTTTGTATACCAAATACCATAAACTTTTTATACTGTTTCAATATTCCAATGATAATATTTTAGTACATTATAACTCAAGTATCCTAAATTTTTTATTATGAATTCATAAAAATCCATACTATAAAATTGTTAAAAATTATACATTTGAAAGACTTAGGTTGTATCCTAATATTATTTATGATATTTTCTACCTTTATGATCAGCTTAGAGGCATCTATTATTATAATTTTTCTCTAAACTCAGTAATAACTTTTCTCTCAAACATCTCCAATTTTCTCAATGTCTCTTCGTCTACAAACACATATTGACTTATTTAAAAAAATTAAACTAACGCATTTGGAAGAGACACATTAAAGTGTGATCATATAGAATGATTTCAGTACATTTAATTGACCAAAAAATGCATCAATATAGAGTGGAGGATACTTTTTATTTTTCGAGATATTATTTAGTTCAACATAGAGAGTATAGAGGAACATTTATCCATCATTATTCTTAATAAAGAGGATTGGTTAACTCAATGGAAAACCACTTGGTAATATTAAACACTTATCTATATTATTTTAATTTTTCATCTTCAAATACCCCTAATTAATTAGGGTCTTTTATATAATGGTTCATTTATATTTTCATAGAACCATGTTTGAGTTATCTTTAAAACACAATGTCATGATGTAAAAAATCTAATAATCAATTAAAGAAATAGATTTTTATATTCTTGAAAAATAGACATGTTTTTTTCTCCAAACTATTTGAACTATATATCCTTAACCCAAAAAGCTCAGCTAGGGGATAATCCACTGAAAATTTATTAAATTAAATGAAAATTATAGTAGAAAAGAATCAAAAAGAAAAAAGAAAGTAACTTACATGTCACAAAACTCATACCCATATTTATAATCCTCCTCTACTGTGGCTGTTTCCCATTCCGAGCTTTCATAATTCCTCAGAACCTTAGCATATTTTCTTCGCAGATTCACCTTCTCCAAGGATAAGAGCTCCTCGTTGCCACCAGAGAACCTAGTGACTAATGGATTTACGCAAAATTTAATCAAAGAAGAGTTGTAAATAGAGGATTAAATAATATCTCTGTTGGGAGTTTAACTAATAATTTAATATCTATCCAATGTGGTGGTAATTTTATGATCATAAAAAGAATCCAACATATAATGGATTTGGTTGACCTATAATCAATGAAAAAAAATCATTTATTTTAGGAAAATATGAGTGCAGTGTTCCCCACTTCATTTTGTTAACCCACTACCACATGTTTGATTGTGAAATATTTCCCATTATTCCTTTTATTTTTAGACTTATTATTATATTTTCTATAAATCCAAATTGTATTGGATTAGTAGTGAATAAAATTCCCATGCTCAGTACAATTAATGCATTTGAGTGTAGTTTTTGCATTAATTTTAGATATGTTTTCTAACATCACAATATTTAGACACTTCATGTATATTCAGAATTTATGTGCCTAATAGAATTCTCTTTCACACATAAATTGTTTAACATTCAATTCAAAGCAATTTTATTTATGTTTCTTCACCTACTTTTATCATGTAGTAGGAGGAGTTTAAATTCCATTTGTTTTATTATTTTAGTTTCATTAGAGAATAATTTTTTCATTATGTACCTAATATTATGAGAATAATATGTCCTCTCATTCTTATTCCTACATTGACGTTATATAAAATAACCTCATCATAGATTCCAATTTTTTAATATCCAATTCATTTTTTGACATATTTTTAAGAAACTAATTAAATAATCTATTATACATGTAGGGTAAATGATAAAACCAAAATTGTACCTTAAATTTATTATGATGTTTTCATCAAAGGTTCCAATGGATTCATCGACAATTTTTTATCACAAATAATTCCATCTCCGTTTTAGTTTGAAGAGTTAAGAGAAACTATTTATTAAAAAAATACCATCTTCTCATTTTATTGATGCTAGTTTTCCATCAAACACATTCTCATTAAAAATGATAAATGATGAAAAAATATTTTCATGCTCCATTAATTAGAGGAATAAAAAATTTATATTGTATTGATCCAAAACTATGAAATTTGTGGATTTGATGAACCACTAATGGATGGTTGGAGTTATTAAATGAAATAGTTAATAAATTATGGTTCCTTGGTACATTTTAGAGTTCATCATAATTCGTATTATGTTTCACGGTGTGAAATAATTGGGTGATAATAGCCATAATAATTTTTATTCCATCAATATTACTTTTGGTTACCCATTAGAGAATTTATCCCATTTTCCTTCACACTCATCATTAACCTGATTTCTTTTTATTATTTCTACTAAATAAAACCAAAAATCTTATTTAAGTGTCATGATATAACTAGAGTAAGAAATTACGTTATTGTGAAATCAATACATTGATATCCTAAATCAAAAAACATTTATTTCATTCTATGTAATTTTTGGTTCATCTTACATTACTTTTGGTTAATCATATGTTATTTTACAAAGTATATTTTCCCACTTTTGTAATGAATTTACAAAAGGTCCAGTGTGAAAAACATCAAGAAAATTCTTTTTAACTTTTTTTTAAAACAATTAAAATATAATAATTAATTACCTTATGTATATATTTTATTATATAAAAAAACTAATTATGTAATATAAATAATTTGGACATCGAAGATAATGATTCCCCACTTAAATGAATATATAATTTTAGTTCCACTTACAAGAATATTTTCTATTAAACTATGAAAAAAAGATAATTTAAATTAATTGAATAAATGTAAAACTTATAAATGACTATAAGATATTTTTTTGAGATATAAAATAAAAAATTAAATCAAATATAAAAATATTTCAAAAAAATCAGTATTTTATTGTGATATTGGATTAAAACCGTATATTAGAGTTCTTCAACAATAGATGTGTACTAAAATCCTACATATTAAATATATGGATATTATTAATTTAGAAGATAACATTTCTCAGATTTATTTTACTATATAAAAATCATTTTTCATTCCTTCATTCACGAATATCTATTTTTTGTTAATGATAATATTTGGGTGTCAATGGTTCAATTTTCCATTCCATGATTCAGTTTGCAGGTTACATTCATGGGTTTGTCATCTCCCAAATGTTATTAGAAAATTTTCCAAAATATTTTTTATACTTCAAATGGTAAATGGTCATTTTGTGGGACTCATCATGAAAGTTTGACATTAACACTTAAAAATACATTTTTTTATTAATTTTGATATAATAAAATATATTGATTTAATTGATGAATATATATATATATTATAAGTATATAATTATTAAAAAAATTTATATTAGTAGTTATTACAAAATATGATCGTTTTATCTATTTTCATAGTCATTCATGATACGTACCTTATAATATCATATGATTAGGTGTTAATATAGACTCGAAGAAGAACATGATATTAAGATTGAATGAATAAAAAAATATTATTTTATACCAAAAATTACACTTTTGTTGTAATATAAATATTCAAAAAATATTTTTTGAAATAGATAAATTATATAATATAATAGGTAGATAAATAATTTATTTATGAATAATTACGGAATTGAAAACACTTACATCAGGGACACGATTCCCCTATTAGATAGACTCTTAAAAATGAGAGGTTTATAACTCCTTATTTGAACCAGATGATCCAAAAAATGATAAGGGAATATGTGATATTATTTGGTTAGTATTAAAAAGAGTGAATATAATGATTTTGTGTTCATTTAGGTTTAAGAGGATTCATTTTTTATATGAGAAGGGATGACAGCTTTTTCAGTACTCAATTATTATGATAAAAGGATATATTAATGGAAATTGGATTAAAAAAATTATTGAGAATGATATATGTTTTACTAAAAAGATACCCTTTAAAACCATTTATTGATAATATATTTTGACATTTCACAAGCTTATCCCTTAAATTAACCCTTCAACATTATTTTAGTCATTGACGTGGTGTCTAAATTTTTCTTATGTAACTCATATTAACAACCAAAAGTAAATTTGAACTTGTTACCTAATTTTGTTATTTTAATTCGAAATATGTATAAAATTTCTCTATATTCAATTTATGAAGGTGATAAAATTTAATACTACCATATTAACATATAACACACAAAACATTATTTTTAGATAATTGATTTTTTAATATTAAAAATTAATTTATATCTATTCCATATAACATAAATATAATTATATGACTGGTAAATTATATTAATATACCTTTAAACAAGTCATTTTATCGAAATATACACATAAAATATCATAAATATATCTTTTAAATAAAAATATATTGTATATTTTAAATGAAATATTTTTTTTAAAAAATTTAACCATTATTTGTTGAAGTATTACTCTATAAAGTTACATAATTATTTAATATATTTTACTTATTTATTTTACAAATAATTCATTTATATTAGTCAATATATATTACATATAACATTTTCAAAAGTAAAAAAATTAAAATATTCTTTAAAATTATTTTTATTTCCCTATATGAATAATAAATCATTTATTTTATAAAATCATTTATATTTATAATAATGTTTAATATAAAAATATTGTATTTTATTATAGATCTTTTTGTAATGAGGAATAATTTACATTTTTTCAATTTTCCGTGTATCAAATGTTATCAAACACATCAGATTTACATAAAGGGGAATTCATACTAAATTCATAGAGCGTTATAGCGGTTGACTGTATCCTAAAAATTTGATACATATACTATCAAATTGGATGATGTGTATGTAATATATACATTGATTTTTTTACTTATATATTTTCTACTATCAAGTATCTTCTTTATAACAAAGAATAAGTTGAATAAAAACATAATGAAATAAGGTGTGCACTTGAATGGAAATTCAGAAAAGGAAATTCTCTCACATAATATATAGAAACATACAATAAATAAATTTTACCGTTAAATGAAATTATTTCATTAATATATGTGAAGTTATGAATAAAATTATATGAGAAAGAGGTTATAGAAATGTTTCTTGGAGAATTTATTCATGTATTTCTAAAATTGTAAATACCCCCATCAATGTCAAAGATACTGAAATGGGTCATAAAGAAAAAAAAATATTTGTGAAAAACTTAATTTATTCCCATAATTCAAACTTAAAATTCCAAAAAATAATTTACCTACCCAATCCTGTTAGTGACAAAAGATAGTCTAACATTTCTATGATCAATCATTCCCTAATTTATATAGTAATGGCGACCCAACTGAGGAGATACATTGAAGAAAACATAGTCCATTAATAAAAAATATAAAGGATAGTTCTTAATATGCACATAAAATTTATTCTGATACTATTTAATAACTATAAGCTGAATTATATCCCAATTCTTTATTTATATCTCTTAAATTTGACTTGATCCCAAAATAGACACCTCTCCCACCTATACCTAGAAAATATGTGATCTTCATAGGGGATCACATAGATCATTTAATGGAAACATTACAATTGAACACTGATAATTATAATTATACCAAAAAAATGAAAAGTCCCAGATGGATATCCAGTAATCTACAATATTCCCAGACACATGCACATATCATAACCTCAAGGATTAGAATAACATGCTCTTTCTGACCATCTGTCTACAGATGGAATGTTGTACTCAACCTTACCTAAGTCCCAATTTCCTAGGGGATAATCTTAAATCATTTTGTGGTAAATAATAAATATCTATAAAATATAATAGTTTAGGAAACCCATTGTATCCTCACAACCCATTTCATATATATCTTACCGAAATCTTCAACATTAATGTCTTCCCTGATCAAAACAAAATGAGCTGATTTCATCTGTCGATAAATTTCTTCCAAGATATATTTATTCACTCAATGATTTTGTGTTAATCTCATAAAAAATATTCATTAACATCTATTATTATTTCCAAATTGGTTCCAAAATAGTCTATAGAAAATAATAAGTTTTTAGATGCTCTTCTCTTATCTATAGGTACGTGTAACAATGTGACACATAATCTGTAGTGTCATTCATCATACCCAACCACTATAATTGTTGTCTAATTTCATAATACATCTACATAGGCCCCATATCAACAGAACATGAATAACCATTAATTCCAATAAAAATTATGATACTCATATATTTTGGGGTTATAAACTAATCTAGAAAGAATAGAATACCATCTATAGATAATGACCAACTAGAAATAGTCTCCCCACATAAAAGGGTTTCTTGGATTACTCTAAACTCATCATTCTACTATTGAACCTAAAAAATAGTAACAAAGAGGTATGATTATAACTAAACACTAGTAATAGCATTCCTGGATCATCCTACTAAGCATCCAGATGAAATAGAGAGATGTGTCTCATAAGGATTAGCTCTTTCTTTGATTCCAAGACAATCTGCGATGATACATTCCTATAGAGAGCATTCCCAATGAAATTTCCCTTCCTTGGTTTGTAGGTGTCTCCAAATTATATCATTTTATATTCTTCCAACTAATGTATGTATATTATAGTCAAGTATTTGTGAGAAAATATATCGATCAGACTCTCGTAGTCATAAAATATAGTGAATCTATCTCCAATGAAATATTACCACCAACACATATTTCATATATAAGTTTAGAAAGCTCCAAATCAATAGTTTGACATTTATTCTCAAGTAATATTCAACATGATCATACTACATAATTACATGACCTAAAAATACATTGAAATAATCACATTATACCCTATAAATCATTCTTTGATTATAAAATATTAGAATAGGATGCGATGTATGGATGTAATTCTGCTCATCAATACTAGACTAGCATATCTCATCCCATTTAAAATTCACCACTTTCATATTAAGAGTAGCCATTTGTTAAAAAATCATTCATAAATCCTTGAAAAATCATTTATAGTATCTATAAATACTATGTAATATCTTAACCTCAAATATGTTTCATCGATCCTATCATGACAAGACATTATTCACCTTATCATGGTCAACTGATAAGCCATATTTAGAAATAATGTTCCCCAAAAATATTAATTCTTGGATCCAAAAACTGCATTTTGAAATTATTCCATAAAAAAATGAATCAATAGGATTTATAATAATAATCATATATGGTTCTCAAGATAATTCTAGGATATCTATTAAATAAAAAAATCATCCATGAATACTACAAATTTTTTTTAAATACTAATGGAATATTTGTCTCACATACAATATAAAAACTATATGATAATTAGTCAGATGAAAATGCATTATAAGATATCCATAATAACCATACCTACACATAAAATTTGTCTTTTGTATATAAAATACCAAACCCTGAGTAGCTGATAACCCCACTAAATACCTATCTTCAAAACCCACTTATCCCCATTAACTATTCAAAAAAACAATCCATGTAGTTAAAATGAAACTCATTCATAAATTTCACCGAGTTTAACTTATGAAATTCTATACACAAATAATTTTAAACATCTACCTTCTCAGAAAAGAGGATTGGAGATACCCAAGGAGAAACACTATGGTAAAAAGAAACTTTCTCCATCAGATCATCCAATTGAATCTTCATCTTCATCGGCTCTAATGGTTCCATAATATAAGAGGGTATCAAAATGAATTACGTAAATGGTACATGATCAACTGTGAACTCAACCATCTTCATTAGAGGAAGACCTGGGAAATAATCTTAGAAAACATATCAAATGTCTTGAAAAATGAAGGGATAATCAACAAGATAAGAAAAACCATTTGTATCAATAGAAATATTAGACATAAAACTCATGATGTTTTAGTGGAAATGTCCTACACAACCGGACCTCTGATCCCACTCCCATTGAATCATCCAAGACCTCCAATTAGTTATAAGTAATCATACATGATAATGATAACAATAAACCTTAGCATAATGAGTGATAATAGTATCCCACATGATGATGATGTAAAATAGATCAGATCAAGAATTAGGATATATCATTTTAAATTAGATTCATCTATCGATAGTGATCAAGGACACTAAAACACCTACTATTTTATATGTAAAATTTGTTTCACTTAAACAATATTAATGTCTATGATACATGTTTCATGTTCAATAAAAATAATAAAATAGACAAAAATAAATGTGTGGGATTCACTTGTATCAAATATAGTAGTAACTACACAATATGAAATAATTATTTTACCTCTCGATATAATGGATTCACATCACCCCCATTGGAATCTCATCTACTCCAGAAGTTGATTCACTCCATAATTATCTGGCTAGAGAACTATAGAACATTCTCCACCTAACTACACCATTGCGACCCTTGGAAATGATATATGTAACCATAACGAGACGTAATCATATTAATAAATAATAATCTTTTATATTCCTAGACCCCAATTCTATTTCACCATTATGTAGGTGTGGATCATGAATATTGAGTTTTCTTAACTGTTACAGACTATTAGATATTCAAGGGAACATTATTGGGTGTAACTAAGGGTACAAATGAGGAAATCTAATGGAACCACCTACACTACTATTTTCATTCTCATGACACAACTTCTTCATTCTCTGTGCACTACTGATACTTCCCCTAGCTGGAAGCATTGTTCCATAAGATCTAACCTTACCTACCATATCCATATCTTCCATTATATCCATGTATATGATCTCCAAAAAGGTATAAATCTTCATTATGAATACCTATGTACTTATATCTAGATGGAGACTAGAATGGTGCTTCTAATCCTTCATCAAACGAGTCATCACTACTACTAAAGGAATCAATACTTGCTCCATGAACCAATTAGTGTATGCTGACACTGAACTATATCCCTTCTATTGAGAGAGGAAATCTAAATACTTTTACATCATCGGAGACTCTGTACAGAACTTCTAGAAGAATAATTTCATGAATCACATCTCATCCAACACATGTTTCTATCATCCTATACTATAGAGTCCAATCATCGCTTGTTGGGACCCTGAAGTTTGAATGTTATTCACTTCACCATGAATTTATTAGGAGGATAATTGAGGTCTAAAATATGATCAATCTTATCCATCTAGTCCTCCGCATCATGGCCTTCATTCATAACCATAATGGATGGTGGTATCTTGCATAAGAAAAAGAGTTATGCTGACAGCCAGAGAAAGGAATTGTAATTTCAAGTGGGGGATCATGTATTTCTGAAATTATATCCATAAAATGGAATCATAAGATTTGGTAAGAAAGGGAAACTAAGACTTAGGTACAGTAGACCATCTATAATTCTAGAAATAATTAGAGTTTAATCATACATATTATAAATTACACAAAGTCTCTTAAAAGATCACACTGTATTCCACCTGTAATTTTTAAAGAATTACATACCATACCCAATGCATGTAATCACTTATGATGAAATATAACTAGAAGCTATTTTTATTACTTTAAAAAGACAATCGACAATCGTGACACTAGAGAGCTTGTATTGAGAAACCGATTGACTTGATTGGTTAGAGCTCATTGGAGAAGCCATAAGATTGAAGAAGTAACAAGGGAACATGAGGATGTTATAAAAAATAACCACTGTAATCTATTTAGAATGAAATATTAAGAAATGACATTAGGGATGAAAATTTTAAATGTGGGAAGAATATATGTCCCTCAAATTTTTAGGTGTATATAGTCATAAATAAATACTATTTTTTTGATATCATATGTTGTATGAAACACATATAAAAAACTAATTGTTATACACTATTAAACATTAAAATATCCATTATAATAGTAATATGACCATTAGGAAAAGTAATCTACCCTTTAGAATAATAACCTCAACAATGAGACAATTAATAATATTTTGATATCTCATAAATGAATGTATGATATATTTATATCATAGAAAAGTCAATAAATGTTTCAAAAATTACAAATTAAGTGTTTGTATTCCTATGAAATGTAATAGTTTATTTACAATTAGATCATTAATATGTTTAATTTATATAAAATTAATTTTCAGAAAATATATTCATAAATTAATATTATGCTTTACTATAAATATATTATAATTTTTTCAGACAATAATTATTTTTTCATAGTGTCATAAAATCAGTTATAATATTAAAATAAGATTTGTTTAAATATATAATGATTTTAATTAGAAATTCAATTTATAATATTTAGATAATTATTTTAATAAAATTGAGTACATTTTTGTAAATATACACTTTGAAAAATGGTTGGGGATAATTTTTTGGATTTTTATTTAATAGTTGATTTTTTGGTGAAAAGTCAAATATAATAATTTTTAGAATTTAACATTACAAGAAAATAAATTAATTGTCGAGTCAGGGATGGTGTATGGATGAGGTAAGCACTCATTAGTTATAACTAACATACTCGTGATATTTTATTAAATTATGGGAATCAGAAATATTGAAATTCTCCATCCAAAATAATAATCGAATGAATAAAATATTAAAAATACCTCTTCTCCACTATAAATATCATACCTAACAACCCATTGTCCCCATACATTATAATCCATTAATATTGTAAAAATTTTGTACAATAACCTTACAATGAATCATCCAAACATTTACGCCCTTCCAGTCCAACCTAAAGACCAAATCCATGTGTCTTAAAGTGGTTCCCAATGAGATTATATTCCTGATGTAAAATCCTTCTTATTTCCCTTTTAATTTATTTATTTTCATATATTATAATCACATCCCATTATCAAAATTTTAATGATAATTATATTATCAAATATATACTATAGTTTTCTTAATGTAATATCAATAATTAATCATCTTCTCTCCTCCTTTTATTATAAAAATAAGATCATCGTTCATGATGTTTCAATTCAGTACCATCATGGAAGATGAGTTTTCATTTTCTATTACTACCATCATGGAAGATCATAAAACAATTATTATGGTTAAATAATTCCTTAATATTCATATAATATGTTATATCATGTTCTTTTACCAACACATAAATGTAATTTTAAATTAATTGATACAAGTTCATGATGGTCATGAAAACCAACAAAATAAATCAAAACGTTTCCATCAACATTTTATATAATTAGTCATCTGCATAACATATAAAAAATAAAATTTGAGACCATTTTAACATATATATTTTCATTAACAATAAATTATTTTACACATAGAGATTTTATTCCATTTGAAAAGAACTAAAATTATTATACACAAGGGAAAATATCATAAAACCATGAAATGAATGCTCTAAAAAAATGAAATATTAAAAAAATATAAATAGACATAAATGAACATAATAAAATTATAAAAAATAAAATATATGTTTACTAGGTTATGATTTCTATAATAAATTAAACTATATTTATATTCCAGACATTAAATACATGTTCATAACACATTCAATAATAAGGTATAGGGGTTCTCATTTCACATTTATTTATATTAGATATACCTTATTAAATAATTATTTCGTGGGTTTGGAAAATGAAGACATCCCTTTTGATATATATAATCATAAATCTCCTAATTTTCTTGTTATTAAATTTATAATTTTATAATTATTAACATTATTTGCCTATGATTTGATTGATGATATTTTGTAAGGGAATTTGTCTAAATTTAAATTTCATTAAGACTTACATAGTTCTATGCACCTAATAATTTTTATGTGGTGTATCTACTACCCATTTGAGAATATTTTTAATTTAAAATTATATTTCCTAAAAAAATCAATATTTCATGCATCATGGGTATGATTATTATCTATAACGTATACCATTTTTACATACGGTGTTTACATTGAATTTTGTTTTAACGTGAGAAATATTTAATAATTCATATCCTTTACTCAATACAGGTATTTTGATAGGGTATATTGTTAAAAAAATTAGTTATGAATAATGATTTTCACTTAATATTATGGTTCAGGCTCATCATTATATTTCCCCTCGATGCATCGACATGTCATGTGATAGAAAAAAATGGTGATAAACTCATCACATTAGTATCCAAGAAGAATTAGATAGGTTTTTAGCCACAGAAATAATACTTCTTATGAAAGGTATTTATGGTAGTAGATAATCATATAGGTACATGACACCCAACAATAAATAATTTACTTAATTTAGTATTAATATATTACTATCCACGATATTTTCACTATGAAAAAAATAAATGGATGGATATTAAATATATTTTTATTGATTATTTGTAATGTGTTCTTCACATATTTACATTACCCTATTAATTATGATTATGTGTCAGTTATTATTGATTTGTTATTCTTGTCTATTTGACCATTACTGATCATTTGACCTCGCCCTTTTATTTTTTCCCTTTACCATGTTATAAAGATGAAATATTTGGATCTGTGTCAAGGATTTTTTTTATTTTCCACTGTTATGTCTTATATTTAATGACCAATGTTATAAGGGAACCTTGTTTGTACATAGTTATCTAGGATATTTAAATTGATAAATCATTAGTGATGTGATATCTTGTATATATAAAACTGTAATTAAATAACCACTAAATCTAGGCAACTAGGTTTAGTGTTTTTATAGTTGGTATGATAGTTGGATTAAAAGAAAAAATGGGAACTGGATGTTAAATAAATTTGAGAATTATAAAAAATATATTTATAGTGATTTTATGGCTCAATACTCATGATTATTATGTGTTAAATTAGTGTGTGTCATTATTTATTGATGGCATATAATGGAAGAGAGGAATGCAGTACACATAGAAAATTTATGGATTTCCCCACATAGCAAGTCAACATAGTTGGTGTTGTAGAAGAGATGATCAAGAACATATTATTATATCTTACTCGGGTTATGGAAAATAATTATACTAAAACTATGATGGATTGTTTCATGAGTTATAATCCCCAATAATTTAGTGGGACTACTAATCTAATGGTATATTAGAATTGGATCAAGTACCTCAAAATTATATTTCTAGATTTGTGATGTAAGGAATGAGAAAAAATTTGTTCTAGTTTTATATTTCCCCAATGGTGATGATGAATATTGGTGTTCATTAATCTAGAATAATAATGATGAACATGAAATAAAATATATAGAATAAATAATTTGTTAACAAAATTTATTTGAAAAATATTTCCCTCATGTGAAATGGATTTAAATTAAGAGAAATATATATGATAATGAAAATTAATGAGGATAGTGTTTCAATGTATGATGATAGCTTTAAATTAAAATCCATGTATTCTACATATTATATATGTGATTATGGAAATAATATTGATCGTTTATTTATTGGTTATAAGAGAAGTCTTTAAAGGGATATATCTTCCCAAACATTTCTATCATGTGATGAAATAGATTTAGGTTCTATAAAAATAGAGAAGAAATTTTCTAAATCCTATATTTTCAAGGGAAATAAAGGGAATAATTTTTCTTCTAATAACCATGAAAAATGAAATTCATCAAAGAAGGATAGGTGAACATATCATTTCACCACATGTGAAAATTATGGAAGGTTTAATATTGGGAAATTCTTGAATGGAATGAGATTTTGTTATAAGTGTGGAGAGAAGTTTCAATTAGCTACGAATTCATAGGGAAGAAACAATTCATTGATGTTAAATGCTCCATTTTTATTGACATAGGTCATTACTCAAAAAATGTCACATGATCCCTGGGAATCAACCACTAAAGAGGCTTAGGGGTGATGTCAAAGATTTTATTATCACTATAGTTGATGTCAAATTACACAATGATGTGTTGGAATGAACATTAATCCTATAATTAAATATATCCAATAATTTATTTTATTCTATATCATCCTAGTATTTTACATCAACCTAGTTTTCTAAAAAAATAGACATTTCCCTTTTGATTTAATAGGTGTCTTTTCATTCAAACCTTTTAAAGTAATTCTCATTTTAAAATATGTGTTAGGAAGTACCAATTATGGAACATAAACTTGATTTATATGCAGAACTTATCATTATACATATGGATGACTTTTATACAATACAAATTAGGTACCGGCTATCAATATATGATGATAAAATTTATTTCAAGAAGAAGTAAGTAATGATTTGTGGGGAGGATGTATAGTTCCTTATATTTTTAGAAGAAAAATAATCATCTGTTTCTTATCTAGATTGACCACCAATATCTACATTGATTGAAATATGTACGGAGGAAGATAAAAAACATCTCATGATGAGGAAATTATTATTAAAATTTATGTTTCACCAATTTTACATGAATACATTGAGATATTTCTTCAGTAATTACCTATGACCCCCAAGAGCGTGAATTTAAGTTTACCATTAACTTAATCCATGTTATAAGACCAATAACAATGAGTTATTATATAATTGTCACTATGAAAATAGTGCATATTATGAAAAAACATGGGGAGTGGATTAATTAGTGTTTTATTCACATAAGAGTTTCTATATGGGGAGCCCCATTATTTTTGTTATGAAGAAATATTGATCCACAAATAATGAATATGTATCATTTTCTTCATATTGAGTATTTATTTTTTCTACATTATGAATCTAAATAGTTTTCAAAGATTTAACTTCATTCTGGGTTTCAACATTTGTGAGTAAATATGGCAGATATTCCAAATTCATCTTTTTGGACGATGTATAAACCTTATGTGTTTACAGTAATTCATTTTTTATTACATAATTCACCCTCATATTTCATGGATCTAATGAAAATAGTTTTTAAGGAATATCATTATTAGTTTGTTTTATTATTCATTTATGATATTTTAATACTTTCTAAAAGCTATGAATGCCATTATAATCACTTATATATCATTTTTTAGGCTCATGGAAGGAATGAGTTATATGGTAAATTTATCAAGTGTCAATTCTAGCTATAGGAAATTTCTTTTCTTGTCCATATTTCTAGTATGGATGGAATCTCAAATTATCTTATACATAAAAAGGAAATCCACGAATAGCCTACACCAATGAACATTAATATAATACATAGTTTCATAGGTTTGGTAGGTTACTACCAACATTTCATTTATAATTTTTTATCATTGTGAAACCCAAAATCCAAGCTCACATTTAATTAGGTTATGTTTGTATGGACAAAATGCTGTGAATAATGTTTTGAATAATTGAAGAGAATATTAGTCAATTTTTGAACATTGACTCTATATATTAAAATACAGGGTTATTGATGTACACTTATCCATAGAAGAATGTATTCAATTGTTTCTTAATGTAGAATGACAATGGTATTTAATATTCATTACAAAAGTTGATGATTCATGAACAAAATTATCCAAATCATGAGTGTGAGTTAGTATCCATAATTATTTCTTGAATGTTATGGAGCCACTATCTCTATAGTGAAGGATGTGAGATATATACAGATTAATAAACTATGAAATAAATATTTACACAGAAAGAACTCATCAAGAAAAAAATAAAATAGCCTAAGTTAATCAATCATTATTATTTCACAATACACTATCGCATTTGAAAAGAAAATAAGGTAGCTGATTAATTAAGTATGAATGATCATGGAATTCTAACCCAAATGAGGATTAAGAAAATTCTATTTTTAGGGGTTTAGTAATGAGGGATATGAGAAATTTTAAGAAGGTTAAACATCACTAATTTTTTAAATAAATGAAAAAACATATTCATAAGAAATGGTAACAAACTCTCAATCTAATGACGGTAATATTAAAAATTAAATTAAATTGTTTAAGAATGGATGATTGGGAGTCTTGATGTGTGAGGACATATTTCAAAAATTCGTAAAGTGGTTATTTTTACATAATACCTAAGCTAATAAAGGGAACTCTTACATGATGATCATAGCTCAAATATCCCTATACACCATGGTAGTACATGGTTTTATAGATATTTGGAGGAACATTTTTTGATAAATAATATGTATTGGGAAATTGATGACTATTTGTCAAGATGCCTAGTTTTTAATCATGTTATGGTTGAGAGACAACATCCTAGAAGTGTCACGAAACCTTTTACTATTCCTATGTGTAAGCGGGATGATGTTACTATGATCTTCATAACTAGATTACCAAATAACCCCATAAGGAACGATACAATATGTGTTATTGTTGATCACCTTAGAAAATAGACACATTTTATATATATAAGAGAATACATTACTCTTAAAAACCTAGAAATACTCTATATTAATTATGTTGTAATGTATTCTGGTTCACCTATTTCTACTTTGACTCATCAAGATCCATGTTTCACATCCAAATTCTAGAAGAGACTTCAAAGGTATTTGGATACTGAGATTCATTTGAGTACAAAATATCACCCACAATCTGATTGAATGTCTAAAAGTCTATAAAACCTTTAGATGACATGTTGAGATAATCTTATCTTTACTTTTAAGGTATGCAGGATAGTGTTTACCATTGGTCGACATCTTCTACAATAATAGCATTGATTCTTGTATTCAAAGGGTGCTTAATAACCATTATATGGAATGATATGTTATTCTTCAACGTTTTGGGATGATTTTTGTGAGAGAAAATTAATGTACGAGAACTTATTGATTAGATAATGGTAAATTTAATTAATATTCAGACTCATATTAAAGTAATTCAGTGTTGTAAAATAAGTTATGCTAACAACTGGAAAAAGGATTTTTAATTTCTTGTGTTAAATCATGTCTTTCTGAAATAATATTCATAGAAGGGTGTTATAAGGTTTGGTAAAAAATGTAAAATGACCCCATTCTACATAGTACCATTATAAATTCTGGACATAATTGGAGTTGTAGCATACCGATTAGAAATTCCAACATGTCTTTCCAAATATCATGATTTTTCTGACATACCATTGTCAATGAAGGAAAATCCAAACCCAACACATCTAATCACCAATGAATAAAAATAACCGGAAGATAATGTGTCTTAATATGAAGATCCTATCAATATTATTGAAAATATAGAGAAAATATTGAGAAATAAGATGACTAGACTGGTAATGGTTTTTTGGAGTAGCTGTAAAATAGATGAAGCAACATGGGAACCTGAAGATGTTTATAAGAATAACCTCCCTCATCTATTTAAAAGGAAATATTCTAAATATATTTTGAGGATGAAATTTTCTAATTAGGTAAGAATATAAAAACACAATAATTTTTGGTATGTACCTTTCTGAATAAATTCAATTTATTTGAGAGCATACGTTGCACGAAACACCGAACATAAATGCACCATGATATAGTAATAATTATTAACATGCCTATTGAAATAATATATTGACCATTAGTAATATTAGTCATTCAACTAATATAATAATTGAACCTGTGAATGTATAAATAAAATATTGGTGTCTCATAAATGAATGTATGATATACCTATACCACAGAATAATTAAATCTATTTTTTATCAATGATAAATTAAATGTTTGTATTTTTGTGGAACAATATTGTTTATTTAATTTTTTTTATTAATATAATAAATTAAAATAGAAAATAACATAACAAATTATATTCATTAATTAATATTCTAATATATTATATTGATAATTTAATTCCACGAGACCATAATTAATTTTTAAAAGTGTCGTAAAATCTGTCATAATACTGAAATTGGTATTTTTGAGTAAATATATCTTCTAATTAGAAATTAATATTTTCATTTTAAAAAAAATATATTAATAAAATTAATCCATTTTTTTATATAGAAACTCCAGAAAACATTTAGGGTTATTTTTTTGGACTTTTCAAAAATAGTTGAATTTTTCTGAATAGTGATATCCGAAAATTTCCGTTATTCAGTAAAATAAGTAAATAAATGAATTATTGAGTCATGGGTGCTGTATATAAGAGGTAATAACCCTCTAGTTCTAACTCACATTCTCTAATTTATATATTTAGTTAGGGAAATCAACACTACTGATAATCATGAGGTAAAATATAAACAAATTGATAAAATAATAAAAAAAATCCTCTCCCCTATAAATACCACACATCACCACACTTTCTCCTCACTATTTATAAGCCATGAAGATTATTTATATTCTCCATAATTCCATTAATAAGCCTGTTACCACATCCAAGGCCTTCTAGTATTACCAATAGTTTAAATCTGAGTATCTTAAGGAGGATCCCAAGGTGATGATATTCAAGAGATAAAATCCTCATTCTTTCTCTTTAAATTTCATTACTTTTCTTATCCCCACCTTAGCTTCCCGTATCAAAATTTGAATGAATATTTTTAATAATATATATACTATAATTTTATTTATAATTTAATATCCATAATAAAATCTCTTCTCTCCTCATTTTATTTTAAAAATGAAAACATCATCTGTGATGTGTCAAGCCACATCATTCATAGATGACGAGTTTTCATTTTCCATTAACACCTTGAATCATAGTAATAAAATATGTTTAATGTTTAAATAAGATTTTAAGATACATATAATAATTTTGATATTGTTTTCCATCATTATATATGCATAATATTGACCAAAATAATAAAAGTTCAGACTGGTCGTAAAAAACGAGAAAATAAATTAAAATATTTTTGTCAATTTTTTATCTAATGAGCCGTCCTAATACAATATAACAAAATTATATATGATATAATTTAAACATATTTATTTTAACTATAAAAAAAATTCCAATTGTAGATTTTTATTTCATTTTACATGAACTCCCATAGTTATAAAGAAGGGAACCAACCAAGAAACCATGAAACAAGCACTATTAGAACAACATAATTAAAAAATTTAAATAATTATAATTTCTATAAATTAAAAAATTTAAATTAAAATAAATAAATAATATATTTACTTGTTTCCAAATTAATTCATTATTTTATTTTATTTGATTATATACGATATTAAGCACATATACAGAATTCTTTCAGAAATAAGGCAATGGGTCTCTCAATTTAGTTTTATTTTCATGAGATAAGTCTTCTTCCCCATGAAGTTCTTATGTGTGGTATATGTATACTAGAATTTATATATATAATATAATCTATATATATATATATATTCATTTTATTCAATGAGGGTATTTATTATTATTTGTTTTATGGGTAAGGTGATTCGATAGATTACCAGTGGTAGAGAGTTTCATCTCAATTTCTATTTCATTATAACATACTTGGTATTTTGTACATAATAATTTTTATAATTTTTATCTAATACCCATATAATTTAATTTTTCCTTTATAATTATATTTCTCTTAAAAATTCATTTTTTATGTATGATGGATTTGATTATTTTCAATGACTTAAACAATTTTTACATACGGTTTTTATTTTCTATGTTTTTTAAACAAGGAAAAAACATATAAACCTGTATCCTATAATCAATACTTATATATTGATAAGGAATATGTTTCAGGAATTAATTATATTTATGAATATGTATTCGTAGTTCTATTGATGTCTGGGGTCTATAATTATATATCCTCTCGATGCATCAACATGTCTAATGATACATAATATATAGTGACAAACCCTTCACATTTATTTCTAAGAAAAATCAAACTGGTTTTTACACACTGACATAAACTGTATTTTGAAATTTCTTGAAGGAATAAGTTCATGTGGTAGATACATGGTGTCAATAATTAATAATTTCTTTCATTGAGTATTTTTTTATTATTATCCATGTAATTTTCACAATGAGAAAATATTTGGATGAATTTTCCTTCTCAGTTTATTGATTAAATGAAATGTGTTTTTAGCTCTTTACCTTGCTGTATTGATTATTACTTATTGATTATGCTTCACTTATTAGTGAATCATGTCTATATTGTATGTAAACTAAACTAATAATTCTATATCACACTTTTTTTCATACCTTCCCCTTCTAATGAAATATATATCTTTGAATAAGTTCCAAGGAAGCATTTTATTTTCATATGTTATGTTTTATGTTTAATTACCAACTTAAAAAGGGAATAATTTATATATCTAGTTATTATAAACTAATAAAATAATCGATCCTTGGGGATGTGATCTCTTGTATCTATTCATATGTAATAAAATAACCACCGACTTAGGGTTACTAGGGTCAGTGTTGTTATAATAATGTCTCATTCCATGGGAATTGTATAAAATAAATAATAACAGTGATTACAATGACATAGATAGTGCATAATGACCTAACATTAATATATATCTAGTACCTAGTTTTTTATTATTCAATAAATTCAACCACATATATAACTAGATTTATACTAAGGGATCGTTGGTGGTTTCTTACAAAGTATGATACATTCACCCTCCATGTACACAGTGGTTGGTAGGTAGATTTCACTTTTTAAAATATAAGGATGAGATAATCCCCAATGTGTAGAGACCCGAAACATGACGTACATGGACATTACATTACTTTTGCGGAATACTTAGTACATAACAAAAACACAGACACAAGGATCGTAATAGTTTAGTGTCTTTGGAAACTCGGAATATAATCTTCTAATCATGGTGAAAGAACATTAAAATCTCCCATAAAGATCTTCCTTATTTTCCTAAAACCTTTCTTTATATCCTTGGGAAAAGAAAACATAAAAGGGTGAGGTCAAATTCTCAGTAAGGGTAAACAAAAGAAATATCAATCACATCATTTTCATAAGAACATAACATTTTGGAAATCATATCCTGCAAAAAAGAGCATAATTTCATAACATGGGATAAATCATAGTAGTGAAATGAAATCTCAATAATCATAACATAAAACATGAAACACTGTGGCATACAAAAATAATCATAGAGAATAATATCTTATTAGTCAAGACTCATTGCCAATACTATCTTAGTGGACAATGTCCATTTCTGAACCGAGTCACCCTTGTTTCAGTCCTGTTTCACTGAACCGGTATAACCTACGGTTCCAGCCATGTCTATCTCATGAGATATAAAATCTTACCCAATTCATTGGAGGGATATATAAGTCCCACAAATCTCATAATGATACCATTCTTATGTGTGCCAAAAAATCATAAATCATACGTCATTTCATATCCCATGTAATAAAAATGGGAATCTAAAACATCGTGACTTCATAAAAAAATTCATATAAGATAAAGGAATTCATAAAAAAAATAATTCCATCACAACATAATCAAATCAATGTAATAATAGGGATAGAAACAGAACCCTTTATTATCTTAGATGGAAAATAATTTTGATAAAACACTTGAACTCCATTCTTGTGGAAAATATGCTTTCTGCTTCAAAAACACTTTTCCTTTCTTAACATGTCGTACAATTCTAAACTAAAAGAAGTTGATTAAAAATAAACTTGAAAACTTATAAATGACGCTTCTTGTAAATAATGATTTAAAAATCCATTCATGCCGTATAAGTTAAAAAAACATTCTTCTCGTACTTTTGTCGAAAAAGTCAAAAAGTACCTCGTACGAAAAACGACAAAAGATTCTTTTCATATATTTTACTAAAAACTCACCGAAGGGTAAAATTGGATATAAACTATTGAAGAAGGATATAAATATTACATATTTAGGAAACAGGGATGTGGATGATAAAATACACCCCAGTAAATACCAAAGCATAAAAAATATCAGATAAAAACGAGATTGTGATATTTTCCATTACCTTTGGTCCGATATGTGTTGTACGTGTCCGAACCTCCTATATAATGATTTAAATAATGTTATTGACTTATTACAGAATCATACTTATTTTTATGATATCATGTATGGTCATATTATTATCTTATTATTAGTAATATTTCATTACTACTTGTTATTTGGGTGTTTTTTACTTTTTGTTCTTATGCGTGTTTTCTCGAATAAATTATTATTCTTCTCTTTAGGTTATAGATACCTCATTTACAGAATGTTATTAGTGTAATATATATCATATTCATTCATTAAATTCATATATATAATCATTATGAAATGATGATCATGTAGAACTAGTCGCATCACATCGTGGAGACGGTTTTCCGTACGTACGCACGAGTGATGATATCGTTCCTATGATCGTGGAATTTTATTGGAGTGTATGTATACTATTTCAGAATCAATATAACTTTAAAATAATAATATATAGTTATTATGTACAGCATTATACCCATACAAGTATGGTTGTGGTGGAAAAATAGATTACACCACGGCGTGGAGACGGTATTCCGTACGTACGCACGCGCGGTGATTTCGTTTTCCGTAGGATGGATAGATGGTGAAATAAGGTTGTTTCATAATAATAATAACATATAAGTATATAATTGATACTGATGTTATTACTTAATAATGAAAAAACCTAAGAAGAATAAGTGGAATAATAAATAAAGATGAACGAATCGGTAACGGACATTACCTCTTCTTCGAAGCGCCTCTTTGAGATCTCCTATTAGGGAACTAATATTGGTCTTTGAGGAAGACCAGAACCTCTAAGATGTTTATAGGGAAGTGGAGAAGGGAATTTGGCAGGGTTTTTCCGAGCTTGAAGGCTCAAAGTGGTGTTAGGAAGAGAGGGAGGAAGTGCCCTTTTATAAGGGAGGAGAGGGGCACCTTTGGAATAACTAAAAATATTATTTTACTATAAAGTCAAGTTCGGTTTTAAATAGATCCAAATTGAGTTATTCGGAATATAAGTTGGGGATGGGTATAAATCCTCTCATAAAATAGAATTTAGACAAGTTTAGGTCATTATATTAACCTTATCTATTAGTTTTAACTCTTAGATAATTAGATTGACATTTACCATGTCACTTTGTATTTTTATATTATATAGTTAATAAATGCACCATATACATCCAAGAGTCCCCCAAGTTGTGTTTTATTAATATATATATCCTCATATAAGTCATTTTGCCGAACCTTAGATTTTTAGGAATAAAATAACAATTAATAATAATATATTTGTTTTAAAAACTATTTTATGTCAATTTTGACACTATTCAATAGTTGATTTTTTTGAAACTCATAATAGAATGATTACTTCGATCAAAGTTAATTAAATAAATCCTAACATGTCATATTAACCTAGAATTTTTTTTTTGTTCATAAAAAGTATCAAATTATATTTATTTGGGTATATATAACATCAATTATGTCAATATTTCATTAATAAGATAATTACTGCATCATCATTGTGTCATAAATAAATTAAATTATTTAATGTCTAAAAATTACAAATAAAATACCCTTATTTAGGAAAACTTTTTATATTTATAATTAATATTTATAGTCGAATTTATTTTATGTATAAACCCATATAAAAAATGATTTACTTATTAAACTTTGATTTTTACTATTTTAACCCTTCTTTAAATAAATTAATAATAAATGTCCTAATCTAATCCAAGTGGGCCTAAATGGTCATATTGTATTCCTAAGGTTGTTTTCGGTCGAATTAAATTTGTCCAATAGAATTAGGACACATTTTAAGGTAATAATAATATCATTTTTACCCTTAATTACCCTATTTACTTTTAACCGTGGTAAAAAGGTAAAAAGTTACTATTCGCCGAAAAAATTATTTTAATCTCATTGAACCACATTTTACTTACTGACATCAACCTTGTCTCGCGGATTTTCGAAATTCCACTCACAGAAGTAGTAAAATTATGTTTTATGAAAAATTCAGTTTTTTAACTACCACTTAGTGGTTTCACTAGTCATCAAAAAATGAAAGTTTCTAGAAAAATACCAAAAATTAGATCTAAGATATATTTGATATTATGAATTCAAAAATGATGTCTATTTTATCAAATTCAAAACATATCAGCTACATTAACTAATTTAAAAATTAATTCTCGTCTTCAAAACAAATAGCGGGTTTTTAAGAGATAATAACTATCAAATGATTGACACTTGTTTATAACTGGTTTAAATGTGAAATTACACACAATGACCAGAATTTTATTAAATTGTAAAAATATATTATAAATATACTTTAAAACCACTCAAATTAATAATTTATCACTATTAATTATTTCGATTAAAAAGTTGTTTTTAATTAAAATTTAGTAATTTTCACTATTCATCAGAATATGAAAGTTATCTGAAAATACCAAAATATCACCTTAGGCTAGATTCAATACTCCAAATCCAAAAATGAAGTCCATTTTGAGAGATAAAATTTCTATAATTTTAAACGGTGGTTATTACTATTCATAACGGCTAGTTTTAATAATATTTTAATAGCGTATCGTTGTTTAGTGAAACTCGGTATTGCGTACTACACGCGCTATCGAGGAAGGTCGCGATTGCATGTAATGAAAGGAAAGTCAAGGATGCATGTTGAGAAATCTCCTTTTGGTGTAGCGTACAACACAAGACATTAATGAAATTAAAAAGAAAATTTTTTTATAAAATCTCGTGCTGTTACATTCTACCCCCCTTAAAATGAATTTCGCCATCGAAATTCGTCGGGGTTATAAATGGTTTACTACTCAAAATTTTCTTTAATAGAAACCCACATCATAAAAAGGAATACCAAAATATGGCTTTAAAAACTAAAGTATGAAATGTAACGATTACCTAAATAAACTAATCACTGGGTTTCCACATAGGTGAAAACATGGATATGGAAGAGAAATCTAACCATCATGTTCTGATGGAGAGTGGTAGAGAACATGGCTATGGAAAAGCCAGCAATCACAAAGCCATAAACTTGTGACGATCTAAGGTACCATCTGATTAATCAGATATAAGAGCACTAGGACAACATTTTTGGTTTTGAAGATCGTTTCCCTAAAGTTGATGAAATTGGAATTAGAAGAAATACTTTCGTGATTTAGGTATAGTCTCACCGTTGGTCGTTCTTTGGACAATTTCCATTTCATCTCTTAAAGAAATGAAGTTGAATTTGTCATTCGTGATGTGTTAACAGATCATGTGATAGAATGATGGGCCATTCCATCTGGCTCAAACAAAAGGTTAGAAAAGTTATCAAAAAATACATAAGTCCATCTATAGTAAGATTAATCATATATAGTTCCTAAAATGGACTTATACTTCATATATCATACTGCTTAATAAAACTAGTTTCTACTAAACATGGACTTCCTATAGGCCAGTGGTAGGCGATAAAGGCCAGTCACACTTCTGTTGTGGGTTCGATTCCCATGGCCTTGTCCGACGCGATGGGTTGTCGCCCGTCCTACAGGTTGTCCTTTTTCTAAAACTATATTACTATAACATCCCATCAACAATATCAAAAAAGTTTTATCCTTAAACAATACTAACTTATGTCCAACATAATACATTCCAATCTTTAGGCTTATCTAAAATTCTTCGGTCCATGCTCATAGTATAAAGAAAATGATCACATGAATACCATCATTTATCCCCCATATATCATAAGATATATCTTGTTGGTCAAATTAAAAATTTGTGAATACCTTAATCATGTATTCTCCTGAAGAATGAATATCCATTGAACCTTAGTGAAAACATGAATGCAGTTAAAAGTTAACACTTTCTACATACCAAAATCCTCAAAATTATATATCCTCAAACCATGATATCACTTAGTCCTTATATCAATCATGAGCTCATTAATACTATCAAACATATTAGATTCTCTTGATCCCTTCATTATGTGCATATCATCCGCTTTCCAAAAATATTTCAATTACTTTTCGTGGTTACCGATGCCATAAAATTACTGAAAACCACCATAGACCAAAACATAAATATTCCAATATTCCACGATACTATATACAAAATTATTCTGGAATCCCATTACAAAAACAATTAATCATTCCACCACATCGTTGTCATATTCAACATCGCCAATGGTGATCGCATGTGACTTCCCTTTGTCCTTTACCTAAAGTGGTTTCTCACGTCGATCATCACTAACCCTTGGATTAGGGAATTTATTAGCATAATGCCCCATTTCCTTGCACTTGAAGCATTGAAGTGTTGTTGGTGCGTTATCTATAGTATTTTCTTTATTCACATCATTAGAAACCCTTTATCCATTACTTCGACACTCAGCTGCTCGATGAATTTCTTTTCCACACTTAAAACATTTTCTAGTTCCTTTAAGACAATATCCACCATGCTTCTTTCCACACTTTGAGCATAAGGAAACATTCATCTTCTTTTCACAATTATTCTGAGATTTCTCCTTGAACTCCATCCTTCGTTTCTTGTCAAAACTATGAGATGGATAAGTAATACCAACTTCCATTTCTACCTTGATAGCACGACGCACAATTTCTTCATAGCTATTGAAGTCTCTTATAGCTAATTCCCTTCGAAGATTTGGTTTTAAGCCACTGAAGAATCGATCAACATTACTTTCATGTTGGATGATCAATCCAGATGAATACCTTGCAAGACTTGTAAAATTCACTTCATATATACCAACAGATTCATCATCCTTTTTCTTTAGTTCAAGAAAATCCTTCCCCATCTTTGTTCGAAGAATACGAGGGAAGTACTTATTGAAAAATAAGATCTTGAACACGTCCCATTCCATGGACTCAATTTCATCTCCTTGCCTCGTATTCTTGATAAGATTCCACCATTGATCAGCTTCAAATTCCAAACAATATACTGCTAAGATGACTTTATCTTGTTCCGAACATTGAAGAACTGAAAATATCTTTTCAGTATTTCTGATCAATTGTTCAGCAATATGTGGATCAGAAGACCCACTGAAAGAAGGTGGATGTTGCCTCATGAAGGACTCAATAGAATATTGTTCCCTTCTCTACTCATTTGGAAGTCCAGAATGATTCATCGCTTGTGTAAGTATTGCAATATTATTTTTCACTCCATCTCCCATAACATTTGTTTGTTCAAGAGGACAATCATTGCATTGTCCATTGCATTGATCAACACAATTCTTTCGGGTTCCAGCCATCGTCTAAAACCAAGAAAGAATAGTGTGAGAGGCAAAAATCATGCTAGGGAAAACAACATAATAAAGGGGGAGTATCCTCAATATCTAACATCTTAGGTTAAATTCTATGATCGTTACCATAGTTCTAGGACTGTATCCTATACGTATACTTATCCTTAGGGACATCCCTAGACATACCTTAGAAATATCTCTAGGGATATCACTAACATTTTCACATCCTAGTTTCCAAAGGTTGACTAAACCTCCCTCTGATACCAACTGTAGAGAACCGAATCCTGACGTACATGGACATTACATTACTTTTGTGGAATACTTAGTACGTAACAAAAACACACACACAAGGATCATAATAGTTTAGTGTCTTTGGAAACTCAGAATATAATCTTCTAATCGTGGTGAAATATCTTCAACATCTCCCACAAAGATCTTCCTTTTTTTACCTAAAACCTTTCTTTATATCCTGGGGAAAAGAAAACATAAAAGGGTGAGCTCAAATGCTCAGTAAGGGTAAACAAAAGAAATATCAATCACATCATTTTCATAATAACATAACATTTTGGAAATCTTAACCTGTAAAAGAGAGCATAATTTCATAACATGGGATAAATCATAGTAGTGAAATGAAATCCCAATAATAATAACATAAAACATGAAACTTTGTGGCATAGACACATAATCATAGAGAATCATATATTATTACTAAAGACTCATTTCCAAGTCTATCTTAGTGGACAAAGTCCATTTCTGAACCGAGTCACCCTCGTTTCAGTCCTATTTCACTGAACCGGTATAACCTACTTTTCCAGCCATGTCTATCTCATGAGATATAAAATCTTTACCCAATGCATTGGAGGGAGATATAGGTCCCACCCATCTCATAATGATACCATTCTTATGTGTGCCACAAAATCATAAATCATACATCATTTCATAACCCATGTAATAAAAATAGGAATCTTAAACATCATGACATCATAAAACAATTCATATAAGATAATGTAATTCATAAAAAAATTCCATCATAACATAATCAAATCAATGTAATAATAGGGATAGAAACAGAACTCTTTATTATCTTATATGGAAAATAATTTTGATAAAACACTTGAACTCCATTCTTGAGGAAAATATCATTTCTGCTTCAAAAACACTTTTCCTTTCTTAACATGTCGTACAATTCTAAACTAAAAGAAGTTGATTAAAAATAAACATGAAAACTTATAAAGGAAGCTTCTTGGAAATAATTTTTTAAAAATCCATTCATCCCGTATAAGTTAAAAAAACATTCTTCTCGTTCTTTTATCAGAAAAGTCAAAAAGTACCTCATACGAAAAATAACAAAAGATTTATTTCATATATTTTACTAAAAACTCACCGAAGGGTAAAATTGGATATAATCTATTGTATAAGGATATAAATATTACATATTTAGGAAACATGGATGTGGATGATAAAATACACCCTAGTAAATATCAAAGCATAAACAATCTCAGATAAAAATGAGATTGTGATATTTTCCCTTACCTTTGGTCCGATATGCTTTGTACGTGTCCGAACCTCCTGTATAATGATTTAAATAATGTTATTGACTTATTACAGAATCATACTTATTTTTATGATATCATATATGGTCATATTATTAGCTTATTATTAGTAATATTTCATTACTACTTGTTATTCGGGTGTTTATTACTTTTTGTTCTTATGCGTGTTTTGTCGAATAAATTCTTATTTTTCTCTTTAGGCTATAGATACCTCATTTCCAGAATGATATTAGTGTAATATATATCATATTCATTCATTAAATTCATTTATATAATCATTATGAAATGAAGATCATGTAGAACGAGTCGCATCACATCGTGGAGACGGTTTTTCGTACGTACGCACGAGTGATAATATCGTTCCTATGATCATGGAATTGTATTGGAGTGTATGTATACTATTTCAGAATAAATATCAATTTAAAATAATCATATATAGTTTTTATTTACACCATTATACCCATCCAAGTAAGGTTGTTGTGGAAAATAGATTACACCACGACGTGGAGACGGTATTCCGTACGTACGCACGCGTGGTGATTTCGTTTTTTGTAGGATGGATAGATGGTGAAATAAGGTTGTTTAATAATTATAATAACATATAAGTATATAAGTGATACTGATGTTATTACTTCATAATTAAAAAACCTAAGAAGAAGAAGTGGAAGAATAAATAAAGATGAAAGAATCGGTAACTGACATTACCTCTTCTTTGAAGCGCCTCTTTGAGATCTCCTTTTAGGGCAATAAAATTGCTCTTTGAGGAAGACGAGAACCTCTAGGATGATTCTAGGGAAGTGGAGAAGGTAATTTGGCAGGGTTTGGCCGAGCATGAAGGCTCAAAGTGGAGTGAGGAAGAGAGGGAGGAGGTTCCCTTTTATATGGGAGTAGAGGGGAACCCTTGGAATAACTAAAAATATTATTTTATTATAAAGTCATGTTCGGTTTTAAATAGCTCCAAATTGAGTTATTTCTAAGATAAGGTTGGGATGGGTCGAAATACTCTCATACAATAGAATTTATACAAGTTTAGGTCATTATATTAACCTTATCTTTTAGTTTTAACTCTTAGATAATTAGATTGACATTTACCATGTCACTTTGTATTTTTATATTATATAGTTAATAAACATACCATATACATCCAAGCGACGCCCAAGTTGTGTTTTATTAATATATATAACCTTATCTAAGTCATTTGGCCAATCCTTAGATTTTTAGGAATGAAATAGAAATTAATAATATAATATTAGTTTTAAAAACTATTTTATGTCAATTTTGACAATATTCAATAGTTGATTTTTTTGAAACTCATAACAGAATGATTACTTCGAAAAAAGTTAATTAAATAAATGCTAACATGTCATATTAACCTAGAAAATTTGTTTAGTTCATAAAAAGTCTAAAATTATATTTATTTGGGTATTTATAACATCAATTATGTAAATATTTCATTAATAAGATAATTATTGCATCATCTTTGTGTCATAAATAAATTAAAATATTTAATTTCTAAAAATTACAAATAAACTACCATTATGTAAGAAATCTTTTTATCTTTCTAATGAATATTTATAGTCGAATTTATCTTATGTATAACCCCATATTAAAAATGATTTACTTATTAAACGTTGATTTTAACTATTTTAACTCTTCTTTAAATAAATTAATAATAAATGTCCTAATCTAATCCAAGTGGGCCTAAATGGTCATATTGTATTCCTAAGGCCGTTTTTGGTCGAATTACACTTGTCCAATAGAATTAGGACATGTTTTAGGGTAATAATAAAATCATTTATACCCTTAATTACCCTATTTACTTTTAACCGTGGTAAAAAAGTAAAAAGTTACTATTCACCAAAATATTATTTTCATCTCATTGAACCAAATTTTACTTACTTACATCAACCGTGTCTCTCAAACTTTGGAAATTCCACTCACAGAAGCGGTAAAATTATGTTTTATGAAAAATTCAGTTTTTTAACTACCACTTAGTGGTTTCACTATTCATCAAAAAATGAAAGTTTCCAGAAAAATACCAAAAATTAGATCTAAGCTATATTTGATATTATGAAATCAAAAATGATGTCTATTTTATCAAATTCAAAACATATCAGCTACATTAACTAATTTAAAAATTAATTCCCGCCATCAAAACAAATAGCGTGTTTTTAAGAGATAATAACTATCAAAAGATTGACACTTGTTTATAACTGGTTTAAATGTGAAATTACATCCAATGACCAACATTGTATTAAATTGTAAAAATATATTCTAAATATACTTTAAAACCACTCAAATTAATAATTTATCACTATTAATTATTTCGATTAAAAAAATTGTTTTTAATTAAAATTTAGTAATTTTCACTATTCATCAAAATATGAATGTTATCCGAGAAGTACCAAAATTTCACCTTAGGCTAAATTCGATACTCCGAATCCAAAAATGAAGTCCATTTTTAGAGTTAAAATTTATATAATTTTAAAAGGTGGTTAGTACTATTCATAACGGCTAGTTTTAATAATATTTTAATAGCATATCGTTGTTTAGTGAAACTCAGTATTGCGTACTACACATGCTATCGAGGAAGGTCGCGATTGCGTGTAATGCAAGGAAAGTCAAGGATGCATGTTGAGCAAGCTCCTTTTGGTGTAGCATACAACAAAAGACATTAATGAAATTAAAAAGAATATTTTTTTTATAAAATCTCGGGCTGTTACACTATGTCAGTTGGCTACGAATATATATCATAGTTGGGATATGGAGGCAGTATCATGATATGTTATTAGTCTATTTTTTAAGGCTCTATTCTAGTATTATTTTACTTCTTTATATGATATACCAAAAACTTGGATATATCTTTTGAATAAAAAAATATAAATACAACATGATTTTTTTATTAAAAGTGTTCTTAATTAGGATAAGGAAGTAGTATCAAGATATACTCATAGACCCATTTTGTTTTAGACAGAATTTCTATATTCATTTAAACATTGTAGTATATGATTTACTACTAATGGGGATCTTTATTTTAAAAAATGATGTATAATAGTAGTATAGTATAGTTTTTGTTACATGTGATTGTATTTATGTGCTTAAGATGAATTTTTGATCCCATATAATGAAATTTATTATTATGTTTTTTTACGATTATTAATTTTTTGGGCATGATGTTGAGGAAATTATCTTCGCAATATATGGCTATGACTATTTTTGACTAGTTGATAACAAATTTTATATAGTTATACACACATAAGTCTATAGACAATGTTAATGTAGACATGATAAACTATTAATTGGTTTAATATTACTGTATAAATTATTATTAATAATATAGATTTTGGTAAAACAAAATGATAGATTAATCATAGTTATTGGAAGAAAGTCATAGGAAAAGGCCTTCAATCTCATGTTTAAATAAATATTATTCCATGTCGAGAGGACTCCATCAGAAATAGGATAGAACCTAGACTCAGAGAGGTCATAGTTGTCATTTTATAAGGATTAATTTCTAATAGAGTTAGGTCTTGATACTATTTTAGGTACTTATGGATTATATACACTATTATCCCTATTTTACATGGTATATGGGAACTTTATTTCATTGTATATATATATATATATAAGTTTTGTGGAATATAGGTTTTTGTATTATTATAAATTCCATATTCTATAATTATAATTTAAAATTAATTAGATAAGACCATTCAATATTAAAAATTCATATATCATGTTTCCATGGTCTATAATGTTGAAATCGCTTAAGGATTTTAATTTAATGAAATAAAAATAATTTTTCATATTTTTATAATGTATTTTGTGTGAAATGTTATAATTTTATTTAGTATTATCATTAGGGTGTGTCTTTAAAATCACATAATAAAAAACTGTGTCTTTTAGGTGAGTAATAAATGAATATAGAATGTGAAAGAATAGTTTCATAGAAAATCATGTACACACTATTTCAGTTAGTAATTTTGGTCCCTGATTTAGTGTAAGAAGATACATAATCCATGTTCTAAATAATGGTGGATAAGTACATTGATATATTTTCTAATTACAATATAATGATTCCTATGAAAAGTGAATTAGATAATTATATTAATACAATTTTGGGTAAAATTATAATATCGTTATGTTACTATAAATTGGAATTAATAAAATATAAATTATAAAAAATATAAACTATTTATTGGGGGAAATAGGTTTATTCATCTTAGTATATCACAACATATTCAACAAATTTATTATTTGGTGGTATTATGTCAGTGTGAATCAATAACCTGATATTATATGAACTAAAATATAAAACCAAATGTCTTTTTCCCATTATTAATTATTCATTTGACTATCTTAATGTTCTATGAGGTGTTTTATGATTTACCATAAATATAGATACCAATAATTTTAATAATGGGACCAATATATTATAAAGATAAAATTTTCAAATTATTATAGCCACTACAATTTTCTACAACTATCATTTAAACACATAAATGATTATTTTTCTATAAACGGATATTATGAATCATATCTTCCTTAGGTTTCATAAATATTTATTCCTTTTCTAGGGTGATGTTTTTTTGTATTCATGGTTATTAGAAGGCCATTAAGTAAATTTGGATATTATCATAAAGTCCCTTTATGAAAATCAATTTTTTAAAAATTTCACATAATTTCACATTTTATGTGATAGGTAGATTTTATGGCTCTCATTGTGTCAATGAGCTGAATTTTTTCAATCACAAGAATATTAATTTTTCTATTTCATTGAAAATGAGGATTTTTTTTGTTTTTCATAGATTGTATAGGTATTTTCAATGATTCTTTCATTGTCCTTATGGTTTTCATATCATTTAACATATCTTACTAGAAAAGGTGTAAAATTCCTAGAGATTGAAATGTAACAAGAAACCTTTCATGATATTAATATAACACGCACCTTAACCCTTGATTTGTAATTTCTTAAGGAAAATTATTTGCGTGTTAAGTATTGCGATATGTTTGCAGGGGTATTGGGGGTATACTTATAGAGTGAGAAAAATTGGCATATTATAGGTTGAAATATTTTAGAAAACATGGGAATAATTAACTAATTCATGACCAATAGATTATAGAAATATCACATGAAAAAAAATATTACATTCATTATATATTTAGTGATATATTTATAATGAATATGGATTCGAAAAAAACATTCCTTAAAGAGATTTAAAATTATTATAGGAACTATTTGTCGAATTCTATATAGCCTTATATTTTGATCACTATTAGTAAATATGAAATTAAAATTTAATATAAAAAAATTATTACATAAATATTAGTTCTAAATGGTAAATGGAGAAGATAATCAATAGAAATCAGTAATTTTATTGTCTAATTTGATCTTATAGGTATGAAAATAGAGGTTTCAATGGTTATAAGATTTTTAAAATCTACTTATAGACTTATGCATCTACTAAAGGAGTTAATATAATTTAATTCTGTGAATAAATCGATGAATGCATTTTTAAAAAGTATATAGACCATTGATGACTATAATAAGGAACTAGATATATCCCTTCACATTGGAAACTCAGTGGTGGTTCATTTCTATCTCCATGTGTAAATAATCAGTACATTTGATCATTAGATAAAATATATTCATTTATAATAAACCAATTTTTATCATGTTATTAAATTTTAATTCAATTTAATGTTATTAGACAAGATTTAACCTTTTTAACAACCAAGACTAAATTACCTCGAACACAAACTGACCCCCCACTAACCATGTACACCTTCCACCAAATCCACAATGGTTTTCAATCAGAGGAGAATGATGAGAATGGGCACGGGAAGGTGATTTCCATCAAAACTCATTAGTTTGTATGTATGATATCATACAATATCAGTAAAATGAAATAAAATATAAATATTCATATTATGAAAACTACAAAAATAAATGAATATATAACATCCAAAATTAATTATAATCACCATGGAAATAATGATATAAAAATAAATAAAGAAAATAGCTAAAAATCATATAGAGAGGATGTATAAAAATAATAGGCATGGCCATAATTATATGACAAAAATCACACCAAGGATAACCATTACCCACTAATGTCTCTAATCTCTATAATATGAAAACATCAGATATCAATTAATACCTTGAGAAATCATTATCATTATTCCAATAACAAAAAACACATGATGATTATAAGTGAACTATGGTATACATATAGTGGATAATAATAACATATTGAAATAAATTACCACATGACCCTAATGATGTTCAATAATTCTATAAAAATAAAAAAAATGATGTGATCCAAAACAATAGTAGATATATATATCATCCCATGAATGTATTAAAAATTCAATCCAGATAAATTTTAGGTCATGGAGATAAAGGAGATATGAAATTCTGTAAATAAATATATTGATGAATAAATAAATTAATAATTAATTAATTATGGTAATTTTATGTTTTATAAAATACATATCCCTTATAAAAAATCATGTGTCATTCACATCACAAAATGAATGAAATAAATTCCAAATTTATAACTGTATCATATTGGACCATATGAAAAATATAGTATTCATGGGAACTCTATGAACTATATTATATTGGAAATTCTACATTGAACTGTATTAAAAGTGGGCCACTCAGTATAGATAAACTATATAGGCCTCATTGGACTACAACTTAGAGCATAAAAAAGCACATCATCACTACTAGATTTTAACCTGGTGGTAAAATAATTATAAAATCATACTCTAAAACCTGGGAGTAAAGTCATAATAAATACTATTTTCTATGTAAATTTACATATCCATGCATTTATCAATTATAGAATGTAAAATATAGAAATATTACTATCACTGAACCTAATCTTGTCCTCTACATTCCCCTAAAAACATTTTTGATATCCATATATAACCAAACTAGTAATTTAATTTTATAAGAATAACTTATTAAATAGAAAAAAATTAAATAATGAATTGAAGGATCATTCATTATTCTAGTTTATTTCATCAGGTATTAGATTTCGTAAATTATGATCAGACACCAAAAATTATAGATTAATTTATTAATTATCAAGATAGAAATTAGTGGAAAAATTTGGAATTTAAATTCAATGGTAAAATTGGTTTTATTAACTTACTACACATGAAAATATATTTTTTATAACATAAATAGTGTGGTATTGTGTCCACCTACCCAAAAAACATCCAAAATAATGATTCTATTCTAATAGAAAGAGAATTTTGAGTCAAATCATTGGCATAGATTTCTTAAAAACCAAGGTTAAAAGTGATGTGGGGATATTTTAATATCACTTTTCTTGAAAGTGGACATTAATGTAAATTAAAAATATTTTTTCATAATTTTTATAGAAAATAAGTTTTAAAAGTGATTAGAAAACACAGACTTCCAAAATCCTCATTTTTTCGAATGGAGATATTTTAAACACATCTTCTATTGACCCTTAATTGCACCTAAGGCCATGTTTTCTTAAATTTCAGTCACTTCTCAACATATTTTAACATTTTATTCCAAATTATTCAACCCTTAATACTTATTTATTAATCCTCAACATCATTTATCCCACATGATCTATAATTAGATATATATGGAACCCTAATTCATGGTATTTGTTTATTTTTTTTCTACATTATTTTTAATGTATTTCTCATCAATATTGTCGTTTTCATCATGCTGTTATTTACTATGAATATTTTCATCAATGTTTTGAATAGATATTGTATTATTGACCTCAATATGTATTAATTATTTTTTTATTTGTGGATTGAAATTTATTATATGTTATTTATATGTTGGATTAATCTATTGAATTATTTTTATGTATTTTATTATAAACATTAAATTTGTTTTATTTTTTTTTTAATTTATAATCATTAAATATTATAATTTATTTTACACTATAAATTTTCAGGTTATAAAATTTTTATTTTATATGTTAATGTATTTATGAATTTTAAATCATTATAATTTTTCTGGATGAAATCATTTTTTTATTCAATTTTTTTCATTTATAATTTTTTTCATTACAATTAATTTTGAATTAAAAAACGTTTGGGGCTTGTTTTTCATTTTTATATTCTTTTTAATATATATTAGTTTTTAAAAAATTATTCATGATTAAGTTATCATTTTTATATGTGATTATATATTTATCTTCCATCTTTCCATGTTCACTATATTTCCACCACCTTCGAGTGGTTTCAATTGAATTTAGGATCTATTTACATTTAAATATTATACATAATATTTTTTATTTTTAAAGAGAAATTAATTGTCATTTAGTTATAAATTTCATTTATCCAATCATTTATTTCTTTGAATTTTATGATTAAATATATATATTTTTTAATTTTTTATATTGATATTATTTTTTATGATTGTAAATTATTATTTACTTTAATGAAAAAAATTTGTAACTATTTTTATTTATAATTTCGTGTGTTAATACTTATCTTATAATTATAACATGTTTGTTGTTTACATTATCTTTTACTTATATTTTTTAAATTTTTTAATTTTTTTGCCTTTATAAATAATTTTGGTGATTTTTTTTCCTGAATTGTTTTAAATTTTTAGAATTTTTTTAAGATATATATTATTTGATAAAAATTTATACAGGTTTAAATAATTTTTTATTAAATGATTATATTTTATAATTTTTTTTAAATACATGTATATATATTAATATTTTTTATTTTTTATATTTAAGAAATTAATGAATCTTAATTGGATATATACATGAAGAACTGTAAACGAATATATGAAATTGTTTGACAGTTTCTCAGAATTTTCTAAATAAAATCTATAAAAAAAAGATGTTATTTCCTCACCATGTATGAAATGATTGAATACGAGTAAATTAGGGTACATAATAATGAAAGACCATATCATTTTGTGGTCGGAGTGATAATTGTTTAACTAGATTCCCTAAACTTTTTAATGATATACATATAGAGAAGGAGGATTCTAAATTCAAATTCTCAGTCAAAAAAAAATTATGACCAATGGGATTGGGGTATAAAATGATACCTAATATTCTTGATGAATATGTTATATATATAATGGAATATGAATTTATATCATAATTTCGTAAATTTGGCTCATCCCATAATAAAATAGTTGATGAATCCAACCATGATTCATTCTCAGGAATAGGAAGAAACATTACACTAATGAAATATTGTATCTTATAATAATTGATCATTTGAAATGTCTCTTTTCTGAATCATATGATGAAAATATCTAATGATTTCATACAAATGATATAATATCCAATGGAAAACTATACCATCATACTGATTAACCATAATTTAAATTATTTGATCACCAATTTATTGATTTTGGAAATGAAGTTAGAAATCACAGAAAGAGTATGTTCAATTATGGAATGAATCCATATCAGAGTCTCAATATCAAAAATAGTTCATGACATGTTTTTTTTGGTTCTCAACAACTTTTCCCCACATATATGTATGAATAGGAAATATACAATGATGATCTTGATGATTTCAGGGTTAAAACTACCTTGAAATGATACTGATGTTTATCTATCACAATTAATTGATGATATTTTATTTATATAGAAGAAAATTTTTATAGTATTTTTTTCATACAATAATGAGTATTTTATTTTGAGTACTAGTAAAATTATCAATATAAACAATATATCTATATATGGGATCTTATATGGATATAGTTTGAATGTACATATTTATTATGAATTTATCAAAGAGGGGACTTCAGATCATCAACTGAATAATGGAAGAAAAATATTTTTTATTGTACAGCGGATATTTATGCAAATGGATCATGGTTCTAAATGATTAAAAGAGTTACAGAATGGATTATAATAGTATAATTCTATCTTATAACCATTTTCTGTTGAATAATATTACAATACGGTGAAAAACAACAATGTTGCATTTTAAATGAAAGGATATTCTAGTCATCAAACCAATATATAGATGAAATGGTCCATTTTATTCAATCTAACTTATTGGAAATATTTTGACATAAAAAATTACATTATAATTATGCATGGCTAGAACAAAATTGATAGTATAATCGGAACATAGTTAGATATAAAATCAAAATAAACAATATGGATTTCAAGAAATATTGGAATTAATGGCCAAGGAAATGCATTTAGCGTTATCTCCCACAATGAATGGAAAAAATAACATATTCTCCTTCATGTTGTCACACATTAAGAAATCATGATAATATATATTTTCAAAAAAATTATCACTTATTATTAAATTATATTGAGGTTTTTATTCAAATGTAAATAATTTGGTGTCATTAAAGGTTTTAAAGTTAATAGTTATGAAATATCAAGAATTTCATGTATTGATACATAATTTTGTACTAGTTAAATTGAATAACATATTATTGATACCTATCAGAATTTCTCAAATTTTTTTGTGTCACTTTTTCAATTCAATATGTAGAAAAGTCACAGATCCATATTTTTTAGATCTGTTCTAGAATGATGTTTTCCTATAATGTTGTAATAGGAAATGTATTTTTCATAATAGTTTTTTGATATAATGGTAAATTTGTTGATCAATTTTTTGAGAGTGATAAAAAAACATATAGATATTTATTTACATTTGATATATCCTTTTGAAATATATATAAAATTATTAAAGGGATGTGTTAAAAATCCACATTGACAAGAGGCCCTATTATCCAAAAATATACTTCAGATGAGGTAATTGATATTTATATTGGATTATTTTACATAAGTGGAGCATGATGATCTCCCTATATCTCAAAATTTGAATGTTTATAGTGGAGGTCAAGGGATTTGTGGGTCAAATGTAATGTAAATTCCATTAGATGAAGTTATTTATTCACATTTAAATATTTTGAACAACCTTTATAATTTCCAACAATATATATCATCACACATTGATGTATTTAAAGATACATATATAGGAAGAACTGAAAATTTTATGCTGAGTAAACATAAAAACAATTTTTTTATGGTTTAAGGTGAAATTTAAAATTGATTAGTCTTCACCATAAACATTGAAATGTTTTGCAGGGGACCAAGTGTTAATGTTATTTTGTTTTAAAGTATTGATATTAATGGTTTAAAATTTTACACAAAAAATAAGAATATAAGACTACCTTTCAAAATAGATGAGTAATGGTCTTCCCCAATGAACGTCATTTTTTAGTAACAAAGATAAAAACTCAATTTATACATGAAAATAATATTTGGAATTTGTAGATGATATATGAGATATTTCTTCTAAAAAACCTTGGATATTTATTTTTAAGTACAAGTGGGTCGACAGTGATGGTGGTGTAAAACAATATGAGCATATTTTTACACTAATTTATTTGAAATGATTTATAAGAAAGTAGGAATTAGTTATTACTGATATGCATAGAAAAAAATTTATATGTTGTTGATCCATCAAATTATATGTGGTCTATTGTTTTCTTTAGGAAAAATAATATTTGAGTGATTAGAATGTTGATTATGTTGATGACTTATCTGAAATTTCCCTCTCTATTACATGAATACCCTATGATAAAAATGAATTTGATGTGGATGTTTTCCAAACAACGTGGAATAGTCTTGTATAAGGAATATGAGAAAACACTTCATTTATATACTTATTAATTGGGTAATAGCATTTTCATTTGAAGCTGGAAGTGTTTGAAAAATTATTTTTTGGCATTGATATTTAAATATATATATGTTTAGAATTCCTAGTATATTTCTAATAATTTGTATATTTATTAGATTTAGAAATATATATTATGTGGAGAAAAATTATTCATTTATCTTTTTTTAAATGTTCTTAATATTCATCAATTGATGCTATATAATTTTATTCAATAAAATATTTATATTCTTATTCTGATTATTAATATTAATATTTTTATTTATAATTATTATAAATTTATAAACAAATATAGGTATAAAAAATTACACATTTTTAGATTATAATCATTTTTAAAATTTTCTCATTGATACATTTAATATAAAGTAGTTTTAGTTATACATTTTTTTGGTTGAATAATCTAAAATTTCATTCTTTTTTCTATTAAGCAAAATAACATTTTAATTTTTACATTTATTAAATGTTAATAAAAATCATTTATACATAATTTTATTGAATTAGCATAAATATTTCTAAATAGAAGAAATAGAGGCATCGAAGTTATCTTTTGTATGTTTATTCATATAATATATACCTATTGTAATTAAATTATTTAACAAAAATAATCTTTTATTTATTAAAAAATATGTGCACCTATTCATTTTCTCTTTAGATTATAGTCCCTAAACATGGTATCTGTAGGATTAAAAATCTAATAATACATTCTCTCATAACTATATAACATTGGATGATTATATTTGAGGAGAACAAACACTCAACTCACCCATATTCCAAATAGTTTAAGACTTACCTAGATATACAGATTCATTGTAGGATAAGTATTATATTCCATAATCAGAGGATTGCCAACTAGTCGGTGAAATATCAATTTTGACAGTCCATAACTGTAAATTTTTTAATTTAATTTATTTAGTTTTTCAATGGATTAAAAATTATACATTTCATAATATTTTATCTATTTAATTAAAAATGAAATATATCATTAAAAACACTAATGGAAATAATAAATAATTCTACCAATTCTCGTAACAAGATGCATGGATTTTAGATGATGTTGAATTTATTTTATATTTTCATTTTGTAATCAAAATATGTGTTCATGACTTATGTATGGGTGTATAGGTTGGGAGATATGGAAAGATATTATCCCCTGTCGGATAGATAAATCCATTATGGTTTGTGTACACTAATTTTTGTAGTAAATTTTAATTAATTTATATATTATTTTTTTTCTATGATAGATATCATGGAAAAATCACCAAGAGATATAATATCACAATTCATGACCATAAATAGCTTTACACAGAGGGTATCCTTTATAAAATAATCAAATTATTTATAAAAACATTGTGAATTGAGAGCCAACTCAACCAGTATATTTGGAAATGTTTCACATTCCCATCTCTCTCCAAATTCACATTAAGAAGATTGGAAGAAAGAGAGAATAAAAAATTCAATTAATAATCTAACAAATAAATTAGATGATGAAATAAAAAGTAATTAATTATTAATTATCAACATTATTAATATTTAGTAAATTTTTCTCATTAATATTTCATTTTAAAATATTATATCGAGATTTCATTGTATATAAAATGATATAGGGAATAATTATCACTTAGTATATGACGAATATTATTTCCACTATATTATGAAATATGGAACACTAGATCCTCAAAAGAGAGTATCGATAGTGTTTTTATTTTATAATCATTGTGGTCATGCCCCTTGTGTGGAATCAACGTGTGAATAATATAAAGAATAAATAAATTATTTAATGTATGATATGGGAAAAATTAATTAAGAAATAAATGATATAATTACATCATCTATATAGATAATTGTTTTCGAAGAAATGATAAAGATACATCCTGTATAGACTGTGCAACTTTCTTACCAAGAACTTGCACCCCCTCATTCAAACCTAACATTGTGTTTTCAGTTTCATGATGGGGATCCCCATGAATGTATTTTATCATATGGAATTATAAATCATCTTTGAGACATTGAACATAATATTATGTATTCGATTCAGGTAAGAGTAGTGATACATGATATTATTCATCCAACAGCTCCATTTCCACTACAAACTGAAGAGGATTCCTTTGTTGGACAGATTATTTGTCATTTTTATCTATGTCCAACAAATAATTTCTTAATGAAACGCATGGGGTTATTGTTTTTTTTATCATTTCATGTTTATCATTAAATTTAGAATTACTTTTGTCAAAAATTGACCCAGATACCTTGGTACCCTGATAACTGAATCGGAACCGAATTGTCTTCAATGGCGTTCTCGATCCCTATAGGTTAGAGACTTTCCCATGGAATTATTCAATATAAATAAGGGAATTAATTTTCCACAATAATGGTGTAAGATAAGAGATACATAACAGTATCCTCAAAACCCCAAATGGATAATGTACCTGAAACAAAAAATTTATATCAAGAAAAAAAATATTGCATCATCAAGGATCTCAAAATTAGACAAGGTAAACCCAAAATCCCAATGGAACATCACTCTAAGCCCAAAGGATCAAGAAAATCCTCCTCCTATAAGAGGAACATTCCCTTAGCTCAGACCTATAAAATGAAAATCTAAAAATTCCCAAAGAAAAAGGATAGTTTTAAGGTAAAACCCTAGTAGGGTATCACCATGTGTTCATTAATGAGATTCCATAATTATAAGCCAAATTCTGATTTAAATTTTAAATAAAACTGGAAATGGAGAACATTTTCATATTTAAAACAAAACATTATTCAATTTATAATTATTCAAAACATTTCAATATCATCTAAAATAATATATATATATATATATATATATATAATTTAATATAAATCACTTGTAATGAGTAAAGATATTTCAAAATCAGGGGCATATATAATCAAAATATTCACAATAAGCACCATGTCCATCTACCCTATGGTTAAAATGTTTATTTTTTATATGAAACTCACTATCGTATATTATTTATCAATAAATATGTTTTCTGAATACCCTTAGGCTTAGACCAAATAGGACACATCAACATTTTATCAATAATATGATCTTCCTACCTTGATATTTTCTAGAGTTTTCCGCATTAATATATTTCACGGGAAATACCATCCTAGAATTCTTATCCCAAATAATCCAACATCCAAAAAAGCTCTAATACACTCAATTAATTAATTGAAAAAGGTATAATCATTTCATTTAAAATTCACAATCAACATTTATAATAAAATTTTCCATATTCATTATCAAATGCTAATTTACTTTTAAAACAAAACATTGATTTTTCATAAATTCATTCCTTTTAATTAGAAAACCAATCATTGGTTTCCATTAATACATTTAAAATAAATATTTTCTAAATTCAATAATAAAATAATTTCCCAATTTCATTTTATATCAAAATACTACACAATTTCTAATTTTATTGGAATAGGTGTTTTTTACAAAATCCATAAAAATTCAATTTCAAATACCAATTTGAATAAAATTTGGAGTTATTAATTCAATTGAATGAAATTTAAAGAAAATTAATCAAAATAATGGTTTATTAAATGGAGAAACTAAAATGGAACCACCTACCTTTATTAATGGTATTAAAACTCAACACGCACATCAGGATTTTCCAATGACGAATGATAGACACTATAAGATATAAATTAAACCTTAATTAAAGATAAAAATCAATGGATTTTAGATCCATCCAACATGTGGTGATATAAGAATGACTATGGGGGAATGAAAGAGATAGTATTAGAAGAATAACGAGAGGAAAATCAGTTACCCAATAGGGATTGAATGAGATCTGTGATACTTCGATCCACATAAGAATGGGTTTACAATAACCAAAAATGGTTTTTAAGAGACACCAAAACCTAGGAAACTAACAACCTTGAGTTAGGGTTGATCAAGAGTTAAAATGTGGGTTTATGATTTTAAAAAACATTCTCAATAAAAAAACTCCTTTCACATAGTTATCTAGGATGGTCCGAATGGTTAGCTATAAAGTTCACCCTAAACACTCAACCCTTTTCTGGGGTGCACAATTTCTACTAGATGGATGCAGGGTTTGAAATACCATGTTCCAACCTTGTACCCCCCCACTGTACATGGTTTCATGGTTATTCCTTAGAGGGCTCACAATTTTGGAAACCCATGGGCTAACCATGCATTGACCAAAGTGAGTGCATAAAATTTTTAAACTCACTGAAAGAATAACTAATCCAGAACCAACCAATTAAAGGTAAAAATGTGGGATTAAGAATAGAAAAAATAAAGAAACATGATTATAAAACCAATTCACCATAAAATAATTTAATCCCTAGATAGCCTGTCAATAAATTTCAATATCAAAAATATGAGGGCCCTACTCTCTCACCAGGGTCCCTATGTCACAAGTCTCATGTATATCAAAATAGTGCATACGTAGTAGACAGACCAATGGTATCATCATCCCAAAAAGTACCTTGGTTTTAGAATCAAATATCCTGACTTGATGCTTAGTCAATTATAAATCATGCTCAATATCATCATCATTCCAGCTCAAAATTTATGCTGGATCAATAAGATATGTTTGTAGCTATGATATATAAAAAATTATGTACAGATGTAAATTATGGTGGATGTTCTGAATAGGAACACATGTTCCCCACCCACTCAACAACCTCCAAATGTACCAACAAATGAGGAACAATATTTCATTTCCTATCAAAACATCAATGTCCAAAAAAAGGTGGATCCTTAAAGAAATCCTAGTAACCAACAAAGGACTCTAGCAGTCTATGAAATGATCAGAATAATATTTATATTGGCTCTATATTGTCCACATTCATGGATGAATCTACTGAATATTCAATGTCATATCTTTAAGAATGATATGTCGAACCAAATAACATTTACCAGTATTCAACTAACATAATTGATATTTTTGAGGATGGATATACAAGGGTTTAAAAGGATCCATTTAAATCACGGATAATAAATATTATTTAAAAAAAACTCAATCAATCCAAGAAATCTATACCAAGATCCACCAAAGATACACTATTTGAAATAAATTCTATTGGTATTGGATATTTGTGATGCCATGTTGTCAAAAAAGGTCATTTATGATGGGGTCCAATCGCAAATAATTTATATGCGTTTCTAAAAAACCTTTCATGATGGTATTCATACCCCATCGCCAAAAAACCTAAAAAATAACTAAAAAATTATATTCATAAGATTTAATAATAATATAATAAAATAATAATAAAATTAATAAAAAATAACAATATAACTAATATAATAAATAAAATAAAAAAAACTAATAAAAGATAAGTTTTTCTAAAAAAAATATAAAAGATTAATATTAATTAGATAATAAAAATAATAAATAAAAATTAAATTCAAATAATAACAAAAAAATGATAATAATTACAATAAAATGAAAAATTATTTATAATAAATAAATAAATAAAATAAAATAATAAATAATAAATAATAAAAAACTTAATATTCCCAAAAAAAATAAATAACGCATTATATATATATGAAAATTTGTAGATTAATGAAAAAATTAAAAAATTACATTTAATAGTTTATCATAAATAGAAGAAAAATGTAAGATAACATGGACCATACTCCCTTTGGGTCCTTATGGGTGTTATAATTTCAATTCCATAAGAGAATATATCCAATAGAATATTTAGTAAGTTAAAAATATAAGTTTACTTAATTAAATGAAATGAACCATTATCAAATAATTAATTAATTAAATATGAAGGTATTATGATGGTACTCATTATAGTTTGGAGACTTGTACCTTCTTCCATTAGAGACTCTCCCTCTATGTGACGAATTTTAATTTCGGATGCCTATGAGTAGAAACCATTTTATCATGAAAAATTTGTTATCATGATAGTACATTTAGGTTCCTAAAGGCTGATCAAAGAAATATTCAATGTCTTAAACAACCTATCTCTCATTACGAGAACCTTTCTGGACAATCTATTTCCTGGAACAAATCTCATATTTTCTTTGGAAAAAATTTCCCTGTTAGAAGAAAATCTATTATCACCAATAATCTTGGAATTAAAGAAGGTTCTTTTCCCTCCACGTACCTAGGAGTCCCGATTTTCTGGGGACATCATAATTCATCTTATTTCTCTAATATCACGGATCAAATCATTAATCAACTCTCTACTTGTAAGGGGAAATCCCTCTCCATGGATGGTATAATTTGTCTTGTCAAATCTACCATTGTCTCTAAGCTGGTCTACTCACTCATGATTTATAAATGGCCCATAGGTACTTTCAAGAAAATCAATACCTTTATAAAAAATTTCATCTGTACGGGAAGTATCTTTGAAAGGAAACTTGTTACCATCCCATGTAAGACATGTTGTAAACCTCTTGATAATGGAGGCATTGGCATAAAAAATTTAAAATTGTTCAACGATGCCCTGCAAGCGAGATTCACTTGGCGCCTTATTAATAATAACTCTAAAGCCTCTGATTTCTTAAAACATAGATTTTTAAATAAACACTTAAAAGGAAATCTTAATTTCATCAACTCCTCAATCTGGCCCTCTATTAGAAACTCTTATCAGAAGATTATGGCTAATTCTAGATGGATGGTCAGCGCTAACTCCAACATTAAATTCTGGTATGACAACTGGATAGGTACTCCATTAATTTCTATGATGCCTCCTAAAACAACTTTTATAAACACCACCCACACAATTAAAGATGTTATGCATATTCATAGGCATGATCTCCCCAACGACATTGCTCAAATCATTGAAAATTATACCTTCTCCACCTCTGGGGAATTCCTTGTTTGGGAACCTTCTCCCAATGGCATACTTGACTCAAAAAAATTCTACATGCATAACTTTTCTCACAATGAACCTAATTATAATTGGGTGAGTACCTTCAATAATACTTGGATCAAACCCTCCAGGTTCACCCTTATTTGGCGTATTTCTCACAATAGATTGCCCACTGAAAATCGACTCCAAACCTATGGCATTCAACTTTGCTCAAAATGTCATTTATGTAATCAGCACAGAGAGGATTCTGATCATATTTTTTTGTCTTGTGCTATGGCCACAACTTTATGGAACTATATTTTTGAGCTTTTTAATTGTTCATGGTCCTTATCTGATCCGATTTTTTTTTTCTTTTGAAGAAATGTACTAAATATGAAGCCTCTCAGCAAGTCAAAAAAATTTATCTTGCGGCAGTGGCTGATCTTCTTCATGAAATCTGGTATGTAAGAAACGATCTTATCTATAATAATCACTCATTCAGTCTCAATGCAGGAAAAGCTCGAATTCTCATTGCGATACATGAAGATACATAAATTCAAAAAGATTGTTGTAGAAATCATATTGGAGACTTCGAGATCCTCAGACATATCCGTGTCCCGGGTATTTTCCCGAAGATCAAGCAACCCTTTGAAGTGTTCTAGAAACCTCCGATGCCGGGTTGGATTAAAGTGAATGTCGACGGCGCCTCAAAAGGCAATCCTGGACCTGGCAGTTGTGGGGCCATTTTCAGAGACTCTGATGACCATTGTCATGGTTTCCTTTACGGTGGGTGTGGGATCGCCTCTTCCATTGAAGCGGAGATTCTTGGAGTCATCCATGCCGTTGATTTTGCGCTACAAAGAGGTTGGCGTAAACTGTGGATTGAAAGTGATTATACCACCATTGTTCAAGATATTTGGAATGGAGTTATTCATCTAGCATGGCCGCTTACTATGCATTGGATGAACTGCTTGAATTCGCTTCAGGAGATCGACTACATTACTACACATGTCTTCCGTGAAGCAAATGCAGTCGCTGATGCCTTTTCCAATAAAGGTGTCCACCAGAACATGACATGGCTGGATGCACTGCCAGCTGATTTTATTCACCTCTTTGAAAGATATTGTAATAAAATTCCTTCCTTTCGTTTCATGTAAAATTTTGTTTCTTTTAATAATAAATGGTGTTTCGGTCTTTGACCGAGGCATTACCCCAAAACAATTGATAGTACATTTAGGTGATGATTATATCATGCCACCTTGTGGGGATGAAATGATATAATATAACTTACACAAGGTTGTTGAAAATCTATCGGAGTTAGAAATATTAGGTTCGTCAGGGAAAACCCATTTCAAATTCCAGGCAATCCATACTGGGAGAAAGTCAAATGGAATCTTCTTGGAACTATAGGAGTTCTAGAAGAAATCTAATTTTTATAACCTCCATGATACTCATATTGATTTATATTCCCTTTAAGGGAACTAAGAGAACATACACTAGGAGAAAAAGAATCTCCCATCAGCCTTAACATACCATCCACATTAAGCACAATCATTAACGCCCTATCAAACACATCATCATAAGAAGAGATGTTTATAAATAATACCTATAAAAAATACCACAGAAACTCCCATATCATACCATTGTGTCTTAATATTCTCATTTCGAACAATCTCATGTGAATACTATAGAAGATGAGGAAATCGGTTTACATGTTCTCTCAGGGTCATGTCACCCTGATCAAGATTGAAGAACTCTATAACATTAGCCAAAAAAATATGGATAGAACTAGAAAGTTAAAGGAACATTAAATTAATAACAATCTATTATATTGGGCTTATTTTCCATCACTATATAATTCAAACTCCTCCTTCTAGGTCCCTTTAGCATAAAGTTATCACATATTAGTATAATAGATTTTGGAGTTTCTATGAAATCAAACAGAATCTCTCTATTTCTGAACACGTCCTCATCCTCTTAAGGATCATTAAAGACATGGAAGTAATTTCGTTTCCAAATAAAGAACTCATAATAATGATTTTAAAATAAATCAACCCTCTGTGGATCTAGAACATGATCATTTATGGGAATGGGTGACGGTGTCAGTCCTAGTGCTTTGATGGAACACACAATAATCTTAATGATATTTTTCTCCATGAGAGGAATTTATAATTAAGATTCATAAACATCTTCCTCATAGAGATTGTTCACACATATTCTCAGAGGAATGATACAATAAAACAACATAATAAAAAGTCAAGGCTTTAAAAGATTAAGCATTTCAAGAAATAATAGAAGCTCAATGGGGAGAAAAATCTCATCAAATAAGAAAAATTATTTTTATATTAGTTATCCAAAAAAATTAAGGCAAACGTCTATAATTTTTAATCCATACACCTTTTTAAAACAAACCTTGTCGATTTAAGTCTCATTATTATGAGATATGGGAATTCGATTTCTTTTACCTAGCATCATGAAATAGAATATAGGGAACACATTCCCCATATTAAAGGAAGAATATAAAATATATATATATATATATATATATATATATATATTCTCAAAACTCCAATGAGTGGTATTACCTTAAATAAAATTGATGTAACATAGAAATTTTAAATAATAAATTTAAAAAAAAATACAAGACAAAACCAACATCCTAATAGAAATGTCACTCTATCCAAAAGAAGAGAATAATATCCACCTCCTCCACGAGGAGCAATATATTTTCTCAAACATGGAGAAATAATATCTAAGAATTACCAAAAGAAAAAGTAGGGTGTGTGATAAATATACCACTACAGTCTTACCAGGTCTTCCATAATGAGATTTTATAATAAGAAACCAAATCCTTCTTTCAATTGTAAACAAAACATGCTTGGTACTAATTTTTCATATTTTAATCAAACCATGCTTCATTTTAGAATGATAGAAAAATGATAAAAAATAACTTAATAAAAAAATTATAATACAGTTAATATAAATCATTATGGATGTGTAAAAATGTTTTAAAATCAATGTAATATAAAATGAAAATAGTCACAAAAGGCATCATGGTCATCTTCACTATAGTACAGTAGTCTTTAGTTATAGTATCCTCACACTCCCATATTAGTGACCATGGAATATGTGTACACACATCCCTCATGCTCTAGCCAAATAGGACTCATCAACATTACATTATGAACTTATCTTCCCCAGTATTTATTATTTATATTTTTCATCATTAGTCCTTTTATAGGAAATTTACATCTTAGCATATTTTTCCCAGGTAAATTAGAAACTCCCTAGGATTTCATATACATAATCAATCCATCAAAAATGTGAAAATCATTTAATTTCAAATTCACAATTATCATTCACAATAAAATTTTCCACATTTCCATTTTAAATCCAAATTATTTCATGACCCCTTCCCACAAATATAAAATATTGAGTGGAGAGAGATTGTGATTTCATGAGTCCTGGCTCCAGTAGGCCCCATGTTGGCACTTGCACCAAGGGTATTTTAATCACGTGTATGGGACGAATTACCCTCTAAAATAATCTTGCTGAAGAGATATATAAGAAGGAAACAACCAAAAAATCATCCTCAAACACACACACACACACACACATATATATATATGAAAACCCCATTTAAAATATGAAATTGAATTCAATATTTAGCAACTACAAGATAAACATCAACTACCCAAATGGTAAATCTGAAAGCAACCGAGAATTCCAAATAGCTCATGAAAGACCATGTTCTTGTAATATCATATCTGGCCACAAACCTATTCTGGATAAACTAAAAAATAGTTTATATAAATAATGGGTGAGAATAAAAGTATACATAGTAGGATCCTCCATGTAGCATCTTATGAAATATATATATAAATCATGATAAATCATAGTAAACAATAGGGAAACTAACTCATAACATAAACTAGTACTCTAAGTTATATCTTATCCATTAAAATATATAACCAATTATCCCATATAATAGACCATAAATCATAATAACAAAAAATGTAGGGTACCCCAATTCCCCCAATGGTATTTCGCCCTACCCCAACGTTATACATCCAGGACCATCTCTCTCCAAAAGTAATCCATCCTGAAGAAACATCTGGAAGGATTCCCAACATGAACCTCATGCATCATATAACACACTATCCCAGATCAAATATAAGTATATATTTACCATGTAGTTTATATAATCTAACACATCGTGTATGACATATATCAAACATTGGGTATTATACCCCAATCCATTTCATATCATACACGGAGTATGAACCTCAAGCAGTCCCAACCAATAGACATCATAACTATAATATTTCATTAGATAATATATTCAGTAATGCATATGTGTGAAATAACCAAAATACATCACATCCCTCTACATACATAATTGGTAAAAAAATACATTCATACCTGCACATGTAAACACAACAAGACAAGAGTGGGGCTAGAGGGGGTAGGCATGCATCCGTCCTAACACTAGGATGATTGGGAAAACAACATACCATTTTCCACTCAGTGATAGTTTTCCTAAGATGAATATGTGGGTTAAATTATTAAATCTCAGAATATAAATTATATAATATATCTCACAACCACACTATGGGTATATCCTTGTCTCAGAATAAACTACAGAAAATATCGTTCAGCCTCCCGAATTCCAATACTATGTCTAGATGTCCTGTTAGTATATAAGAATTTAAAAGAGATACATTAATTAATTATTTTATATTTTTAATTTACTAGAATTAATTAATTAATTATCCACTAATTAAAAATTAAAATTTTATAAATTTCATTACCTTCATTTTCTAGAGAAAATTCTATAAAATTTTAGAATAATTTAACTTTGTCCATGATTTATCAAGATTAACATCATTTATGCATTGAATTAAATAATAAAAAAATACCACATTTTAAGAATTAATTATCCATTATAATAATAATTCCATTTTGAGTTACTCTTGGAAAACCATCTTATGCTACCACCATAAGGAAATATGAAACCATGCACCTCCATCTACCTTGAGTATTGGGGAAAGGAATGCAGGAAAACAAGAAAATCAGCCATTAGATATTAACATTATTACAAAAAAGAAAACCTTCTATCAACATCTCATTAAGGGGTATGCCCATATTAAACCACTTACATCACTTATGGTTCCATCCTTTACACCAACATGAATATTCTGATTCATCTCTCAATCGTAGGTTTTAACTGGTGCCACATCATCCAGACCATCGTATCCACATATCACAACATCAGTCATATGCTCAACAGTACCATGATTAGATCACATCTATGCCTCCCATATAATGTCACAAATAATCTCTCTAGGATCAGTTATACTAGGCTAAAATAACATAAAATTAGGAAAAAAACAATTCAATAGAGAAACTGGGACCTCAAAATAAGGCATTTATCCTTATCATGCAAATGAGCTCTCACATCTCCAAAATAATGTACCCAGCCTTCAAAATAAAATTGGAAACCATGAAGTAAAAAATTATATTTAACCCACAACTATTTCATATTCCATATTGAATTAACTATTTCATTATTAACTGGTTCAAACAATAGGAACCCAAAAGAATCAAGATATGACATGTTATAAAAGGACAATCATGCTCATAAATTTTATTCTAATTTAAAAAACATCAAAAATAAAAAATATAAATCTATATGTCCATTATTAATTATTATGAACAATTAGTATTATCATTTTTCATATTATTAATCAACTCTATTGGGAACATGGATTAAAAATTTAATTAAACTAGGGAATTACATCAGTTTAATTATCATCAAATTACATCAACCAACTGATTAAAAATGTAACTCTACTTTTCATATTATAAATCCAATTAAATATCAACTAATTACACCATTACATTCTCTATCAATTTCTACATACAATTATAAAAATAGGACATCCTAACAAAAAACATTATATGTATCACATTTTCTAGAAATATAACAGGAAAAATACAATCATGATATAAAGAAACAACATTCTCAACATGCGATCTCTACCCAATTTTGATAATCCAAATTAATAATTTTTCAGTTAATTCCAATTGCATGGAAATCTCTAAATCTATGAAAATATCTGATTTCACACACATAAAGGATTATCAATAAATCCCCAAACTCAAAATACATCATCATTCATCACAATAGAATGTACCATACATCGGATCTCTGTTCACCTATACAATAATAACAATATCCATATGAGGATGTCAGAACACAACCACACCAAAAAAACCAAGAGAAACCCCATTAAAAATAACTGATATCAACTTTTATAAAATGGATAGATAATATTTGAGGAAACAATACTGTATAAATGATAACATATAAGAATTGAGGTAGATATCACACAGGATCAATACTGATAAAAGACGTATTCAAAATGGTTGATTCCCATTGAAGGAATCTCAAAAAAATAAGGGGAGGAGCCACCAGACACAAGAAAACTGATGTATCATAGGTTTTGAGAAACCCAGATCTTCATCACCATTTATTTATGTGAAACATAAGAAATTTACATGGTCTATAAAACATTTACACATTGTGTACATGTCAATGTTCGGTTTTCAACAAAAAAATGAATCTCTTTTTTACTATTTAACCATGAAAATTTAATCATTGTGATCCTTCCTAGTATAATCTGTGAAATATAGATACATAACATGTAGTTTTTTCACATTACTTATTCTCCATACTTCTATCATTTCATAGACAATATCCTCTATACTGCTTTCAAGACCATTCTAAGCTCCACAAGCCTCAGTAACATGCAAAGGGATAGTATAATCGGATATTGGCCCTTAAATTAGATACCTTTCAAAGAATTATCATCCTAGTTAATCCAAATCAATCAAACGAGAACAAAAAATGTGTCTTCCGAATAGAAATTTGACCTAGGTACTCTCTTCTATGCCCCCATGCAACCATAAGTCATGAACCATGAAATAGAATTCTGGTGAAACAAAATCTCCTGGAAGTCATGGATCTCAATATGATATTCTTTAATGGTTGAATCATCATCAACATCAATATGTTCCCAATTGATGACATATTATTTATCATGATGATATAAATAGAGCTATGAAACCTGAAAAACATTGTTTATTTGGATCAATATTTGGGGAAGTGTTATCTAATACGCTATGCCTCCAATATGATCCAAAGCCTCAAATGGCCTGAAATACTATGTTAAAAGCTTACATCCATGAACAAATCTTCTTTGTACACAATGATAGGTCTTCTAGTGAAACACGTGGTCCCCTCTGTTGAACTCTAGAGTTATCCCCTTTTGATCTTCATAGGATTTATGAGGATCCTTTACTACCTTCATTCTCTCATGAATCACTTGAACCATCTCTATAATGTTATATAGAAGTATTGGCTCAGGATTTTCTTCCCCTCCAACACCATTCCAACATAATAGATAATTTTACGGTTAGACATTGAAATATTCAAATGGCTGCATAAAAAATATTATTTTTATAAAAATAAAATAAGGAAATGTGACTCATACAAGAACCTTCAGAATCTAGGAGTCAAGAGTACAATATGTCTTCAAAATATTGAATAATATGAATTTTCTAACAACCCTTCAGAGAATGAAAATTATTTCTAAGGCATAACTGAGAACCGATAGAAGGATGAAGACCTCTCCACCCCTTGGATTCAAAAAAGATGATCTCGATTATAAATGATAATCTACATGATTCCATTTAGTCGCATCACCTCCTCCATATTCTACCTTGATAAAATATCCAGTATGATTAACTATTTTATCTCTATAAAGTGGGTTGTTTTCATAAAAAAAATCCACTATCACTCAGATAGAATCATATCCTCTATGAGCTCGAGGTAAATTGGTGATTACTTCTATCTAGATTTCTGCTCACTAATTCAAGGGAAAATCTAATGGCTAGAAAAAACCACTAGAATCACATTGTATGGCGTTCAACTTTTAGAACATAAAACATCAAGAAACAAACTCTTCAACTATATGATTCAACCCATTCCCCCAAAACTGACCTCTCAAGGACCACTACATCATGGTCACATTTGGATGTACAAACAAATGGGAACTATTGAGCTCCTGAAGAACCATCTCCAATATAAATGAATGAATGAAAATCCTTCCCGGGAAGCACACTTGGTATTGTCTATCGTTAGACCAACTATTTGGGGAATCACAAAAAACAACTCAGTCTCTCAAAACCTCCACCTAAAAATCCCCTAATTTGGACACCTCTAATTATTGAACAAATGATAACTACACTATCAGCTAGAAAACACAAAAAATTCCAACAATATCTCCCATATTAACATGCATTGCTGAGAGTTCTTCCTTGACTATCTATGAATTTTAGATTCGTGAACAAACATTACTACATGACTACCTTCTCAATGAACCGACAAAAAAATAACTATCATGTAATTTAAAAAATAAAAAAGTCAAAAAATGTAATAATTCCATCCATGAATACTAATACATTTAATGTTATACTAGGAGAAGGCATACCATAGTCTCTTATGGTTATTAAAACACACAAAACACTCTTCGGTGAGGTAATGTCACCAAAAAATCATGGAAAACCACACTATCACTAACTCAAGATGATGGGTGGTATTTATAATTCCCTGTATATGAAAAACATGAGACCCATGAGAAACTATTAATCACTCCTTCATCAGAACACATCACAATCAAATATGTGAAGCATCACATAATTATACATACTCAACTCCCTCTACTGGAAGACAAAGGGATAGAGCACTGAACGACTAACCCTTAAGGAACTAAATAAATGTATTACCCAGGTTAATACATAAGACTCTTTGATCCTATCATTTCAATGATATTATAAAATTCTTCACCTACTAAAAATCGGATGTGAATATTTTGTAATAGCCTTCAAGAATAATGCAACAATGCTTTTCTGATACTATGTTAGGGGGTTCCTAGAAAAAATGCCTCTATAATTAAATGATTCAGAAAAATCTATACTAAGATACCCCCTACCCTAAGGAATAGAATTCATGATCCTAAAACTCACACATCAATAGCTTCTCAAATAACTAATCATGATAATGAACTCCCAAAAGGGAAATCAGATGCTCAACGTCCTCCTCCAAAGACATGGAGTATAGAAGGATGTCACCAATGAAAACCACCATAAACATATTCAAGAAATACTAGAGAAAATCATTCATCATCCCCATGAACACACCAAGAACATTATTCCTACTAATCTACATCACAATGAACAATTAAATCACATGAAAAATGTAATATAGTCTTCTAAATATCCTCAAACATCACCCACATATGGGGGTATCTGAACCACAAATTGATTACAGAAAACTAAATAAATACCTTCATAGGATCGAATAAATCATCCATATAGGAAATAAGGCCATGATTCTTCACTTTTACTTGTTTCAAGTGATGATTATCGATATAAAACTGCAATATTGCATCAGCCTTCTTCCCAAAAACATTTTATGCACCCCATGGTGACTAAGTCAGAGGAAATTTTTTTTTTTAATTAATCATCATACTATAGTCATATATATCTCAACATAGAAGGAACCACAAAATATGAAGACATATACATTGGAGACATGATTGACTGTAACTAGATCCCAAACTCGATCTCATGCTGATGCTACAACTTCCTCTTTAAATACATCAGGTATATATTATATAGCCATTAGAAACACTAAATACTAAACCATTGATGAGATCAGCATATAATCAAACAAAAATTATCAAAAGGATGGAACTTTCCTCTGACCAATCTATGTGTATCACTCTACAAAAAAACACTATTGGATTTCCATCAGCATTATAGAACAAAACCAGCCTCCTAAATCAATCCATGAAATCCATCACTAAATACCACTAATACATTATTAAAATTCTATAATATATACTTCCATAAACATAATAAATTTCCAAAAGAGAACTAATGCTCCCACACTATCCCATAGTCTCTATATACTTCATACAAGTCATCTCGACCTTCAACTATCTTATTCAACCCAAAGGGAATATGATGTGTCTCTACAACATGTCCCAAATCATGTACAAGGGTAGGTGATACAATGGTGTGTGACTCTCCTAAATCAAGAAAATAATAATAATATCTAGAAAACATGTAAAGGGTACCTCAAACGATGTTTGGGTCACCTGGTGTGAGGAATTATAAAGCTTGAAGCTGACCATGACCTTCTCAATGACCTCTCTATCTAAGATGATGATGACCTCCACTATCATTCCCTATTATATGAGGATTAGAGGAATCTCATAGATTTACAATTCCTCCCCTATCTCCTCTTTGATGATCCCCAATAGTAGAACCCAATTTTCACTGAATCATATAAAACAGCCTCAAAGGTGAAACATGGAGTAAAACACTTGGCCTGTGCTAACTGCCCAGAATCGTTGGGAACTCCAGTCACTAAAAACCCAAGTCTCCATATGAAAATTATGCATCTAATTATTTGGAATAAAATTTTGAGATTCTTCCCCCATATAAATTATAAGATGAGGGATGGTACCTACCCCCTACTGACCAAAAAATATTCTTTCTTAAAAACGAATAACCCATGACAATATATTTTCATCACAAAGAATCCTAATTTCTCCCCTATAATGATGACCAATTTCTAGACAAGATCATCTCTATATCCTCCTATATCTCTTTCCAATCCCTCAAGATATGTCTTAATCAAAACTAATGTGACCTATCTCTAGATATCTAGACACAAATTCTACTCAAAATTATTCCCCATAACCTCCTAAGTTAGAAATAGGACTGAATTATATTGCAGAGGGGGGCTAAAATGGATCTTAAACTCTAACACAATGGAGTTTACCTGCCAAATGGTATGAAGCTCTTGGAAACTAGCAGGATTCACAGTCAATGAAAGAACTGGTACACTAAATTAGTCATATAAATTATCCCATTATATTGTTGAGTCCTAATGATAATTGAGGCACAGGAACTACCACTGCCTTGATGCTCCATGAAAATTTTTCATAACATATGAAACCATGCGCTCATTCTATAAATAAATAGAACAGATGTATATCTAAAAATTCTCTTACCAATCATCTGTGATTGAATCTGAAACTGACCCCACGTACTTCTAGAGACCCTTATTTTTAAATTATCATTGTTTCCTCCTCTACGTGTCATCGTCGATGACCTTTACTCTACGGTAACCTGCTGTTATATCCTACTGAACATCCTCAAGATAAACCTGAAGAGGATTTAAACCTAGATCCATAACTAAAACAAGGAAAAACTATTATAGATCATAAACATGTAATAATATATTCTTAATATTATTTAATTCATTTTTAATTAACTTATTATAGTTTAACATATTCGATGATCTATCCATTTCAAACACAAGAGTAATGAGGACTGATGCATGATTATTTCGTACGTCTCTACCCTGCAACCAATATCACTTTTTTTGTTGGATCAATAAATATAATGGTGTATGCATAATATAATAAGGGACCAAAATAATAGTGTCTCAGCTGGCCTCTAGTGATTTCATCTCATACTAAACAGGGTATACAATGTCTCCCTACCAACCCAAGAAACCTCGTATATTCCTAACACCTAACTCTATATTATACCTCATGATAAACCATTGATACCACTTTTTCATGATACCAATGCCAAAATTATTTCATAATGAGGGGAGACAGATGGTGACTGCATAAATCCCACATCTAGTAGGCCCCGATATGGTGACTAGAACTGAGGGTATAATAATCATGTGTCTGGGACTCATTACCCTCAATGTGGAACATGCATAATAGGCAGTTTATTAGGATATAACAACCTACACATTTTCAGTCATATATATTTTTATATAATAAAACTGAAGTGAGACAATGAAATTCCCTAATGTACTAAAAAACTATCAGGAAAACTCAATGTAACCAAAATGATAAAGTGGGTTGTGATTATGAAGCTAAAATAGCTCCTGCAACACCCGAAGCTCGTAATATCTAGCCTAGTCACCATCCTTCTCCCACTAAAATTAACAATATTTTATATATACCTATGGTTAGAAAGGAATTATACTGAGAAGGATCCTCCCTCGTGATTGTCATAAAAAAGGCTAATAAATCATGAAAAATTACATTGTACTATTGTGAAATGAACTCATCAGTTAAATAGGTACACTAGGTTCCCAACCTCACCAAGGATATATCTCCCTATGTATCACATAAAAGTGTTCATATTATATAATAATAAATCATCAAGGTTACCACACTCTCACTTCCCCACATTTTCTCCACTCTACCCCAATGTCGCATACCTTCATCCATCTATCTCGAAAAGTATGTTATCTCTATGACACCTGGAGAAGGTGTCACAACATAAAACTTATGCATCACATAATAAAACCATATCATATTACATATACACATATAGTGACCATGTGGGTTATAGAATCAACCACTCCCGGTATGACATATATCAAACATGAAGTATTATACTTCAATCCAGTACAACATATACACTGAGTAAATACCTTAAGATATCACAAAATATAAATATCAAACATATAATTATCATTTTGATAATGTATCATGTAATACATGTGTGTGAAATAACCAAAATACATCATAACCCCTACAACCATATATGGGAAAACTAATAGTTCTGAATACTAGCACAAATAAACTACCAACAGAAGGGAGAGGGGATATAGGGATATTCATCCATCCATCCACCCACTAGGATGTTGGGGAAAAAACCCTCCCAGATTCCAATGGGTTTAAGTTTTCCGCTCCGACATTAGTGAGGTGGCCTATGAAATAAGGGAATATACGTGATAAATCATATCTCACAACCCCACATTGGTTTAAACTACTCTCAAACACAATTGTTCCTCATGTTTATCAGACCCCCGATTACCACTACTAAGAATATATATCCAATAAGCATACAATAATTTAAATGAGGTATATTAATTACATATTCTAAATATATTATTTCATTTCATTTTTTAATTAATTATAAATAAATATAACATATACATATTTCCACATTGCATCACCTTAATTATCAGAGCAATGTCTATGTCGTTAAGGAATAATCCAAACCAAGTCCATGGTTTATCAAGATTATCATACTTTAATCATTTCTTTTCATCATCAACCAATATCAATAGTTATGAAGTATCTATTTAATATAAAAATTATTTCATTTTAGATACTCTATTAAAAATATCATAATCTACCAATGAGAAGAAACATGCACCCATGAACTTCCATCTACCTCATCTGGTGGGGAAAAGAATGCTGATAATCAAGCAACTCATCCATCATCCATTGAACAAATTCAAACGAGTACAAAATATCTCAACATATCATCAATTGTTAATCATATATTTAAAATGATCCATAAACATCAGTTTCATCCCCTACACACATATGCATATACAAATTTATATCTCCATCACATACCTCACCTATTATGACATCATTTGGGACTTACTACCCACATATAAAAACATTCTTACCATGATCATGCATACCAGGATCACATCACATTGGGACCTCCCCACGCCAATCACACATCAAACATCTAGGTTCTTCCGTACTAGGATAAAATCACATAGATGATTGAAAAAAATAAGAAATCTTCAAGGAAACTAGGATATTAAAACAAGGTATTTATCCTTCTCATATTAATGAGCTCTTAGTAATCCAAAACAAGGAACTCAACATTCTCATAAAATTTGGAAACTAAGGTACTAGAAAAATTATATTTAACCGAAAACATCTTCTTATTCCATATTGAAGTAACTAATTAATTATTACTATGTTATAACCTTGGTAATCATAGAGAATCGATATATAACTAGATATCAAAGGAAAAACCATCTCTTAAAATTTATTCTGATTTCAAAAAACATAATTAAGATCCATGAACAATTATCATGACATTTATTATTTTTATAAAAAATCAAAATCATGATTCACATTATGTATAAATTAAATTGTGCATGTGAATGTTTAATTCAATTAAACTTGCATATTGCATCAATTTAACCATCATTAAATAGAATCAACCACTAGATTACATGAAATCCTCTTATTTAAATATTTTTAATCTAATTTATTAATAATTATTTTTGGATTTATGTTATTTATAAATTTTAACATTATATTCCAACCATAAAAACATGATAACCAAGAATACATTATAGATATCATACTTTATACCAAATCAAGAGGTAAACCTCTCTTACTATATAATGAAAAAATTACCAACATGTGAACTCTATCCAATTTCATTAATCTAGTTTCATAATTATTAGGTTATTTTCATTTCCAAATAAATGTATAAAATGGATAATTTAAGATTTCTTGTATATAATAAAGTGTAAAAAATCCCCCACATCAAATTTCTAAACATTATTTACATAAGAATGGAATATGTTGCGGATCCTTGATCACCTATAGCACAATAACTGCATCCATTTAATGACTTTGTGGCACAACTACACCAACAAAAACAAATAGAAACCCTATTAGAATCAACATAGATAAAACACTATAACATGGAGGGAAGATATGAGAGTAAAAAAGACCTAACAAAGAAGAAACCACAAAAAAAGAGGTAGTCATCACCTCGAATCTCCATGGATCAAAGATGTATGCCAAAAAATTGAATGCCATTGATGGAATATTAAAACATAAAAGGGAGGAGATGTTGGATACTAGAAAATGAGTGGGAGAGTTGGGTTAGAGAAACCACTAATCCACTAGAACAATGTTAAATAACTAAAATTGATATTTACATGATGTGTAATCCACTTCCATATTATGTAATTTTTGCGGTTTATTTTTCTCAGAAAACAAGAATCGTTTTTATTATTTGTCCCCAATAATTTACAATTCATGAACTAGACATGGAAAAGTCATGAACTGAACATAATCTATGTATAGGTTTTACAAATAATGTATTCACCCTATTTCAATCATTTTATTTCCAACCCCCACTTGAACACTTTAAAACAACCTCTAAGCTCTAGAAGCCTCTGAAACATGAATGTGGTCGATCTACTCGAATATGAGCCCATATAATTTCAAATTAAAAACCAAAACTTCTATTTTTCAAAAATTAATCCCTTTTAATAATAAAAAACATTGGTTTAAATAAATTCTATTTAATAAATTTTTTTCTAAAATAAATCTCTAAATAATTTCACAATTTATTTTAATTTCAAAATACACCCAAATTTACAATTCCATTGGAATTAGGGTTTTTCGTCCAAAAACATACCAATTTAACTTCCAATTAAATTTTGAATCGAATTATAATTTAATAATTCAATTGAAATAAATTTTAATCAAATTAATCCAATAAATGTTTAATTATTTAGAGAAACTCAATGAAAACCAACTGCCTTTATTCACGGTATCAAAACTCAGCACATGCATCAATATTTTCCAAGGACGAATAATGGAAAAAGTGATCTAGAAATTCAAATTAGATTCAATATCTAAATAAAATAGGTTTATATCCATAACAAATGTGATGATCTAACAAACCCAATGGTGTAAAAATGGAGAGATATGGGGGTGTGGGAATGAAGGGCGATAATCTCTTAGCTGAGACGGATCAGATGAGTTATAAAACACTTTTCTCCACTATGTAATGGGGTTGGAGGAGATAAAAGGGTTTTCTATTATCCTATATAACCTAGTAATTATATGAAAAATGATCTAGGGTTGGGAGGGTGTTCAAATGGGGGTTTTGAAATTTTTGAAAAAAAAATATGAATAGAAAATGTAACACCCCAAGCTTCCACGGTACGATTCTCTTTGAATAATACAGTAGCGTGTGTTGTACGCAACTTCGAGATTCTAACACACTGCGACCGATAAAAGTAGCTGTTATTAATAGTAATACCCAATTTTTGCAATTTTATAAATTTTGTCTCTCAAAATAGACTTCAATTTTTGATTTTAAACATCAAATTTATCCTAGGGGTGGTATTTTGGTACTATTCTGATAACTTTCATATTTTGATGAATAGTGAAAATTACTAAATTTTAATTAAAGAATTTTTTTTAATTGAAATAATTAATAGTGATAAATTATGAATTTTAGTGGTTTTAAATAATATTTAGAATATATTTTTACAATTTAATCCAATTTTGGTCATTAGACATAATTTCACATTTAAACCGGACATAATCAAGTGTCAATCTTTTGATAGCTATTGTTTCTTAAAAACACATTTTTTTTGTTTTGACAACAGGAATTAATTTTAAATTAATAAATACAACATATATGTTTTGAATTTGGTAAAATAGATTTCATTCTTGAATTTGTAATATCAAAATTAGCTTAGGGTAAATTTGTGGTTTTTTATGAAAACTTTTAATTTTTTAGGAATAGTGAAAAACAATGAGTTATAGTTTAAAACCAGATTTTTATTTAAATAATTATTTATTTTATTTAAATTAATTAATTTCAAAATATATACATAATACCTTTATATGTTCAATTTCATTCATTGGAGTCGGTTTATAATAATTTTAGATATATAGAAATTTTATTGAACATTTCACCATCTTTTACCCACCTCCTAGGAGATTTTGAAAATTCACATAAAACTTAATTTTACCACTTCGATGAGTGTAATTTTGAAAATCTGAGAGACGAGGATAATATCAAGGAGTAAAATGTTGTTTAATAAGATAAAAATAATTTTTGGTGAATAGTAACTTTTTACTTGTATTTACCACGGTAAAAAGTAAATAGGGTAATTAAGGTTAAAAATGATATTATTATTACCATAACACATGTCCTAATTCTATTGGATAAGTATAATTCGACCAGAAAAATCTTTATGAATAAAATATGAACCTCCTGGTCCACTTGGAATAGATTAAGACATTTATTATTATTTTATTCAAAGAAGAGTTAAAAGAGTTAAAATCAATGTTTAATAACTAAAACATTTTTAATATAGTGTTTTTCATAAGATAAATTATATTATAAATATTCATTAGAAATATAAAGATATTTAATACATCATGGTATTTTATTTATAATTTTTAGACATTATATAAATAAATTTATTTATGACACAATGATGATGCCGTAATAACCTTATTCATGAAAGAATCAAATAAATGTTATTATAAATATTAAAATTAATTTAATTTCATTGTTTTTATGAAATAAAAGAATTTAATAGGTGAATATGACATGTTAGTATTGATTAAATGTATTTTTTTTGAAGTAATCATGTTGTTATTATTTTAACAAAAAAACAAATACCAAATAGTGTCAAAATGGACATAAATTAGTTTTTAAAACAAATATTATATTATTAATTAATATAATGGTCTTAAAAATATAAGTATCTTCCAAAAGACTTGAATAATAATATATATGACATTAATGAACTAATTGGGGTTAGATTGGCAGTATATAGTATGTTTATTTACCATATAGTGTAAGAATACAAGAAGACACGGTAAAAGTTAAATTATTTAACTTAGAGTTAAATCTAAATGATAAGGTTAAAATGTTAATCTACACTTGTCTAAAACCTATTGGTTGAGTTTTTTTTGACCTATCACCACCTTAGACTTTAAATAGTCAACTTTTGATCCATTTGAATGTGAATATAAATTTATTATAAAATAATATTTTATGTTTTTCCAAAGGTGCGCCTCACCCCTCTTATAAAAGGTTACTCCCCCTTCTCCCTAATTCACACCTTCTAAGACATTCGGATTGTCCAAACCCTACCCTAATACCCTCTAAAATATACTCACTTCATCATAGAGGCTTTAGTGTTATCAGAAGGCCATCCTAATGAGACCTTTTGATCAAATCAAAAGGAAGAACCCGGAGAAGAGGTAATGATTTCACCACCCTTTTTCATGTTCCTTTATTCTTCCACTTCCTTTTTCTTTGTTGTTTCCATTATAAAATAATAACACCAGTATATTATATATAATTTGATGCTATTATAATTATGGTACAACCAAATTCATTATTCTATCCACCCTTTGAATGGAATGTCACCCTACATGCGTACGTACGACTTATCGTCTCCACGTCGTGGTGTAATTGTTATTCAATACATTATTATTTGTATGGGTATAATAATGATGTGTATTTGATGTAAATAATAAATATAACATGATAATGATCTGTATATATTATATACAATCCAATTATATAATATATTAATATCAAAAAAATGATATTTTCGGTCGTGTGTACGTACGGATTATCGTCTCCACGACGTGATGAGATTAATTTCAAAGTTCACCATTCATCGACGATTATAAAAATATATATTACTAATAAGTATGTCATATATGAAAAAATAATGCTACTGGAGATATATATATTTATATATATATGTATTTATGTACTTATATATATCTTATTCACTTACTTTTATTCCATACTATATCAAAACAGAAACATCGTTTATCCGTACGTACGGACTACCGTCTCCATAAACGGTGTTTTCCATTTCATATATATGTCTATTATACATATTTATATTCTAAATATATATGATATATAAATAATTTTTTATATTCTATAAGTATTTATATTATGATCTAAGTGATACAATCAAGAGTAAAAAGTTAAAACATGTACGATAAAGAATGATATTATTACCCGAACTATTAATAAAACTTGGAAATTATTATTTAATGGGTAATATAAAGTCATAAATGAATAATTTATGATATTATAAATATTAATATGGTTCTGTTATAATTTAATAACCTACTATAGTCTTCATACAGAAGTTTAAACATACCCTCAACTAAAGGAAAGTTCAAGGTATGGGGTTTCTTATCTCACTTTTAATTCCGTGAGATTTCCATTGATCACCACTTACTTATTTCATTTGGTGTATTGTGTTCTGTCATTTGATATGTATTATCATGATCCTATTTATATTCATGATATTATTGATTCATTTGGTGGTTATTGACTATTTTTCATATGACTCGATTGATTACAATGAGGTAAGGGTTAATTTAACAATCTCTTTATTATCCGAGGTTGTTTATTTGTAATTATCTACTAGGACATCTTTATCATCCACATACAGGTTTCTTAAAAATGTATTTAAAAACATTTTTACTATTTACTAGAAAGTGGTTTAAAGTCATTTATACCCTTGTTTGAATTTTTATAAAATGTTTTTAAAGGAATCTCTCTGTCATTTTCCAAACAAGGTACTTTATAACCTTTTCGAAAAAATTAAGGTAAGAATGTTTTTTTAACTTATAAGACGGGTGAAATTATTCTCTGCCGTTATTAAACCTGTGAATCTTCCCATACAAGCTTATAAGGATATTTTCAAAATAATGGGTTTCTATATAATTATATTATTTTTTAAATGATTTCAAAAAAAACATATTTCAATCATATAGTTTTGATTTCATCTATGTCAACATCCTTGGATGAATTTTATTTTTATATGAAGTTGAATTATTATGATACAAAACATCCATATTGTATTGAAGGTTTTGTGATATTTTTGACTGTGGATGAGTTATTTTTATGTCATTTATGGTTTATGGTTAAGGTATTGACATTTCGTATGTTAGTTTTAATACAAAAGTTTTTGTAATATATCAACCTTTTCTTATTTTCAATGCGTTGGACTATAATGTTCCAGGTTGGGGACCAGTAAACGTAATCCCTCCAGGTTGGTGTTCGGTTATTAGAGGCACTCCGGGTTGGTGTCCATTTATTAGAGGCACTCCGGGATGGTGTCAGATTATTAGAGGCACTCCGGGTTTGTGTTCGGTTATTAGAGGCACTCCCGGTTGGAGTTTGGTTACAAAGGCTCTCTGGGTTGGGTTCCGGTTACAGTTAGCCCTTAGGTCTTGGCACGAGACCTTGACACAGAAATAAATGTTTGGAATTATGAATTCCCTCATTATGAAATTAGTTATTACATGTGATTATTTGATTAGTAGAATATCCATATGCATGTTTATATGGTAATTTTTGATTTATTTTTTTACCATATTATGTTCAAGTTTATGATTGAAAAGGCTGTTGTATTTATTACTCATCATGCCTTAAAATTTTATAGCTTCAGCTAAATTATTTACCCTTACTGAGCATCTGAGCTCACCCCTTTCTATGTTTTATTTTTCGCAGGATCCTAAGAGGTGTTTTATGATTAAGATGCAAGGTTAAGCTATGGGAATAATGGTGTTCTCAAAGGATTATTTATGTTGTGTTGTATTTTATAAAGCATAATGTAATGTTCATGTATGTAATCTATTTTACAAGACTGCTACACTGATCGGTCATTTAGGACTTGATTCCTTGTAATTATACCAATGTATTAAAATAATGCACCAACTATGGGTAACTGGGGTCGGGGCGTTACATATGGTAGCAGAGGATGTTTAGAAATAAACGTGGATGCTAGATTTAGATAAACTCTGATTAGAGCACATAGACCTAAGATAGACATTGAGGATTAGTATAGAATAATTTCCTAGATCTTTTGTATTGTAGAGATTTTTTGAGTTTTCCACGAAATACATCCATGTATGGATACGAGCAGGTAGAGGTGGCTCTAACACAGATGTACCTAGGGGTAAAACCCAAAAACACCTCTTTGAGCTAGACTCAAACGGGAACTAGTGCATGACAACGAGCCTTGCTGCACTCTTGGTTACGACACTCCAGGGGGATATGCTTTGGATAATTCTCATTTTCGTTACAAACCACTATGAAGTGTTTATGAGTATATAAATCCTCAAAGAAGACATTTTTAAGATTATGGATTATATCCATAAACTATTTAATTTATGATAAGTGTTTTACAAGTTTGGGATTAGATATTTCTATTCATAAACTATTCTAATGTATGCCATTGTTTAGAAATGGCACCCAGTAGAAGAATGAGACCTCCAACAATATGCATGATCCAAAGAGTAAGAAGGATCATATCTTTCATGATCTTATTCCAGAATTTAGAAGGCAAATAGTCTCCCACGTATTATCATCAAATGAAGAAATAGTTTCATGTGTTGATAAGATAAGTAAAGAATTATCGGAGTCCTATGGCTTCCAAGGGAAGCCAGAGAAGGAAAGGATGGTATAGAGAAGGACAGATAAAGGGAAGAAGGTAAAGAAGGATTTTCCCATATGTGATAACTGTGGAAACAATCCCCTTTGAAAATGCTTGAAGGGAATTGAAGTATGTTATAAGTGTGGAGAAAAAGGACACCAAGTATGTTACTGCAGGGGTAAGAAATTTTTTTCAAATGTACAATTCTTCATCTGCAAGGAGTTTTGGACACTACGCGCACCAATGTCCCAGTCCTCAGACTATGCCACAAATGATGCTATTAGATAATAATCATGTTATGATACTACCATAGATGAAGGGGAATGACTAGTGTTCTTATGTTGTTATTTTGGAATTATTTTATTGAAGTGTTGTATCAATGATGAACTTGAAATAAATAGGGATTGTACTGCAGTACTATTTCCTTGAGGATTTTAGATTTTATGGTAATAAGAAAAGTGACTCAACAGCAAGTTAAACGTTTTTGAAATTACATGGTTGAAGGAAAGATAAACCTTAATATGGTCCTAATATTGAAGTACTGATTTTGGAATAAGATATGGTTTATTTGGGTCAAATATATTGGATATTCTTGACTGCCTTGAAAATGATTAAAGATTTGTATATTCCATAATTGTTGGAATTTACAACATTTTTTGGATGGATGAAGTATATCAATAATTCTATACGGAATGAGGGAGAAAGAATGCATTCAATAAGGTTTTATGGTAATTCAGTATGTTTTATTGTTTTAAAAGAATACACAATGAAGGTATTCACATTCTATTACGGGGTAAAAAGGATCTACATTATGTTTACCTATCATATGAATTTTGGACTGAGGGTTTACAGAAGTATTTTGGATAAGTATAAAGGCTGGAATGGAATATATTTTACATTTGATACTATTGTAATATTTATTTTTGGATATTTATAAAAAGGAAAACATACAGACCGTGTGACAACCCATCACGTCGAACAATGCTAAGGGAATCGAACCCACAAACATAGTGCAATTTGGATTTATCGCCTACCACTAGATTACGTGAAGTCCCTAGAGTGTATAATTTAGTTTTCATTTTATAAAAGTTCTGATAGATGAATTATAAATTTATTTTTGGATTCATATACGAATAGGATAAATAGAATATTATTTTTAAGTTCTATTATCTTTTAGAGTGAAAGATGAGTTTGTGGTAGAAATTAGTTAAAGGATGCGACACTACTTGTCAAGTATATATTTTTCTTCTTCTCTTATTCTATGAAGAAAATAATTGTTATACTTTATTTAAGGGATATTAAAACAAATTTTTTTTACCCTAATACTATATTTTTTGTTGAACCAATGGTATTTTAAATCATCATTGATTGATGAATTCAAGGCCCTCAATTTTACACATGTTTGTGATTGATGACCTCAATCACTACCTATAAATATTTATGTTTTTCCTCCAATAATATATCTCTAATTTCCACCAATGTTCTCCTAATCGAGATCATATTTTGATGGTTACCCTTTCGTTTCACTTTTCCTTTTATTAAGACTAAATTTTATTAACCTAATTTCCGATGTTGGTGTTCCCAAAGGCATTTTTTATTTTCCACCTTCTATTTTTGAAGAGCAATTTAAAATTTCGAGGACACAAATTATTAAAGGAGGGGAAAATGTAACACCCCAAGCATCCACGGTATGATTCTCTTTGAATAATATAGTAGCGTGTGTTGTACGCATCTTCGAGATTTAACAAACTGCAACCAATAAAAGTAGCTGTTATGAATTGTAATACCCACTTTTTGAAATTTTATAAATTTTATCTCTCAAAATTAATTTCATTTTTGGATTCGGAATATGGAAATTAGCTTAGGGTGAAATTTTGGTACTTTTCTGATAACTTTCATATTTTGATTAATAGTAAAAATTACTAAATTTTAATTAAAAACAACTTTTTTAATTGAAATAATTAATAGCGATAATTTATAAATTTTAGTGGTTTTAAATTATACATAGAATATATTTTTATAATTTAATCCATTGCTGTTCATTGGACATAATTTCACATTTAAACTGAACATAAACAAGTGACAATCTTTTGACAGTTATTATTTCTTAAAAACACACTTTTTTTCTTTTGACAGTGGGAATTAAATTTAAATTAATAAATTAAACTTCTATGTTTTGAATTTGATAAAATATAATTCATTATGGAATTTGAAATATCAAAATTATATTGGGGTTAATTTTTGGTATTTTTCTGAAAACTTTTAAAATTTGATGAATAGTGAAAACACTAAGTTATAGTTTAAAAACGAATTATTATTTAAATAATTATTTATTTTATTGAAATTATTTAATATCAAAATAGATACATAATACCTATATATGTTCAATGTAATTCATTGGAGTCGGTTTATAATAATTTTAGATATATAAAAATTTTATTGAAATTTTCACCGTCTTTTGCCCACCTCTTTGGAGCTTTTGCAAATTCACATAATACTTAATTTTACCGCTTCTGTGAGTGGAATTTCAAAAATCTGAGAGACACTGTTAATATCAAGGGTTAAAATGTGGTTCAATAAGATAAAAATAATTTTTTGTTTATGGTAACTTTTTGCTTTTATTTACCACCGTAAAAAGTAAATATGGTAATAAAGGGTACAAATGATATTATTATTACCCTAAAACATGTCCTAATTCTATTGGCTAAGTATAATTATATAAAAAATAATCTTATGAATAAAATATGAACCTTTTTGGTCCACATGGAATAGATTAGGACATTTATTATTATTTAATTCAAAGAAGAGTTAAAAGAGTTAAAATCAAATTTTAATAACTAAAACATTTTTAATATAGGGTTTTGCATAAGATAAATTAGATTATAAATATTAATTAGAAATTTAAAAAGATTTCCTACACCATGTTATTTTATTTATAATTTTTATACATTATATAAATTAATTTATTTATGACACAATGATGATGCAGTAATTACCTTATTCATGAAAGAATTAAATAAATTGTATTATAAATATTAAAATAAATATAATTTCCAAGTTTTTATGATATCCACGAATTCTATAGGGTAATATGACATGTTATTATTGATTTAATTTTTTTAAGTAATCTTGCTGTTATTATTTATAAAAAACAAATACCAAATAGTGTCAATATTGACATAAAATAGTTTTTAAAACAAATATTATATTATTAAATGATAGAATGGTTCTAAAAATCTAAGGGTCGGCCAAAAGACTGATATAATAATATATATTACATTAATGAACCAATTGGGGTTTTATTGGCAGTATATAGTATGTTTATTAACCATATATTGTAAGAATACAGGAAGACACGGTAAAAGTTAAATTATTTAACTTAGAGTTAAATCTAAATGATAAGGTTAAAATGTAAACCTAAACTTGCCTAAAACCTATTGCTTGAGTTTCTTTCGACCTAGACCTACCTTATACTTTAAATAATAAACTTTTTATCCATTAGAACCCAAATATGAATTTATTATAAAATAATATTTTAAGATTTTCCTAAGGTGCCTCTCACCCCTCTTATAAACGGGCACACCCCCTTCTCTCTAATTCACACATTCTAAGCAATTTGTCTTATCCAAACGTTTCCCAAATACCCTATCAAATATCCTCCCTTCATCCTATAATCATTATATTGATCATAAGGCCATCCTAGGGAGCCCTTTTGATCAAATCAAAAGGAAGAACCCAAAGAAGAGGTAATTATTTCACCACCCTCTTTCATGTTCATTTCTTCTTCCACTTCAATTTTCTTTGTTGTTTCCATTATAAAATAATAACCCCAGTATATATATATACACTATGATGTTATTATAATTATGTTACAACCAATTTTATTATTCTCTCCACCCTTTTAATGACATTCCACCATACATGCGTACGTACGACTTACCGTCTCCACGTCGTGGTGTAATTGTTATTCAATACATTATTATATGGATGGGTATACTAATGATGTGTATTTGATGTGAATAATAAATATAACATGATAAGTATTATGTATATATTATATACCATCCAATTATATATTATATTAATATCAAAAGAATGATATTTTCGCTAATGCGTACGTACGGATATATATATTACTAATAAGTATGTAATATATGTCATAATAATGCTACTGGAGATATATATATTTATATATATATAATTATTTATGTACATACATATATCTTATTCACTTACTTCCATTCAATACTATATGAAAACGGAAACAGCGTTTATGCGTACTTATGGACTACCGTCTCCATAAACTGTGTTTTCAATTTTATATATATATCTATTATACAAATTTATATTCTAAATATATATGATATATAAATCATGTTTTATATTCTGGAAGTATTTAAATCATGATTTAAGTGATACAATCAAGAGTAACAAGTTAAAACACATACGATAAAGAAAGTGATTACCACCCAAAATATTAATATAATGGAAATTATTATTAAATGGGTAATATAAAGTCATAAATGAATAATGTATGATATTATAAATATTAATGTGGTTCTTTTATAATTTTATAACATACTATAGTCTTCATACAAGAGGTTAAACGTACCCTCGACCAAAGGAAAGTTCAAAGTAAGGGGTTTCTTTTCTCGCTTTTAATTCCAGGAGATTTTCATTATTCACCACTTAATTATTTCATGTGGTGTATTGTGTACTTCCATTTGATATGTATTATCATGATCCTATTTATATTCATGATATTATATGATTCATTTGGTGGTTATTGATTATTTTTCATACGACTTGATTTATTACAACGAGGTAATGGTTAATTTCACAATCTATTTATTATCTGAGGTTGTTTATTCGTAATTATCTTCTGGTACATCTTTATCATCCACTTCCATGTTTTTTAAAAATTTATTTCAAAATTTTTTTACTTTTTACTAGACAATGGGTTAAAGTCATTTATACCCTTGTTTTACTTTTTATAAAATGTTTTGAAAGGAATCATTCTGTCATTTTCCAAACAAGGTAATTTATAACCTTTTTGACATATTTAAGGTAAGAATGTTTTTTTAACTTATACAGCGGGTTTGGTTATTATCCACCATTATTAAACCTTTGAAGCTTCATTTACAAGCTTATAAGGATATTTTCAAAATAATGGTTTTCTATAAAATTAAATTATTTTTTAAATGATTTCAAAAAAAACATATTTCCCTCAAATAGTTTTGATTTCATATATATCAACATCCTTCGCTGAATTTCAAGCATATTTGAAGTTGATTTATTATGATACAAAACTTCTATATTGTATTGAAAGTTTTGTGATATGTTTGACTGTGGATGAGTCATTTTTATGTCATTCATGGTTTATGGTTAAAGTATTTACATTTCATATGTTAGTTTTAATATGAAAGGTTATGTTATATATCAACATTTTCTTAAGATGAATGTGTTGGACTAGTATTTCTGGGTTGGGGAATGGTAAAAGTAAGCCCTGTGAGCTGGTGTCTGGTTTTTAGAGGTAGTCTAGGATGGTTTCCGGTTATTAGAGGCACTACGAGTTGGTGTGTGGTTATTATAGGCACTCCAGGTTGGTGTCCGGTTATTAGAGGCACTCAGGGTTCGTGTTCGGTTATTAGAGGCACTCCAGGTTGGAGTCCGGTTACAGAGGCTCTCCGAGTTGGGTTTCGGTTACAGTTAGCCCTTAGGTCTTGGAAACATGCCTTGACATAGAAATTATTGTCTGGCATTATGCATTCCCTCATTATGAAATTAGTTATTACATGTGATTATTTGATTAATAGAATATCCATGTGCATGTTTATATGGTAATGTTTGATTTATTTTTTTACTATATTATGTTCAAGTTTATGTTTAAAAAGGCTGTTGTTTTTATTACTCATCTTTCCTTAAAAGTTTATAGCTTACGCTAAATTATTTACGCTTACTGAGCATCTGAGCTCACCCATTTCTATGTTTTATTTTTCCCGAGATCCCAATAAGTGTTTAATGATTAAGATGCATGGTTAAGCTAAGGGAATAATGGCGTTCTTAAGGGATTATTTATGCTTTTTTGTATGTTAGAATGTTTTATGTAATGTTCATATATGTAATCTATTTTCCAAGACTACTAAACTGATTGGTCCTTCAGGACTTGATTCCTTCTTATTATACCAATGTATTAAAATAATGCACTGACTCTAGGGTAACTGGGGTCGGGATGTTACAAAAAAACACAATCTCCATAGTAAACTACGTAGGGCCACACTTTTAGAAAAACTATGTTCTCTAGCTGTGTACCCCTCTACTATGATTCATGGCTAATACTAGGCAGAAATATGGTTTTTAAAACCATTCACTGACCATGAAAACACCCACTGACCAGAGTTACAGGGTTTTCATTGTGTGGGAATACAGATTGGGAAAACTATGTGCTGCCCATGAATAGCTCAATGATCATCCAAATTATTTCGAATTCATTAACTGAATGACTAAAAAAGACCCAGCCAAATAATTTTTATAATGAGATTTGAGTATTACCTAAATATAAATTACATGATGTTACAACTATAACTATTTTTAAAAACATATCTTATAAAGGAGTATGTAAAATCAAAGGAATCACTACTCCAGAATGGAAAATTTATAGTTAATATAACCTTAGATACTCCTTAGGATGATGTCTGTGTAAAAGGTTTATCATAATATTTTTTATATACTAGAATATTAATATTATTTTTATGAATTTTAAGGTATTACGAAGATATTATATGATAAATATTTAATAAAATTACATTAGTGATGACGTCAAGGGTGAATAGTGTAGTGTAACTATGTCATAATTTTTTCCCATGTATGAAAATTTGAATTTTTAATTTATTTTCATTATGTTATCATGTTTCATATTGACTTATCTATATAATTTTTTAATTAGGTATCTCAACAATGTTTTTATCAAATTTTATTTCTCTTTTAAATGGTTTTATACACACAATATACATTATATTATTAGTGAAATAATTGAACCATGATCAATATATTAATATATATATATATGAAAGAATAAAAAACATTCAAAATACTTTTTTCTTTTTTCAATTTTGGGACTGTAAATAAGGTATTGATAATTATGAACCTCCATTCATTATATAATTCTTAATTCTTAACATTATATATTTTAGTGTAAATTGGATGTTATGTGTAATTTTCCGATAATAATGTAAAAAATATTGGTTATACTCTTTATTTTAATTTCTTGGAAATTATTTATCTAATATCTAAATAAATTAGTTTTACACTATTCTTTTAGTAATTTAATCATAAATTTTTAATTTCAAATCATTTTTGAGAATCAATGTTTTTAATTACAATAGGTCATGGATTACACTCTAAATACATCAATATCCTACAATGTAATAAAAAAGTAAAATATAAAATTTTACGTATCTAAATCTTTTATCAATAAATATTTGGTTCTTCATAGATATCAAGTTTTATTATTTATAAATTATAATATGATAAATACAGTTTTTTCATCAACAAGTGGATGTTTAATAAAGTAATTATCATTTTTGATTCATTTATAATATCATATGACAATAATCAAAAAATAATTTAAAAGGTTTTGTTTTATTATAAAACATATAATTTAATCAAATATTTTATTTTTCAACATTTAACACATTATTTTGTATGTTTTTATGATATCACTCTTTATACATCAGATAACTATAAAAAATTTCCAATGTATTTGTGGAATAATTTCTATCCTTGATTAATGTGTTATTTTAGTTCATTTAGATTTATATTTGTGAAAAATAATGTAAAAATTTTCAATTACTTTTGTAACTATTGTTCTATCTCCATATCTTTTTACTACATCTGGTTATAAATTTTTAGTTTCTAATTATATGATCGTGTTCTTTTATAATCTTTATATAAAAATATATTCAATTTCAACAATGATTTTATTGAAAACTTACATTTAAAGCATAGTATGAAGGCATTCAACATCAGTTTTACAAATAACTGATGTCTGAATGGATCAATATTAATTCTTTTAGAAGTAATTTCATTTTCTATTTTTCAAAAAAAAAACATTGAAGAGGAGTTTATATATTGGAATTATAAAAAAACGATGTAAAAAAATATTTTTTAGTATTTTGATGTCTATGATTCCAAAAAATAATGTTGAATGCCTTTTATATTTCTTCTTTTATAAGGGTATCCAACATTGGTTTAAAAAAATGACATGGAATATTCCACTCTCAAGGTTTCCAATATCAATGTATCTCTATAAATAATGTTTTAATTTAAATATAATAATTGTAATTGTGTTTTCAACTATTTAATTATCCAATTTCTATCATGGAATAATCAAAAGATCCCTAAAAGATCAACCACACTAATATTTGTCAAAATTAAAGTAATATTAATATTTTAAACAACCCACTATACCAGATAATAATAGAGTGAGGGAATATTTCCAATTCCAATTAAAGTAGCCTATGAAATAATCATATACCAAATCTATAGCCTCTTCTCACTCAAAAACCTGTTTCATTTCAATAATAAGTCATCACATTTATAAAAAAAATAAATAAAGATAAATTCCCCTTATAGTTAATATGAAAAACAAACTATCAATCATGAAATATGGGTCACTCACCTAGATAACCTTTATTATCAATAAGGAAACCCCCACTAGAAATTCATTTTTTGTAATAATTTATTAAAATCCAAAAATGGAATTCCTTAAAAAAGAGAAAAATTCATTAGAGAAATTTTTGAAGAAGATTAGAATAATGTATGGTGGTGAGAGAAGAAGAAAAACATATCATATCCAACTTATATGACCTTCCATAGAGGAATCAAAATGAGAATATAGAGTCTTCTTGGCCTCCTTTATTTGTATGTTCATGAATTAACAACCCAGAATTGGGTTCTCATGTTATAAATAAAATTTTAATATAATAAAATAAAACACAATAAATAAGATAAAAATAAAACTGATATTTTTTTAAATTTAAAAAACTCATTAAAATCTATCAACTAAAACTCTTAATTAAATAACATAATTTAATTTTTTTAATCAATTCTAATAAACTAATCATTTTAATAAAAACTGATAAAATTTAATGATGAAAGTTATATCATCCCTAAATATAGAACCCGGATTTAGTGCCACCACATCATATCAGGCATGCCTCTCTATATACTATACATTATTGTGTAGTAGTGAGTGAATAATTGCATTCCCAAAGAGACTATATCTATGATATTATAGCCATTACATATCATAATAAAAAAATCACAATCTAATTAACATTTCAAATTCAACTAAAAAAATTATATATAATATACCCAATGATGATATTTTAATTCCACATGTTATACTATCATGTTATTCATATATGGAACATAAATCTCAACGAAAATATATAATAGTTTATCATATGTATAAGATTGTTAATACTAGAAAATATATTTATAAATTATATACCTCTAATCTTTGCTATCCAAGGCCCTAATATAGGTTATCACATTAATATCCACTGTCAATTATTATTGATACCTATATCATACCTGAATCAAGAACCATAATGTATGAGTTTCTATTAGAATATATAAAAATATTGTGAGTTCATATATGATATTGGGACATCACAAATAAAACAATATAGTGTCATGACATATAGTGTGTATACATATCATACAATAGAATAAGTCATTGTCAATATATTTACGCAACTTAATTTCATCAGTTGCAATATAGACCACCACAACAAATATCTCTAACATCATTAACCAATTTTATAGTTCTATTTGTGATTATAACACAATGGGTGTAATAAGAACCAAACTATAATGGGATTTCATAATCCATTCATAATGTTATATTCCATGAAATGAATCCACCCACCTGTAATAGCATCAACCCCTTTGGCCAACCATAACAATATCCAAAATAGAAAAAAACCCTATGGTCCCAATGACTAAGAATTATTATAACACAATATAATATTTATCACATCTGACCTAATGTTAATGTTACAAATAACCCAATTTGTTTATACTAAACATCCTTAATAGTCACTTCCCCACTTTCACCATTATCTTCACGATAATTCATTGTAAATATAATCATAAAATTTAATAAAACTAATATAACATACTTAAGGTGACACATTATATTTTTAAAATAACATCATACTCTTTGATCACCTCCCATTAAAATAGAACACTTATAATAACACACTTCATATTTAATAATTAAAACCATTGGTTTATTTCATATTAAATTACCATTTCCAATTTTGTCTCCACAGGTGAATCCATCACTAATTCAACCTCATGTAAGTATACCCTTATTAGAGTGATCATCTAATTCATACGGACAACATCTATTCATTCATTAAATACTAATTACCTAGAACTTTGTTTTCAGTCTCCCAGGATCCTCCTCTAATGGCCCGAAGGCCATCATTTTTTTATTGATTTTGATAATCCACCTTTCAAGGGGTGAGGTGGAACCCTTACAAGGCCCATAGGCATAAGTATTACATGGCCCGTAGGCCTTAGAGGAATTCATTTCCCGTAGGATTCAAACATTATATACAACCCAGACTAACTACTTGGAACTTCTCCTCCCCAGCATCTTCATCGTGAAATCACCTCTCCATCTCTGCATGGTTGTTCGGCTAGGCATTCCCGTCCATGCACAGGCTTGTCCCGATGGCAGGTGCCATACCCTCTCATTCTTGCAATCCGTTTAGCTTCTACTGTGGTGAAAGATCTTTTCTCATCCTCCTTGTAGAGCTTGTTCCTTGTAGGTTGTCCAGTTTGCATCTGCACTAAGGTGGACCGAAGGCCTTGACGTGGCCCAAAGGCCTTACTGACCCAAAGGCCTGGGTGGCCGGAAGGCCTTACAGGACTCAGGGACCAAATCGGTGGCTCGAAGGCCCAAACAAGGGCATATTCTCAGCTGCTACAGTTATAGTTCCCGCTACAGCACCTGCTATAGTACTGCACAGTTCCTACTACAGTACTGCTATAGTGTCTTCTACCATACTGCTACAGTGTCTGCTATAGTACTGATACAGTACCCCAGAAATTCTGCCTCTTCCTGGATTTGATCCCTGGTCGTTTGGATGCACTTACGATTTCCTTACCAACTGGTCTAAGGCTCATGTGCCAGTCTCCCATGATTGTTTAAAAAATACTATGCCAACTTCATCAAATGAAACACATAATAAATTATCAAATATGAAAATTTTCACCTATTTTATTAATCAGATAAGCTTTATCCTCAATTAATACAGCTAAATATATATTGATTATAAAAATTCAGGAATCCATTTTATAATGGAATAGACATTTATTAATGATAATTATATACAATTTAATGAAAAATATCAATGATGGTTGGGAGTAGTACCTTAACGACATCAGTTGAGAATCACTATCATATATGAAACTAAAATATATCACAAAATATGAGGTATATATCACATGAAAGTAAGAGGGAAGTGAGAGAGCTCTAAAAGTAAGATCACACCACATGTTGTATAGGTGAATAAGTAATAATTATCTTTTTTAATGAATTTCAACATACATTATAAAAATTCCCGTAACCCATTTTGGCCCAAAAAACTATTGGGTACTCACTGGACATTGGAAATATGTCTTTAGGACATGAAAAATATTGTGGTTAGTGGAGGGATATTTTTTTCCACTGTTACATCCTCCTTATACGTGATACTTCTTAGGGAGTTTTCGGTACTCTTTACCACACCTTAAAAGTATTGTTTCCTCATCCCTCCACTAAAAGTAATGGTTTAAACACCTAAAAAATAAATTTCTCACATAAAATACATAGAAATTCAAATTCAAATCCCATAATATAAATAGTAACATATTTAAAAAAATATGTTCATTACATGATCCTACGTACCATGTTTTTAATCCTAAAAAACATTATAAAACACGTATTGAGAGAAAATCTAGTTATTTCTCCTAAATAATAGCTCCACATTCATATATCATTTCATGTATATGGAAATATTTCTATAACTCTAAAACCATGTTTATCCATTTCTATTATAATATCTCTATTCTATGATATACAATACTCATATTTTTTACCTTGAATGAGGTATCTAACTCCAACTCCACTTTTCATCTATGGATCACATGTGATGGGTCCAACACTAATTTCATTATTAAAATATCAAAATTATATCGTGAATAATTCTAGAACAATACAAATTTTGAATATTTATGTAACCATATTTATCCTACAAGGTTCTATAATGTTATTAAGGAATGAGTTATTAGTTTTCCATTTATCACAATTATTTGAGGTCTCATTCATGGAATCCACAAAATTAATACCCAATCACTAGAACTAAACTCTATTATCTGATGTATCATATATTTATATGACCTCTATTTATTATTGTTTATATTCAATCCCATACTAATCATCAGAACATTTTTTATTGTATTTTACACATATCTCATCAAATGAGATATATTCCCCTCATATAATTTTAGTATATAGGTGATATATATAGTATGTTATATAATTCCTTAGATTACTTGATCAAATTGAAGGAATAATATATTATTTATTGGGTAATTAATTTAAATTAATATGGTCCTTCAATATTAAGATATAATCTACGATGGACGGAAAAAAATATGTCCTCCGACACTTGGATAGTATGCATAGAATGATCATCGGTGTGTGGGTGATAAGTTATATTAAGATTTACCTATAAACCCAATGATTGAGGTAGTCATTTCTATAAATTTTATGTAAGTCACACATCCTAATTATATATGATATTCTTTAAAACCTTTTATAGTCTGACCTACTCTAAATTGTATAAGTTTTCAAACTCTATTTTGAATGTGTCTTATAAATCACTAAAAAAGAAAAACTTATGTAAATTAATAATTACTAACCAAAATTATGTAATTATGCATATAATATATTGATAATATTGACTTAGATACAACATGTCCTCTTCTCATTTCCATTTTGGAATTAGAAAATAGTGAAACATTCAAACCAACTATATATGATTGGCCTTCACTTTCTGATAATTAGTGCACCCTAAAAGAAATCATATTATACCATACTTCACACAAATACAACAATACATTCTCCAAACATAATAGTACATATTATTAATATTATAATGAGATCATCATCACAATGAGTGAAATAAACATGTATATAGTTGACACAAAATTTTATGTCATATCAGTTAGATCTCCCTACTTGTTCATTATGATATTGTCATGATCATGTCTCTTAGATTCCCTTACTCTAACCACAAGAGTAAATTTCAAGAGGAGTATTTCAAACACTATTTTACCCATGTTCTTCACTATATCTAGATTCATCTCAAATAGAAGTTACATCGAATATTATTCCTTATTCACCAATTTATTCACTTATATCTATTATTTCAACGTTATATAATGTTTTAGAAGATTAATTTCACCCAGTGTATACACCATCTCAATTACAAAAAATAGAAGTACTCAACCTATCTTTTCTTCCCACAATTAGAGTCTTTATATAAGAAAAATATACCCCTTGGACTTATAACTATTATTATAAAAAATTACAAAAATAATGGTTTAACTAATACTTCATGTTTTTTAAAACTATTATTAAATTAATATCATGTGTTGGGTAGTTATTTCCCTGCATAGTAAGCTAAAAATACTTGTTATCCACTACCTAATTACCATGCATAAACAGAAAACTAGTCCTTATACTCTTAGAAATATAATATAACATGTACAAAAAACATGAATAAAAAAATATTATTACTTTAGTAAAACTATTATTATACTCTAAATAATCTTAAATCCCATCGATAATAAAATAGCTATTTCACCCCTTTATTGTCAATGATGTCATCAAATTCAAAATTTAAAAAAAGTCTCATAAATTTTTTGATAGTATCATACCAAACCTAGGAAACTATAAACCTAAAAAATATACGTATGAATATTATAATACATAACCTCCAAGACTTTAATAGGATCCACTATGATTCCAACCGCAAACACTCTATGTCCCAAAAAAGTCACCTATTTAATTTAGAACTCCCACTTCTATAGATTAATTTATATTTGGAATCTCAGGTAATATACTTAACAATATCTTTATTTACCTCTCATTATCCTACTAAAACCAAGATTCCACAAACACATCATTAATAAATAACACTATAAATGAATCATGTAATATTATAAATATATTTTTTATAGAACCCATACTCGTTGTTTGTATTATTTTCACCCCCATGGAAAATATCTATAAACTCTTTCAAAACATACTAGATCTCATATTCTATCACTAGAAACACTTCATCACATAACATAATATGGTTATACGTATACCCCATATCTATAATAATATACTATTGATCGCCTTTATGTGGTTTAAACATGTCATATATATGAGGAAATATATAAAAATTATTAATCAAAATGTAATCACATATTTTAAAATCCACACACTATCAGATGGTCCCATACACTATCTTAGAAAATAATATAGGTGTTCCCATGTGATAGATACTCTTCTATTAAAAACCCTTTAATGTGAGGTCATCATGCTTCACCTTAAAATTATTCAACTCTATGATATTCATATTTATAGTGGAATCCATATGTTAATTTCTCTAAAAATAATATCAATCATAATATTGATATTTTTCTATAATGGTAACAATAAAAAGAAATCCATAATCATATAAAAAATTGAATAAATGAATTTAGAGAAACTAATCCACATAATCCCCTCTACAACTCCTAACACCATATCAGTCACTTAGTCCATGATAAACCACAACTAACTAATGTCATATCAAATCCAATCTATATATATATATATATATATCAAATTATCTAATAAAAGTTTTATAATCAACTCTTATTAAATTAAAATATAATAATCTCCATCTATAATCTACATGGTTCAAAAAATACAAAATCCAGTCTCTCTCAATAATAATGTTGATGTTTTTTATTTAGAGAAAAATAAAATCACATAGACATCCAAAAATATATAAAATGTTATTGAATACTAGAAATCATTTCATTAGTTTTACACTATTCTACAATGAGTTTCCTTTGTAAAATCCTTAGCTGAGTAATAAATCATCAATAAACTAATAAAAATTGTAATTTTCAATACACACATATAAAAAATGATGAGACCAGCAATGAAATTACTATATATATATACCATTTATAGTCAAATAATATTTTTAAAAAACTATTAATGACTTCTCAATAATATATATATATATATATCCAAAACATTCTCCACAACCCTAGATACACGATAAAACTAGTAAATACAATTATATTGACTAAAATATATAACTAAATCCATTCATTAAACCTCCTACTCTAACCAAAGACATAGTCCCATAGTGATATTTCATTATATAACAGTGAACTATACTTATTACCTTATGATTTTCCATAGTCAACTTGTGGTATCTCCTAATAAAAGTATTGTATTTCCGTATCTTATAGAAAAAGATATCACTACCATGGATTTCTAAAAAAAAATATAATACAACTGGATATACTATTGCTGAAATTATGGATGATTTGTCACTCATAAATGGGAACAAATCCACTACATTGTACCTATCATCATACATCACTCAGAAGTGACTTCTCAAAATACTTATTTGGGTAGGAAGTTGAACCACCACCAGATTCCCCTTCTAAACACATCACATTAAATATATATCCTTTAAATATTAGGAATACATGAATATTTCTTCAACTCTATGATTTTCAGGTATTTGAATTAAAAACTTTTTCATATTCAAAAACCAATTCTCTAAGTAATGTTAGGTAATGATTCTACAAAATCACTAAGTGCATAATTTATGTGATGTGCATTGAATTTTTAATAGGGATAACCCCTAAAGAAGGTGATTATATCTGCAATGTATGGTGGTATCTATCATACACATACAAATATAATATATTTTTATTAGTAAAAAACCTTGTAAGGGGAATCACATCGAACCCTTGACAACTTCCACAAAATTTATTTGAAAAGAACTAATATAGAACAATGAATTAATAATGAAATTTTTTTTATAGATGATGAACATTAAAATATTTAGTCTTTACTATCAAATAAATATATGATATTTTAAGGAATTGCCTAAAAATATTAGGTTGTCTCTATTCTAATTTCACTTACATCCATAAAAATCAATCACTTAATTTTGTTATACTCATCCCAAATTTACATCTATGAAATTTTAGCACATAAAATAATGTATTTTTTCTGAAGACTCTCTGATATCAACACCATTACAATTTTTATGTATTACTCACTGATTTGTTGATGAAAATACTATTATTACTCATAATAAAATAGTAATAAAATTTTCAAACCCCATATTTTTAAAATTTATCTAAATATAAAAAACATTCTATAAATTAAATCATCTTGAAATGATGTAAATTATTTCATCATGACACTTATCAAATATTATATCCTTTGAAGACCTATTACATTTTTTATGGGACTAATCACATGATTATGGAACAACACCCATTAATCTTTATGTTCCCCAAAAATAAAACCACATATTTCATAGTTTGAGTGAAATATTCAAGGTGGAAGTCATATTACATATAAAATAGATTCATATGAAAAAGCCTCATGGGGACCGTACTGTGGAATTATATTTTCCGACAACATTATGCATCACAGTTTGATCTATTTAGCTATAGAGGGAACCCATTATCCCTAATAAAATATTGTAGCAATGATCTCTCTATTATGGTTTGTTACCTATATTTGTATATAATAAAATTATACATCATAATCAATACATATAAATAATTCTCATGGTGTATATATTGTGGTTTGGACTCTCACAATATTCAATATTTTCATTTTTCCTACTCCTCTTGTAGTGTGAGCATTTACTTTATGTTTTAAAACCTAAAAACCTCATCTTCAATTATTATGTGTAAGAGTTTGGGAATTTTATCCTATGTTATATAATTATTGTAGTTGGAAATTAATCAAATTTATATTGGGTTAATATTACTCATAGAGTGATCTATCTTATTTTGGACTTGTTTTCGCTTCAAATAATAAAATATTGACCTTTCTTATATAATATCCTCAAAACACCATGTTATACTAAAACATTATTTAATATTTTTTTTAATAATTCATTATCATCATAGTTTTTAGTCTTTAGGTTATATAATCATAAAATCCAAGATAACATCTCTATTTATTTGATTAATAATATCCCTATTTTGAATATTTTTCAATACCAGTCAACAATTAAAATATTTTATCCCAACTCTTCTTGTGATGTGATTTTATGATTTATGGTGTAGTACCTAAAAAACGTAGCATAATTTTTTTCATATGAATGAGAGTTATAAAATATTCTCTTATTATACCAAATTAACTATTTCAGTACTTATTCTTACAATGTTTGTTTTAATATCAATCACTACATTATTTTTTCCTGTATGGAATATTTTTGGCATCCTACCATAAAATAACCATGTTATATAATCAACATCCAATAAATTTAACATTCAGTGAGAAAACTATTCAAAAAACTCTTAATAATTCGTATTTAATAAACGGATTGGCCATTATGATGTGTTTTAACAAAAAAAACATCATCAGCATCCTCATACAAGGTATTAACATTATCCCGCATTGGATTTTTCTGTCAATAACACTCAATATTTCTTTTGAAACCCCTTTATTAAAATTTAAAATTTCTCTCCATGAATTAGTAGATCCTAGTAAACTTAAATATAAATTATTTTATCCCACATAGTTAACTCACTTCTAAATGATAAAATTCTCATTTTCTAAACAACTCAAGAGTTAAAATACATTTTATCACCCTTATTGATTTTAAATATAAAAGATCATGAAAATGGGATGATATTATTCATATGAATGTAATGAGTCATGAATAAATAAACTCTTAGTCTACATGATTGATATTTTTGTAGAAAAATATCAATTAATATATAAATCAACGAAACCTGTAATTATTTTTTCATATTATACTAATTATTAATGTAATATTCAATGAATCATTATGCATTTTTCTTTTAATTTCTCATGAAAACATCTCAAAAAATATATTAAAACATTCATCCATATTTTATTTTCATTACCTTTATCATATATATGTCAAATTAATAAAAACATTATCTGAATAAAAGTGGGTTAAAGACTTAAAAATATACCTCATTGATAATTGGGAATGGGTTCTCCTCCTATTAACTATGTCATCTTCCCATAAGTCTTATTTTATAGAGTTCTTATGGGTATATATATACAAATTTGTCATTAAAAAAGGAAAAATTCAAACATTAAGATTCCATGAACCTCATTCTTTTTTAGGAAATTATCAATATTATTTAATTATTAGTACCACAATATAATTTTTGATAACTTTATTATTCATTCATTTTCATAACAAATGAAAATTGTATTCTCAAAACCAAAATACATATCTTCATATTGAGTCCTCATTAAAATCATCTTATTAAATGAATGTGATATAATGGAATACTCATTCTCAATGGCGCTCAATGTACTAGTGAATATATTCTTATTTTGTAATTTCATGCATCTTCCAACAATAATCAACACCCTTCATCATGTGGAGTTATGATTATCCACATGACCAGTCCCATCAAAATTTTTAAATCCTTGAAATCATGTATCTCCTTTATTTTTATATAACATGGAATTATTTATGTATTCATGACATAAATAAGAATATTTTTTCATTATTTAGGTGTGAATCAATATGATTATATTAAAAAATTACATAATGTGTGATAACAAAGATAACATATTGTCGAGTGGCAATCAAATAAAATTCATTTTTTTTAAATTATTGAAATCTTTATCCTTTATAGATTTGTATATTTCCCCTTTTATAAATTTCGTGTCTATTAAAGTTGGTTTATACACTATATTTAATTCAATAATTATAAATAATTTAAATATCTCCATGGAATACTTTTCATTATGGATAATTACTGATCATTGAAATCAATAATTTGTAATCCTGAGAATAAATGCATCACACCAATTATGGATGTCTAAATCTATTCATCATTTTTGATTAAAAATAATTATACAATGATCTATCCCCTCTTTAACATATGATATCATCAACATAAACAATCATGATTAGTTATTAAGTGTTTATATTCATCATATACAAGTGGTTTTCATCTTTCTATTATTTGAATTTCATGAGCCTCAAGTACTTATCATGTTTGAATTATTCTGATTATAGCCTCTTTTAAACCCATAATGAGCCTTACTCAATTTTCATGAAATTATTTTATTTTTATTAGGAACAAACCACTTAGTTTTCTTAATATGCATCTCATCATTTAATACCCCATTATTGAATGTGTACTTGACATTTATTTGATTAATTTTGTATTTTATTTGTACTGAAATGGAATGAAAGATCCTAGAAGACATATGTTTTGATACATGGTTAGATATTTCAATGAAATCTATTTTTTTATCTTGAGAATAATCAAAACCAAATTTTTTACCCATGGTGTTATGAGCTATAGTAAAAGGGTAAATCTATAATGTTTAATTTTTTTCAAATTTAATTAATTTTTTGATTCATGGATTTAATTAATTTGTTGTTCTAAAAATATTAATCGATATTTTAGGTTTCAAAATTTTATTTTTGAATAGATACATTGATTTTCCTTCTAGTTTGTAAAAAATCATTTGGATCTCCAATAATATTTCTAGCATGCACATGTATTCTCATTCTATAATTTTCTACAAAATTCTTAAAACTCTCACCATCATCGTTGTAGGGTGAATAATATTTTTTATAATTATTTTATTCTTCATGCACATCATTTTTATAAAATGTGAAGAATTGATATCCTTTATTTCATCATCATCGATGACATATATTCTAATCTGATCATACTTTCTATGGCTTTAATATCATCAAAATCAACTTCCTTCCCAAATTTAATTTCATATCATTGACAAGAACATTTATTTATTTTTTCTAATAATTAATCTTCATTCGTATTTCCCATCAAATTTTCCATCATTTCCCCTTTATTTTTTTATCAATCATAGTCTCTCGAACACTCTGAATTGTTTTAGATTCATATTCATCTTGAAAAAGAAATTCATATTGTTTAATATTTAAATAAATCCCTAAAAAATACTTTTTTTGAATATATCAATTAGTTTTAATAGATTACAACTAAAAATAACATGAATTATCAGGTTTAGTTTTCATGGTTCGGGATATATGAATATGACTCATGTTATTTCATTATTCTACACTATTTTTTTGTGGAGTGTATAGTACATTGAACCCATACCTTATTCCATGTATATCAATATATTATAATATATTTTTATTGGTTTATTCACTCTCATTTTCACATCCCAATTTTTTAAAAAGATAACAATTTTTTTTACCTTCTCTCATAAAATATTTTAAAATGACAAATTCATAGGATTTATGAGACCCAAATATTATATAAGTAAATTTTGAAGAATAATCAATCCATGATATGAAATATTTATATATTATTAATGAATTATTTATCATGGGACCATAAACATTTGAGTAGAAAAACTCAAATGGATATTGGGTTTTTATTTCAAACCCATTAAAGATATTATTCACAATATTAATTTTTTTAAAGAAATTTTGATGTCATGTTTATGTTTATTATACTATAGGAATGTTTCTCATATACTGAAATTTTACTAAATTTATTATAATTTTTTGACAAACCTGACAAATTATTCCATGGAAAATAATTTTTATAGATTTTATGATCATGTATCGATATATTTTAGGACATACAACAATAAATAAATTAACATTTGTTCTCATACCTAATGAAATAATTATTATACATATTAAATATTCAAATATAGAACCATTATTCTATAATATAAATTTATTTCAATCATCAAGACATTGTGAAAATCTCAAAATATAATTTCTCATCCCACTAAAAATATAACATTATAATTATTTAGTATCATTGATAAAATATTTCCTTATACATCATCATTGATTTTCAATGTGGTATAATTTACAATGGTAAAATATATTAGTTTATACCATTAATATTTTTGTTAGGTCATTTATATCCACTATCATATGTGATGTGAAACTAAAATACATAATTCCATGGCTCATTTTTTTATATTTAGAAGAATTCAATAATATGTGATTTTATAGATTTTTACTAATTAATATAATTCAATTATTTCGAATTTTTTATTAATTGAATAGTAATAATAGAAAGACACTCATTTAAAATTTTTCCTTCTAGATAAAAAATTCCATAATTTATTTTAGTTTAATAAAAATGTTATGCATCTCATGCTTCTAAATATTTCTTAACTATTTTTCATTGTAGCCCCCTAAGATCATGCTCACTCCTTTTTCTCGATAATGATATATTATACTATTAAAAAGAATATTTTTGTAAAAAACGCCACAAAATCACTTAATTCTAACATTCACTTCATTGATATATATTATTTTTCATCATAAATAATTGAACAATCTATTTTTTAGAACATTTTTAAATTAAATTCTCCAATCCCATTTTCTAGACACTTCCTTTGTGTCGTGTTGGATAAAAAATTTCATAGAAATTTTATTCTTATAAATGTTAGAATATTTAGACTTCACATTATAATTTTTATCTAGTAATATAATATATTTTATTCTAAAATCACAAAAAAAAAACAAGATATCACTTTTATATTTTTAATTATTTGACCCACCTTCTTCTAATCCAATCTGTTTTCAATAAGATTTATTAGTATTCATTTTTTTAATAATCATTCTATTTTCATGTATCTATGATATTATTTCCAGATACCTTATAAATTTTTCAATTTTTTTTAGGATTTAATATAATTTAAAAAAAATGCACTGTATTATTATATGCGTCAATTATATTCAGATTCATGTTATTATTATCATCATCTCTATATATGGTGGTATAATTCACATCATCAATGATCTTATTTCTTGTATAATTTTTATGCTTCAGTAGCTCAATATCCATTTGAGGATTATCATTCTAAATCTAGAACCTTTTTCCATTTATCATGTTTTTTCTAATTATATGATTTCTCATCCCTTATCTATCAAAATAATATTATCCACATTATGTTCTTAATTATCAATTTATATTAATTTATATATTCCCAAAATTTTGTTTCAGAGTTCTTATTAATTCGATTATCCACTTCTAAATATGTTATTTATTTATCTTCTCTTCTGAAAAATATATTTCCAGAGTTTGTTTAGAGAATTCACCATTAACACTACTCTATTAATGATCATTATTATATTATTCAAGAAAAAGTATGTTCCTTACGAAGAATTATAAGGTTAACTTATGCTTCTATTTTCACTAGGATTAATTTATTTAGAAAAATTCTACCTTCTTGAAATTTCCTTTATGAACTTCTCCATATCCATAACAATTATTGATACTCAAAGTAAATTTATTATAAATTTGTCCGTATTTTTTATAGTTTAAAATTATAAAATGTTTGTTATACTAATATGAAAATTTTCCCCTTTTGGATTTTCATGTTATTAAAGATATAAGCTCATAAAATACTTCCATGTCCCCATCATCATCAATATTATCCTTCTAATCCATATTTTTTTTACATTTCATTAATTTTAATATTATTAAAATTTTTAGCCAAATTTATTGTGTATCTTGTCTAGTCATCTCATATGAAACAGTTTTTCTTTGAATCATTTCATGGTCATTATCTTCAAGAGATCATATCTTGAAATGAAACATATATATAATAATTATCCTGAGTTCATTCACTAAATTTTAGCATGTAGGGATTTATTTTTATATGTTGATGTTGTTAAATAACATGTTATCTCAGGAAAATAATTCATAAAAAGAATCATATTCAAATAATAACACACCTTTAAATAGAAATTTGAATAAGTATAATTTTATTTATCATTTTTTCACCATCATTAATGCTGTAATTGTTTTAATAATTTTAGTTTAATGTTATTCATCTAAGTACATTGGTTATCTCAAAATTTGATAATGATTAAAATATTGAATTCTTTTCATTCCCATAAATCTTATAATTAATCTTATTAGATTATTACTATGTATGTGTCACCTTTATAACTATAAAACTATTAAAAACCTAATAAACAACAACAATTGAAAGGGAGAAAAAATATGATTTCATATTTCTTTCAAATTTTAAAAAAATTCCATAGAATACTGGCATCCATTTTATATTAATTCTGTTTTCATACTCCATAGAACCTATAAATATGATATATTTAAGTGTTAAACATGGAATTAGTATTGGTTGTTATAGTCAGTTGAATTAAATATCTATATAATGAGTTGAATTTTTTTTGGTTGAAACCAATTTCTTCTTTAAAAAGTAATTCTCTCACTATAGTTAAGAAATGTTACCTCAAACTCACTCATTGTACAATATAAATGATTTTTATAATATATTTAGCAATTTTCACTACTAAAAAACGAAAGTATATCTTTAGTCTATTATGCCTATTATCCCATACACACATTATTTATAGCTTATTATCAAGAACAACCTATGGAATGGTAATGTTCTCGAACCCTTAACTACCCGTACTAACAATTTATAAAAGCACCAACAATGTTTAATAAATGATCAAATGGTATCTTATTGAATAAGTTTCACCTAAAAAAACAATATTCTCCACTATAATTCAGGGATATATTCTTATTTATCGTTTCATATAAATATCTAGTTATCTCTCTTAAAAATTATCAATCCTCTATTATAGATATGTCACTTAAATATATTTTTTTTTCATTCATTAATTTTCTTAATTACAATATTCATTATTAATCTCAAATCATTTTTCTGGAAACAATAAGATCTCAATACCCATAAATTCTCAAGGGTTTACCCACGATTGTTTCACTAAAATTAGATAAATTTTTTTGAAAAATAGCCAACCCTTTTATAAAATTCATTATTTTGAATATGTATTCAAATAATCAATATAATAAATAAACTACTGTATTAAAATATAATGATCATACATATATTGTAAAATACATAGAATGGGAAATCCTTCAAGTACATAATATATATTGCACTGTAATAAGATTCATTGTGGAAATACACCCCTCCATTATCAAGTTACATATAAATATACTCTCATGTGTTATAGTGTACGGTCTATTTTCATGATGTAAGGATTATTCCATCACAAACATTGCCAAATGAGAAAAATCATGAGAACATATCTATGGAATGAAATTTCACTATTGAATAATGTATCAATGATTTATCTATCTCATTATGGATTGAAAATATAATCCATCATAAACTAGATGATTATAGATCTCTCAATTGGGATGTGATCTCTATATTACAGAATGATTCAATGAAAATTGAATATCCTAAGTAACTTGTAATCATAATTGAGTATTAATTATATTGGGCAATCTCTCTGAAATGTTTATTTTATTCTATTATAGATTATCAACCCACATTGGATTATTTTTAATATAATAGTAACTCAAAAACTCATAAATTATTTGTTATTTTGTATAAGAGTAGTGGTGCGGTCTCATATGTTGTGGTTTGAAATTCATTAGCATTAATTATTACACCTCTTTAATAATATTATATTACAACAAGATCTCTTCCTTTACAGTTTAATTTTGGATTTTTTTAGTAAAACAACTAATATGCATACTCAATCCAATCAAAATTATTTTTTCATAAATATTGTTCCTCATCCTCCACTAAATACATCTTCTTTATAAAATATGTTGAACCGCATCCAATTAGTGGAAAAAGATTATAAAATCATTATCATATATGGGATTAACACTAACTCGGTCTCACATATTTATCATTAACTTATCGACAATATTTGTTTAGATAGAATGAAAATACATCCATACCTAAGATAATATCACTAGTCTCAACCTATTATAAAATACAAAAATATTTTTTGATTCATCACTAGCCATAATGGACAAAAACCTCAATAATTTTAAAATTTTTATACCATGCCCCATTTTTCTCATATCACCCTTCATGAGTTCCTTGATATTTAGGGATTTTTCTATGTTTAAAATATTATGGAAAACATTTCCTGAAATAAGGTCCGGAAACAATCCCATGTTATCTTCTCATCCTTATTTTTCTAAAATAATAATATATATATATTAATTTTATTCCATATAGGAAAAATACTTCTAGAATTACTTTCATATCATTATATATAATAATAATTTTTAATATATTATGCATCTTCATTATCCACTCCTTTATTACATATAGTCTATTATTTACCTTGAAATTGTGAGGATACTATATTGGAAACTCATTGATACAATCAGTCATTATGGAAGAAACCCTAGGTAGCCTACATATATTTAAATTAATCAACCAGACAAGGATCTTCATGAGTTTCCCATCTGTCCAAGGTTTTATAGCTACCTTAGATCTTCCATTCACTAATACTTACTCTAATTTATCCTCAAATCATCACCATAGTGTAATATCATTACAATACAATGCGTTAGTTCTTATTTGTACAAATAAATATATATCATAGGCATTGTGATAACCAAACAATCATGTTCATCACATATCATGTTACATCAAATCTTACTATATTTCCATATCTAATGTACCTTAACACTCCCATTCCCATAAACCCAGATATTTTTTCTATCATATTAGTCGTCTCTATGATCTGACTTATTTTCTAGTACCTTGAAAAATTAAAAGTAATCCTTTCGATGTATAAAACCATACCTAGTCTGAGTAAATTAGAACAACAACAATATCTATAATATGAAAACAAAATTAATTTTTGTCATCAGCTAAATAATATAAAACATTTGGACATTAAGTTAAATAAACAATAATATAAAATAATAAACATTTTATGTGATTTTATATAATTACCATTATACATGAACACAATAACTCTCACATACATGGATAAGAAAAAAACATAAACATAAACATAAACATCACAACACAAAAATCGCAAAATAAAATCTCATGCCACAATAATTATAGGATTTACACTATAAAAATATTGGCCAGGATAGTCATTATCTCGCATTCTTAACTAGTTTAATCTATAACATAATAGGTTTAAAAACTGTCAAAACATGTCAAATATGGATATTATTCAATTTTATTGAAATCCATGACCCATACCTCTCTAATGAGGTCACCAAATCACCTCAGATGAACATCACTATATACCAAAATCCTCAAACTAATAGTGTGGCCATTACATGTATCTTAAGTAGACAATGTACATGATAACATACGATTATAGTATAATTAAAAAATAATTATCATTAGTACAAATTATTGGATGTGATTTAGAAACCCATATATGATTTACTTGAAGACATTATATCTGTATTATATGTTCTTTTTTTTGTAACACCCTGATCTAGTTAACCAAAACTATGTTGGGGTATTGAATGACCTTAAGTGTGCCTCTTATATTAAATATGCAAATAACTAGAAACATGGGCCTAAACAATACATTGGTTAGACAATTACCTTTATATTAGATAATTTTTACCCATATAAGGAATGATATAAATAATAAAAAAATTAAAATATTTTATTAGATCATAATGATAATAAAACCATATCAATCATCTAATGTTATAGGAAAATATAAATATGCCACCCATGCATCACATTCACAATGATGTGGACCCATGTGTGATTTATCTTTAAAAAACATAAATAATAAAATAAAATAAAATCATAGATATATAATGATAAAAACTTATCTCCCTGTATATCCCCCATCCATATCTCACTCCACCTACTCATGTGCCTAGAATATGACCCATTCCATTGGTTGGATGCCAAAACATAAATTCTTCGTGTTCAATAGAATTTCTATAAAGGGTGTGAATTATAACACCTAGTAGTAAAATGAAACCCCACATAACTAACACACATAAAATTGTGAGTTTATATATAAATAAACACATAATAAAATCACAAAATACCAAATGGTCTAGTACATTTATATAATTGAAAACATAATATTATAAATTAAAATAAGGATAAAATAATATTATTTTCAACATGTTATCAGGCTCTTATAGTTCTATCACTCATTTGAAATAACACATGATAACATGGGGATATACTTAATAAATGGGTGGGAAATAAATCCCAATCAGGGAATAATAAAATAATAATATTATAAAATTAATACATTTTAGTAAAGAGGTTTCTTACGGTGACATAAAATGGATGGGAATCATAAACCTGAACATTATATCATGGTATAAGATGATAACATCAAGTTAAAAAATGACTGTAGAAATAATATAAAATAAAACATCATAACAATAATTCAAGGATAACAAATAATAAATCATAACATAGTGTTATCAAAATAACCTACCATTCACCATAAATGTTGTTTCATGCGACAAAACCACTATCGAATTCATTATATGGATTTATAAATCTATGTCCACATTTCACATTAAAATCATGTACATGAATTTTTGTTCCATGTAGATCATTAAACATAACTATTTATATTACCGATTTTAATCCCACGATTAAATATTGGGATTTTTATAAGTAATTATCTAATCAATGAACTATATATATATATATCTAATTTAATACCATTGAGTTTAAATGTGGATTTATATTCACTACAAAAATGTTTATCAAGGGAAATAATGTGTTAATTTAGGTAGCATATCAAATGTATATAAATATTCCTGGAAAGGTTAAATGATAGTTAAAGGGGGTCTCTAATTACTTGGAAATCATAATTATGTTAAAATGGATGTGTAAAAACACATTAGAACATGAAAACCTAGAAAAAAAGACATAACTCAATGAAAGGGCTTAAAATAAAGATGTTGATATATTCCCTTACATAGACATAGTAATGGCTTAGGTAAAGGTTATATTTGGAGGGTATAAATGATATTTAATTATTATAAGATAAATTGGTTATGAAATGGATCTTTATTGTTACATTAAAACATTATCAGATTAAATTACAAAGTCTAAATACAATAACGATTTATTAATGGAATTGAGATAGAGATATCCCTTAGTTCTATATAGTAAAGGATTAAGTGAGGGTTATAACGAGAGGTTATAAATGATATATCATTATTTGAACATAAATTTTATAGTAAAGAATATATATAATGTCCTAAAAATACAATAAAATTATATTTAAAATGCTAAATACAAATGTGGTGCTTGAATAGAAAAGAAGAGAGACAAATATCTTAAATTGAAAGGGTGATTCTAAATAAATGGGAGGAACATAATAAGAGATTGAGGACACTATTTAATAGATTAATAAAGGGTTGGGTAGAGGATATTAATGATAAATGGGGTTTTAGTGATGATTATGGGGAGGATGGGTGGGTATTTATAGTAAAAGGGAGGGAAAATCATTATTAATTTCTAAACATATGTTTTGTACTATATGATAACATTACTCAAACCAAAAACATTCCCATGTTTTTTTCCTTTGGTTTCTAAAAACGAGGAGTGACTTTAATATTTTATAATTCAAATAATAGAATATATTAAAATAATACAATTGGTTGTGTAGAAGTGAATCATGTTTATAACCAATTGATTTTAAATCCTAAAATGAAAATTTAATTTTGGTGGATTAATTAATCGATTATAAAATAATTAAATAATTTTAAAAAATATATTTAAGGGGAAATAAATATTTTCACATTTATTCCATTTTTTTAATTTAGTAAATTATTTTTTCTGTATTATTATGTCATAATATAGACCATATATTTCTCTAATATTTAATTTTTACCAAAAAATTTATCTATCTAATAAAATTATGAAATGATCACCACTGGATAATTTCAACATGCTGAATCAAAAAATAATATTTATTTTATCAAAATAATTTATTAAAAATTATAATTTAAACCATTAAATACAATCTTTTATTGACATGAAATTATTAGTATTTATAATATTATCATCTTTCCATCCTTTATAAAAAATAAATAGGAAGTCATTAATATTTATTCTCAATTATATGTAAATAAATATTATATAATAAAAATATTTCATTAAACTAATTGTTATTCAAAAAAAATGTTGATATTATAAAATATGTATATTAATTTATAGTATATATTTCACAGAAATAAAATTTTAGATTATTCATATCATAATATTCTATTATATCTAACTAATTTTTTAGTCATATATATCATAATATTAAAAATAGATAAATATAAGCATTGTTTCATTAAAAATTTTACAATTAATATTACAACTATCCAAATACATAAAACCTTATTACACCCCATGTATTCCTTGATAGTATCATCTATGATGGTGGTTCTTTCTTTGTATAGCTTAGAAAACATTGTTTGTATCGTGGTCTTGATAAGCATGAAATTATCCAATAAATGGTATCACATAATATTATATTGTTGAATCTCATGTTGTGAATAGTCCAAGGTAAATTTGTGTGCTTGTGTATTCCTTGGAATCTCTGATGAAAGGGATTCATAGGGTAAAACCCTTCTAGTTGATGTCATTACATCTTCCATTTATATAAATTGGAATTTATCAAAACCCTTATTATATTCTAGTATAAACAATAATTGTACAATGACTATATTATCAGTGGTTAAGATTCTTAATGCACCTTCAAATTTTACATTCTATATTTTATAATAATTCTAAAATAACTGATATATTTCATGTGTTTTCTATATCTATATTACCTAATAATTCCTTCGTAAATTCAAAATATGAGTTCTCTTACAAATTTTTTATTTTGTTACATACATAACCCCATCAAAAATTTCTTCTACAAAATTTCATTTTATATACTAAAATTGAATAGTGTACTTTTGTTTAATTAAATCTTATAGTTCCTAGGTGACATCCTCAAACATGTGGTTCTTCTATAGTACATTATCAAGGTGAGTTTTTTAGTATCATGACACATTGTCTCTATGTTCTATAATCAAAATCAACTACTCTAAATATAAAATAAAATTATCTATGGATACCATATTAATATTTATTTCATCTGAGGGGTTTTGTTGTTTAATTATTTAAGATAGATACGTTGAACAAATAATGTAGTTGATATAGGTTAGGTGGGAGTGTTAGTCAATAATCAATTTCTCTAATGAGATATATTCTCTAAAAGTGGCCAATGTATCTTGGAATATGAATCTCTTCTTCCCAAAACTAATTATTTTTTTCCATGGTGATTTATAAAAAAACATCATATCTTAAAACTCAATGTACAGGTCTCGTCGATGATTTTATGCATAGCATTTATATATACTTTATATTGATTTAATATAATGTCGACTAGTTTGAATCTTCTCTATAATATATTAGATATGATCAGTTCCAAAATTCTTCCTCACTCCAACTGTATCCCATCATATTAGAGTCTAACAACTCTTCCCATACAGATCTTCATAAGGTTCCATTTGAAGACTATAATTGGAACTGTTGTTATAAAATTACTCCACAATGGATGAATTTGATCCCATAATCCTTATAAATCTTTTAAATATAGTATCATCCTGTCCGATATATTTTTAAAGGTTCATTAGAACTGACCATATGTATGAGGGTGATAAGAAGTATTGAAACTGAGCTCTATATCTAGTGTTTGTTTAAGGAATCTCTGGAACAATGAACTTAACCTATGATCTCAATAATAAATAGTGGATATTCGTACGATCTAAAATCTTACCACTTACCATATGTATATATAAGTTATTTTTTCAAGAGATAAATTCTTATTCGTAGTAATGGAATGTACAACATTATAAGGTGGTCATATGCCACACAAATTATGTTATTTCATTTAGATATCATAGGGTGTCATATAATGAATTACATTGTTATTTTTTCCCATTTTTATACTATTATGGGAAATTATTTCACCATACCCTTATACATATATCATTATTTATTTACTTATTAAAATTTGAAGCATCAGGATACAAGTTATGAAATCTCCCAATTGATTTTTTCCCACCAGGTGCTATTCATCACATATATATATACATATTAGGGATTCTAGGATTAATAGATATTGATGAGTTATTCATATAATCATGATGTTCCCTCTTCAGATATGGTTTTAAAGGGACATAATTTTGTGTCCCAAATATTATAAATTCATATTTAGTATAGATGAACTGTAAATTATTCACTGTATTTTTTTGTAGCTTCTCAACATCATTTTGGGGATCCTTTATCCCCTTCAGATTGGATTGTTGAGTAGTCATTTTTAAATGTATGATGACATATATTTTATAATTCCAATATCCATACATTACATTTAAAATAATATTTTATCCCACACAATACATATCATTTAAATGGTTTCATGATCCGTTATATTTCAGAGAATCATTCAATCTTTTCACCCTACCTGGATAGTAATTGAATAAATAATCATAATCCATGACCATCTCTAGACACCTTTATTTTATAAAATTTTCTTATTTTGGATTTAATATATATTTTTGGATTTTATGATCTATATATATGACACACATATCCCCATAGATAAAATTATTCCAACTATTTGAGGTTATTATCATGTTACAAATTATACATCATCTTTTAGGTAGTTAATGTTGTAGATATTTAAATTGTGGGAGGCATAAGATATACCTTTTCAATCATTCATGAGTACAAAACACAATGCCATTTTTTAAGAATTAATATAGATCACAAATCATCTAATACTAGTGGGTAATGTGGGAAGTTGTTTAGTGGTTATACTCTTACTTAATTCAATAAATTTTTCTACAAAATAATCATTAAAAAACAAATTACTTCTTTTTGAGTAAGCATGGTTAGTGGGATAGAAATTGATGAGAAGATTCTCAGAAATTGATCATAGTACCCAAATAATCAATAGAAATTATGCATCTCTACCATAGATATATCATTGAATTACCTTTTCATTTTAAGGATACATATATATCCATTTAATTTTTATAATTTTCCCTAATAATTTTACATTATTCTTCCAAAACAATCATTTAGAATACTTTGTATTCAAATTTTATTTTTTCCAGTTTTCGCACTACATTATAATGCTCCTCATATACTTCTTTACATTTATAGTATATAAGAATATATTATATTAATACTACCACAATTTTTCTCTAACGGTTCGAAAGTAATCTATTAATTAGGTACATAAATATAATTTAACAATTAATGAGTCGAAATGGCATCATTAAGAACTCATAGTGCCCAAACTAGGTAAAAAATAAGAATATGGTATATCTTCATTCATCACCCATAAATGATAATATTATAACTAAAGATCAACCTTTTATAATTACTAGGAATCACATACCTAATCAAAGAAGTCATTTATCACTGTAATGTGCAACTTTTTATTTATAGTGATCTTGTTGAGCTCACATTAATCAATGAAATGGTTTATTGACCTATTCTTATTATGATTGAAATCACGGTTTCAACCCACAGGGGATCCCTTGGTCATGTAAACCCATTATCCTTATTATAATGTTGTTACTAATTCACCCTTCAAGTACAATAGTGTCCATTATATATATATTGATAGATATAGGCAATGTTTTGGGTATATGTTTTATTGAGAACTCAACCACTCGCTAGGTGGAAGACAATGATATTCATTGAAAAAAACATTGGCATATTCCCTCACAATATCCATGTAATAAATAAAGATATTCATCTTAGTCTCAATCATTTGAGAAAGATAAACTTTCTTATAATGTAATAATATAAACACTTGGCATGATGATTCAAAAATATCTACATCCTCCAACTTTTACATGTATAGAATTAGAGGTACATTTAATATATGAAGGGTGATTTCCTTCTATTGTATATTTCTATTTTAACTATAGATTGAAGGGAAATACATTAATAAAATAGAAAAAAAATTCACCAAAGTGAGCATCACACGGTTAATTAGGATGTTCCACCCTCAAATATATATTTGGAAGATGTTTTATACATGAAATTGAATACATTTTTCATTTTTCATGTTTTCAAAATAACACCACCTCAATTTTTGGTGGTATTTCTTGAATAGTTATACTAAAATTACATGATATGAAATAATGCATAGAACCATAGTCACATAGGAAATTTGACATTCATGAAGTAATGATAATAATGGAATTCATTGTTTAATTACAGTTATAATTATTTATATAAAATAAAATATACTTAGGTATTAATAATTTAAAACTATTAAATACATATGAGTGGTACTATGAACATCAAAGGTATAAATCATAACTAACATTTATTCCATCACCTATGAAATTATATATTTCAATCATTGCTATACATGATCTATTTCCTAAAATAAAATTTCATGGTAATTTTTTATTGCTTCATAATGGCTCGTACAAATATATTTAATATAAAAAATAAAATATATCATGATTTTTATACCAAGTGTGAATAAATTTATCCTTGTTTTAAACCAAGTGATGATAGAGTTAATTCCCAGCACAACCTTTTCAGGTTTATTACCCCTAGGTACAATTATACCCAATCCAAATCCGCATATAGTATACACACATAGATTTTTTTCATTGAAAACACTCAATATATACATTAATATAATTTAATAATGTTTTAAAATGTTTTAGTCTTATCTTTAATGAATACACTATGGTTATAAAATCCTAATATCTAAATATTATTATACCCTCCCCTAGTAAAAACTATGAAAACCCATATCATTAATACACTGTAATTCATGATTTCAAACATAATCAAACACATAATACAATCCAAAATGATCAAAAGGCCTAGTGTATTTTTTTAATAAGATACATAACATATTAACTATAAATAGAGATACAAAAAATTATATAAATCTTCTTAAAATTATCATAAAATCCAATTTATCTTCTAAAATTTTACGAGATAAACCTATGACATGAATAAGTAAGGGTTGAGCTATAAATACTAGAAAGGGAATAATCAATGAATAAAATGATAAAATTAATAATAATTAGTCAAGAGGCATATCAAGGTGGAATAAAAGGGGTGAGAATAATATACATGAACATCAATGCATGATATAATATGATAACGTCATGGAAACATGTGAATGTGGAACTGATAAAAAAAACATCATAATAATATATCAAAGATAAAAACTGATTTATAATAATTTATGTGATTAGGATAACATCCCATGAACGATATATGGTATCAAATGAGGTAAAAAAAATTCCCAATCCATTAATGGGAAAAATAATTTTGGGCCCACCACGCACATATGTATCATGAAAATGAATTTGTGTGCGGCATTGATCATAAATTATAATGAACTAATTCATCAATTTTAATCCCATGATTGAGTAGTTTGGGTAAAAAACATTGAAGATTCGAATCACTGAAGTATAGGTATATCGACATTTATACTTTTGAGTGGAAATGGGGTTGGGTATTCACTACATAATTTTTTTTCAAGGAATAATATAAGACAATTTCATTTGCATAACTAGAGTACATAAATATTCATATAATGGTTTACTGGGAATGAAATTGGGTCTCAATTTTTTTGAAATCATACTTTTAGTAAAAGGGATTTGTGAAAACATATTCATACATGAACAATTGGAAACCAAAAAAGTAAAACTCAATGAATGTTCCTTAATAAATAGAATGAAAAAATCCCTTACGTCGATATAGTAATAGCATTGGAAAATGTTATAATGGGAATATATAAATGATCTCTCATTCATAAAACATGAATTGGATAGTAATGATATATTTATAAATACACTAAAACACAATAAATTGATATTTATAAGTCCAAATACAATTAATGTGCACGAATTGAAAATAATAGTGAGTGATCTTCTACATTAACATAATAATGGATTAGGTAAAGGTTATAATAAGATGGGATAAACTAACTCGCATTATGAGAATATAAAATAGATAGAAAATTAATATTTATAAAATCATTAAAATATGATAAACTAATATGAAAAATGATAAATACAAAAAAGGTTCCTGAATGTAGAGGAAGAGATAAGGTTATATTACCTTTAAAGGTCACTTTGAAAAATGTGGGAGGATCTTCTAAAGAGACTATGAACATATTTTTAGGGATTTAGAGTGGTTTAGGGAAAGTAACATCATCATAAATGGGTTACAACTGAATATGAGTGGGATCTTGGGTAGGTATTTCTAATAAAATATAGGTGAATTCTTTATTAATTATAAACATAGGTTATGGAATCTATATGATAAAATAATTGAAGATAAAAACCATCTCATTATTTCCAATAGTATGCCCAAATAATAGTGTTTTCATAAAATTAATAATTACTTCATCCAATAATCTAAATATAATAACATCTGTGATGTGGATTTGAGTCTTTTTCATAATGTATTCATTTGAAAACCTTAAAAATAATATATGTTTTAGATAATTCCATAAAGAATTATAAAATTAAAAAAATAACATAAAAAGTTTTTATTTTTCATTTGAAACCGGTATTTTTCCGTGGATTCTATTGGTAGTATTTATTAAACATTTTTAGTTATTTTATGATTTCATAGTACATATCAAATAATTAAACCATTTTTAATTTTTATTGAAATATTCCACCATCATGTAAAATTATGAAAAATTCACAATTAGATAATTTAGAAATGTTTATTTCAAATATATATTTCTTATCAAAATACTTTAATAAATATTATAATTTTCAATTATAGATGAAAATATATTATCAAAAAATCCTATTTTCTACGATGGTGGTGGTTTTTGGAGTGGTTCAGTGAATATTATTTGGGCCATAATATCAATAAATAGGAACATATCATGTAAATGGTTTCACTTAGAATTCAGTTGTTTTATATCCTCTTAGGATTGGTAGAGGGAAAACCCAGTGATTTGAACTCCCAAAGAGGAACCAATAAATGGGCTTCATAGAGTACTATCCTACTAGTTGATTCTATCACATCTTCTATCTGTGCCAATTAGACATTATAATAACCCTTATTATATACAAATCTTAATGATCATTTTACATCGGCTATATTTTAAATGGTTATGATAATTAATGTAATTTTAAGTACAATGATATATATTTTATAACTTGTCAAAAATAACCAAAGTAGTGCATTTGTTTTCAACAATTTTATTACTTAATAAATAATATATTCACTAAAAAGGGAATTTCATTTATAATAGTTTGGGTCTTTAAAATGATGGCACTAAATCATACATAGAATAAGAGCACCAGATAAAAATCAAAAGATGAACTAATAAAAATAAACAAATATAAAATAAGCAAGAACATACCCAATATCAGGAAATTTTACTGTAACCAAGAAGCCAAAAACCCTGAACATACATAATTTATCCAATTCCCAAATACAGAAACAATCATATACAAAAACCATATCTGATATCATTATAAGTGGTATAAATAAATCATAATATAGAAAACCTCTCATATAGGTTATATCATCCCACCAAGGCATGTTCCCATATTTATATATCATACTCATTTAACACATATAGGGAAATATAAGGTGGCAATATCATATCCATCTTCTCACATAATGTAAAAAAAATCATCCACATATGTACATTTACAACATTGATTCACACATAATCCCAAATCACTGGAATTGGTATAAGGAGTGTATAACTCTGCTATGGTATCTTGAAATCCAAACCAACACCTCTTTAGAGATAATTACCAAGGTAAAATTACACAAACCATCAAATAGAAGTATCATAATAGTCACTAAATAGAAACACCCAAAAATTAAGGCCCAACTATACTCTATAAAGTCACCCACATCAATAAAAATATAGGTGAGGCTATATGTCCATTACTCAACTAAACCCCTGTAAATATTCTCATAAAATCATTTATCACTCCCTAGTAATGTCAATTTTAAAAGATATTGATTGTCATACCTGTATACCATCCAATATAATAATTAATATACTCACAATTACAAGGAAACTAACTTATTTCCCAACAACACAAAGTGGTTTGCACTATGAAAAACAAAACTATAAGATATCGTTCTATCATACCCAAGTCATTTCACCCAAATCCACCCACTAGGGGATTAATAATAGCAATCCAAGTTCACCAGTCCATAAATACACCTTATGTAGTAATGTTTTAAGGCATAAAACATGAATTTGTCATCACATATAGAACCATATTCAATTGATGAAATATAAAACCACATTAACATGTATATACAGAATCACATAAAACCATATGAATATAATGAAATATTTTAATGAGTTCTTACCACATGCATATAAGGATCACTCAATAAGCCCCTCCAACCAAATCATGATCAGTATCTTGAAATCGAAGAACCTAATGATACCCTTTAAATTAGATATTTAATATTATCTAGGATAAATAGTGAGAGAGTTATTTTTATAGACATCCCATGGAGAAAGTCTTAACAAAATAATAAAAATTTCAATAAAAATAACATTAATTATCCATGAAATTATGGAGTAAAATCTAAGAGAAGAAAGAAGGTAGGATACTTATGAGTGTGGTTCATATTAGGGTCAAAGGTAGAGAAAATGGGGGTGTTTTATTTATTTTAAAAAATTAATAATTTTAACAATAATTATGTAAAAAATATCATGAGATAGATTATTTCATGACCATTATAGTAATTGTACAATTCCCACACCATTGTATTACATTGATTTGTCACCCTCTAAACAATTGCACAATGATCCTCAATGTTAGAGGGGGAAATATCATAAGAAGATACAATATTGTTTCATCCTATGACTCATATTTTAATGTTATGAATAATGAGGTAAAAAAATATTTAACCCTAACCGGACTCATCTCCTAAATCTCCACAATAGGTAGTACCACACTATACCATATACTCTAGTGCTACATTTTGATCCTCTGACTATTGCAGAATCTCATCTATAAACCATACCCCACTTCCGGATTCCCATCACTCGGACACTAGAAACACTCCAAATAGAAAATAATAATAAAAACATATATTATTCAATTGAATATATATAAAAACCCTTCACATTAAATGGGTATTACAAAATCTCCCCCATGGGATTTTCATCCATGAGAAGTGTCTCTTGGGATCCTCACTGATCAACTCCATCCACTAGGACCAAACATTAAACTACCATTCCTAAGTCACCTCATGAATATTTAAATTATTCCATATCTTATGAATATTATTCATTTTATCCCCTTGTGATGCCTTCATGCTCTGATATATAATATAGATCAAATTCTCCCCATTTGATGCATCTACCCCCAAAATTACATCATCAATATATAACATAATTATGGGTTTTGGATCATACTTATATATTTGTGACATACTAAACAAATAATATATAGACTAATGTATTATTATAATAGTGATAAGGTAATCGAGGATTCCAATTAACTCTTATATCATTAATAAACAAACAAATAATGTTATGAGATTACATTTCTTCCACAAAAACCTATGTTCTGACTGAGGTGATACTTGTAGGAATATCTAGTCACCCATATGGAATTCCAAGGGTTTCAAATATTGATTCACATATGATCATTTCTTGATCTGAGTAATAACCAACTAGTTCCTGATCGACTACACCTACTAAGTGGTATATGGAAACAAACACATTTACTCACTCACATCTAACCATCTTAATGGTGATAAGAGTATTCTTACATAAAAATAAAAAATATTTGTGTATGGATTGAATATGGAAATATTTTGTTATATAAAAACACTTACACTTATATATTTTCAACCCATGCTCCATTTAAATTCAAAAAAGATGTCCAAATCATGTCCTTGAGGATTTAGATTATCCAATCAGATATCCCATCTATTTATGGGTGATTATCTAAACATAGTTTTAGCTAAGAACCCTAAGATTCATACAAGACCATCCAGAAATGGGATGTAAAATATAAATCCTTATTCAATATTATTCTCATTAATATATTTGGGAATCACCATATCTCTTACACATTTGGCATTCATATTCCATAAACTGAATATGTACCCTGAACAGTAAGGAAATGAATGTACCACATCTACCAATCCACAAAAACCAACACCACTTTCTAACACATAATTTTCCACAAAATATTTATAAAATATTTAATGGCCTCGTCATTTCAATTCCACTCTATGATTGGAATGGGTTGAAATAATTCACTTAGTCACTGATTCTCCACCTTTTCCCTCTAATAGGTAAATAAATGAACTATAAACATCATGATTCCCTTCTTCATACCAGGAAAGTAGTATTTGTTCTTAATATAAATTTACATCATTTTTAGTCTTGGGTTCACAATCATACATGATTCATGATAGTCTCATATTGGTTCATCACAAATATATGTTGGGAATGCTACCCTACCTTGGACATAAATCACTATATACTCATCCTATGACCATTATATATCTAGTCAATTTTATATAATCCATTATATCATCATAAACTAATAATAATTAGACTCCTAGATGGTTTTTCGTGATCCACTAACAATGATGTAGTGGATAATGTGGAAATATACATGGCTTCTCAACCCTCTAAAATATCATAATTCCAATACCAGAAAAAACTATTAATATTTCATTCCATGATAGAGTCAAGAATAATATGATATTGTATTATTTGAAAAATAATAATCATCCATAACATTCCCCTTTACTGGGTTATACACCATATCAAAATCATATTTTGGAAAAAAAAACTCAACCAAAAACCTTTACAATAGGTTCATGTCACCTCAAGAGAAAATGTATCATAAGATCTCATGGTCCATTTTGATAAAAACCCTACTCACCAAATAGGTAATGGGTCTAACACTTCATGAAAATTCCAAAACAACTAGATTTAAATCATTGGAATGGTAGTTCAATTTATAGGGTCATATATGAGACTTGTAAGTGAATATGTGAATAAATTACATTGTAAATACTCTACGAATAACTATAAAGGAATTATAATATAATATAAAACCCTTATAAAAAATTATAAAATATTCCAATATCATATTCAATTGAGAAAAGGCTATTTTACAATGATTAGACCACTTGAATTTTACCAACTTTTTGGTCAACCCCCTCATGGGAACTACCAGGTGAAATAAATATTTAATGAATTTCCTATAATACCAAAATATTCTAAGTATAATAATAATAATAACACATTATTAGATGTATCCCTATATTCAACTACCTTTACTTTTTCAATATTAACTAAAATCATTTCTCTAATACAATGTGGCTAAGTAAATACACATCTCTAATCAATAAGTGGTTCTTTGAGTTCTAAAAAATAATTTCAATGTGCTCAAAGAGTACCCTATATGATATCTGGGTGATTAAAATTAAACTCTAAACCCTTATATGAAACTATAATCTCATGAATATACACCATGATAAATGAGTCACTCTATGGAGGAAAAATTTAGTTTTCAAGAGCCGTAAACAGATTGATCCAATTCATCAAACTAAATAAAATCCATGTATACTCATATAACCTATACCTATTAAAAAAGTACATATCTTGTATATCATATATCTTTATATGAATCTAATGATAACCTATTTATAAATCAATGTTCGATAATCATTGAGGCCCCTTTAACATGTCAAATAGATCACCTATCCAAAATAATGGATGTTAGTTTGTATCAATGAATTTTATAATATTATAGAAATATATATACAACCTAAAACTATTAATTCGATTAATAATTAACATAACAAGAGTTCCCCAAGGATAGGTACTCAGATAAATTATAAACATAACCTCAAAGTCCTCATGCTACATATTATACTCTCTTTGCATATTACATTCCATATGATAAGTATTTATCAATATAGGATTCACACCAAAGATAATCCTAATAAAAACTAAATATCCCTATTAAGTGCTGAAATTGATAAATTCTAAGGAAATGAATTATGGAAGTAATATACTAAAAGAGGTAAAAAGAAGGAATATTAACCTACTCTCCTTCAAACACCATACCCAATAACTATGTTTTAATGAAACCTATGTAGACAAGGTTAGGTCATACTCAATATTCCTCCACATCATATTTACCCATATGAACATACTCTCCACACCAATGAGAAGTAAAAAAAATTACCACTAGTACCATTCAATATATTCCCAGGTGTGTTTCATCTATTCCATCATAAACAAGATATCAAAAATAACCATACATTAAATAAATAAATACCACAAGTGTCGGTATCCCCGACCAATATATATGTACCTCTTAATCTCTAAATGTATTATAATCTAGTTAGTATATTCATATAAAAAATTATATACAAATTAAGTAATCTAACACCATCCCCAAACTAGATATCATGCTCTATGATATAACATATTGTCAGTATTTTATATTAAATATATTAATAAATAAAACAAAATCAACCATAGCAATACCTTTCATTGAAAAAGTACCTCTTTCCCAGCAGTTTAAACATAGACCAAACCATAGACCTTTATTATTTATAATTCATGACCCTTACCTCATAATCTATAAATCATATGGGGAACTAACCACTATGGAATTTGAAGATACTTCATCCCCTAATAAACATAATCCTTCATATCAAATTAACTCATAGGTAAATCTCTATTGAATATTTGACCCCCCCCCCCATTCCAAGATCCAAAATACAAAATATACATTGAATCTCTTCCTAGAAATCCTTGATATACCCGTCAAAAAAATAATTTTAGGTTAACCATCCTACCAAAGGAGTTGTACTCTCTCATTAAAAAAATAAAAGAACTAAGATAATTCCATGATTATTAAAACTTATAAAAACCCATAAATGAATCTCTAGAATGAGGTAATGGGGATCATATTCTATAGATTAAGTACATCTCTCTACCTTAGCACATCTCATTTGAAATCATTATCCTACCATTAGAAGAGGAACCACTAGAACCACATGTAATCATATAACTATAACCACCATGGAATGGTGGAATAGTTTAATTACTATCATCCATTAGTGTTTTTCAACTATATTATAATTTTCATACCCATGATAGTTTGACTAAAAAATAATTATCGAAACCATGAATATCAAATTAAGTCAAATTCCAATATCAAACTGATGTCATATATTTTCCTCATTCTTAACTTGAAATGATTAAAAACTAAACAACACATGAAAAAAATAGATATCATAATCCATTACTGATAACATCCCCTCTTGGTGTTCTGTAAATATTTAATTCCTATACAATTTTAGCGACTGAGGGAAAATCTCGTAAAATAGGTCCATTAATAACTCCCAATTCAAACCCTCAATACATATGTCATGTACGATAACACCCTACAATTTTATGGTTGGGTATTTGAAGCATATAGACCCCCCAACATCACTTGATGCTCATCAAGCTTATCAATTAGCTCAAAAACATCCTTGATGGTCTCAATTGAGTAATTCGTATTCTTAGGTCCACCTGTGACATATAACATTGGGGGGATGGTGAATCATAAAATATCAAGAAAATTATAACATTGTAACTCAATAATGATACACACCTCCCTTTGACCAATACAATACAAAAAAAATATTGGAATATTTGTCTCTAAAAAATGAATAATTTTTTCAACCATTGAATCATGCTCATATATAACATCATAAAATTTTCGATACATATTTTTTTCATTAAATACTTCATAAATATCCTCAATCATTTCCCCAAGTGGTTACCTGATATAAAATTGACGTAAAATATTCAGAATTTTCAAAACAAAAAAATATAAACAAATTTATTAGCTCTGATCAATCAAATTTTTATGCATTAAAAGTCACACACACACACATCCCTTTAAAATACACACCTTACAGGTCCACAAAAAAGTGGAACTGGAATATCACTAATCACTATTAACTCAATACCTACACATATATGATTTAACACTTCATTTTTGTAATAATTATAAATTTAAAAACTCATAATCCTTGGAATAAATTGATAAAATTAAAACTATAATATTTTAAAAAAAAATAAAAAAGTATTACTATTAATATTTAACATATTTAAACCCCTATAAATCAGAAAAAAAAAATTAACTTTACATGGGAACATTCATCCATAATCATGATGGATAAACTAATACACCCTCACTATATTCAGTAAGGGAAAAACCCATAAAATATATAATCACAATATCATATAAACAGAAACATGAACCTATAATTTAAAAACAAATAAAAGTAATCCCACTAACTTGGAAACTCAAAAACCCACTACGTAAGTGTTTTCCTTGAATAGGAACAACATACCACATGAGTCCCGACTATCCCACGCCCCATCTAAAAATCCATAAATAATTAATCAAGGTAAATGGGATTTGATGCCATCTAATATCACCATATACTAGTTCATGATGAACTCGTACACCACATAGCCTCATTCATACCTCCACATAAAAAATATGTTGATGACTAGTAACAAAAACATGAATATTACATTTTTAAGTCTATTCCCTCAATATTAGAAAACCATCAACCATATAAAAATAGGTTTGTAACAAAATAAGTATAATATTGTAGGGAGTTATTAAACTAACAATATCATTCATCATATTCAATAGAAAATATTTATGTTCTAGTCATGTATAAAAAACTAAAAAAATCCCCATATATGAAAGTGAAATATGTATACTAATTAAAATAACTTAATAATTAAAATAACAAAATAACTGAGGTACAACCAATAAATCAACATATATTGTCATTCACCCATACCTTTCTCCATGTGCATAAGTTCTAACTATACGGTCCTTTCCAGTGGTTAGATTCTTGATAACGCATTCTATAGTGTAATAGAGATCCCATGTAGAGTATGAGTAATAAAACATGATCAAACACCACTGAAATATCTTAAAAATAATTGTAATACAAATATACGAGTGTATTAAATAATATAAATAATAAAATAAATAAGAAGAAAGCATTCATGAATCTATGTTAGGTCATCGTGTGATAACCAGGATTCCAAGAACCCCAACCATACCTATTGAGTTAATTTATAGAAGGGGAATGAAATATTATACCAAAACAATATTTGATATCAACGGAATCAATGTACAGATAGAATATAATTTCCTACCTCCCACACTAATTGAACTACACCATTTATTTAATGTTATATATCCATATTTTGTATCAAATAAACATATATTGAATTGTTTGAGTAGGGAATGGAATATCTAGCCTCCCATCCAAGCTGAACCAATTCTTTATAATTGGTAAGGTCCCTCCTCTTAGTCACACATAACCAATCTTTACATAAAAGTTTCTAATAAGTGTATAACATAGTCAACATCCAATGTAATACATATAAATTCCTCCTTAAAAATGTAAGGTTCCATTGGTGAATCACACTTGTTATCAAATTAAACAAGTTATAGAGTAACCAAAATCCAATAACCAACCTATAAAGGTAAATAATACACATAAAATAAATCCAAAATTATATATATCTTAAAGAGGAACTATGACCATTACTCAACTCATTGAAGATTAATATTTTCATACTAAAATTTATAACTCATCAACAACATTAAATATGAAGGATGTCAACACCTAATACCCATATTCCATCTAAAAAGAATAAATACACCCTTAGTAGGACAAGGAATATAATTCTATATCAAGAAAAATAAGGCAGAAAACCCTTATAGTGACATATTCTTCAAGTACATATTTATTTCCAATTTATTAACAATTCCTTGACAATTTTTGTTTTGGGTGATAACTATTTTTTCAAATAATTTTTTCAAATAATTTTTATTCCTATTAATTTGAAAAATATTTCATCATATATTGAATGTTAACCATTATATAAATATGACATATATTCTCTGTATATTTATTTAGAGTAATCCATAAAATTTAGTGATCTAAAATTAAATACATCGTTTATGGAGATGATATGTCATATGTACGCATGAACGACTCTTATATTTTCTAATAAGACTGAATGAAATAAATCTAAATAATAGATTATCATTATATAATCATAATTATATCATATATATCACATATTTTCATTAAATCAATACTTATTACACACCATGAAATATGTGAATGAATCACATCACAATGCAAGTTGGTAGTCCAACATAAATACGAAAAATGTTATCATATTCCCATAATATAAATAGTATGAAAGTATGTGTTAAATAGTAATTCCATAATAATAATAGTATCAAAAAAATATAAAAATAATAAATCCATCATTATGTTTATCCTTGATATGTGGTAATGGAAAAATAAAGGACATTGGTTCATGAGGGGGTAGTATGTCACAAGCATGAACAATGATTTCAGAACCCATTTGATGGAAGTGGGGATGGTTGTAGGTCATCAAATTATAATAAAAAATATTATTATATTTTCGAGACTCAAGTTATTATATCATAATATATGATAATAATTTAAGTATGTGTGTTATTAAATGTAAAACACTCATTTATGAATGTTAAGTCTTCATCAGGTATCCTCCTTAGATTTAAACCAAAAGCCATCAATGTTGGATTTGTGTAAAAAATAAGGATTATAGAATGATATTATGGAACTTGGGATTTTATTTTTTAGGGTTTTTCCAATAAAATGGTTTTAATGTCTGAATAAGAGAGGACAATGGTCACCTTTTATATGTGAGGTGAATGCTAAACATGTAGTTTTTTGAAGTAAAAGGAGTACTCACCTTTTTACTATACCACATAGTTAAAAAATAGAAAATTATGAAGAATATAAGTTATATGATATAAATATTTATTGAAAATTATTTTTTTTAATGGTATTGGTAATTTTTAACCCCTATCATTTTAGTTTAACCCCCTCCACCCCCAAGTAAACCCATTTTACCTTAACTGTGATAAATAATTTTTAATGTTTTCACTATTTATTTTGGTTTAAATTTCAGATTAAATTATTTTGAAATATAAATTCTTATGATTAATATTATGGAATCCATTTTCATAAATTAAATTCATAGAAGTGTAAAATTTTAATTAAAATTTAATCATACATATTTGATGAGAAATCGGGTTTCTAAAGAGAAGATGTTCAAAAGTTTAAAAACAATTATTTCAAAATTCAATAATAAAATAACAAAAATGACCTAAATTGAATTAATGTATGTATAATTAAAAGAATTTTACATTAAAATAAATAATAAATATAATATATATTTATAAATAAATTAAATTAAAAATATTTTTTCAATTATAAATCATTATTTTTTACTATTCATCAAAAATGAAACTTTTCAGAAAAATATAAAAAGTTAAACCTATGTTAATTTTGACTAATAGATTCCAAAAATGATGTTATTTTACAAAATTTATTTTCTAATAGTGTTAATATAAATGTTTATTAATATTATAATTTTTTTGAGAAAATAGTTTTTTTGAAACATATAAAGACTACAAAAAATTATGTACTTTTTTATCAATATGTTTTCTTTATGTAAAAAAATTATAATTAATATTTATAAAGTAGATATTAATTTAAAATTTATGTGTATAATTTATAGGTTGTAACTGTCATGTCTAAATAACTATATTAAGAATATATCATGGTATATTTAAAACTCTATGTTTTGTGAAACAGTTAACCCAGTTTTTTTGTTGAACAATATTAAATTGGTATTGTGCACAATGAAATATAAAAAATAAATATGATTTTTTCAATAAAAATAATTCTTAAAAACTCAGGGTGTTACATTATACCCCCTTAAAATTAATTTATTCCTCATAATTCATCACATTGATACAGACAAATGAGGATAACCTTGCCTAATCATTTCCCCAGGTTCCAAAATTGATTCTTCAAACTAGTGGTTTCATCAAACATCTTTTGCTAGGTGAGGGGTTATATTTTGTAGAACATTATTATTAAAAAACAAAATATCCACTTGTTTTTTCACATATGAAATATCTTTCTCTAGTGGTATTATTTTTGAGTTCATTACATTTTAAGGATCGGGTTTCTAGATACTCGGAAGAGATACATGGAACACATTGTGGACATGAGATGTCTTTAGTGGAAGTGACAATGGATCAGTTACAGTAAAGACATGATCATTAATTTCAAATTAATCTATATACCTAGGGCTCATTTTCCTATTCTTCATGTATCTCATAATCTTCTCTTATGGTGATATTCATAGAAACACATTTTCACAAATATCAATTTCTATATATTTTCAGTGATTATCGGTATAAATTATTTTCCATCATTGTGCTAACTTGATGTGTTTTTTGAACATATCTAACCATCTCTTATATTTTTTCAAATATCTCGGGACTCAATATATTTATTTTTATAACTCTATTATAGCTAAATAGATATCTATATTTCATTCTATAATGGTCTATATAATGACGTATATAAATTCCTTATTGAATGATTTTGTTGTAAGAAAACTGAACAAGGTTATGGTGTAGATCCCAACCACCTTTTAAATCAAAAGAACCATATCTTAACATATCCTCTAGTGATTGAATTATTCTATCATAATAAGAATCTTTCTTAGGATGATATGCAGTCCTGGAACTCAACTCTATATCAAGATATTTCAAGAATAAATTTCTTTAATGTTGAGGTAAAATTTAGATCTCGATCATACATAAGGGAATGTGGTATTATATGCACACTTACACATTCCTTAAGGCACATCCTATCATGAAAATCCACAGAAAATTATTCTCTAATATCGATGATGTGTTCTACCTTATTATTGAAATTGACCAAAAAAAAATTATGGTTTTCCATTTAGACATTTTGGGGAGTCTAATGTAAAAATACATGGTTATGTTTTAACATTTCTATCATATTATTGGTAATTTATATATTATACCTTTAGATTTTTTCCTTTTATAATTAAATTCTAGACGTACCATGCACCATGATACAACCTCATCAACATCCTTATTCATATTAAACCACCAAAAATACTCATTAAAATCGATATATATCTTCATAATGCATGGATGAATAAATAATGAAGAACTATAATGTATTTATAATGAATGATTCTTAAAATTTTGTATAGAAGGAAGACATACATGTTTCTTGAACAATATCATTCCATAATGATCATTTTTAATCTCAGGTAAATTTTTAGCCTCATTTTTCTATTCTTTATATTCCTTCTACAACTATTTAATCATTACATTAATAGATGTTTGAACATTATATTGAGAAAGATAAAAATTTTCCACTTCCTTCAAAATATCCTGATCCATAAATTTTAAATCCAAAACAATTAATCTTTTGTAATCCTCATCATTGATAAGATATCATGGTCCTTTTGAATCAATGCATTGGCCACCATGTTCATATACCAATGGTGGTAATGTATTAAACAGTTATAATTATTAATCAGCTCTATCTATATTCTTTGGTTCATATTCAATTACATAGGTTTCAATTCATACTTTAAATATTTATGATCGGTAAATATATCAAACTTTTCAATATAATAATAATTCCTCCATATCATTAATTCAAAAATTACCAAACCTAACTACATATCATGAGTATGGTAATTTTTCTAATGAATCATTAATTTTCCTGAATAATAAGAAATAACCTTGTTATTCTTCATAAAAACACATCTAAATCCCATATTGGATGAGTCACTATAGATTAAAAACCCTTCACCACTACTGAGAAATGTACGAAAAGGTGCACTGACTATATTTTCATCAGTTCTTTTAAATTTTCTTCACATTCATCTTCCTAGAGGAAATTTTCTCCCATCAAAGTTAACTTTTATTATAGTATAATTTTGATAAATTTTCCAAAAAAAAATAAATTACATCCCCCAAATCAAAGATAACTAGGGATTTTTTCACTATTTTTAGTATGCTCCCACATTTAGTACCATAATCTTTGGTGGATCAACCGATATTCCATCTCTTGAGATTATATGACCCAAAAATGATAACTTTTATATCCAATATTAACTATTTGTAAAATTAACATGTACTTTCTCTTTCCCTAAGGTATTTGGTAAAATTATCTAGTGTCCTTTATACTCTACCTTTCTCTTTTAATAGATAAGAATATCACCTATAAATACTACCCATAAACTATCAAGGTATTCTATAATGAATCTATTCATTAAATCCTTGAAGAAAATGATGTAATTAATAAGAATGAATGGAATGTCTATATATTCATATTGTATATACCTTTTATTGAATTTTGAATAGGGAATATTATCCATCTTAACTGCCAATTGATTATATATATAATGATGATAAATCATGGGAAAATATTTACCTTAGTGTAGTTGACAGAACAATTAACCAATACCAAGGAGAGCATACTTGTTCTTAATTTTGATCTAGTTCAAATCCTGATAATCATTGAATAGTTAATTTATCCATAATTATTGTTAATAAAATGAATAGGTGCATCCCATGGTGACAGCTATCGAAAAATGAATCCCTTGTCATGGTTTTTATAGAGTTTTTTCTTTAATTAATGTGAATCAATCATGACTATTCTGTCTGGTGTGTTGGAAATTAGTATGGAACAAAGTGTTAGTTATATTGATAAATAAACATCAAATTTTCAAGGAAGGATATTAATAACTTATGGAATGGCATCAATTTATTTCTAGCACAATAGAATATCAATTATTTCATGTTCCCCCACATCCATTTTAGATAAAAACCCCCTATGAATGGGAATTAATACAAATAAAATGGATGTGGTCTTCATCAGATGTTCATACATATAGAAATATTAATAGATGGTCATAGGATGGTTTGGAATATAAAATATAATTTTCATTACAAGAAATTTGATGTAGTAGTTATGTATAGAAATCCAATCCATGCTTATAATGACATTAATTTCAACTATAGGAAGAATGACAGTATTTGCATTAATAACATTACGACAAATGTCATCTGGAGATGAATCATGTACTTGATATGGGATCTTCTTACCTGTTGGGATTTTTTCTAATAATTATACATCTAATAATTGGGATGTAATCTTGATACACATAAAAAATATTCAGATATAAAATAGTGGTAAAATCTATTTTCAAATAAGATATTAGCAATTTTGGAGATAATGGTATGTATACCTTTCAATATTTTATTATCACACCACATATTATAAATACTTATCACATGATACTTTCCTTCTTATCTTTAATTAATAGGATTTGGAGGTCGATAATCATCATTAATCGTCATATTTGGGCATTGGTTGGAATAATTATAATACTTCTTTCTGTTGAAACATATGATTGGTGGTGGTTCATCGTGTGAATATTCCTCTCTATTCGCATAATTATCTAACATATTCCCATCAATTAAGAAATAAAAATTTTAAATAAATTACATTCGACATATATGCAATTTACTAATCCCCATAAGAACATTTCTTCCATGCTTCTTCCCACACTTTGACCATAAGGTAATGCTAATTTTATTTTCTTAATGGTTTTTTCACATTCCTTTCGAATTTATTTTTCTCATCTTATCAAAATTGTGATATTGATACATAACTCAAATATATATTTACACTTTGATATAACAACGAATAGTCTCTATATAGCTACTGAATTCTGTTATGGATAATTTTGATTGGAGGCATGGTTTTGAGCCACTAATGATTGACCATCCTTACATTCATGTTCGTTGATAATACCCAAAGTATACCCTACAAGTCATGTAAAATATTCCTCATAGGTAAAAACTAATTAATTGTCCATTTTTTACCTGAAGGAACTCCATCTCCAAATTCATACGAATATTATGAGTAAATTACTCATTGAAAAATATGTTCTGGAATTTACCCCAATTAATAGAATCAATTTCATCATTATTTCCTTGTATTTTTAAAAAGATCCCACCAATTATACACATCACCATCAAAATTGTAGACATAACAAATGAATTTTAAACAATGTAAACACCAGATTATAGAAATTATTATTTTAGTGGTGATAATTCATTATACAACAACCAATGGAGTTCAAAGACCCCCTGAAATAATAAGGAAATATCATCATGAATGATTCAAAAGAATTTTAACCCTCTCCTTTTCATTGGGAAGTCAAATACAGTTAATTAATTAAGAAATTTGATTTAACATATCAAAAACATTATTCTGACTCCCATTACATTGATATGCACAGGATGAAAATCATTAAATTAAATGGCACACATAAATTTATAGGTTTCTTTTTGGGCCCATCAATTGACTAAAACTAAAAGTATAGTGTAAGAAATAATAATAATTATGTGTGACAATATAATTATGAAAATTCACTAAAAGTATTTATAAATCATTAGACATTATTAAATATGGGACATCGTAGGTTTATCTTAGGTCAGTCATAGTCATCATCTATATAAATAACTTATGATGGTTCGTAATGAGTTTGGGAATTTCTGAAGTGTATCCCCCAAGAGTATCAAACCAGGTGTGCAGAAAAGATTATATTCATTCACCATGTTACAATAACCTTTAGATAAATGTTCCCTTTTCATATTTATTTCTACTAGGCACCCCTTTTCTAGAGCCACATCCACTTATGGTATCCAAATAGGGATTAAATATTTTTGGAAACCAATCACTTTATCCATGACCAAATTTTTTAGACAGTTTTATATACATTAAATCATCTACAAACTAATAAATAGACATTTCATTAGTGATATCACTTATTTTTTCACATCCTAATTTCCAAATGATAACTAAATCTATCCTATGATGCCAAAAATAGAGACATGGGAATATCATACATAGATATTCCATTAGTGTTTATGAATATTAATTACATAACAAAAACATACACCTAAGGACCGTAATAGTTTTATGTATTTATAAACCTAGAATCAGAAAAAAAAAGGTCCATTGGTAAACTATATTATCTACTACTATGATGATTATAAATAAAACTCCTCTTATACATATAATACGTATTACATTTCCTCTTAACATGTTTAAAAGAATCCTAAGAGAGAGATCTTATGCTCTATAAGGGTAACCAAGGGACATACGTGATCTTAACTTGAATATAAGTGTATGATAATGTAACATTTATCACCACAACCTGCGTATTAGATATCATAATCTTGATTCAAGGAATAAATATTGGAGGCTGATAAGACATAAATCACAATTGAATCAAATAACATGACCCATGAAGGAATAACATTGGAATAAGAAATTAATTTTTTCACAGACATAAGAATAGAATATAATTTCCATAGTATCCATGTATCACTTATAATATTATCATGGTGTAATTGGTTTACTCCCCAAACCGTCACAGTAGTTAAGGTTCACTCTTAAGACCACTGTAGCATACAAAGACACATACTGAACCAGGACCACTCCCCATTAAAGTCCAATCAATATCATGAGATATAAATCATTATCAAATTCATTAGAGGGAGACATAGGTCCCACACTTCTCATAATTAAAAACCATATTTACATATTCTAAACTATCATGTAAAATCTATCATATTATAACCCAAGAAATGAAATGTGGTTCATAAACATTTCATCGTATCATACCTTGGGGTAAAAGGAACGGTTTCATAATCATTTCTTCATTGCCTCAAATAAATCCCCATAAAAAAATAAGTGGGTTTAATATGAATTTTATTTTGGTATAACCCGTAAAAAAAATAATTTGTTTCCATATTAATTTTAAAATGGAATAACCCATCGAAAAGAAATAGGTTTCATATATATATATATATATATATATATATATATATATATTTATCAAAATCCATTCATAGAAATAATTGAATGGTATTGATGGTTTATATCCATAGAAAATCAAAAGTAACCCAAATGAAGTCATTTTATATAGAGAAAGATTTCGAAAAAAATCACATGGAATTGTTGTTGGGGAAAATAAACTATCATTGAATATCATTTTAAAAAAAAAATTATTATGTAATATTTTTAAAATTAGTTAATTTTAAAATATTCTTTAAATGTTATATTGGGGGCTTTACAATACATATAAATGATTTTTTGATAAAAATATATTCTATATAATGAAAGATACATTTAAATACATAAAACATTTTTAAAATCATTTTCATAGAATATATCCATGAAATTTTATAATGTAAGATTAAAATAATATAATTTTTATGGTGGCATAAAATTTTTTATTATCTCGTAGAGATTAAAAAATATATTCCATTCACATTTTCTATAAATGACAACATGTAATTATTTAGAAATTGGAATGGTAAAAATTTTTAAAAAAATGTAAGAACTAAATCATGGGAAAACATTGCATTAAAAATAATAGAAATTATAAATACCTTTTAAAAACATTTTTAGAAAACATGGTTTTTGAATTAAATATATTTCCTACATAAAGGAGAAATATAGTCGGATTTTATTTAAAAAAATCAATTATATAATGTAACAAATAGTTTAAAATGTTACTACTAATATCATTAATGACTATAGGATACAAAATTAATGATATTGTTGAAATATTTATTATAATAATTTTTCCTTTGAAACATAATCCTAAACGATCATGATAAATGATGAGATTTTAACATAAAACCATTACCAGTATGGTAATGTTGAACAAAAATACCCATGAAGAAATAAAATAAAATGGAAATTAAAAGATCATAAGGATAAAAAAAACATGATATTACATTTCAATGGGGTTGTGCATACACATCATGAAATAAAATAGGTGCATCACATAACATATGTCTTCAAAAAGTAAAATTGAAAAAAATGGCTTACCTTAAGTATTGACTTCTGTCGTACATGTTCATTCCACATTTATAAAACATAAAAATTCATTATAAATATATTATACAATAATATATATATATTTATCATTCCACATATGATTTTTAACCAATTTTACTATACATTAATTTACAATCCTATTTTAATTTTTTACTTTGTGAAATAACTACTTCATTTTTTGAATATATTTTGACTTTTTTATTTTTGATCATATTAATATGATCATAATTTAATAATCATAAAATCTTTTAAATTATATTAATAATATATATATGTATATCCATTATATATATAGTTATTAAAATCTATAAAATTTGGTGATATAAAATGAAATACACATTTGATGAGGACGGCCAACCTTACATATGCATGACCCCTATTTAAATTTTCATTTCAGAATGAAATAAAAGTAAATGAGATTTTTTCATTATAGAATCACATTTATTTCATATATAAAATATATTTTTATTATAACCATTATTTTTATCTTCTATGTAAATCATGAATGAATCACATCACTTCACGAGGTGGTAGTTTTCCGTATAGATGAGCGACATTATCATGTTCCCAAAATATGGATATTGTGATGGTAAGTGTTATGTAATAAATATATAAGTATAATTATATAAAAATATAATATATAAATAATAAATCCATGATTTTTTCCGTCTTTGATAAGCTGTAATGGAAAAAATGTCATCGATCCCCAGGTGGTAGCCCTCCTGTACACATGGATGATGATTTGTAAACCATTTGAAGGAAGTGGAGATAGTTATAGTTTATGAATTTAAAATAAAGACATATATATATTATACACTTATTTTATTATATCATTATGTTATAATAATAATTTAATAAGGTGTTTAAACAAATAAAACAAAAATGGTCATTAATGAACATTACATCTTCTTGAGGATTCATCCTTACGATTGCACAAAAATCATTCATAAGTTGGTTTGATATCAAAAATAAGAATTATAATATAAAATTATTTATGTTTTAAGTGATTTGGGTTGGTATTGGACAAAAAGTGGTTTGATTGGGGGAAGAATATATGATAGTGATGACCATTTATCAGTGAAATGAGTAGCACGCTTGTAATTGTTTGAAATAAAAAAGTTGTACACATGTTTTTATCATATTAAAAGTTTCCAAAATTTACAATTATAAATCCTACAAGAGCCAATCCAGATATATGAATATAAAATCGGTGTTTTACATGTTTTGGGTTATTTTTAACCTTATAATTTTAGTTTAACACCCCATGTAAAAATATTTTTACTTAAACCACGACAGATAATTTTTACTATTTTACTATTCATTTTCATAAAAAATTAAGTAGAAATTATTATATAATAAAAATTATTATGGTTATAAATATGGAATCCATTTTTCTAAATTCAATTTTCATAATTGAAACTAATTAGTTTAAAATTAAACCAACAGACATGGCGAGAACGTGAGTTTTTAAATGGAAAATGTTCAAACATTTATAATGTTTTTATATCAGGAATCATTATTAAATTGATCATGAAGACCTAAATAGGCTTAATGGATGTTTAAATTATCTATTTTTACATTAAATATAATTTAACATAATTATTTTTCATTTAAAATTAAATTTAAAAAAAGATAGACTTCTATTAAAATTCAATATTTTTCATTATTAATCAGAAATTGAGTCTTTTTAAAAAAATTGAAGATTAATCCTAAGATAATTTTGAAATTATGATTTCAAAAATTGAGTTAAAAAATTAAATTTCTAATAGAGTGAAAACAAATTATTAATGTTTATCAAAATAAATAAAAAATTTCTTTTAGAAAATAGTATATTTGAAACATATAAAGACATTACTAAAAATTATGTAATCTTTGATCAATATGATATATTAATGAAAAAATATTATTATCAATATTAAAATTTATTTATTACTATTCATATCTATATGTTTAATTTCAAGGTTATAATTATCACATTTTGATAGCTATATTAATAATATTTTGTGGTCTTTTAAAAAATCAATGTCATGTGTACCACAAACTATCCTTGTGTTACATGTAGTGAAAGATTAACATGGTTTTACATGTAATTCATTCAGTCAAATATATTAAGTTTTGTGGAAAAAATAATAATTCCTAAAATTATGTGGTGTTACATCCCTACCGAAACCCAAACTATAATTTATAATTCCATTATACATAAGTCATTTCAATTATATCTACCCTCATTCGGATCAATTCTCGAAATATAAACTCACACATACACATAGATACATAGAGTATAAAAATTTCATTAAAATTCATGCACTTTTATATAAGACAACCCATAAAACCACATTAAAATGAGTAAACATGGTAATAAGTTCATACCTCGTGAATTTTGCAGATAACTCACCAAGTATTAAACTCAAATCAAAATCAATCCATCAGAATCAATGAACATTAAATACTTATAAATTATTGATTTTTATTTACCACACTCTGTTAGGTGGTTTTAATAATCTTCAACACAAAATTATGTTTCTGAAATTTCTATTTAATAGATTTCATTGTTTTTATATTAAATAATATTCCACGAAGTTTTTGGACTTAATAGAGAGATCAAGAAGCCTTTGATGACAATATTTGAAGTTCTAAGAAGGGAGGATCTAGTGGAAAGAAAGTAGTTCCTGAGAAGAAAACAATTTATCTCAATTTACCAAAAAATAATTTGTATCCCCTTTTTTGTAAAAAACATTTTTTTTGAGAGGGTCCCTCTTTTAATAATTTGACCACTAATGGATATCCCACTATTTTCATGTTGTATCTTATAGGTAGGATCATGAATCTGATTCCAAAGGATTATTCAAAGGAATTTTTTTTCTTTAATTTTTTTTGTTCAATAATATTTAGTGTGAGGTGGATAGGTTCTTAATACAATAAATGTATGGAGATTTTTATTTTAATCGAAATCCACTAAAATTTTAGATAGGGAATTGGGATTCTAATAACAAAAACTAAGACAATATACATGTATATGGGTTTCCTGGTAACAACCTCTATAAACCCATGGTTTTCTTTATTGGATAATTATTCATAGCACAACATCATAAAAATTAAGGGTTTTGGATTCTTGCTACAACCATTGGAAATCAGGGTTTAAATCAAACCCACTCAAGGAATCTTGAGACATAAGATACATGGATCCCTTTATGAATTATTTTCGAACTCCATTATCATTTTCTTTCCATTTTTATTTTAAATTTATATTTCCTATTTTATGAACTATTATAATTTTTTATCTCGTTAATTTATTATATCACATATTTTAGTTTTAATTTTAAAAAATAATTTAATGTAAATCCCCCTTCAATTTGACGCACACCAACAAAGATTACATATGGGAAAAGAGAACCATCAAGATAAATTATAGACTCAAAATCTCAAAGAATTAGACTTACTGAATATGAATTATTGTGAAAAAAGATACTATAGTGATATAATAAATGAGAATAAATGTTCTTAGATAGATAAGGAGGGAGGTTCCTTCAGATTCAATTTTATTCTAGGGTTAGGGGATGATAATATTTTTTTTGTTTTATAAGATCCCCCATTTAATCAATTTAAAAAATATTATATTAAAAATTAACCAATCTGAAATTTATAGCATGAAAATTTGGGGCATGCTGAAATTTCGTTGTCTAAGTTTATATTGTCGAGTGACCCTACTCACAATAATGTAGTGATACTATAAAATCTAGTGGATTATATCTCAAGGATATCCATTGTAGCATGACCCAAATCCTCATGTAATACAATAGTGTGAATCACGGTGAAAATAAATAAATTATACAATGACCAAACCTAAATCAGAAAATTCATTCTATTTAGTTTCCTTCCACACTAGGACCGCCAATTTTAAATTATAGTCTATTTCCTAATATAGCATTTCAACATGAAAAAATACCTAACTACTAAATTTTTTATCTCGAGCCTATTATGAGAGTGAGGGTCCTAAACCCAAACTCTATTCTATGTGTAATTTCAAAATAATTTTTTGAATAAAACATCATATATAAATATATATCCTTTTCTTGATAGTGATATTACATTTATATGTATAAAATATTTTGAAATATTTGTAGATTATATTTTATATCATATAGATAAAATTGTTCCTAGTATAATGATAACCTCAAGATATGATGATAGTAGTCATTAACATATATCCTATGGTCTAGATAAATTATTCAAATTGTATATAGAATATGTATCACCTTTTGTTTCATGAGTGATCATAATCATTGAGTTTTTTCTTTAGAAGTCAAGACATAGCTAAAATGAGTACATTAGATTATTAGACTGATTTTATTATAGGAACACCACATGTTTTCAGTTTCATTGGTTGTTACTATATATGAACATGTGTATTTGACATATAACATGATATTAATATTAATGTATATTATTTTTTATTTACATTGTTGAATGATGATAACAATGATATTTTTTGTAGGTGGTGGGTTAGTTTGAGTCATCTTCATCATTGATGATTTGAAATTGATTGTATAATTAAGAATTTATTTTTTGCTTCATAGTATAAAAAAGATATCTTGGGACCGATTGATATTATGGTAGTACATTCATTAAATCAATAGTTATAGTAGATTAAGGTCAGTCCATTATATATGTTTAAATAAAGAATAAATAAATCATATAAGAATAGTGACATAAGATATGAAACTAGATATATGAGATATCATGAGATAAATATATTATATCATTCAGTGTATATTCATTAAATAGGTTTCAATTTATGTTAATTACTCTTATCTCATTAAGAGCCTTGATGTGTTGATTGAGACCACTTTTGGTTAATGAGGGACACTCAGTATTATCAAGATAGCTTCATATAGGATCACATACAACGTTATTTAAATTATTTTTCCAAATTACTGAACATGATTTTATGTCCGGTTGTGTTTAATAAACTTTTCCATTCCACCACGTGATCCAATCCCGGACCTAACTCACAAATTTTGTAATGATGGTTCTCAATACCAACAGGTTGGTGAATATTAACAAGTCCTAAAAAGTTAATTTTAAAATATTTCACTAGTAATAGGATTTAAATCACAAAATTACATTAAATATAAAGTCATATAGGACCCATACGTAAGTCATATATCTATACAAAATCTGGTATACAGTAACAACAAATATTATATAAAAATTTAATCATTTTAAGGTAATATTAGTCCATCCAATCACCCCAACCCCCTCTATATAAATTACCTCCACCAATATCATCAGTATCCACATATATAATTCATATATAGCAATAACCATAATAAAAATATCTAATGACTCACATGGATATAAAAAGAAAGCTACATAAATTAAAAAAAACAACAACATACCATAAATCCTCACTATTCACTAATCGTACGGGACTTCCTGTATTACCCCTGAGAAAACAAGAGATAAATATATTCTTGAAACATAATTATGAAAATAGGAATTATAAAAAAAATCACAATAGGCCACCACTAGCCTTTCCACATGTCCAAATTTTAATTAAAGATCCATTTAAAGCTTTTTTGAAATATAATAAAAAAATAAGATCTTTATTTTTTAGTCAGATTTAAAACAAATAACACAATGTGATAGTTTTAAAATCATTCTTATTTATTTATAATAAATAAAAACAATAAATAAACAAAATTTCATAATGAATACATTACTTGTAAAATAAATCTTTTTGTTTCAAATTCAAAGGTTCTTTTAAAATAATTTGAAAATAGTGTTAGAATACTAACACTTACTGCACGAATAAAATATAAATAAAAAAGTAACCATATCACTAGAGAAATAAGAATGTAGATTTTTCAATATCATGTTTCATGAAAATAAATATTTTGAGGAATAAAATAGGTAATCAGTGATGTACCATATATAAAACCATCGACTAATGAATGATTGATGGGATTCTAACGTAGTCACTTAGATAATACAGTAATGAACTGGTGACTAGAACCTTATGTCATTATACAAGAACCTATTTTTTTTGGAAATCCCATTTAACCATTTTAACAAAATACTATCAATCTAGGATCATGAAGCTACCATGGTAAATCATACATATGGAAATAGAATCTCAATATATACCTATAAAGATCCTAGATAAAATAGATCTTTTACTCAACTAAGACTTTACTTCGTGGCCTAGAATTTACATTCCCAAACATTCAATAATTCATGTGAGAAAACAATGGAAATAATATAAGTAATGGAAGAAGATAAATATTCCAAATCTCACCTCAAACACCCTCTCATTAAACAACTCCAGTCACATGATACATCAATCACAAGGATAAAAAACATGAATAACTATTTACAAGCATAACAAATTTTATGGGGATAACCAAAGATGGTCTCACAGGATTTGGACCCATTTCAAAGTTCCAAATGGGCCATTAACAAGATCTAACATGGGATACCGGGCTATTTTACCTTCATTTTAAATCACCCATTTAAATAAATTATTAATTAAACAATTCGATTATAAAACCATGTACAATGATTTATATGTTTCTTTGTAAATTGACCCATGAACCATATGAGGTTTGAACAATATTTTACCACTCATTTTATTTAAAATATTTTTAAATACTTCTAAAACAATTATAATTTTAAGTACCAATTCAAATTCAATGTAAAATATTGATAATTATATGTGATGAAAAAATATATTTTAAAATAAAAAAACATATTGGGGGAGTCCATTAGAGAAATATTAAAAACCCTTTCCCTACACAGTTTAATAAATACTAACTAGAATCAATAAAACAATGTTAAAATCTTGAATAATAAATAAATGATATTTGAATAATGGATTTCACACCCTAGATAAAAGGAACCCAATAACATTGGGGTAAACTAAAATGCTATGGTTTTTTTTAACACGTGAACAACAATGGGGTATGATGAAAACATGAAAGGATGCAAAAAAGAGGGAATACAAACTCTACCTATGATGATTAATCTAAGAAATATAAATAAATCACATGAAAATTATAAAGGTGTAATAATCAAGAGGAGGTATTTATTTCCTAACCATGAACAAACTATTCCAAATTGAACTTAGAAGACACAACACAAAATTCTTGTTGGTTTCATAGTTTACAATCACATGTTGTGATACTATAAACTATATTAAAACTCTCAAAATTTAAAATTTTGAGGCCAAAACCCAAAAAAAATCATAAATACACAAAAATAATATAATAATATATAATAATAACACACTACAGTAACGTAGGTTGTCATAAAGTCCCCTCCATAATGATTTCTTAAACCTGAAATCTATTGATAATGGCTAGAAGATGACCTAGAACTGAAAAAATTATCATCCTAACTGAGAGATTAGAGGTATATAAAAAACTAAGAGATACTAAATAGAGACACTATTATACAAAACAATTAAAATGACCAATATAATATATCCTAATAGAAAATCCAACATCACTAATCAGATTCTAACTAACTAACAATGGATGCAAGGATTTACTTTCACCGATTCCTATTAGGATCTCCCAACCTTTTATAATTCATCTAAAATTGTGATTCAATAACACATTCACTAACCATTATATGGATCCCCACGAAGGAAGCATTACCAAAACAAGAAATGGGGATTAATATTCATATATAGGTCATACCAACTATCCAAAAAATCACGATTGAAGCACGAACCTTCCTAGAAGATTCCCAAAGATGAAATGGGACCTATCATTCTCTCCCAGACATTTAGAATATTAATAAGTTGTGATATAAGAGACTATTAACCAAAATAGGAAAAAACCACCAAAAATACATTAACAACATGGAACAACCATAACAGGATATCCAAAAGAATGAAATCGATATCTAAGAGAGAAAAAAACAAAGTTACACATATACACCCATATTTTGATGTTAACTGCACCACCAAGATCATATCCAAACATAGAGAATGAAATGGGATATAACCTCCAGTTCTATACTCAATTGGTAAACTAGGTACTAAAACATGACATTGTCTCACAATTAGCTCATCAAATAGAAAATTACACCCAAAATTTACAAATATAAGAAGTAAATTGTCATCCTAGTTACCCAAGAATCAACCCCCATGTTTCCCATGCACAACTAATAAATACAAGATATCCTCAAGGCACCAAATCAAAAACACAATCCTCAAGGAACATGATCATCACTAAGGTAAAAGCACCATAAGATTATATAAATAACAAAATATCCAATATAGTGTGGCCTAATGAAAAACTATATCGAATATTCCTCAAAATATCTCATCATCTTAAAATCAACCAAAAATTAAACCATGAAAACCAAGATTCATCCAATGAAAAAAATGTAATCCTCACTACCCGACTTCTAGTCCAGTTTGGGGCCCCATTTATAATAAATACACCCATGAATTAAATAGTATCCCTCTAAGGTACATCCCTGAAAACAATCTATCCATCTTTTATCCATGACTTTTTTAGTATGGGAAAACGTTAATAGTCTGAAATATTAACTCAACTAGTTTGTATCTTTCACACCAAATAAAATTATCCCACTATAACTAATGAAAAGTATAAAATAATAAATCTATAAAATAACAAAGTACAACTTTAATAACCTAAAATATATTTTTCATAAGAAAACCCTTTTTCTCAAAATGTTGGAATTGTTCATTTAAATTTGAATCCCAATTTCTATTTCCACTATTGAAAATAAATCCAAAACCCAAACAAATAACACCCATTTTTAATAAAATGTCCCATTTTTAATAAATAAATATAATTTTATTTTTTATAACTACCACCAAAACTATTTTAAAATAGAGGATATTAATAAATAAACATTTTCCATCAGAAAAAATTTCCACAAAATATACACAACTATAGTCACAATATAATCACAACCCACATTTTAAATATATCACAAGGCCATTAAGAGTTAACCCCCACAACTAGGTGATTCTCAAGGTTAGTATAATTATCAAGTCAAAATGGGATGAAAATACATTCTCTACCAACCCATGTAGTTTTATGGGACCTAATAAACCCACACAAAAATTGTTAATATGTTTTTATGATCTGGTATTTTTTCACTCTTTAGGTTATCAAGACATCCATTCCAGCCTCATGCTAACGATCCATTTCTTTATTTTATTCAAATATTAACCAAAAAAGACCATGTAAACTCTACCAAATTAATTATTATCAATAAATCATCAATAATATTTAAATGAAAATATAAAATTCAATATTCAATTAACACATCCCATGGAAACTCAAGGCTTGTGATTGGAATGATTTTTCTAGACTCCCCCACATATACCTCCTAAGAACCGAAAATAATGTAACACAATAAAACCCTAGAAGCCCAAATATAAATATTATTTCACAGTTGATTGGGCTCTAAATAAATAATTTGGGATCATAACCTATTTAAAACAAACTAGCTTCGTCTACCACTTAAACTACCAAAAAACGCAACTCACCACTGACATGAGGTGCGTTCCCAATCCCAAAACATCAGAGAAAATATTTAAGGAATTATAAACAAGTAATACGAATTATATTTTCATTAAATAAAAGATAAATAATCATTATACTTTCAATAAAAAATATATCATGACATATTCATAATTTTATCATTTAATCTAATTCAGATATGAAAACCAAACAATAAGATATAATAATTAAATCAATTTAAAATAAAATTTGTCCCCCTAGTCATCCTCAACTACCCATACTAAAATAACACCCACTATAATCCCTAATGTTGAGATATATTTCTCATCCACCAATAATTTAATTTAAATTGTTAAAGTCTTACATATATAGTCAAATAAGGAAGCTAAATAAAAAAATTAAACTACTAGCCTTAAATAACTATTGGTCACTATCGACATATGAAACAATACATTCTCCATGAGTGAAAAAAGAAGTTAATAAAACCATGAACCTAAACAATGATTGTATGTTTAAATGTAAACATTCTTATTAGGCCACCACCCACCAGTCCACATGCCAAACTATTAATTAAATATCCATTTCTATAATTTTTGAAATAGGATAATAAATTAATCTCTTAATTTTTAATTACTTTCAAAATTACTAATACACTAATATGATTTTTATGCATTATTCCATAATTATATTAAATGAAAATAATTTATTGAAATATTTCTTTATAATTCACACAATCTATTTAAAATACCACTTTTTAAATTTCATAAGTCCCTTTAAAATCATTTAAATGGTGTATTTTAAAAGTGACACATGCTAAATTATTAAATGATCTATTGAAACCTTACTATCTCAGAGGATAAATAAAATAAAATAATCCAATATTTGGTTCCATTCACATTGACCAATATCGGAAAAAACTGATGTTCGAGAATTCGCATACATCAACCGACAAACCAAAGAACATTTCATGGGAAGCTAACCTAGTAACGGAAGTAATTAAATACTAAAATAGTGAAAAGGATTATGATTTGACCTATAGTAAATTTTTTATCTTGTTAGTCAAGTCAAACTATACAATCCCAATAACATCAAATAAGATCACAATACTACCATGGGGAACCATTTATGAGAACTCAACAACCTAGTCCCTCCAAATTTAGACACAAACTAAATTAATGTTTTCACTCATCCAAGTCTCTACAGAGTGATATAGCATTCCTATATTCAAACAAAAAATAGAGGTGGGGGGTAAGAAATAAAAATATAACAAGTACGGGAATATAAGAAATATCCAACCACCCACCCCAAACACCCTCACAAAAAATTTCCCGGATAACATCATATATCAATTATCAGGATAACAAATATAAACAACCCATCATTGGACGAAAAATTTTCTAAGGGTTAACCAAAGAGGGTCATATGAGTTATAAACCCATTTGAAAGTTCCAAATTGACCTATATTAAAAGCTATCCCAGCATTCTAATTCATTTCTCGTCATCTAAAATAACACATTTTAATCCATTTATAAATCAATACCATATTTATGTAACCACATAAAACAATTTATATATTTTTTATATAAATTAAACAATGACCTAAGAAGTGTATAATATATATTTACTCACTTTATTTATTTTAAAAAAAATAGAAACACTTTCTCAATATATATATTTCCACGTACCATAAGAAATTATAAGAATTCACAATGAATAAGAGTGATATTAAAATTTAATCAAATTATTGAAAAGGAAATTCAGGTAATTTTGAAAAAAACAAAGCTTTCATTTTTTATAAAATATTTTTAGTGTGTTTTGAAATTTAGAATCCTTGTTTATTATATAGGAAACCATGTAAAAATGATTTTACATTAAAATAATAATTTATTATTTGTATTACCATCATTAAAAAATTACCACATAAATTATACAACCACGTATTCTATGGTTCTAAATTTAAATCTTTGGATATAGGTAAAACCTAATTGAAATCAACCATGGATTTTCCAAATCTTGAATAATAGATAAACAATACCATAAAAGGGTTCACATAAAATATAAATTAAGAAACAATTAATTCTCAGTAAATATAATCCCTAGGTTTTAGATAATATATAAACATTTATAGGGAAGTAGAAAAATGAGAAGATGAAGATGAGTGGTAAGAGCATCCATTCTTAAGATTATCCAACCAATAATTGTAATGAATACAAGTGAAAATGAAAATGTTATAGGGGGTTATATGAGGTTGGAACTCATATAGGGTCTTGTTTGGGGGT